>JAAFCF010006680.1:21953739-22205607 GCA_013389785.1 Helicorthomorpha holstii
GTCACATAGACCAAGAGATCAATTTGATGATGGGTCACATAGACCAACAGATCAATTTGATGATGGATCACATCGATCAATTTCTCCAAAAAGTAAACCATCGGCCCATTCCCAAGATGAAACCTTTCAGCCCTCTAGAAGACCGTTTGCTTCATTCAATGACCCATCTGCTCATTCTGACCCTGGAAGAAACTCTTTCCGACCGGCTGCTCAACCAGACCCATTTGATGTTAATTTTAATAGACCTTCTGCTTCTAAAGAAGAATCTCGTCCCGTTTTTCAGGAAAGTCATCGTCCATTCACTAGCACTGGATCAGTAAGTAAAGAACCCATTGAAGAATCCTTCAATAACGATGAACAATCTTTCCCACCGAGAAAACCATCCTCTACATCTCATGATCCAAACAGCAAATTTAGAGATTCAGATCAGTTTAATTTCAGCCAGCAACAACGTTTTGTACCCATAACACATTTTAATGATGAACAATTTCCAGACTTTAGAGGAGTTAGGCCTCAGGCACATGACGAAGATCAAAGTAATTTCCGCCCATCATCTAATGGTCATCATCAGCCACAGCAAACATTTGGCGGACAATTCAATAATGAATTTTCTGAAGCCGATCCTACTATATTTGATCATCGTAGTCCATCAGATGAAGAAACATCAAATTTCGAAAGACCAAGATCTCAACACTTCAATCAACATGATGAATCTCAATTTGACCAACCCCAGTCATTCGATGACCAATCTCGGTCACCACAATCTACTGAAAGTGAAGGCCGCCATCATGGCGATGAATCCCCAAGTTCTCAAAGATTACATAATGATGATTCTACCAATCACCATTCAAGTGCTACAAACATACTAGGTAGTGGTAACTTTGGAGTTCTACGTGGAGGAATTTTTGCTGATAATAGTGATATCAGACAATCACATTTCCCGTCAGTTGGGCGTCACTCACCATTCCAAACCTCAAATGATGACGACTTTTTCAGTGGATTTCGAGATTTTCAACCCTTTGGAGGATCATTACACAACGCGTTAAGCAGTCAATCTCAAAAATTCCACAATCAACCCATAAAAACAGCAAGTGCTGCAACTCATGAAACACATAGTGCATCCAACAATGGCCAATCAACTAGAGCTAGCTTTGACAAAGACGGCAGAAACGCAACTGTAGCAGTAACACCCAAAAGAGGCTAAACCGAAAATCATACAATTTAACTTAACATCAACACGAAAAATATAATCTCATCAATTACATTACCGTATTTATGTAACTAACATGTGCTAAAATTTCCGAAATAATGACAAACAAAATGTTGAAATTTAGAATATTGAACTTACTCATACTTCTCTTTGCAACCAAATCGCTTAAAATGATACTACTCGTACTATATTTATGGAAATTCTAGTAATGGCAAAAGTTATTAAAAATCTTAAATAATGTACCACATTTAACAAAGCGTTTCAATCGCATTAAACGTATACATAAACTTGAAAGTGGTAGCATCTCATAAAAGACATGAAATAAAACGTCGATATACCATATTTTCAAACATTGTATAATGTACATTACATACAGTATGGTACCTTAAAGAATGGTAAAGGTTCTAAATACGGTAATATTGATAGCTATTGTAAGCATGCCACTTTGCTCGTTAACGCGAGTTTATATGGAGCTCAACGATCACGTTACTTATTATTAAGGTTACCTAATTTTAATCTGCTTACAGTTTACCTTATAAATTATAGAGAAAATCATCATTTAAGCAAGAAAAATGCAAAACTCAAATAGAATATACTACACCTGTACATTGCGACTACAGTATGTGTCACACAATCAACTTCTAACGCTACGGTATAATAATTATCTACAAAATAACAGGTATTTTTGATGCATTACGTTCCTTGAAAAAGTTAATGCGCCTACTAAAAAACATGTATGGGAGAGTAAAACTTCAAATTTAATCTGGGAAAAGATTTTAGAAGTCGAATGACTAATCGTATAGCTTTTGACATAAAATCTTGAAAATAAAGTTAACAACTGATATGTGGACTCTGACTCGCAAAATATTTAACTTTTCCACATAATTATATTCAGAGGTCTTAAAAAAATAATAATAAAAAAGATTTCTTTGATTTAATCTGAAGGACCTACTTGAATTTCGTTACCGTTCTTGTTTTCATCTGTGATCTTCGTAACGTCATGGTATGTCTGGTTTTAGGAGATTTTTGTGGCGTCTTTTCAGGTATTGTTTCCAACGCTGGGGATGAAAAACTGATCACAGCATCACTAGCAGATGGTTCAACCAACCTACAACAATTATTTAACAAAAAATTTTAAAATAAGACTAATATCATTGAACATGACAAAATAAATTTAGAATGCGAACATACCGACGCGGTCGACCAACACTTCTAGATGAAGTGGAATGACGTTTGACTGACGTTGGCTTTACTGTGCTGGATTTGGATGCAGATGCCAAGAGTGATTTACGATTTTTAACTTTAGACCGAGTAAGAGGTGTAGAGAATAGGAACTGTGCAGACGAAGGTGACAAACCTAGCGAAGTAGGCGAAATCGAATCTACTACAAAACCGTAATGCTTAAAATTATTCCAAATTAACAAAGAAAATGATAGTAAAGTACCTTTTACTTCAGAATCAACCACAGTAGGAGGTGAAAACACAAATGTTTGGAGATTATGCTTTGCTATAAAATTGGTAAAACAAGATTTCATCAGTACTAATTCAATTTGATTTAAAATTTAAATTCATACGACAATATTCTAACCAGCTCGTTTCTTTGTTTTACGCAATGCGCTTGTTACAATTTTAGTTTCTTTTGGCACAGGAGATGAACTTGCACTTCTAGTCTCTGGCAGATCACTACTTTCTAAAATAATAAAGCTTTAGTCATGCAATTAACACGTAACATTTTAAAATTCCTTAAAATAACCTTCAGTCACTTCTAACTTTAAAGGAGCGATTTCCATTGCACTGTCAATATTTCTTTCCACTGAAGTCTAAACAAAAATTATTAAAAATGTAATCATTATATGAACATCATTCAATACTTACGATAGACTCTCTTTCGGATTTTGAGCTTTGAGAATAGGAAGATGGTGAAGATTTCGGGGAGTGTGATCGTAATGACGCTTTCGTAATACCTGGAAGTTCCACATTAACAAAAAGTTCACTGATTGGCGTAACATTCTCCAACGACCGATTTAACAACTCTAGATCAGTTGTCTCTTCACTGGCTGACTCTGAAGATTGTACAGAATCCACAATACTCGTTTCTGCTTTATTGGAAACTACAGTAGGCTCCTCAGATTGCCCCTGCTTTTCCAATTGAGCTTTCCTTCTATTTTTATACTTTTCTAGTAACTTGTCATCTTTCTCAGCAAAACATGAATCAACGGTCTGATCAATTATTGATGTTGCAGCTGCTTTATCAACAATTTTAATTTCCGTTCGATCGGAAATAACTTTAGAAGTAATTGTAATTTCATCGCTACTAAGCACAGCTTCTTTGGCTAATTCAGTCTTAATCAAACGCATTCGTTCCATAAAGCCAGTCGCACTAAAATACGATTTTGATGGACGTTGTGTTGAATTGTCAGATGCCGAGGTTCCGCTTGTGTCAGGGCTAGATCCTAATTTTTCTGGTGTCATATAGATAGACTCTTCCCCCTCACGTGTATCTAAATTATTAATTAATAATGAATCGATCAAAATAAAACCAACGAATGCAAACCACCTTCACCATTTTTTTTAAATGTTACGGAATTAGAAATCGCATCGTCCTCCACAATCATATCTTCTTCGCTATCTCCATCTAAAGATTATTTGATAGTAATTACAACTAAATACAATATTTAAATTAATAAAAATAAAATACAGGATTCATCAGTAGTAGTTTTATCATCAAAATGTTCATCTTGGTTGCTGGTGTGTGAAGAAAAAGATTGATCTGAAGAATGCAACGGTCGCCTGGGAGTTACTGAAGAACTTCGTTCGAGTGATCCATCACTAAATTACAAACTCGATTAACTATGTCCGAGTATTCAGAATAGCATCTTACATAATCGGCGTAGATTTTAAATTTGGTGAAAATGACTGATTCGAAGGATTATTCGATGAAAATCTAATCTTAGATCCTGCTAATCTTAAATCATCTTTGTTAAGCATATGTGATGAATTCGGAGTTTGAACTGCATCATTGGGTATGTCACGATCTAAATAAAACGTTAAAATCTTAAGTAAATCTATCAGAAATTTACATTCAACTGCCGTTAGTACAACTACTCCTGCCTCCTACAAAAATGTTTAATAATTACCTGCATCTGATCTCATTTCAGATTCAATTCCATTTTTAAAAACCGTCCTTTGTTTAAGTATTGAAGCTGGTGAAGAAGCTGCTGTACTCGTAGACGCTAAAAGCTTATGAACTGGAATTTTTCGTTTAACGGGAACAGGCTGCAATAATGACAGCAACTCAGAATTGTAGACTTTCGAATTCACGCGTCTACAATAATAGAAAAACAAATCGGCAACTTTACACGCTGTAGCTAAATATTTTTGTAAAATAATTACCGTTTTGAGGATTCTGTTAGATGGTATGGGCTAATATCGATATAGCGATATTTTGTAGGAGAGGAAGCCAAATACGAATCGCTGGTTCCCGGTTGCTGTTCCAATGAAACTCGTCTTCGAATGGTAGGATGTATCACAGTACGTTGGTGCCTACATTAATCAAATTTAAAATTAACAAGCCCAATTGATTGGATTATTTTGATACTAACTCTTTAGTAATGTTTCTTCTAGGTGTGAATGGTGTTTTAGTTAAAGAACATTTCGTCTGGCTAGAAGTCGTATCACTAGTAAAAACAAATATAAATAAATTAAACTTTTTTTTGTTAATAAAAACGTAAATCCCTCTCAATGGCAATAATATTGAGTTTGACCCCTAACAAGGCAAATTATTTTCGCAGTCCAACAATAAATAAAGAACGTTATAGTGAAAACTAAAAATACGAAATTAAAACAAAATTTTGATATAAAATTAATTTTAAAAATTCTTATTATACACACTGTATTATTATGTAAACTGTTATTATACACATTAAATCAACACAAGCATAAAATATTATGTTTAAAATTTAATAAATACTCTGTTCAAACAACGAAAGGAATGTTATAGAATGAAAACATATATGAAATATAACGCTACCATGAAACTGAAGGTGGTTGAGTCCAGATTTCTGTAATTTTTTGCATTACTGCTTCAAGTACTGAAGACTTGGACACTGGCTCGATTGGGTTGGTCATAACAATAGTTGACAAAGGTGTTGGGAGTTTCTTACCTAAACAATACATTGACTCATTATTCCTACGATTTTAACCACCATAATATTAATTTAAAAATTGATTATCAAACCTTTTTCCCATAAGGTCTTTCTCTGATTTAACGCTGAACGAGTTAATTTAGCCAACTCCAACTGAATATTTGGATATACTTTTGAATAACCTTCAATAATTGCATTTCTAGTAGCAGCTCTTTCTTTAGCTGATGGATCAGTTACATGCTAAAACAATCAACAATTATGTAGTTTGACTTATTAGTTTATAGTTAAAAAATAAAAACAATATAAACCATTGCATCAGCATTAAGTTGATCATTTAGCTGCAAAGCTTCTATGAAGTGTGATCTCTGCAAATGGTAAATGACCAGCAGTTCCCGCAATTTCGGATCAGAGTTGTTTGACATAAACGTCACTAAGCTACTTTCTTCCGCAGAGTTGTATGGCAACTGAAGCATTCCACGAAGATGATTAGCTATTAAAACAGTTATATTGACTAAAACGCAACAATTATTTTGTGCACAAGTATACTTTGCTGGCAACCAAGGAAAAAGTGATTAATAAGCTCTTCTGCATTGGCTAAGTCACGGACTGAACGCAGATACGAAAAAGCATCAGCTACCATGCTACAATAAACAATTCAACTTATAATTCAAATTAATAAGAATGACAAACTTTAGCTTTACCCATTTGCAAGAAGTAAAGTGAGATAAAACTGTAAATCTTCTGGTGTTTCTTTACATGGTTGATGAACTTGCGCAAAACGCAAAGCTTTTCCAGCTTCACCTTGAAACAGAAACGCTTTCATTATCCGCCGACTTTGCCAAGGTAAAATATGCATTGAATTGACCATCGGATGAAGCAAAACATTGATAGATTCCTAAATAATTATAACAAATTATATCTTCTATAAAACTTTTATAAATACAAACACTAACTTCAAAATCTTTGTGATCTAAAAGCCAAAATCCTTTGGTGAGAAAAATTAAACTTTGATTGCACGTGAAAGCCGAAGCATAGTCAGTTAATGGTTCAACCAAATGAGCGTAAGGACCATTTTGAAGCAATTCTAACAAAACAATCAATTAAATAACTTTAACCGCAATTTTCACATTAATTAACATTTACCACTCATGTCAAGAAGAAAGTACTGCATAAGCATGTGTTTGAAAGAAACACTCACATCCGGCAACAAATAAATGTTAAGAAGAGTATTAATACTACTTGGTGGATAACAAGTATTACTTGCTGGATTTTTCCATAAGTTTATTAAAGATTCATTAGCTTCTTCATCGATCAGTCCATCAATAAGAAGCAAATCCATTGGTTTTAATAAGCTATAAAAACTATAAATTTTAAAAACCGCTACACGATTAAACTAAAATAAATTAAACCTGTTAATTCGCTGAATTTCGGATCGTCGAATATTGTAAATGCGTGTTAAAACAGATTTAGGATACGGAAATACGGCAGAATCAGTTTCATCTCCTTCAGTCGCTTCTGGTAATAGCCGAGCATTTATAAACCATAGTACGGAATCATAATGTAGCGTCAGAAGATTAACAACATTAACACGATTTTCAAGCTCTTTGGCACCTAAAATATAAATTAAAAAATTCAAATATAATTCATAATATTCTACAGTTAAACGCACCTTGATTTGTAGTAGGAATGGCTTGAGTTTGTTTAGCAAGAGATTTAAAAATGACCTCCAAATGTTTTAACATCACCACATTATGCCGCAGTGACTGATCAATAGCAGCGTCAATTTGTAAGCCTGAGCAGTCGTATAAAAGCGTGCCTAGTTTTCAATTAAAACAACTATAAAGGAATGATCTTTAATACAATTTTTAAAATACTTACATTCTTTATCTAACAAACTTTTAATCTTTAATACTTTTTTCCATGCCCAATCCTGAATAAAGCGTAAAGTGCATCCCTCAGAAGCATATCCTTAACAAACAAAAACAAACTTTTAAAAAATATTACAAAAACATAATAAAAATACAAACAATCAGATTTGATAAGATCAATATAAATAACTGTACATGCTTAATACAAATATTTTTTGTATTGCACAAAAATGGCGCCAAATTGTTTTGTGGAAATATTACACAAAAAATTAGTTAAATCCTCTGTACTTACGGCCAGTTGTCCACCCAGTTATACATGACATAATAATCTCGACTGCGTCACTCTCAAGTGCCATCGAAAAAATAGCTTCACGTTTTGAACTCTACAAAAATTAAACAAATAAGTAACATCTTCAACTTCATCAGCATAATATGTAATGTTAACCAATGGCATTTGTGATATAGCTAATCCAGTGCCCATGGGCTGTGTTACTAAACTGCAGTACACACACAAATCCAATGCTTGTGTAGGCTCTACCAAAAGTGATGATGCGTTTGAACGAATTTGTCTTAAGACCTGTTAAAATTTGATTGAAATTATTGTACAGAAATCGATTATCAAATAAAGTAATGGCTCAAGACAAACCTGTCTTTGCAGTCCTAGAAATGATGTTTGAACAATACCAGATTCCGTCAAGCCAAATAAATCTAAAAGAAATGTTATTATTTAAGATTAATACTATAAGAAAGCATTCTTTAAACTAATGCAAGCTAACCAAACGCTAAAGCTGATGGATAAAATAATGACTCATTTGTCTTGTTCAGTGTTGGACGAGTTGCGCTTTGTCCAACCAAGTAAACATCCTATGCAAACAATTTAAAATCGCAAAATAATACAAATAATTTAATTATCCTTCCACTTACCATTAACGAGTTTGCTGATACCAGATCACTCAAAGGGTCCAAAGAAAAGAATCCGAAATAAGGACACAACTCAGAGCTTGCTACCCTGCTATAGATTATAATGATTAGAAAATATACCACACCTCAAATATATATTATTTACTTCAACGACGACGGCATCTGAGATTGGTACCATTGATTAAGATCAAAAATAGCTAACGTTGTTTTCGAATTCTTATGTTTATCAACTGGATAAGTCTCCCATACAAATGTACAACAGCAGATAGTGCCACTTGCTATTTTTAAAATCAGATTCATGTAAATAACTTATTTATCGTCGATAGCTATTAATAGCAAAAATTACTTTCATTCTGTATTCCACCTGTATTACTTTCATTAATAGTGTCTTTTCTGATACTTCGTGAGTCGATTGCTCTACATGCAATAAGTCGACTGGAGCTCCAGTTGCCCATGTCACCAAGTTGAGATTTGGTGCTGCCATACAAAGGTATTACAAACCTCTTGACACATTGCTTCACTCCCTAAAATTTAAAACGCTGTTTTTAAGCATTTATAATTAAGACTTTAAAATTAAACTGCTAAGTACCAAGTAACACGCTCCCAGTGATTCTATGGATGTCTTATTATAAAACAAAATTGAGTACAACACAGCTTGGCAAAAACTTTCAGCTGAACTTGCTTCAGTATGCCCTCGTACAGTCCAGACATAACAGTAAGTTCTGGGATCATTTTCAGGTTCCTGAAATGCAAATTGAATAACTGGCAAGTCATCATAGTCTTCTGCATCACACGCATATCTAGAAAGATTAAATATTGAAACAATTATCAAATTTTTATGTAGCCAGTTAAAAAGCTACTTACACGAGTTGTAACTTAGACAAATCATAGATTTGAAATCCTCCAAAGTTAAAACCGACAAACAGACAACCCATTTGTGGCACAAACAACATAGATGATACATAAACTTCCCCTAGTAATACAAAATAATTACAGTCAATACATATTTTCAAGTTTTAAATTCTTTTATAAATAGGTTTATCACCTGATGGAAATTCAATTGTTTCGTCGTTATCTGGCGACACATAGTGAAAAACCCCTTTAGCCGACCGACCTTTATATTAAACAGGAAAATCGCTATTAATAATTTAAATTCAAATAATAAACCCAAATTAAAAATCAACAAACCAGTAAGTGGAAATACAATGACTTTATTTTCAGCTGCTAATTCTTCTCGTTTCTGCGGAAGATCATTTAATCTGCCAGCAAAATAATGTATTTGAGTGGCGGAGTGAGGAAAGTTAATGCTGCTGCTTCTAGATTCGAAATCCGAATCGTCGTCAAGGCCCAGATCAAGCAACAAAACAGCACCGCCTTCAACTCCAACCGAAACAATACCATAAAAGTAACGCAATGCTTGACCGAGAAGAACATTGCTTCGATTTACACCACCAGAAGAACTTACAACTTCCAATGAGGTCACCTTCATTATTATTAAAAAAATGAATAAGTATATTTGTGATTTAAAACAAATTCATTCATCTTCTTAAAGCTGACGACATTTAATACTTTGAAATACCCAATTTAACACCATTTCAAAAAAAATTTATATTTAAAATTCTGTGATATTGCAATTACGTTATGCAACCAGTAAACACCTTGAAATATGGGTAAGCTTTAAAGTAAGATGAACACAAAATTCAATGGTCAAAACACACAAACGGTGTCCGAATACCTTTTGCGGAATGTATATGACTTTGTCAACTTTTGATTGTCGTACGTTAAACACCTGGATAAATGAGCCACTGATATTTTCACTATTTGTTACCACTAACAATTTCCATTTCTGTGCATCGTCAACCAGTTCCACGGCATTCGTGATCACTAAATCTGAAGATGAATTCCTCCCAAAATTATAAACCGAATAAATATTTCCATTGGAAGCGTGGACGATTACTAAAGTACTCCCAACAATTAACCATGCTAAACGATCACCTGTAAAATAATTATTTATTGTTACTCAAAATTGTTACTGCAATAAACCTTGTTAGTTTTGGCGCTTAGCGTTGGGTTATTTTGAAAATAGATCAACGCGTGAAGAAGCTTTCAAACCCAAACGGCCACCTCATGTTAGCCGATGCGTACTTACCGTTATAGAATTTTCCAAATATACTGTTTGCATCCCTGAATTGCTTTTCCCTTTTAAGTTGATTGGTGATATTTGACGAAAACGATACAACTTTTTCAATTTGAGGTACTAATTCCACTTCCATTTTCTAAAATCTATTTCTGTTCAGGTTTTTTTTACTTCTTAAAACATTATGGCGCCACTAGTTGTCGAATGTTCAATAAACTATCGAAGAATTGATTATTAAGGCGGCGTGAGAGTAATCACTATCGCTTTCTTACAAAAACGTAATTTATAATAGACATCGAAACTTATCCAAACAGTGTAAAAAAGTTTTTGAGGAGCATGCCCGAATACTATTAGTCTCGTAAAAATAAGTCCTTTTTAATTTACGGTACCTTTTGTTAAAATAAATTAGATTGTCATTGTCAAGTTTGTTGTATTTAAGTGTAATCATATTGTTAATTTTATTTGATTATTAAAAGTTTAGTTAAGACATTATTATGAAAGATAATTCCTACATTAGTGTAATACAGTATAATAATCGGAAATTAACGCTTGCGCTACCGTAAATTCATCTCATTTCACGAGTTTCAAGGTAATGCATTATGGCGGCTACTTCGCAGCGTTAAAGTTATATGAATCTGGAATAATTTGTAGTGCTTCTCGAGTTTGTAATTATAAATGATAAAAATTCGTGCATGTTTACATTTACTAGCGTAAGAAATGAACATTGAAATTAGTAATAGAAAACGTCATCAGCAAGCATCTTGTGGCCGCGATGGTGACAATTTAGGTGGCTACAGTTGTGTTCTAAATTTCATCAACGTTATTAATTATCGTCAGCGTTTGCCTACTCATAGTAACTACTAATTACAATTTCTCTATTTTATAAAGATTACAGTTTTGTTGCGAGTTCTAAAAAGGTAAAGATAGAATTGGAAAGTCAAGGATCGATTTTAGATTCGGTATGTTTACATTTATTTTTATGTAGGCGTGTAATCTAAATGTCAAATATTTTACTATTATACAGAATAAGTTTGATTGTAGTTTGGAAAAACAAATTTCCGAAGATTCGACATCCTTGTCTCCCGTTTTATTTGATATGGAAGCGGATAAATTAATAGTAAATAACTTTTTTAATAAGGTATAGGAAGTACAGCACTTAATACTTCGTACTGCTATTCTTCATAAGGATTAAATTCTTCTTACTAGATAAATCTTCCATAGTAATAATAACGATACTGCTATCAGCATAATTGACTGTATAATAACAATTTTGAAATTATAAAAAACTGATCAAAGTAACATTAGTTATTACTGTACAATTTTAAGCAGCAGTATATGAATCTTTTAATTAAAGTAACTTACAAGTTTGCACTATAACTTAGTATTAGGTTTTATAACTTTATTATACAAATTATTTAAATAATTTTGAAATTGTTCGTGATTTTCTGTAACCAATTTGGATTTTTTATATTATTAATTTTATTTGATTTTAGAGTCTGCAATATATTACTGTATAAATATATTTAAGTTACAAGGTCAAGCATATAATTTTTGGATTATTAGTTGACTTTATGTTATGATACTTATTTAATGTTTATATTGCTTTTTTCAGAGACCTCCATTGAAGTCGCCCATACGTACAAAGTAAGAGTTATAGGTTTTTTTAATTTATATTGAACTGGCAAATTATATTATAAACGTCAATCATAATTAGTTAAGTTGCCTTGACAAACTTTTAAAACGTTCATGGAAACTTAATTAATCTTATATTACGCTAAAATATTTGAATAACTTTGGTGGACATTGATTTTATATTTTGCATACTGTGTAGAAGTTTATTGTTTACTTTGAGAAACTTATTTCGGTACATTGATTTTTTTTAGAAATAAAGAACCAATTACCATAGAAGAGATGAAATGGAGTGTTCCAAAGGACGTTTTGGTAAAAAGATTTTTGTATTTTTATACTATATTTTTGTGTTGGCTTTTTCAACTTTTAAATTATGTTTAGTCGTATAAAGCAACTAGACAGTTGATTGATCCATGTGGCTTTAATGTTTGCGAAGAAGAGAAACCATTAGTAAATAAACGGTAACTACTTGATATTAATTGAAAATTTTTAATAAAATTATAAATTTACTTTTATTTGTAGGCAAAACCGATCGTATTTCTCGGTAAGCAACACCACACATTATCGAATTAATTTTTATGATTTTAATGTTTCTATTTCATTAGAATTCATCTTTAAATTATACATTTTTGAAAAAACTTACATTCAATGAGGCAAAAGATATAATTTTAGCAGATTTTGATGCAACTCGAATTATTTATAACAATACGAAGAAATGTTCAGGAAAAAGGCAGTGGGCTAAACCACTTGTTGGAGGCACCGGTTCACTTGGGACTATTCCACGAGATTCAGAATCCACCGACTCACTACCTGAAACTGAGGCAAAAGCCACACAAGTTCCATTCGAAGTAGAGGATATTGAAAATGTCGAGACCGATATGCATTCGGTGTCGGAAATTGGGGAATATGGTTCAAGTCTACCTAGTTATCAAGAGATACAAGTCTGTGAACCCGATGAACCCGTTTATTTAGAGCCAGAACCTAATTTTGAACTGAGGATTGAAACCGACAGCGACAGTGAATTTCAGCCGTACCAAAGTAAACAAGCTAGAAAGAAAAAAGGCAAAGCTAAAAAAGCATCTCAGAGGCAGTTGAATGTCAACTTTAAAAGGCAGAAAAGTAATAATTCCGAAACTGTAGTACCACAGTTAAATGAACCCAAACAATTGCGTACTCGAGCTAACCCTGCGAAAGATTTTACCGCTTTTACACCAACAGCAGGAAGAAAACTATTTAGTAAATTACATGATGGTGGTGATGATGATGATGACTTTGAAAATGATACAGAACTAGAACTATTTCGACCAACTAGAACATATTCATCGGTCGCTTCAGTAAGTAAGAATCAAGCTTCAAATTTTAATCAAAAAGATGAACAGGTTCAGTGTCCTATGTGCAACAAAAAGTTTGGATTAAGCGTCATTGAATCGCATGCATTTGACTGCCAAGGGTAAATTTGTTTTACAACACACTCTTATGCATGTTGAATAACTGTGATATTTCTAGTTATTAGTGTAAATAAGAATATTAAAAATACTACAATTGACTATGTGACAGCTTCGAACGTTTTAGTTTATTATAATTCACAACGTGTAACCATTAACATTTAATTCATTTAATAGTTCAGCAACTTTATTCTTTATTGGTTATTTATGTTTTACTATTATTTCATTAATCATCAAACCATGCATCTAAAGGTTATAATGCCAGCGTTCACATTGTGTTATATTTTTTCAAAATACTGTAATTGCAAAACTAATCACAAGCATAAAAAGGATCAAAATTCCTCCTACTCTCCACGAATGATAGCGAATTTTTTTTTAAGAAAAGGCTTTTTTAATACTAATACAAGACAGGTACCTTAATTACGTAATTAACGTCAGACACCGTGATAAAAAAGAAGCGTTTTACACTGTGATTTACGTATTGACAGCAATCTTAGCCTAAATTTATCAACAGAAGACTTGTATTTATCAACAGTTAATGGCGCCATTCAATTTTTCTCACCTGAGTAATAATTCAAATACAGTACTGTATTTTACTTTTAGTAAAACTTAATAACGTTTAGTCTACACCTGAACAACCCATTCTAAAAACATTTACTTTTAACATTAAAGATATTTACTATGTATTTGTTATAACATAATTAAATCACTTACGGTACCAATAAAGTCTTCAACGTTAGCAATTCCAGACAGAAAGTCAAATCCACAACTGGTTCAAAGTTACTATAAATTATTACTATTAGTAATATGAGAATGCCAAACTGTTGAATTTAAAAGTTCCTGAATTTGAAGTCCTGTAAATCTTATAATGATATAAAAGACTACAATTATATAACACTAAAAGGTTACTATTAAGATAACATTTTTACAAACACTATTACCGGCATCAGCTGATAATGTTTACGAAACTTTTGACACTGTTCATGCTGTACGTTAAAAATTATAAGTTATAACTGCTGTATACGGAATAAAAGAAATTAAATAATGTTTACAGAAATGCCTCTCGATTTGTAGCTTTGTGTGATAATCTTTTAAAAAAAAATAAAATTTTAATAGTACTGTACATAATAAAAATATCAATTTACCATAAACTTTTTTTATAACGATATCTGCACGTTTTAAAAGTTTGTGGAAATACTTTTCTAGAATTCATTGACAATTCTTTATGAGCGCCCTCTTTGAGCCTTTAAATAAATTAATATAGTTAATGTAAATTTACGTAAACATTCAAAGAGGGCGCTTAAAGAATTGTTAATTTTTTTTTGGAGAAAGTATTTTTGAAAACTCCGAAAATGTGCAATACTATCAATAATAGAGGTCTATTTACCCATTGACCCCCTTAACGAAACTACTGACACCTAGCGAACATTTTAGAAAATAAGTTTTATTTTAGCATAATGCAATTTTATTGAGTTTTGATGTGTCGTTTGTAAGGAGTTATTTTGTCATCATTTTATTATACAGTATTTATATTTTTGCAAAGATGGAAACTCAAATGTAAGTGACACATGCATCCATTACATCTACCGGTAGATATTGTATGTACTGAATTTAGCAAAAAGAGATGATTTATGAATGTATCATGAGCTCTCTTGTTTGCACTAATGTACTGCACTTGTTTATTTTTGATGTTACTACTTTATTTGTATAATTGTATTTCGTGCTGAGAAAAGTTTCACTGACATTAATTTTACACGATGAATTACTGTAGGTTGACTCAGGTAGTTGCTGGTAATCTCTGAATTCAATTTTATATTACAGAATTCGATTTGCTTTGAGGAAATAGTAATAGTACCGGTAAACAGATAAGTTATACAACTTTATGGTCTTGAACTTGTACTGGCAGTGTTACTACAATTTAAACATTAGTTTACGAAATATGTGGGCGTCTTAAATATTAGACAGTAAATTCTTATCATTTTATCATACTGTATTTACTCCGGAATCTTATTAAGTTATTATTAAATTTCTGTGTTGCAACATAACTTTTCACGGTTTTGAAATGTGATGTTATTTTAGTCAAACTGCCATTTTATTTTGTTGCAACAAAATATCAGCATTGTTTGTGTTTTTTTTTTCTATGATAGGAATGAAGGGGAGTTTATGTATAATAACAATGTCATATGACTATTATTGTACGTTACATTAATACAAAGGTTATATGAGCTTCACATCCACAGGAACATTAAAAGTAGTTCCCGATTATTTTAATTGGATAATGGTTTTTTTTAGACCTACTGTAGCCTATTTGGAGAAGTAGATCAACAGAAATCGTTTAGCTTGTTAAAAAAACAAATGTTTGGTTCATAATTTAAAGTACATTTAATAAGTTAACATGATGCATTACATTACAAAATGATTACAAGTTATTATATTGTAGAGTGGATACGACTTTGTTATTGATTTAAAAGGTATCAAACTTTACTGGAGTATGTTTGATTTCTTTATCAGCAAAACATCTAAAATGTTTACAGAAGAATAATAAACGAATATATATATTTAACTACATTTATATGATAAGTACTTCTGATTTTGAAAATGAAAATTTGGTGTGACGATCTGTATTTCAATATAGATTTGTTAAAGTAATAATTTGGTGGCGTTGAAGATGAACGTCTTAAATAAGTCACAATATTGTGAATCTTTATAATTATGTACCGTACACTGTTTACTTTAGACAAGTTAATGGGATTGTGTTTGTTGTGGTTGTCTGGCACAGTGCTAAATTGATTAAAAAAGTTACTGTTGTTCCCTTTCCATATCACGTTAACATGTGTTTTGTAGAACTAGATTCTAGGAGTTTCTGAAAAGATGATGTTGTAAACCCAGACTTTCGATACTTTTGGAATACATTCAATGAGTACCAGTTAATGTTTTGAACTTGTAAGAGTAGAATATGTTCAACGCGATTCTCTAATCTATATGATAATTTGAATAATTAAAACATCAAGGTGAATTGAGACACTGTTGATACGAGATCTATTCCCAACCTTGTGTTAAAGTTATAAATTATTTATTTGATGGAGTTTTTGGCACTTTATATTGACTATCGGCATTTTAACTATTGTACATTATTGAATTATAATTAAACGAGGTCAATGAAAAGAATAAATTAAAATTTAGTTGTAATGAATTGCAAGCTTCACTGAAACGACATTATTTGTTATAGCGAAAAGTTTTGCAATCTAGCAAAAATAACGTTATTTGTATTCAAAGTTTTTAATACAAACAATGAACGTGCCGGTATTTTAAAAAAATTCTTTAAATTAATTTTTAGTTGTCGATCTATATGGGTCTTAACTTAGAAGCTACAGTATGCAGTATTGTATCTAATCGAGGAATACCTAACGTTGTTTAATTTGTTTCTTAATAACTATTTATAGAAAGTTTAAACCGTACTGTATGTTATTTTAATATAATATGTTCGTTAGTTTGAAGTTGCAATTAATGTTGTAACTTATTTGTGATTAAGTTATGACTAATTTTGAGATAACCAACTTCTGTGAAATTGTTTACATGGTGCTTAGACTTTTAATTAGATGATGTAAATAAAAGCAGTTGGGGTTTTTTTGTTGCACAGAGTAGGTGTATAGTTACCTGAAATGGTGGGAGGGGTTTGATTAAGTAGTGGTCGAGTCGTACATGTGGTTGGTTATCGGTTGGTTACGTAAGCGGAGTAAAGAAGTACCGGTACTTTACTTTCAATGAAAAGTGATTGTCGTACTTGAACGGCATTCAACTAATCAAACTTTTGGCTGTCAGTTGTAAACCAACAAGATGATGTTTAAAAAACCCTTTAGTAATTTTATTAAATATGCGATGGACTAGCTTACAAGTTACAGCATTAATTTGATACGTGCGGTTTTATTGTTGTGTTTGTTGTGATACAGTTACGATTGTATATTTTCGTTTTGAATTATCAAAATTATTGATAACAAAATCAGGAGGCAGAGTGCTAGGAATTAAAAAAGAAAGCACAACTGCTTGTTTATCTGATGCACTATTAAGTGATTGATAATGGCTTTGAATTTTTCAACAGATTTTCGATTTGCTTGAATATTTTTTTCACATATAAGCTCTGTAGTAGCTTCTATTATCTCATATTTGTCTTTTTGTTCCACATCGGTTGAATTGAAAGTCAAGCAAACATTTAATCATATCCGAAGTTCTAATTGCAATTATTTATTTGTGTGACTTGTGTATTTAAGAGATGGCTGCTGCCGATACGGACCATATTTCGATGCATAATCTTGAGAACGAAGTACGGCATGAAGTTGATAGTATAAAAGACGAAGTATCTTCGATAGCAGAAGATAAAAAAGAAGTTATAGAAGACATTCGAGACGGAATTGAAAACAGTAAAGACCGAGAGCAATTACGTGAGGACATTGAAAGTTTGAAAGAAGACAAAAAAGAGCTCTATACAGAAATGGCGAGTGGCAGTGCTGGGATCGTTGAAGAAAGAGAGGAAATTGATTTGGTAAAGCACGAATTGAAGCAGGAAATTGATAAAGCATATGCTAAAGAAGAGTTGAAGAAAGAAGTTAAGGCTGAAATCGTTAAAGATGTACTTGAAGATGCTTTTGAATATTCTGCTGGACAGAGCAAAAGTTTTGAAAGTATTGCTGATAATGGTGCCAGTTCCTACCATAACAGCGAGACACATTTGGTGAAAGAAAGCAAAATAGATTTGGACCATCATCAAGCACCAGAGAAAAAATTCAAGTCGGTTGTTTGTGCTTTTATCATTTGTTTGGGTTCTTTTGTTATGGGAACTGTAATTGGATATCCTTCTCCAGCTATGCCGAATTTAAGTGCTGGTACTGGAAAACCATTTTATCCCGACGATGATCAGAAATCGTGGATTGGAAGTATTATAACACTTACGGCTTTGTTCGGTGGATTGGTTGGTGGAACTTACATGAACGTAGTTGGCCGTCAGTTGGGATTGATAATTATGGCTCTGCCCATGGCTGTGGGATGGATCATCATTGTATCTTCGGAAAGCTATGGGTGCATGTTGGCAGGAAGAGCTGTAACTGGCTTAATAATGGGTGTAATTTCTGTCATCTGCCCTGTTTATCTTGGTGAAATTTCACCACCATCGATTCGCGGTGTCTTGGGATCATTGCATCAACTATTAGTGTGCATTGGAATATTATATACCTACTGTTTTGGTTACTTCTTAGACTGGCAGTGGCTTGTGGTCGCCATTTTGGCATTTGTAATTCTTATGGCGGTGTGTTTATCTTTTATAGTAGACAGTCCACGTTATCTACTCGCAACTGGTCAAGTCGAAAAATGCGAAAAATCTATTGAGTGGCTTAGAGGAAAACAGGTGGATGTAAAAGCGGAAGTCGAGGTGTTGAAGCTGGCTTTGGAAAGTTCAAAAGATCAAGCGTCAATTCGAGACTTTGCTCAACCACAACTATGGAAACCTTTGGCTATTAGTATTGGACTGATGATCTTTCAGCAGTTTTCAGGGATAAACGTAGTGATGTTTTATACAGTCGATATTTTCGAAATGGCGAGCATTGACATGGATCCAAATGTACAGACAATCATTGTAGGTGTTGTGGGTATTATTGGAACTTTGGTATCTGTAGCCATTTCCGATTTAGTTGGTCGTCGAATTCTTCTAATAGCTTCTGGCTTTCTTATGGCTATTAGTATGGCTGGTATGGGGGCTTTCTTCTATGAATTGGAGTTTGCAGAGGATTATGCCAAGTCGACTTTGTCATGGCTGCCAGTAACCTGTCTTGTATTGTTTAATTTTGGATTTGATGTGGCTTATGGACCAATTCCATGGTTAATGATGGGCGAACTATTTCCTCAAAGAGCTAAAGGAATAGCCAGCAGTATTGCGACAGCTTCTAACTGGCTTTGTGCGTTCATTATGACTAAATTTTGGACCAACATGATTAATGCCATGGGTGCCTACGGCGGTTATTGGCTATGTTGTGGCTTCTGTGTACTTTCAATTATCTTTATAATAGCGATCGTACCGGAAACAAAAGGAATCACGCTGGAAGAAATTGAAAAGAAGTTTAAATAAATTTAATTACATTGTTGGAATCAATTATTTTATCATGTGCAATTCATTATGTAACAAATGTGTAACGATCGTATTGCTAATCATTGATGTAACACGCTTTCAATTTGTAATAATTAATACGTTTATCAAATGTTCAAAAGCAAATCGTGAAACTTATTTACTGTATTTTCTTATTACAAATATTTTTTTTGCATAAAGAGTAAATGTGATAAATTTGATATTGCCTGATTTTTTTTCATTGTGATACGGATATTACATTATCTTACAGTATTTATCAATAAATAAACGGATTGTTACTAAAAGAAATGTGGTTTATTACAGCTTATAATTGAATTTAAGTTTCGCAAATATTATTATTGTTATACGTGGACAGGTGCCACGAAACTGTTGGCACTCTTTTTTTTATTTTCTTTATAAAGTACAAGGTTAATAATTTTAAATAAACATCAAATTTTTGTCTTTTTACAATTGCCAAGTACTGTAGTACTCTGTGTTAACTTATCAGGTTTGTGGTTACGATATCTTACTGATTATGTCAGTAAAGTTAATTATTGAGTACACTAATGCAGCATATATGTTTGTTGTTTACGTTGAAACTTTTTGAACGCTCTAAAGTCTAAATACATAAGTTTTATCCGTAACACTTGTATTAAATGATGGAATTTGAATTTGGTCATTATAAAAAGCATGACAAAGCATCTTATTGACGATGTTTAAATTGGTTGTATTGAGCATTTGTTTACTCCACAAACAAGTTGTAATCAAGATGTATGAATGGATTTATTTTTTGTCATCAGTAATTGATGATATCCTACTCAATGGTGACGTTTCACTGATCGTTTTGAATTAAATAATGCCTGTTTACAACTTGCAAGGTTTCACTCAATGTTATTTAACGGTTAAATGATAAATAGCGCATTGTGATAATCAGTTGTGCAAAATACAAGTCTACATTTTGTGTAGTTTTACTTTTTTTTTACAGCTAAATTGTCAAAGTAATCACAATTATAAATCAAGAGTGAAATATGGACTATAATCAGTGATTTTAGGCTGCTTTTTTTCATCTAAACCGATGACAGTAGATATCTTCTAAATTTCTAGCCATAACTTTGGTAGTCATTTTAGGCTGTAAATTCACTTATTCAGTGAATAATACAGCATTTGTACGTTATAAAGATAATAAGATATATCGTTAATTTATAGTTTATTGATAGATAAATATTTATGAGCAATACCGTATCAAAACAATCTTGACATTTGACTTATGACATTCAGATTATGTTGACTAATTTAACGGTATCGTATGAATTTTCTGAGTGTTTAAAGTTACATAATTACAGTATAATTCTGTACAGTTTACTGTTTTTTGTGTACTGTATACAAGCAAAATAAACAAAACTGAGCTTTTCAGTGAAATATTTTCTGTTAAATTTCAAGGTGGACTTGTATAACTTTACTGTAGTAGCAATTCATTATGAAACTAACTTTCATTTATTTACCTTCTAAGAAATTTTTTTTATATTGAAACTGAAAGGTGGTTCTGTCAATTGTTTAAAACCTACGTGACGATAAATATTTTTATCATTGTTACAGCCAGTATTATCTAAAAGAAAAAAAACCCAGCGGAAAATGTTTTCTATAAAAATGTTACAATTATTAAAAATTAAATAGAATTTTATAATTATTAAAGATAAAAAATTCAGAGGCTGCCGGTTGGCTGACGTTAAGGTGTTTGAGGAAAATTGTGAGATTCATGTTTTAACCAATACCATTATAACATACTAGTTACCGATGTTGTCATTGATAAAATTCAATCTGATAAAACTGTTTTTTATGTAATGTTTATGCCATAGGCGCTATGAAGAAGCATTTTTTTACAAAATGTTTTGTTAGTCTCCAATATTTTAGCGTAGCAATTACACATTATCTAATCGACAGTAGTTAAAGCAATTGTTCTGAAATAAAAAGTACATAATCATGTAATATTATTTGTGTATTACTTAAGTTATATCGGTTGATTTAATGGATAACACTGTAACTGAAAATTGTAAATACGTTCAACAGAACGGAATAGGATGTTTGCAACAACATCTCTTAAAACATTTTCAATAATAACTTATGACGTTATACAGAATTAATTAGCTAATTTTAATGGTACAGCTCTCAAGATCGGTACAAGTTAAAATAGAGCAACTTAATATAGTCTATAATTCTGTAATTACTCTGAAATTGTTTTGCAAGAAAATAATTTACGTTTTAATGAATGAATTAAACAATTAGTTAACATGATTGCAATAATTTCTTACGTTTCTTGATATACTGCATTTCATTTAAAGTATATACAGTATAACTTTTTAACATACAGTAAATATTTATGATTAAAAGCTGTAATTTATTCAGTGGTAATTAATGTCAGTAAGCACTATTTAATAGTGCTGTATTAAACATATGCCACTATTGGTATGTCGAGTCCTGTGCAAGAATTAGTGGTTAGCTTTTAAGTAATTTTTCATGCCCCAAAATTTAATTATTGTGTATTGGCTCCATTGTGTTTGCTAATGTTAATTACATGATAAAACCTTTTATATCCAAAAAAAAATGTTGAATGAGGACGTGTGGGCCCCATTTCGTTGTCTCATTTGCACAATTTTGAAACCGGCTCTGATATAGTGTATCACAAACTTAAGTTTAGACTATATACAGTCCAATTGCCGGTACTGTATAAAAAATCTTAAAATATAAGTTTGCTTATTAACGAATTAAAAACTGATTAATGGTCACATTTTTATTTAACTATGGTCGATTGAGTAATAATTAATAAAGGACGGTTTAGCCATTTTAATACAGTAGTACATTTATCTAAGGCAATTAATAAGTTATATTTTGCACTCAACTTCTGTAAAACCTTGAAATCTAGTTATTGCGTGGCAGATCTGTCAACGATACTACATACTGCAATTGAAGTTGTCCTTGGCGTTACTGTATTAGTTTCGAATTTATGTCCTGCCAGGTAGATCCTATTGTCTTGACTTATTTTCTATAATAATACTTAACTGAATACTTGATATTACGCCAATCATTGCATATGTGTTCGACTTTTAAAGGATGCTTATTAAGTTTTTAATTATGCATTTTTATGATTAGGTAATTATTGAAAGAGTTTATGGAGACTAATATGGATCTTAGCAAATTCGTACAACTTGGTAGGAAAATTTTAGCAGTTGGTCGAAACTACAGGTAATTTTAGACAAAACTTATTAACAACTAGTAATATTAACCGTTTTTTTATATTTTTAGAGACCATGCACTTGAACTTGGGAACCCAATGCCAGATAAACCGCTGATTTTTATGAAACCAACAACCTCATATGTAGAACAAGGAAGTTTGATCAAGGTAATGAGCAGTACCGGGAATTTTAATACGTTTTAAAGAGAAACAAACTTTTTTTTTTATTAATGTTATGAGTTTTTTATACAATTATGTTACTGGATTTTAAATCGATTATGTTTATTTAGTTTCCAGTGGGTTGTCGTGATTTGCATCATGAAGTTGAACTTGGTATTATTATTGGCAAAGCTGGAGCAAACATACCAGAAGAAGCTGCCATGGATTATATTGGCGGATATGCTTTGGCTCTTGACATGACTGCAAGAGACCTTCAGGATGAAGCTAAAAAAAAGGGACATCCTTGGACATTAGCCAAAGGCTACGACACTTCGTGTCCAATTAGCAATTTTATACCTAAAAACTCAATCGTAGATCCTCACAATATTAATTTGTGGTTAAAAGTCAACCAAATAACGAAACAGAATGGCAGTACGAAAGATATGCATTTTAAAGTCCCATATTTGATATCTTATATCAGCAAATATTTTACATTACAACCTGGGGATCTCATTTTAACAGGAACCCCATCTGGTGTTGGCCCAGTAAAGTCTGGAGATATCATTGATGCTGGAATTGAAGGCATCACTAACATTACTTTTAAAGTTCAATAGGCGATTGGGAAAAATGTTTTCAGTTTATAATACCCAATAAAGTATACAAATAATGATATGATTAACTTAGATAACACACATTTTTCGGATTCTTCTTAGTACTGTAGTGTTGGTTAAATTAAATTGTTTTTTTTTTACTAAAACCGAAATTTAAGGTTTAAGTGATTAAATGAAAACGTACCGTACACGTGTAAATTCTTAAAAAAAAAACTTTTTAAATGGTTATTTTTTTACTTATTAAATTACATTATCAAAGACATTTATAATGGGGGTTTATAATGATAATTTTTAATAGAAACACTTTTTTATTGCCGAAAAAAAAGGGGAAAATCACATTTGAAACTAATGGGATTTAGTCTCGTTGTTTTGTATTGGTACTGCAAAAACCCAGTGTTCTAATTTAGAAAATGTAGATGTCACTTTGATTTAATGGACTCCAATTTGTATTTTGTACAAAACATATTTTTGTGAAAACATTTATAATTTCGCGCTGTTTAGTGATTAAATAATCTTCAGTAGGTGTCTCTAGCTTACAAGTAAGTTGACTTTGAGTTAAGCTTCAGAAGAAGTGCCATCTGATTTTCGGTTGCGACTTGTTTCCAAACTTTTATTGATTATTTGTTTGCAATTACCGGTAATAAATAATTCTTAGTTTAGCTTGTATTACTTATAAGCAATGTTAGTTGCGAAGGTCAGTCGCGTTATTGTGCGATCAGCTGTTAATTGTCATTTCAGCACAACCGTTGCATCTTCTTCTCCCAAAGTTGCTGTGGCAAGTAACACACTGTACTTTTTCCATTCTTAGTAGTATTCGTTACGATTATCTTTTAGAACAAATAGCAATAATATATCATGACATTAGTATTATAATAACATAATGACTGGCAAACTTCTTAATAACAAAATTATATACAGGTGTTATCCGGATCAGGTGTTTACGATGGCAGTGAAATTCACGAAGCATCGGCGTAAATGGCATTATAATGAAAACGAATGATTACATTTTGGTAATGAGTGGTGGTGGTTATCTCTATTAGATGTTTAGTTCATTTAACACGTGGAGGAGCAGAACCAGTGATATACGCACCAGATGTCAATCAAATGCATGTTGTCAATTATTTGAAAGGAGAACCATCTGCTAACGAGAGCAGGTTTTAACTCATAATGATATTATATAGCACTGTAATTTAGTATAGTTAGAGTATACAGTATTTTAATTTTTTTAGAAACGTTTTGGCAGAATCTGCTAGAATTGCCAGAGGAAAAATTAGCAGTTTGTCGCAATTAAAACCCTGTGATGCTATCGTATTTCCTGGTGGATTCGGTGTTGCAAAAAATTTGTAAGAAAATATTGACATTTAAAAATTGAAGCTTAGATTATGTCATAAATTAAAAAAATATTATTAGATCAAATTTTGCTACTGATGGAGCCAACTGTAAAGTAAATCCTGACATCGAAAAGGTTATTAGAGACTTCCACTCGCAAAAAAAGCCGATTGGGTAATAATTCGATTATTAGATGTCAAATACAAATTGATGAAATTAGAACAAGATGAATTTTTCTATAATAGTAGTCTTATCTCGATAAATGCAGGGTTTTTTTTTCATTTTAATTTTCTGCTGTAGTTTATGTTGTATAGCACCAATATTGGTGGCTAAACTAATTCCTGGTGTGGAGATTACACTTGGGTTAGATAAAGGTGAACTCAAAATGAGTTTGAATAAGATAATATTTTAATATAAATGTTAAACATAGTAAAGTTGTTGTTTATTAGATGATGGTAGTGGACGTTGGCCTTATGCTGGAACTGCTGATATTGCTAAACAGTGGGGAGCCATCCATCACAACAAAAAAGTTGACATATCCTTTTATTAAACTGATGATTATTATTTCTTGTTTTAAGTAATATGCTTAGGTCACTAACTTTTATATTTCTTAACTATTATTTGCACGGTGTTGTTGTTGATAAGAAAAATTTAGTTGTCACAACTCCAGCCTTTATGTATGATACACCACATTTTCATGATATTTATGATGGGGTTGAATTAATGATTAAGGAACTGCTTAAGCTGATCAGGAAGTAATTCATAATTATCTGAAAGCTGATATGACTAAAAGTATACTAATTGATATGAGTATATGACTGATCTAATATTCTTTTTGGAGCATCAATAATAATTAGCGAAATCTTAAGTTATTTGATGCTGGTTGAAATATGACTCTGTATGGTAGATGAAATATAGCATAAAAAAAATGCAACATTTTTGATCAGTTATTTTTTAATTTATACGACAGACACGTTCTTTGACATTTCACAAATTAAGTAAGTAGCTAATTATGGAAATTCAGCAAAAATAGCTAAAGACATAAGACGATGCAATAAGAACAAGAAAAGAAAATTGATCTTGTACTACTGTAATTATTAGGTTTTACTGTAGTGTATTAAAACCAACCTATGTTTGAAATTGATTCTGAAAGTTAGGGGTGAAATAAAATGATAAACATCCATGTTGATGTAGGGAATAATAAGTTGTGAACTTAAATTTCTAGATAATCGACTAAAAAGTTGAATCTATGGATTAAGTTCAGTCAACTTATAAATTATACAATTATTTACAGGACAAGGAACCCAGTGTAGGGCACCCAAAGTCCTAACCACCTCATTATTTCACACTTCTATGCCATTTTCAGATATACAGTAACTTGAGTAGTTGTCTGCTGACACATACCATGACAAAACAAATTATTTGTAATATTTTTTATTATTTTGACAATGACGTTGCTGAAACTTGCACATGTACAAAATGTCAATACTCGAGTTCTAAGGCTTTTAAGCTTTTTAAACTTCTTTCTGTAAACAACACCGAAATAAAGTTTGTATGTCTTGGAAGTATATCAAATCATTAAATACAACAACAGCATTATCGTTTAAATCCTAAGTACGTTTATTTATTAATAATTACAGGGAACTGTAAGTTTCGAACCGAAAGTTAGTGAGCTCAGAAACATTAGGAAGCCAAATTAGTGGCTGCTATTAATGTATAATATTATTTAAAATTAAATTGCGTAATGTATTATCAAAGCATTGAATACAAATACAGTAATAGCAATGTTTAGTGTTTACAGTAAAGAAAAATTTTATTTTTTTAAGAAAAACTTAAAATCAGCGTTCACATCCAATCAGCTGTTTGTCACGCAAAGGTTACGTTGGTACAAAACGTTGAGAAACTTGGTTACGTAACGTACGTATAACGTTGGATGATAAACGTTTATGTAGTATTTTTGAGGAACAATAGCGATTTACTTTGGAATACCGGTACTGTAATTGTTATTACTGTGGATTTTAATTCGAATCAATTTTAATCGGAATAATCAATGTCAGTATAGGATATTTTGTTTTTCTTTTATTAATACGGCAAATAAAAATCTACAATGAAAAGCATGTAAGCGGCTTATTACGCGTAAATGGCGTGTCGGTGATACACATAGTCAATAATAATTATATCAAATAATAATTACTGTATTAAACACGATGAAATATGCCGTATCTCAAAACAATGAAGACTGGAAAGGACGCTGCAGCATAAACTTTGGTGGCACTGTCACTTTAAGTGCGGTGGGAATAAAAAGGAAATGGTAATTTAATACCATACCTAACATTTTTAGTGATTTAAATTACGTTTGAAGTGTCGGTTTCAATCCTTGACTGGCATGTGCCTTGACGGCATGACAGGGCCATTGTGGCATCACATGGACAAAACAATGTATGAACTTCACTCAAATCCAGTTGAAGACCGTTTGGATAATAAAGAGTTACATTTCTTGGTTGACTATTTCCCAAACAGTAATCACCTTCCTTTCCGTAGCGAAGACACATAGGGAAGCTGTATCTCATCATTCCTACAGAAAAGGAAATCAAAGTAAGTGGATGAAAATTTGTTTATTAATATTTTATGTATTCTATACTAAACATATAACACGATTGAAAGCAATTTCTAAGAACTTGAGTTGAAAAGGAGGTCAACATATAAAAAAGGAAAGTCGATCGATGCTAATTAAAAAATGCAAATTCGATTCAACACACAAAAAAAGTAAATAGCACGGTATTTGATGAAAGAAAAGTAACAAATTATTGCGTAAAAATTTCTATATAAAGCATTGAAATAACATGTCTTTGTAGAAACATTTTTTTGACAGAAATGAATGAAGAAATAACATGAAACGTAATTGAGTTAAGCATCTAGAAAGTCTGAAGTATTTAGTCAAGTTTACATGCTTTTAGTGTGTTTGTTTAACAATATTTTGTATTAATAATTGAAAGACAAGCCAACTATGAAACTAATCGACTTACCGATGACACAGCATTCCCCAGGCGCACAGTCGAAGGCTTTTGTACATTCAAAACGTTGAGAACCTGGCGCCGATTCTACCATTGACAGCTAAATAAAGACAGTATAGTTAAAATTAGTTGATAAAATTCTTGCTATTGTGAAAGAGATTCATTATGAACATCATTTTCAAACAAGAAGTGCAAATTGTATCCAGCAGAGAGATGAGATAAGTTCACATACAATTATTTGCTGTCTCATAAGTCAGAACTCAATCCTTATAAGTACATGACGATTTACAGTATAAGTTTATAGAAGTTTCATTCATGAAAGGAAAATAATACAGTACTGTATTTAAATAAATACTGTAAAAATTATATTTAACTAAAACTAGGTTTGCTATTAATATTATTTTGTAGTTAACGTTGAATATTGTTGGCAATGGTACAAAGTTACATGGTGGGCTATTAGAATTTTAAATGTATGATAATAAAAAAACCGTTTATTATTATTACCGTATTTTGATTTTTAAATGAGAAATTTATTAGCAGCTTCTACTGTAATGGACATTTTGTCGTAATTTATCATCTTTAAAAAAATACCAAAAAACATAAAGTCCAAATCTTTTTTCTTCAGAATAAATAAAAATGAATTCATACATTCATATATGTCAGGTAGATGTTAGAATAATGATAAGTGGTTGTTTTTATTAGTTGTAACTTCTCTAGTAGATGTTTTTGTTTGTTTACGAAAGTATTTATGTAAATATGGTCGGCTGCGTTTAAAATGGTACTTTTAAAAGTAAAAATACTGTAGGAGATGAAGTTGATGTAGTTTGAAAAAGATTAGCTCAGGTTTAAAGATAGGTCTATGCTCTTTGTATTATCTCGTTTTCTTTTATAAAATGCCATTGCCATACTTTTATTATTATAATGGCAAATAAATAAAAGTTTAAACTTAGTCGGATCGTTTTCGTAAAAAAACAGAAAGTATTTAAACTTAACATTTCTATTGGGCAGAGCAGAATTGGTACTTTTACTGTTTTATTACTGTGGAATCTTTAGTGAGATGAATTATTATTAGCGAAAACGAAAGTAAGAAATTAAAAATGCTGGTATATTTTTTTATATTTAGATTTAACAGTGTTATTGTTACATTGTTTAGTACAGTCAGTAAATCAGTCGGCTAATAACCATTATTTCTTCCTTTGTAAGAAGAAGAAACGATGGCTTTATAATGGGATTTATGTTCGTGTGTTTTTATTTTTTAAAGTTATTCCAAGCATTTCAATTGTTTGTCGTAAAATTATCGCAGTTTTTGCAAAAGAAATCATGTCATTTTAAAGAGCCTATATGTCTTTAATCTCTAATCGTTATTACAATTTGTTTATGGCAGCAGGGGACGATTGTTGAAGAAAAAAAACAAATTCTTTAAAGTTAGAGGACGTTTCATGTCTTGGAAGTTGTGATTATAAAGTTTTAATTTAAAAAGAAATATTCGCTTGTGGTATAAATCCTTATAATTTAGCGAGTTAGTTTCTTTAAATTTCTTTAGAATTTTACAAATGATAGCGAATTAATTTCAAGTTCAAGGTTATTTTATGCAGATAAAGAACAAGTTTAAGCAATTATCTGATATGTAATTACTTTGGTATTTACCATTGTGCATGCGATGATTGCAATCACTGCAAAAGATAATTGATGTTTGGCGTACATGGTTAATTTAGTTGTTACTGAGGAATATATTGCACCTAGACAAAAATAAGAAAAGACAATATTAGAAACACAAGTTATCATTTAACATGGTTTTATTCTGTGCATAAAATGTAATTAGAAACTTTGATAAAACTTTGATTATTTCTGCTGGGTTAAGACTTTTAAGTTCTTAAAAAGTTAAGATTGCTACGTGCAAAAGGTTGTGTACTGTACTTGTACAATAATAAATTTAATATGCCGCCCACGACAAACTAGATTTTATTTGGATAGAATTCCCTACATGGTGTAGTAAATGAGAGTAACTCATCAGTTACGCAATAGCATTGTCAGGTATGCTATTGTAGACTAAAGGCATGCAATTATTACTCATAGACTTTACATGGTGTGTCTGGTAACAATTACGTGTTAATGGATAATGATATTTAAAGGGGAAGGTTAATGGACGATTCTGATTAAATCGTCTATGGTTAAATGTTACTAATAAAATACCGTACGGGTTTTATTGGTGATTATAAATGATAATTATTTCATAATCTTTTGTAGTAAAAAGTAATGGGCAAGACTTAGATTTTCTTGTGCAATAATAATAACTTATTAGCATGTGCAAGTAAAAATACTGGTTTGCTTCCTATAAGTTATTTCTTGGTAGTATTTTTAATGTCATAGTTTGTCAATATTAATTTTTCACTGGTGAATTAGCAATAACAAAATTGTTATTGAGGATAAAATATGGTTGTGATAACTGATCAGGATGTAAATGATGACGTGGTTGGTTTTCCCTTGCAAGATGATGTTCTAACTTCCTATGCAATTTTGTTTCCCAACAAAAAACATAAAAGATTGTAAACATGGTCAGCTTTTTATTTAAATGTTCAGTCAGCCAAATGGTAATATCTGGTTGTTGCGATAAGGTAAACCTCAAGGACGTTTCAAATCATCCTCATCATTTCTACTCACAAACATTTCGTTCATTATTAAAAGCAAAAATAAAATCCCAGGCTATAATATTTAATTACTGTTAATGTTTATTTTTTATGAATAGTTAATTAGTTTCATCATCAGTTGAAAGAAAGTGACTTTCCTTTCCTTTAAAATGTCTTTGGGAAGTCCTATCCCATTGCAGAAAATCATTTTACACGGTAATAATATTATAGCCGTGCTAATTTCATTATTAATTAATATAACTTGATTATTTTTCGGTACATAAAGAAGCTTAGAGCTACTTTTGCTAGTGCCCTAGATGGAAATTTAGTTAAAGCTTTAATAACTATAATAGACTAGTGACGTCGTAAGCGAGTGCATTAACGTTTACGTTGCTAATGAATTTAATATTTTACTGCTAATGCCTATAGGCTAAAATTTTAGTTAATGAAATTAGTCTTACTCGGTGGATGTTTCATTCTACGGATGACAGTAAACTTTTCCGAAAGTTGAAAGGTTTAAAGTCAGGACTTCCATTAATATTTTGTGAAGTTTTCTTGTAGTTTTATATTTACGTTTTAATGAAGGGAACAAAATATGAATATCCGATTCGAAATACCATTTGAGAATTTTGTATTCTGTCACATTCAGTAATCATTACAATGCCTTTGAAATCAACCAATGCAATGGGAGAACATTTTTTGATTGACATTTAAAAACAAGATGACAGGGGTATTCGAGTTTTGAATAACTTGAGGCTTATGATGTGATATTTGAAAACTTTAACACTCCTTGTATTGAATGCTAATGGGCCACTTTAAGTTAGAAGTTTAAGCTTACAGAGTATATTTTAGTTTTTTTTTTATTTTAATAGACAAGATTTTTTAACTAAAAAGTTTAGAAGTACGTGCTGTACTTTTATGTTTAATATGCTTTGTTGTAAACTTATTTAAGAGAAAGATTTTTTTAATTTCACTGGGAAGGAAGTACTGTACTTCCAACGAATGCACTGTTTTTCTTATTGTAAACTAATTCAAGTTACTTTTATCATGCTCGTTTCTGTTTAAATATATTTTTAGTAAAAATCTAAATAGAACTATTTTGCAAAAACAATTTTTGTAAACTGTTCTTGGTAAAATGGATCATTGACTTTTACTAATTAACACAGAATTTTTTTATTGCTGAAATTTTACTACTTTTTGACTAATTGTTAATTTTACCATGCGTTTAAATTTGGTTATGGTTGGTCAATTAAAATTTATTAAATCGTTTTATTTACAGTATTTATGAATAAGTTATCGTTTTACATTTGAAAAAATTGAAGGTTTTCATTTCATGGCTAAATCCTAGTTTATTTGTCTATGTGACATAATTAACTTGCCAATGAGTTGATTATACTTGTATATGTTTACCTGCTGATCTAATTTTGACATTAGTAACCTTCTTGCGATTAAGAAATGGGAAATTTTACTTGTTTACATTGATGCTTAGATAACATCCCGCTTTCGAAATGTGAAAAACAAATGAGATTCTTAGAAATTTGACCAACTACTTATGAAACTTAATCATTTTTATTATCAGATGTGGAAACGCTTTAATGTCCTTTAGGGTGTGAAAAGTGTGAATAAATGATCACATTCTCAGTTTCAACTTTCAATGTTTGTGCAACAATTTGAAAGAAAATAAAATAATATTTTGGTGACCTATATTAATATTTCGCACTAATGTACTAAGCTTTCACACACTCATTGTTAAATAAGTTTTAATAAATAAATTCAATCGGACACAAAGTTTGAACAAACTTTTCAAATGTATGGACAATGGAAAAAGTACAAGTATATGGCTTACCTTGACCTGATGAAACTTTTCACCTTCACAACAAACACACGTATTGCTTACAACTTTTTTTTTTTAAATAAAAATTGTTGAAGTTGAATATCACCGATAAAAATTTATAAATTTTTTTTCTGTAATAAATCTTTTACTAAAAGGGAAAGGTTTTTATGTTTCTATTCAGTTGAATGAGTGTTTGAAAGATTGAACATTGCCGGTCTATTTATAAGGAGAAACCTGTTGTTTTCACTATGGCCATTCGTTGCTTTCACCTCACCTAGACACCGCCTTTGATGACGACAACAAATGATGTCATACCAAATTTTGAAGAATTTCCCACTTGTCTTGTATTGTTTCTTTAAATGGCTTTTGCTTCATTTATTATGCGAGGATTTCAGATGCTTCCAATAAATCCGGTTATAATCTGGATTGGGCTACTTTACATGATTTTATATTTACGAAGTTATTTTAAATATTTTTATAAATTTTATTTGGAAGTACCGTATTTTTTTTATAATTTTTTACTTTATTTAAAGAATCTCGGGTATAAAAGTTTGTTGGAGGAAAACGTTTTTTTTCTTGTTTAAAAAAAGTATATGAAGAATTTATGTTTAAGTTATTTTTATTTTAGACTGTTTTTAAAGCTGATCATATTTGGCATTTATAAGATAATATCAACTTTACTTAGTTTGATTTAATGTGAATTCAGTTAACATGACTGAATAATTATATTCAAAACTAAAACATTTTAGTTTAATTATTTATTTACGTTATTTTGGTATTTATTTGAGTCACGATTTAGAAATGTTTAGTTTAAAATCACTTAATTTTTTTTTATTATTTTCTATGCATTCTTGGGTGCAAAATATACATTTTTAATCGTTATATCAAAGTTTTATTTCGATGTTAAGTGATACATATAAAAAAACATCAGGTTAAAAGGCATGTAGGAATAAAAAAATATTACTGTAATAAAAACATGCTAAAGGAGATTTTCAAGTTTTCTTTAATATTTTCAATAGTATGCAAAGTGGAGTAGCTTTTGTATTTTAATTTTATTGTACTTTTGGTCTCAAGTATGCTTTTTATTGCAATTATTAAATATTTTATTGTAAACACTATAAAAAAATGGTTTTGTGACTTGTGGTCTTATGCTGCTATATCGGTATTTAAATTGTTGTACAATTTGCTATTTACTAACGTACTTTAATATGTAGTAACGATGCTAAAACAACTAAGTCCACTTTTTAATTTAAAAAGGTGACAACTAGAATGTATAAGATTTTTTTTAAAAAAATTAAGCTCAGGTGTTACCTATCTATACGAGTAATTAGCAGATTAGAAGTAACTTAGGATTTATTTTAATATTACTTTTTTGACTAGGATAAAATAGAGATGCTGGTACTGTATTGTTAAACATTATTACACAATTATTGTTAAGTAAAGTACTAATCATAATTCAATAAATTAGTTAATTATGCTGTCGATAATACAGTATGCGTAATAGTGTGTTTAAGTTTACAATTTTTCAATTTAACTTGAGAACATAAAACAAATTCAGCTTTGCGTATCGACCGGATTACAATAAAAATCAATAATAAATTAATAAGCAAGGTTTTCACTTGGTTATGGGTCTTATTTTATGGTGGGCCATGTTGGGATTACTTAATATACAGAATTTTCTAGTACAAGTTAACCTATCAAAGTAAATACGATTTAAAAAAATTGTTTTTCTTTTAGAATAAATACTATTTTAAAAAATGGGTTTTTTGTGATTTTGAGTAAATGTTATGTTGGATGTTTGAAAGATTGGATATTTTATATATTAAGTATATATTTTTATTAAAATATATATTATTTAGCATTTAAATCCATGCCATGCATTTCATATACAGCAAGTTAAATACATTAAATTCTTATGCAGTCTATGTGAACAGTTTCGGGGGATTCAGTGGATACAGTAACCATAACTATTATATTAAATTTGACTGTATAATAATGTATTAAATTTTACCAGTTGTACGTAGGATGTACCTTAACCAAATAAATACGGTACATTTTATGTCAAATTTTTTTAATGTTTTATGGTCAAAGTTTTTAGTCTATGGTCCTAGGTTTGTACTGAGAATTTTGCATACATGTACGACTACCGGAATAAGTTGCTTAGTTAAATTATTTAGTAGGTAACTTAATTAGTATTAAACATCTTAGTTTTCGTAATCTGTTCATTTATCATTATTTACATAATAAGTGAGATTTGTTTATTTTAAAGCGGTATCATTTAGATTCAAGATTTCCATTTAGTAAAAACAATACTCTGTCGAATTGCTAATACAATAGTTGTGAAATTATCAGTGTACAGTCAAATAGATTTTTGCGTTATCACTACTGTAAAATTCTCGTTAATAATAGTTATCAAATATAAAAAAAAATTTCAAACACTTTAACTTATTTAAATAATCGCTGTTATTAGATAAACTGATTATGTGTTTGATATCTGTTGTATATAAATTTATATTTATAGTTTGAGAATACAACGGCTAATAATGAAAAACTAATGTAACTCACTAAGTGAAGGTTACCTACTGTGCAAATGATACAACACTTTATGAGTGACCAAAATGTTTATTTTAATGAATTTTTATTCTGCTGAAATATTGATATTCTTGCACTGTAAAGCGATAATCTGTAAGATTGTAAAGATAAAGGTCGTAACTAGCGAAAAGTAATATTGTATTAAAGTAACTTAAAATACAAGTAAATGAATTTAACTTGCATCAGGCAAATTGGGGATTTTTAATTACATGTAATAGCTTCTAAATCTAATTTGATTTATAAGTTAGCTACAATTTGCTTGGCTTAAAATTAGGAATGGTAATCATAATTATAGTGTTGAAATAAAATGTTTATTAATACACAATAATTACCGCTATCTAAGAAAGCAATAAAGATATTTTTGATATCTAAATAAGTAGTTTAGAGGTCACACCATTGGAAATGCTATAAATATAAATACAAGTTTTTCATAATAATTTTCAAAGTTATTTTTTTTAGTTGAGAATATAAGGAAATGAAAGCTATTTTCAAAGTATAAAATCACCTGTAGCTAATGAAGTATGTTTTAAAAGAAAAACATGCTAACTTTACCTTGCACTGTTTACTTATTAATATTATTGAATTAGTTTGAGACTTTAAAGTTAAAGCTATTAATCTACGATAACAATTATTTTATGAATAAATATTTAAACAAAAATTGAAATCTTAATTCTAAAATCAATACCGACAGTTCAACGCTCGATTATACACTTTTAAATTGTATTATTGTACTTTATTGTTGTTATTTTCGTGGATTTAATTAGCGGAAGTGAATAACCTTGGTGACCTTCGCAAGTGAAAGTAGCACTGTATCGAAGCATTTGAACAATAAGTGTTTTCTGGCATTGACAGTACTGGTTGGTTACTTTAATATCTCAAATTATCATTTAAATTTGTAAATACTGTAATACGGATTCTCTGAAGACCTTTTATTGACTATACCATGCTTTTTATTGACAGACAAATACATTCCACTTGTTAACAAGCTCCTTTTGTTTTTAAAAAAAACTTTTACTGATTAACTGTAACATCCATCTTCCAAATTGCAATAAATAGTTATTGCAGACTTGTAGTAGAAATCAATCGTTTTTTGTTTACTTATTTTATTACTCATAAGATCTGTCTGTATCAGTGATATTAAAATCGATATTTTGTGATTTTTTTAATACAGTAAATTGACCAACTCACTTGAACTCACATTACATTTAAGTTTTTACATCATGAAAGTTATTTTTTATTACAATTTCTAATATACAGTACATCTTGATTATTTTAATTAAGTTGGATGCACAGTACTTATTTTTGAATTCTTAGTAAAATTTCATATTTTATATAAACGTTCCTAAAATATGTCATTTGATGTAAGGTGATAAAAAAAGACTGTGTTCATTAGCAACTTATATTCAACACTCTCACGCAGAACCATCTTCTGATTTGGTTGGAACAGTGACGTCAATGGTTACATCACATGCTTTTAATGAGATCTATTGAACTATCATTTATGTACTATGTCTGGATATATCTAAACTATAAATATTTAAACCAAAACAGATTTACTATTTTTAAGTGAAGGGTTTATTATTTACATGATCTCTATGAGTCTAGTGAGCCAAATACCATGCAATTTACCGGTAAAAGAGTTGTAAAACACATTTGAAAACTTTTGGCATATTGGGTAATCAGCTCCCGGATACTCGTATAAAATAACATAGTTTTGAAATGAACTGATGTTTCCTAATAGTTAAAAATCTGAAATTAACAAATCGTTCTAAAAATAGTTTTTAATATGAATTATTTTAATAGCTTGGATTGCATTTGTTATTTACAATATATTTTTTTTTATTTACACCAACAAATAGTATTATTTACACTAATTTTTTTTTGATTTCCTTGAGAAAATGAGTTTCGTTAATGAGGTTGATATTAAATCGACAAATTGTAATGTCTTAAAATATACAGATATAAATACTGTAAATTAATTTACTTTGCCCAGACGGGGTGTACAGTAATAATAAAAAATGTTTGTAAACATTTCTTTAAAAAAAAGAAAAACGTTGAGATAATTTTAAACTAATTCAAAAAATAGAATTTGCATAACATTGTTTGAAACTTTGTTATCTTTTAAATTGGTAATGGTAAACAACCCATGGTAAACAAGTGATCATGAAAGTGAATTAATTTGTGTGCTTAATATATTTAAGGTTATACCAGTGATTACAGTAGTATAGTTAATGCAATTTTTTTTATCATTAAATGCACACAATACTTTTCTGCTGATTAATTGCAAGGAATGACATCATTGATTTGTTAAGTAAATACTGTAATGTGACAAAAAAAATTTCACCATTATTTTTTTTAAAGAATACTGGTTGTTATTATGTATTAGCGCCTATTGTTTATTTGTTTTAATAATTTTGCTATTACGACATAATTAGATGCAGCAATTTCTAAGCAATAACCTTGCGTATGGACTAACATTTGAAGTTTCATTCTCAATGACATTAAACGACACTTTCGTAATGAAACAAGGTGTAAAAGTATCGGATTTAACTTGTTGATTACTGAATCATATGACTGGATGGACTAATTTCCTTGCATAGTAAAAAAATCCTTAATTACAAGATTTCGTGGTTACTTTTAGTTATCTAGATTTTTATTTTGTATGGCGTAAATCTTGGTTACTTTATTAAGTGCAGGGTTGGCCATTCATCAATTATATGATGCAATACTTGTTGGTAGGATTACAAAACTCAAATTGCCACTATATGAGCAACTACCAGTTGTTGTCATACGTTGTGGTACTTCCGAGTAGACGTCTTTAATATTTTTTTTTATTTCTGAGATTTCAACACGGATTGAACTGAACATTGGTTTTTATTATCGCTGGTTTTTATTTGACTTGACCTTCAGGAATAAATCGATATAAAAAATGGTAAAAGTGGGCGGTGACTAAGCAGCAAAATTCCACGCATTGAAATTAGCTGAGGATGAATCTTAAGTAACGTCACTAACAAGATTCTTTGTAAACATCCAACTGCGTCACAAACATGATCTTAGAAAAAAAAATGATGGAGCAACTATTATACAGTTCATAATCGATATTTATTTGATTGGTGAATGAGTGTCATTTAGTTTTAATATAATTTCATTTAATTTTTTTTAACGAATTTTATTGTTTTTACACAGATTTTGTTATTTTTAATGCATTTATTTTGTTTCGAGGTTTTTTTTTTACAATGCAGCATAATTTTTTATTAGTAAATGAATCCAACTCCTATACCATTTATTTTGTTTATCAAACTTTGTTATTCTGAAAAACAGTGCTCTTTTAATATTGTTTTTTTCCTACTTGAACTTTTACATTCGGTATTATTTTAAAGCTAATGACAAATCCAATTTCTTCATTTTTTATACTTTGTAATACACAAATAGCTACTGTAGTTTGTTCGTGTATTTGCGCAATATTATGCTCTTGAATTTAATTAGCATCTTCTATTAAACAACCGTTTTTATATTAAAGTTACTTATTCTTAGTTATGAATTTTAACTAAATTTAGTCGGTTTAATCTCACCAAAATTGAATTTGTTAGTTGTCTGCTTGTTTGAGATGTTAATGAAAACATTGATATAATGTATATTGATTGATATGAAAGCACTGATTTTGAAAGTAACTTGTTTGTGAAAGTTATTTTTTAATTACCTTTCTAAGTCATCTTTAATTTATATACTGTCGTAAGTTATGATCAAGATAGTTTCAGAAATATGGATCTTTGAATTCATGGATTTTTAAAAATAAACTGATTAAAATTTAATCATAAAAGATGCTCAAAAAGTATTTAGATGGAATTTTTAGTTATGCTGTATATAGAAATTTAAATGAACTGATTAAGTAGTTTGGGTATTTACCATAATTTAAAATCTTCAATATAAAGATCAGCCTATTTTAAGATTTATTTGCACACTCATTTAAAATTTAACTAAACTTTATTAAACTGATAATTATTAGGCGCTAATGGTTAACGTAAAGTATACTTAGAGATAATAATGTCTACAATATTGCGTTGGAAAACAGGTGATTTAGAAAAAAGCAATATCGTATTGAAGATGTATTATAAACTTAAAATTTATTATACGCACTGTATCAGTTGAATTGGAAGAAATTCGTTGATTTAAAAGACTAAGTAATTATTGTACAAGTGAAGAAAGAGCTTCTAGAAATTTGAAATACATTATGCTATTGACACAGACATAATCACATACTGTAGCTTTTTTTAAATGTCATTTAACGCAAAATACACAAAAATTACCAATGAGATCACCAAATCCGCTTTAGCATCAACAAATAATTTTAATGTTAAAGTTTGTTCAAACCTTAAAGATTCTATTACGCTAACTCATCAATAAAAAATTCTTGATTTTCTTTTCCATTTAACAAAAATGCAGTTTTAAAGTAGAAATTAATTCTAAAGTAATTGTAGTTTTTTGTTTTTGTAACATAGCTACCGGTACTGCATTACATTTAATAACTTATGAAGTTGCTTCACTTGATTTTTCTGTGTTGCTATGTACGAATTAGGCAATCTTTATTTTTCAAAATCCGATTTTGAAGTCAAGCAAAATCATCGAGATGTTAAACGCATATCTTGACAACGACAAGAATCTTAGTTTCATGTTCATTGTACAGTATAATATGTCATTGCAGTTAACTAAAAGACAGAGTAAATGTGCATAGCGAAATACATTTTATTTTACGATAGTGACAATGTTGGAAGTTGTTTGACGCGTGCTTTGCTTTTGATGTTTATAACGAAAACAAAATAAATAAAGATAAAAAAAAATTACTCACCACTTGGTTAACTATTGTGGTTGGTTGGTCACCAGTCAACACAACTTTTCAACACCAAATCGACAGACGACAAAACGAAAAGGAAAAATAATGTTTTTTAACTAACAAGATCTTCAACATTCCATCGACTTAAAGCTTTTCACTCAGTTTATTTATTTGTGACTCAGTTGACAGAAAAACGCAGTGGATGCACTTACTAGGAGGACATTGTACTGTACTTCATGATCCACCATCTTTTTTAGATGGACATGGATGAACACTCGGGTTAAAGGTGATGAGCACCAGAAACATCAACATACATCAACTCTGAAATTTATTTTTATTATTTCTTTGGAAATGAAATCAACATTGGTAAATGCATTAGTGTTTAAAGCATTGTTTTCCTTAAAAGCAGAGGCGGTTTTTTTTAAATACGATATTGGAAAATATATTTTTAAATACGGTATTAAGGCATTTCCTCTGTCGTTAATTGGTCTTATTTATTTTGTTTTTGATGATAGATGAAAAATTGTGTGCAATAAATTTATTTACATAAACGGTATTTAGAAATTAGTTCTTAGAAATTGAGCTACATACAGTATATAATTTAGTTGAGTTGATCATCACACTTTGAACTCAAGTTCTGCAGATTAAATATGAATTCCTGTTAAATATTATAACCTTAGTTTCGGAACTTGGTTTAGTTTTAGAAAATTTCAGTTACCGGTAATAGAATGAATTTAATATAAAAATAATGAAATACAGTGAAAACTTTTTAACGAGAGATTGTTTAATATATAAAACAGTGAACATGCATTTTATTTCTTTTAACATGAACAAAAATACATTAACATGAAAAGATTTTGCTTCAGGTGTCTTGTATGAAGGAAAGTTAAATTAGCGTAAAAATAACATCATCATAGGGAATTTTAGGGCTTTGGTGATTGGTGTATTCAAGTCTAAAATCAATAAAAGATTTATTGATTTTATACAAAAAAATTTAAATTACAGTACAGTATTAAAGTTTTATACAAAATGTTTAATAATTTGAAATGAAACTAAGCTAGTGTACTATATTAAATAAAATTTTGATGAGTATAGTACTATTTGTTTGTAGAAAACCCTTTAACATGAAGATAAGATTTTGGTCTCGAGTTTTTCATGTTAAGAGGTTTTCACTGTATGTGTGATTGAACTTAATTTTACTGTAGATTGGGCTAAGTTTTTGTTTTTTATTTCAAATGATTGGAGTATTTTTTTAATTTTTATTGAAACTTAGCAACCGATGATACTTGAATGGCTGTTTAATGTTCATTGTTCAGTAGAAACAACATCATCAAAGTAATCAATCGTTTTTCTATTGTGGTACGGAATGTTTAGAGTAATTGCTTATCTCACAGCATAAGCTTTACATTTTAAATGTCAGCTATCACTTAATTAGATGTTAGCTGTCATACTTACTTTAGTCTATCATTTAGCCATATAAAGATTAACTTTTTTTTTGCTGTTAAGAAAAGGCGAATAAAGTGCTTGATATGCATATAATAACAACGTCAAGTAAACTCATATTTTAAAGTAAGATAGTTGAGTTTTTTTTGTATGATTGTTTTTTTTTATTATTTAAATTACTATGAAATAAATTTAGTAATGAAGATGCTATTGTAACTCTGGCTGGTTGGTTGACGCCACCAACTTGAATCAAGATATACTGCATATGTAGAGGGACGCCACCAGGGTCTAAAATTTATCTTAAGGGTCGTAGACCTTTGGCTTGTAATTGGTGAGTTGTTTTTCTTTATAAAACAAGACCAGAATGTGCTACAGTCAGCTACAATATGTTGTTGGCGCCTTTAAGACTCTGAACATTTCGTTGAGTTATTAGTTGCATTGCTAGACAACTTGTTGCAAATTGTTAGGACGAAGACGACGACAATGATGATGGTGCACAAAAATATTTTTACCTTTTACTACCACCACATCCATTGCCATCTTCAAACAACAACAAATATGAATAAATAATACAAGTAAAATAGCTCCACTTGTTGTTAGAGTGAAATAATGAAAACAAAGTTAAGAGTTCAATGATCAATGATGGAGTAGAGACTGTTCAGTTGCGTTGGGCACACGATGGGAAATCTTAACAACTTTTACAGTATTTATTTTTTATTTAAAAAATGTAATTTAAAAATAAATTTAAAGTAGCAAATTTGAAATTTGTAAAATCTAAGAGGCCATTTACATTTTCATATCTTATACAGTATGATGATAATTTCTTATTTTTATACGGTATAATATTCTGTTGCCTTATAAGGAATAGAATTATTTTGTAAACCCATTCTCTGACCCAGGGCCAATGAACAACATTATTATAATACGCGTTTACTGGTTTTCTCACAACGGGCGACCGACCACATTCTTACTCGACATCTGATTTGCAGCTATTTCAAGCCACTATTTTGTCAGAAAATATAATAATATCATTTATAGTACCAACTGACACATAAAACATTTTTTTACTGTTGCACTAATAACTTCTAGTATGTCTTCTAAACTTTAAATATTATTTATATGGTAAAGATGATGATTAATTTGTATTGATTGTATCATTTTGAGGATTTAGTAATATTTAATCTTCAATAATATGCACTAATACATTAGCTATAGTTAAAATAAATTGTGTTATAATATGTTATATCAATGTTGTGATTAATAGCAGTCGGAAAATTGTAATAGACTCTGGAAAACATAAGAAATTGGTAATAATTGTGTTTTAGCGAAACACAGGTATTAAGTATCGTGTTACGAATTGCTATGGGATAAAACGTCTATTGCGATTTATACGTTTATACATTTTTAACTGACACTTTCTATGGATTTGGATGCATTCCAATGGACATGATGTCACTCGTCATTTTCAAAGTGTGAAATTGACGTTCATCCTATTTTCACGCTAACATATTATAGTATGCAGTCTGTAGGGCGCCATCCATCTCTTATTTTGTTGCCCTTAAGCTATAAATGTATTGTTAAAATAGATAAATGTGCATCACTATCGTAGCTGATTGGCGTCATTAAATCAATAACAGTCAACAATGGTATTTTATAAAACGTTTTACTACGCTTTTAAAGCTGATTTGTAGCGTCACATAGTTAAAGGCCGATTCAACGTAACCCTAGGCTAACTGAATTTAAAATTTATTACTTGATCATAATTTCTTTGCGTTGGAAGTTGAAATTGAGTATAGTGATTTTCGAAATATTTGTTGGCGTCACTATACGTCATCATCATTGCCTCTACGTCATCTGCAAAAATGGGTAAGACTTTTTGGTAGCTATTATTAGCTAAAGAAGTCCTTCCAATTTTTATTTTAATGTAACATGTATTTAATAAATTGAAGACATTTAGGTAAATTGAGCGAATAAATACAGTACATTGTAAATCCCAATTAATTTAAGTAAAACCATCTTTAATTTGAAGCAGTCGTGCCCGATGTAGCATAATAACTTTCACTGAAATTGTTATCCAATTCCAACGACACATAATTGACGAGTTGTTCCAATATGAAATCGATTTTTTGTTTCAGCTCTGTAAACGTTGGTCGTTGGTGAGGATCATTCTGCCAACATTCCACCATAATATCGTAGCTAAAATAAGACGTAAAAAATATATTTTTTTAAATTATACAGTAAATTTGTTCGAAATTATTTGGTGCTTACATTTCTTTGCTGCAATTGGCTGGTGCTTCCATTCGATATCCTGACTTGAGCAAATTAATCATGTCGCAATTATCGATCCCTGGATATGGTGTTCCACTCATAGTTATAATTTCCCAAAGCAATACCCCAAAAGACCAGCTACAGTATATAATAGTTCAAATATATTATTTTTAAAGCTACATGTTATTTTCGTGTACCGCTTACTTACACATCACTTTTCGTAGTGAATTTTCTGTACATGATTGACTCGTAAGCCATCCATTTGACTGGCAATCGTGCATTTGATTTTAGTTCGTATATGTTGCTCTCGTATAAATCCTTGCTTAATCCAAAATCTGATAGTTTGACATGTTTTGGAGTAAAAACTAACACGTTTCTAGCCGCCAGATCACGATGCACAAATTTATTTTCAGAGAGAAATTCCTGAAACAATCGAAATATCATTATGTAATATCAATAATACAGTAATTATTATAGGATTTACCATTGCCGTAGCGATTTGACGAGCATATGAAAGCAAATCTTTCACTGTTAAACTGTTTACAGTAGTACCGGTAGCTTTACAGGTTTCTGATTCGTTTTCATAATGTTGGTCATTAGTTGACATTTCTATAATAAACAATTAGTTAATTAAATCATTTGATATTATGCGTATAATTTTACATAATAAGGATTATGCAATTTTTTAGGTAATTTTTTTGTTAGTTACAGTATCTTTACTATGACTATTACTTGCAACAATCGTATTCCATTACAATCAATAAATTATTTGCGGTTAAGTTTATTGCATTTGACTCTGGAAATTACTAGAAATTCACAAATGTCATTATATACTTTATTTTGATTATAATTTAATAGCATATGGTTTAAATAATTTTATTAGGAGTTATAATTAGATTACATTTGTCATTGTGCTCCACATTGCTCCAAATGTTTATATTGTGGAGCACAATAAACAAAAAAAAGTCCATGTTTAAATACACAGGATAAATAATTTGTCAAGGGGGAAATGTAAAACTATTGCAATCAAAAATGGTTTATTTGATGCCATGATACATTGCATGTAAATGTAAACTACTCATTTTAATTGTAAAGTAATAATAAATTTAGTTTTATGGTTTGTTAACCAACCGTATTCAGCGTACTGTATGTTTAACAAAATAATGTAAGCAAAAATTGTTTAAAGTTTTAAGTCATTTATGCAATTTTGCTTAGAAAACGTTTTTTGTTTAAATTTTTAGATATACATTTTTATGAATTTACTATATAATTACCGGTATCAAATATATTTACATAAAGAAAAGTTTGTCATATCATTATGAAAAATCATTATCAATCATTATTGACATTGGTATTGCACATATAGACATTAGGCTTAGTAAGTACATAGAAAACATCAGTATGAAAATCAAATACTTTTTAAAATTAAATAATATTATTAATTAAAGTGCAATGTTAAGTTTGAAAAACATTAAAATTAATTAAATGTATATAGGGTAGAAAAAAGTCGATTCCTCCCTCTAAGGAATTCTTTTTTATTAAAAGTTAAATTGCTTTTATATTTAAAAGCATTGCATGTTAATATTTTTCATGTTCTTGCTAGAGACCACATCAAATTATACAGAAATTAATGATAAATTATAAAAACAGCACAAAAATACTAAGCTATAAAGTTTTAACATCAACAACAGTATCGTAATAAACTTAATCATTTAATTTCTTACCGGTCTTATCACGAAGTTGGTCAATATAGTCGATGTCTTCGGAAAAGAAAGTTGCACCCAGATGATCTTTGGTTTTTGATTTAGTATTATTGGTTCTCTATATACAAAATTAATGCTTGAGTTGTTGCTAAGTGTATTGCGAATTTGAGCACTCTTTTTTTATATTGCCAATAAAAAAACGAGACTTAATCTTATGAGCCCCATGAGCTCATGAAAAAAAGTGTCTAAATTTAAAAATCATGTGATATAGTTTAAATCTTACTTCCTCTCGCATCTTTTGTAAATATGATCGCAGATCTCCTAAAGGACTAAACTCAACTAGAAGACAAATATTTGGATGAACCGTGCAATATCCGACCACTTTCACAATATGAGGGTTGTTCCCAACTTCTCTCATGATATTTATTTCAGTTATTAGTTGGTGCTCATAGCCATCTGAAAAATGGCAAAATATTTTTACATACAGTAGATTAAACAAAATTGTTGTATTATAATTAACAGTATAAATTCAATTGAACCTTGTGCTTGTTTTACTGCCACAGTCTCCCAGTTTGATGGATCTTGCTTGTTACGTAAATGCCCCATTCTTACCACACCAAATGCTCCTTTACCAATTACTTCCCCCAACTTGACGTCGTTAAAATCAATTTCGTAGGCGTCTTCATTTAGTAGTTTAACATCAGTTACTCCTTTGTCCGACCCAATCATCGAATTTAAACGTCGATTACGAGCTAGTAGCTAAATTCACATCAAAATGAGTTAATTGGTATATATATTAAATAAAGTGTTTATGCATTAGTTTACTTAATTTGTTATACTTGTGAAACTGAAGTTTAGTGCATGTGTTTGTAAGTTTTAGTTTGAGTGATTTTAAAGGTAGTTTTATATTAAGTTACCTAAAAGTAACTGTTAGATAACCAAACTTACTGTATGGTTAGTTTAAGTAAGAGTGTTTTATCGATTCAATCTATTTGGTTGTTTAAGAATGCAATAATATTTACGATATTTACCTCAAAGAAATACAATCGTAGTGTTTTGTTTTCTCCTGAATGACGTCTTATACAATATGCAGTTAAAATAAAACATATCAACAATAAAAAGGTTGCCAATGCCGGGAAAAAAATTATTGCAAACAAAGCATTCTCAATGGGCTCTGAAAATAATAATAAAAAACATTAAGATATCAACTACTACACGGTCCTACAAACAATCTCAACATGATTAGAGCATTTTTTTATATTTTAAATCATTAGATATCAAGAGTGCATTCAAGCAAATAAGAAAAATGGACAGTATAGGCAATGATGGTTGCTTTCCTAATACTTTAAACTTATACTGTAATGGTACAGCAGTTAGTTATTTTAGAAAGCATTGAAAGGTTTTTAGATACTTCAAAAATTCAATTATATTTTTTTTCGTGTTCAGATATTTTGCTGTCTATTCTTGCGTTATTAATACGCCAGTTACATTTAAATACGTTTGATAACTACTTTTAAATATTTTTAAATTTTCAAATAATTAGTTACAGTATCATTGATGGGTTTTTTTTTAAATAATAATATTAGAAGAATTTTATTTGTATGTGATATTAGTTTTACCTGGAACTTCCAATTCTAATAGAGTTTCTTCTCCATTACCTCCAATACTAATTGCAGTTACTCCAATTGTGTAATTGGCCGGTGGGGCGTTGATAAATGAATGAGAAGTTGCATTCTGCGTCAATATACATAATAAAAGAGGATTATAAACTTGGTTCCAGTTAAAAATAAAACAATTCATTTTAATTTTATAAGAATAAATGATGATATACTGTAGTACAAAATGAGAATAAAAATCACATACAGTATAAGAACCACCTAAATTATTGGATCTTTAACTGACCTATTGCGTTTTTGTGTTTTAATATAAAACCTCTACATTTACAGTACATCAACAACCAAGAGTTTTAGCTGAACTTGCTTGGTCAATGTGACAGGCTGATTTCTTTATTTATTGAGTCAATATTAAAATAAACTATGATAATAAGAATGTAATAATCAAACAACTAGAAATGACTTGAATATGAATTGTTAGCAGTCATGAAAACCTGAGTTTCGAGAGCATTTTGTTTTCTTACATTTTTAACTTCAATTTTATAACTAGCTTTTTGGTCGTTTTTTAATGCTTTTTAACGATTTTTAATTTTTTTATTTGTTTGAATTTATAAACGTTTGCAACATTTTTTGTGTTGTTTAAATGGTTTCATATCTTTTGGTTATAATTTAAAATAAAAATATTTAAATTAACAAATATAAAAATCCTAACTTATTCTATTTGAATTAAAAATTCCCCATAAAAGTCCTCAATTCTCAAAGCAATTTTCAAAATTGTTACCACGATACAGTATATTTCTTTTATAAAAAAAAATAATAATTTTAAAAAAAATAAATGATTATTTTTTACTACTATATTTACATTATCATTGATCATTGAATCTTTTATTTAAAAAGTTATCCAGCATTGTAGAAAGCAGAAATTTTGCAACTTGTTATGCACTTTTGAGTTATTACTTAGAATAATTTCCTCTTACAACCTCATAATTATAGACCGGATAGTCCTCCCAATTAAGAACGTATCAATTATTTCAAAGTTAACATAGCGCACTTAGGAAATTGTAATTCAAACCGGATGAGCGTTTTATTTTGGATGGTTTAGGTCCCCTATTGTGTCTAGTTTTATTGATGATAATTTAAATTCTTTTTTATATTAGAATATAAACTTCATATTTCTAAAAGCTGATATTCTTTTTCTTAGCATTATAAGCTTTTTTTAACAGTTTATAAAAAATCAACGTACTGTATATGGAATATTGATTGAGCAAGGTATTAATAAAATAGCAATTCTACTGGAGCTTCAATTTTTCTACGTTAGCTTAAGAGGCTGTCTACAATAATCATTTAATGTAGGAGTAAGTTAAATCATCGAACTAATTACTGTATATACGGTATAAGTTAACTGATTTCTTATTTTGTAAATTAAACTACTGTATCTCTTTTATAATGTAAGCTTTCTCAACTTAATTATTTAAACGAGCTTCTCAAAGTTACTAATAAACAGCCAATAAAAAATCAAGTACAGTATATTTAAATCATAATATAGATTTGAATAATAATAATAGCAAGTGTTGACTTACCCCAAGCACAAATATTGTAATAGGTTTTAAATGAGGCTTTGTAAAAAAATCTAACGTCAGTAGGCGTATTCTATATTTAACTATTTTATTTAGTTGACTTGTATTAAGAGGCGGTTGCCAGGTAACCATGATCACTGGCTTGTCATCCGTAGACAGTTTCGTTAACGATGATTTCATATTTTGTACTGCTCCTGGACCTAATCATAAAAAAATCAGTTATCTTAAAAATAAAAAGAAATTTAAACATTTTTTTCAAAGACTTTTTGCAAGATTCTACAGTAAATCTAGTTCATGGTATTCATCGTATTCAGCTTATTTAAAATAACTTTTAAGTTATATTTTGAGTTCTTCCGTTGAATGCAAAAGATTACTACTGTATTAGAATGATGTAATTTTAACTTTTAGAATAAAATTTATTATTTCATCGACGCAATAGCTACACCACCTATCTTAATTTTCAACAATTATCTTAGTTGACCAATTTTGATTTCCCTTTGAACTTTTTAGTTAACAGAATATCTGTTGTAAACTAAGGTAATGGATTAACATTAAGATATGTGGTGTTCTTTTGCGTCTACTATTTCCATTCAATTATTTTTATTTAAGTTAGAAAAATGTTTCAAGTACAAAACTGAACAATCTTTAATTATGCCTTTAGAGGATTTTAATTAACTGCGATGGATTGTTAGATAAAAAATACTGTATTTAGAAAGATCAATTTTTTTAGAGAAATCAATTTACAGTGCAGTAAGTTAAATGGCAGTATCACTGTAATATGTTACATTTCACTATGTCAAATCGGTAACACGAATACAATTTGAATGTTACTTCTATTAAATAATTGCAGGTCCTATTAGGTTGCAAGTAAGAAAGTCAAAGGGCTATAATGTCAGACGTGTAAGTCGTATTCACTTTATGGAAAATTACCGGCTGAGTTGAGAATAAGATGGCCGTTTAAATAATGGAGATGTCAGAGTTATTTTTGGAAAGATTATCAATGAACAAATTCTGAAGAAAATCATCCAAAAATTGGAGAAAATTGACTTTTGTCATAAATAGGCATAAATTAATTGAAAGTAAATACTAGATTAGTTTTGTACTTGAAGAACCAACATAATAAAGAATCAACATTATATAGTATCTCTTTTAGTACTTACCACAAATGGAGAAATTGTATTTGTTAAGTTCCAAACATGATTTTGTAATGATCCATTTAACGGTTTTCTTGCTCTCGGGATATGATATGTTAGTGGTTGACACCATCGTAACAGTGTAATTACTGTTATATAATAGCTTATCGATTTTGAATTGATTTTCATCCATTCCCTTACGTATAAAAATTATTATTAGTTAATTGATTTCTTTTGAGGTATTTCATCGTTATATCGTACAGTTCTTAGTAGTTTATCGTGAAATGAAAGCAAGTTTGAGGTAAATTTGCCGTAAGCAAATAAAAGTTAAAATTTTAAAAAATACTTAAGTGTAATTTAATAAGTAATTTTAAGTAGGCCCATTAACTACAGTAACAATCTTTTTGAGTAAACAAGTATACGCGGATTAAAAAATTGAAAATTACGGTTCACCACAAAGTTATACTGTATGTGCATCTAAAACTAAAATAATTCTAACCTATTGGTTAAACTTAGTTAACTTCTCCATTAAAATAATTAAAAAATTTTGGCATTATTTTAACTTGTGGTGAAATTTCCGGACAACATTATTTCTTTAAAAGTAAATTGGAAAACTTCTACTTACCAACATAACGTTGACTGTTCGAGCAACATGATCATTATTGGAATAATAGAAAACTTTGTAATGACAAAACTTCTCTATGAGAATTACAAAAGAAATAAACAATAAATGAACCATTAATTATTAATATTGCAATATTCGTTTACCTTTAGGAGGAGTCCAGTTGATTAATACTGACACTCTTCCATTTTCAACTTTACTTTCCAAAGCAGTAAAATTTATAGGAGGATTTAAAGTGGTGTTAGCTGTATTAAATGGGTCTTTAGCTATTTTACTTCATATTTAGAAAATTTTGATTATTATACCTGGGAGAGTTTTTATCCATTGACTAAATTTTTTTTGTGGCTGAATTACTCCGTCTGGTGCCATAGCGGTAACTCGAAACTGATATTCGGTGTCTATCGCCAAGTTCTCTACTTTAAGATATGGAAATGCGGCCTAAAAAGGATTATAATTTAAAAAAATAATATGATATAACTAATACTAACAAATTTGTCGAACCTTTCCCAAGTTAGTCCATTGTAAATTTGATCGGTTTCGCACTTCCATGACATACACTACTAATTTGTCGGCAGCAAACGATGACGAGTTGAAGCTTTGCTGAGTTAAGTTTACTGATAATTTCAGTACCATGAATTCTTGGTAGGTTGGCCGTTTATTCGTGCCATATGTCACTTTGTTAGGCCACTCGTGACAACCAAATTTTGGTGCTGTGGTTACAACTGGCGCTTTTGATATGGACAGATCGCCTTGAAACAAACTTATTAAATTCATTGCTGAACATACACTGTATAATATGATTACTAACAGATAGTCAAAAGTTACTGCTATTTAAAATAATTTAATATACCATATCTAAGTGAGTTTTTAAATTGAAACCCTTTTTTTTTTCTCTTGTGACAAGAAACAAACGGACGAATCGCTATTGGAACTGACTTAATTTAGCCTTGTTTTTTATTGGAAATGTCAAATATTTAAAAGTGACTTTACATATCATATTTTTATCACTGCGTATCATATTTCTATATCCTCGTTTCTATCGACTTTAAATTTGTTAGTTGATTAAAGTAAATGAAATAACGCAGATTATTAGTTTACGGTAAAATTATCATTATAAAAGAACAGTACCGATATCTATGTGTACATTTATTATTAAATCAAAACACTGAAGATGTACTGTATGAACTCATCAACGTGAATAAGCTGTCACATAAAGAAGCATTCAATTTTTTCTTAGATAAAGAATTTCTTAGATAAATTATTCGTGTCTTTATATTTTTCTAATTATTGAAGAATAATAAAATGGAATGAACAGGATCTGTAATTTAACTCTGTGATCACGTATGAAAGAATAATTGGCATACAGTAAATAAAAATTTATAACTTATTATTATTTGGTTGTACCTGTACTTTTGCACTTATATAATGTACTGTAGTATGCTTATGATTGCCAACGTAATCATTCGTAACTTTTATTTTGTTTTTTTGAATCTTGATTTACATAGCAGCCAGTATACCGAAAAGAATGTAAACCGAAACCTATTTTTGTCTTATAGAGTATAGCTTAGACTACAGTACCTTAAAATATCTCTTAAAGTAAAACATGGTATTTCCATTTGTATGTGTATTCCCAATTATTTGATTTCATTGCAAGCATACTGTATAGAACTTACAAAAAAACATTACTTTAGTCATCTAAACTTACTTTGGTTCGAGTAACTATTGAAGTTTAACTCAATTGTAAAATGCAATTGATTGATATTATAAAACTATTGTTTAAATACAGAACTCAAATGCATAAAAGCTATCAAATGTCTTAAACAAAATTTTTATATTCAATGCTTTTGACTTGGCTGTTAGAAATCATATTATTTTATTGGCATGTAATATGTTTTATACAAACCTGTTTTTAGATAAAAGTTAACAGCATCATTGATGCAATGACAATTGGAAATACAAGCCGATGAATTTTTCTAAATAAAATCGAATAGTTTGGTTTTATATCACAATGCGGATTTAAGAACTTAAGTTACAACCTTAAAAGCCATGCTAAGGTATCGATCTTAACTTGTTAACTTATTAACTTGATAATAGAATGCAACAAATAAACTTACGCAATTGTTTTCACACCGATTAACATCTGTAAAAACGGATTTCGTTGGCGAAATACACTAGGAAAGCAGAAGAAATCGTTAAATTGTGATAATTAAAGGAATTGAGTGGTAAATGGTGGTATGCAACGTATCGATTTAACAGAGATTCTACAACCAAGTTAAATTTGTAAAGTAAATTTCCCAAACATAGTAAATCGGACCTATTCTGATCTTACCTAATTCAAGTACAGTGAAAACCTCTTAACTCGAAAAAATATTTTGGTCCCGACCGTTTCGTCGAATTTCGGCAAAATTACATTGATTAGACTGCATCACATTAGATTGTACATACATGCTGTACAGTGAACTCAAGTTAACACAAACTCCTATAACACGAAGCAACATTGTGGTCTCGAACTAAAGTATAGGCATTTCCATACATTTATTTTTCGTTAATTCGAAGCAAAACCCCCTTAACACAAGCTGATTTTGCTTCGAATAAAAAACTGTATAAACCGTCTACGAAAATGTAGAGAAAATCAAAATGTTTTTACGGTTTAAAGTTTTTATAAAAATAAACAGAAATACAATACATTGTTTGTTTGTTTTTATAAATATAATAAAAAATTGAATATTTTTTAATGCATACATGCAGAGAATGCATAATATTTTAAAATGTAAATAGTGATTCTAAATATGATGTATACTTAAGAAATGTCATTTTGATCAGTATATATTTTTTCTGAATGTTCCCTTTAACACGAAGAAAAATCTCGGTACCGACGACTTCATGTGAACATGATTCCACTGTAGATGGAAGCCTAAGGCACAATATTAAATTGAGATCTTTTACAACCTTGATTCCCCAACCCCCGGTTATAATTTGATCTGATATCAAATGATACAGATTCGCCCTAGGAACATTAAATTATTTCTATTTTATTGATTTAAAGTTCTAGTGAGTTGACATGTTAAATCACTTTATATTCATTTTTTGATGTAACTGTATTTTATCTTGAAGACATGTTTAAATTCAATTAAATTAAAACAATCTAAAATATAAAAAATCAACATTCCTTTAAAAGAGCTGTGGTAAAATTATGAAATGTTTTTATCTTTAAATGTAACTATTAGATGTGTTCTGATATGTCTATATTTTAAAATTGTACTATACGATGTCATTACTACTCATTAAGCAACTATAGAAAATCTTTTTAGATTTAAGGAAGGAAAAAGTAGTCTCATCCTAGTACCCGAATAGTGTGTAGGTGAAGACTTAAATTATAATGTGTACAAATACAGCACTATCAGGAAATTACATTAAACGTCAATGTGGAAATTAAACATGTCTCGTGATATTCTGAATTAAAAGTAATTTTGAATACAATGAAATTCGCTTAATACGAAACGCTCGGAACCGAGATTTTTTTCGTATTAAACGAATTTGTCTAAAGCGGAACATACACAAACAAAAAAAATTCTCACTAAAATGACATTTCTTAAAATACATCATATTAGAAATACTATTTACATCATACAATATTTGGAAATGTAATGTAAATAAAATATGAATGAAATGTAAATATGATAGACTATTTACATTTCAAAATATTATGCATTCTGTCCATAGATTTGCATGTATGCATTTAAGAAAAAACAATGTAATTTTATTTTAAATAAAAACAAATAAAACATATTTTGTCTTGCTACAGTATTTGTTTTTATAAAAACTTTAAAACTTATAAAAAATTATATTTTCTTACATTTTTGCCGGCGGTATATGCAATTTTTCATTCGGAGAAGCAGTTTATTTTTTTGTATTAAGCGAATTCGTAATAACCGAATTACACTGTATTACGTTACTTACCTCATCACAGGTCTTTAATTGGCAGTTGATAATATCACCGATGTCTGTATAATTATTACCCAGTTCTATTAACTAAAAAAAGTAAATAAATTAAATTAACGGAAAAGAAAGTTCAATAATTAGTTTTGTCTGAAAAACAGAATTTGTTTAAGGAAATTAGATTTTTAAAGGGCTTAGTGCATACAGGAAATTAAGTAAACCAAGTTTTTCTTCCTACACGATTCTATAAGCTACATAAATATATTTACTTTTGCTAGTTTTTAACTCGGAAAACATTTAATAGTGTTAATGTTTTAGTAATTTGTTTTTAAATTTAGCATGCAATTAGAATTTTTTGACTTGCACATAAAAGCATTTTTTAAGCTTTAACTCAAGTCAATTATTGAAATGTTACAAAGGCTTTCATTGAAAACTTGCATAAACTATTGATAGGTCGTATAGAATACCCTTTAGAGTAAAGAAATACATTAATGGAATGATGATAACTGAACGAGATTAATGAATTAAAAATAAATGACTTTTCAAAATGAACCAAATCCTTTAGGGAAACTTTTGTACAGATACTGTACTTTATCTGACCTATATTTTTAAACATAATAGCGGTAAACCAATGATTTCCTATTGGTTTTTTTTTAATCTTTTTTTTTTTTATCAAAATCGATAAGATTTAGGGCTTTGATAAATTAGTAGCAGATGCGGGTTTTTTAAAAGTTTTCAAGTCGAACTAACTGAGTTGAAATATTTTCGTGTAAAAAGGCATAAAATAATGGACCAATTAATACGAAAATAAACAATTTTACTGGTAATTCACACCGTTAATGATTTTTCCTCACCCTTAACTTTCATTTAATCTTATAAAAAGGATGTACTGAAATCATTTGAAACTTAAGAACAGTAACTAAACTTGACTATTTAAAAGTTTGTACATAGCGTGTTTGTACAATGCATATTTTAGTGTCGGTATTCTATTAAAACTGTAAACAGTACTTACCTGGTTTTTATAACAAACTGCTTCACATTGAGCCAATATTTGTATCTGAATAAAATCCGTCAATTCACTGTAGTTTTTACACGATATCACAACAATCACAGCCATAAATACAATAACACCCAACAAGTGATCAAGCACCAATAAAAAATTCATTATTAACAACATTAACTAACAACACACGCGACTTCACATTAGCACTATTAACTCTGACAGTTTGAAATTAGATCTTCGCGGCTAAATGCTGCGCACTCAACACGTTTCTTTAAGGGTATGATTTGATTTTTTTAAAAATTGAACTTGATTTACCGTATTTGTGGAAGTTTCGGTGGCAAATGGACCTATCAGCATGCAAGGGCATATTTGGTCTGATGATTGATGCGGCGACATCTAACGGCACTGTATCAGTTGATATTATTTTTGTATGAAATGTGAAGTACAATCTCTATGTTTACCGAAAACAATCTACTGTATACACATGTTTAATCATCTTTTTTAAATTTTAAATTCTTATAAAAATGATAAAATAACGTAATAACTTAACTTAATAATTTAACAGAAAAAAATCTATAAATTCAATATAATATTGCAAGACTATTACCGTAAATTATTTTGATTAAGTTAGTACCGGTACATTAAAATTTAATTATTTGATAATTAACGTAAATAGCCAGGTTAAAAAAAATACAATTGTTATTTTATTAAAAATACCAACTTGATTACGGTGCTCTGAGTACTATCAAGGAAATGAAAACCATGAAATTCAACATAATTCATTAAATAGTTTTATTTTTGGTTATCGTTGTCAACATTTTCTTTGAAGTAATTCATTACCTAATGATTTTCCTTCTGTCTTTGATTAGAACTCGAATACAGTATACCCGGTAGTCATATTTCGGGTATTTTGTTGCATTGTTTTGCATGCTATAAATTAAATGAAGACTGAATTAGTTTTTAATGAAGTTTATCTTCGTCTTTGATCATTATTGGATTTAAAACGGTCGCTATAAGGTGAATCAAACAAATGATTATACTGTATATTTAATTGAATACAAATAGGTTTTTAGTATTGATATAAAAATACATTAAGCTTACAAGTGGAATGTTCGGATGTTACATGCTTTGATAATTTTTATGATGGAACTGAATGAAATGAATTTATTGTAAATAACAAGAATTAAGTTTTACGCCGATGTCACATTTTTTGTTCGATTTGGCTTTATGAACATGGTACCAAGATATTTTATTACATATAAATCGGATATTTGGTTACACTTAAAAGCAGAAAAAAACAAACCAGTACACGCTATAAGATTCTAAAAGTAAAAGTATTGCTTTGACTGACTTACAATACAAAAACACAATCACTCAATTGGAATTGTGAAAGAAGCCCGATGTTATGAAAAGTTTTTAAAAAAATTGTTTTTTAAAGATAATTTCCCGTCGAAATTGAACTATTTTGCGAACCCCAAAACATAATATACAAAATAATTATGACAAAATAAAAACTGTAAAAAGTTTTTAAGATTAAGATAAAACACTGTTTTTCGATCTTAATGGACGCTTTTTCACTTTTGGGATGCTACTGGTGATATCACCTTTTTGTTTCGGCTTTTTAAATACTTGTACATTGTTTTTATCAGCAATGTTATTCTCCTTTAACTCCTCATCACTGGTCTGTAATTAAAATTTGCATAAGTTTGAACTAAACAGTAGTTAAATATTTATTATTTTACCTGATATAAACATTCTCTACTTGAACTGTTTGTTAAGCACGAACTATTATGCTGTTCACAATCGCCAACTGAATTGCAGGATGTTTGAATCTACAACCCAAAATAAGTTAGTTTTGTAAAGTTAGTTGGCAGTTACGTTTTTACCTCATCAAATGAATCATCTTCTGGCAGCGAAACCGTTAAGGCCATTTTCTGAATAGTTTCCGACCGATATCGTTGTAATATAGTGTGATGTGGCGATGTTTTTGCCAATTCTCTAGGATACGTAAACTGTCGGCGATTTGGTGTTGTTCCTGTTAATTAACAATTATTTGTTAAGCTACAATGTATAAAAGAGCCTTACTACAGTATTAGCTTACCGGTAGGAACCACTTTTAGGAAATTGGCACTGAAATTATTAAGATCACTATTTAACTGGTGAATGATTGATGTAGTTTTATTTGTCCAATCCGAGTGAGCAGCACGATGATTTTCACTTAGCTCTTGTTGTACAGATACGTTGGCACTGAAATCCTGCTGCTGATCACTCCACATTGTGTTTGCATCTTTAGCAAAGCCATGTTCGATTTCAATCATATTCTTGATTTTTAAAAAAAAATATTCTTAATTAATAGTTCAGTACTATTATAATGTATAATTTAAATATAAATACTCGGGTCTGTTCATTGTGACTGTTCATTTCATTTTTCAAGTCTGCAATGCGCTCTTTAGACATATTTCCAATCTTTTCATAATTTAAGTCTAGCGTCTAAAATGAACAAAATGTTAGAAACAGTATTTTGTAATAGAAATTGATACGCACTTCTTGAGTTTGATTTTGTAATGTAATGACTTTCTGCTGTATGTCGGCTGTTTTTTCTTTCAAATGGCCATTTAAGGTTAAATTCTGAAAGCGAAATGTGTAAAAAATGATATTGCAAAAACTCGTGTGATTTTAAAAATTGAACCTTATTCATAATTTCTTCGTGGGCTGAAATTGTTTCATTTGTCCAAGAAATATACTGTTCATCATAATCTTTAATCTCTTTTTCCATGTTACTTACGCCACTAAAATAGTACAAAAAATACAGTATAATTCTTCTATCTTCCAAATTTAATTAGAAAATTCTTACTTTGCGGTTTCTGTGTGGACTGACTTGCAATATTCTTCTGTTTTACTACAGTGATTTTCAGTCTACAAGTCAGTAAAATTATTAATTCACACTTGTTTTACAATTTTTGAAAAGATTTAAGTACAGTACCTGATCAATGAACGAATTTATAGTGGATTCCTGAGACTGATTATCGGTTTGCATTTTAGACATCATTTGCGCCATAGCATCATGCATAGACTTCATAGCATCCATATTGTTTTCAAAGTTCTACCAATTTGCATAAAGGCGTTAAAGTACACAAATCTAACATTTTCGAAAATCTCAGTGCATTCATTAAAAAAGTACCTTTTTGGATTGATTTAAGTTGTCCCGGGCTGATATAAATGAAGCAGATAAGGACTTAATGCATTCTTTTTGTAGTTCATAAAGTTTATCTCCGTTTTCTCTTAATTCACACAAATGTTTCAACTGTTTTTGGGAATGCAATTGTCCAACCAAAAATTGTTGCTGCACCTGTAAAAGTTAATTCCATAAAAATAAAGTGTGTTGATTTAAAATTAAATCAAATATGATACTCATACTTTGACACTAGTTGTACTCAATTCTTTTAGCGAGGTCTCCTTTTCATTAATTAAATCTAAAGCAAAAGTAAACTTTGGCATGAGTTCGTCCCATAAGAATTTCTTCATAGACCCAATAAGTTCATCCTGTACACGTAGAAAACAATTCATCAACTTCATATATTGAAAACAACAACGGTTTACACAATAAAACCTTAAAAATGTTGAAAAAGTCCAATGAAGATTCAACCGATTTAATGCTAGTGTCGACGTTCTGAGTTGAGAGATTATCCAACTCAGACAATTTAGTTGTCATTGTATCGACTGTCGATGTTATAATATCTTTTAATGAATTCCCATAATTCAATTGTTTTTCTAGTTGAACACCTAACAACACAATGAACCGTTTAATAATTACGACAATGGCAAGTAATTTTTGTACCATTGCAGGAGTATTTACCATAATTAACAGCGATGTCTTGGTAGTTTTTCTGCTGAGTGCGATTCTGTTCTACAATCTCTTCTGTTAAATTTTTCAAACTTTGTTGAAGGTGTCTTTTAAAATGCTGAATCTGTTCGTCGTTACGACTTTCAGTAGATTTAAAAGTCTGTACTTTGTTGTGCAATTTATCTACGTCGGATGTGGCAATGTCGGCCACTTTTATAAGCTAAAAACAATTAATGTTGATGAATGAATCAATAAACAATAAATTAATCATTTTTACTTGGCTTCCTTGGTCAGTAAGCGATTTTACAGTCTCAACATTAGCATTAAGAAGGACATTCCTTTCATCACGATCTTGTGCCGTTTTATGTAACACCTAGGCAAACAGTGAATTTAGTAAAGATAAAAAAAATTACTGAACACTTTTAAAAAATTACTTTAACAGTATCAGTCAAATTTTCCTTCGTCTGGATAAGTTGAGTAGTTGTGTTATAAAGCTCATCTTTAGTCACAGTAAATATCTCGTTAAGCTGAAATGTATTTGTAAAATAAGTTAATAACATCGATAATTACTAGTATCAAAATTAGTATCAGTAAACCTTTTCCATTTCATCGGTTAAGGTTTTAATTTTGTCTGTTAATTCTTTGATCTCGTCATCTTTGATGTGATTGTTGGTTATTAATTGGTCGTACGTCTCAGGATCCAAAAATACTCCATTTTTCTCCCTAGCAGCGGTTAAATCACGCCTCAAACGCTCAATTTCTTCTGTGTATTGCTGTATAAAAGCATGTTTTAATAAAGTATAAAGAACTTACATTAAGTTTAAAAAATGGTTGTTTACTTTAATCAAAGTTTTCTTTGTAAGTCTTTCGTTAGCTTCAGGTTTATTGGTTATATTTTTGGCTCTGTGTGCGTATTCAAGTGTACTGAGAGTTTCTTCAATATTAATCGATGCAGGACTAATCGTGGCAATTATGGAAGTTTTTGTTTTTCCACCCAGAGAATCTTGTAATAAACGAGTCAGTTTGCTTTCTCTATCAAAGAAATATTAGAATTCGAAACATAAGTATGACATCAGTTGAAATTCTTCATAGAGATATCCAAACAAATTAAACCAGTAAAGTAACAAAGTATTGCACTGTACTATTTCAATACTTTCAAACTAGTCTCACCTGTAAGGAATATGAGGGCTTCTTTCTACTAAAGCTGTAATTACTCTACCAAGCGTAAGAAGACTCTGGTTAATGTTCCCTGTTAATTTATTAAAATATTATTCTATCTTTACATTGAAAATGTATTCGATCACATCGACTTACCAGCTTCTCTAGCTCGTTTGTCAACTGCACCCGAACGACCAATGTTTTCACTTCCAGCTAAATCCACCTACGAAATCAAACGGTTAATATACAGTTGATCATCCTATGTTAATTTATTGCGCACCAGATTTAGTTTTCCTATTTTCATGAGTTCATCTCCTTCCATCGTGTTGTCTTTAATGTGAACCGTGATAGAAAAAATAGTATGCGAGCGGCTAAACAATAAACAATTTATAACTTCAACTGCTAAATGTTAAAAAAGCTAAAAATTAGAGATGCCTTGAATTTGCATTCATCAATGTGGCTGCAGTTTGCCGTTTCTCAGCTCCTCGTTTAAGTATGGTGTACACTTCATCTCTGCTGTGCACTGCACATTCTTCAATGCCACTGACAATTACTGAACCCTAACAATCCCCCAAAATTGTCATTTTAAACTTTAAAAGGGTTGTTAAAACATGTTTCGATCATACTTTTCTGATTGGATCTTCATATAATCGGAGCTTCGAGTTGTCATCAATTGGTCCGAGCAAATCAAAAAGCTCTTCGTTATACAACTCAAGAAATGAAACACGCAATGAATAATCGAGAGCTTGCTCCCGTAGATTTTCAAAAAGATGATGCATTGCTCGAGGTACAATACCAGATAGGGGATCCTAAGTAAACATATTTTAAGTACAGATCTACAGTATATAACGGCAATATTGTATTCTCGAAATTACTTACGTCTTCCCATGATACGCTCGTACTTTCTGTTCGTTCGCCTTCCATTGTAAAGGTTTTTCCAGTACCCGTTTGGCCATAACTAATCCAATACCAGTTAAGTTATATATTTTATAAATCTGAATTAATAATATATAATTTCTTACGCAAATACGGTGCAACTAAATCCCATAAGAACTTCTTTGAGCAACGGTGATACAACCGCTTTGTAGACATCTACTTGAGATGCTTTGGGGTCAAATACGCGATCAAATGTAAACGTTTTTTGTACAGCTCTTTCTTTCACATTTACTTCTCGTCGTTCTACATTTGTATCAATTACAGAATACGATGCAACTTTTTTCTCATTTGTATTTAAAGGTCTACGAAAAAATGATCATTTACTGTCAGGCAAACTTTTTTTTTGTTAGTAAATCAAATGGGAATTTCCTTACCTGCACCGCACATACACAGCAATATGCTGGTTGTTTTGACAATCCTTCCCCTTATTCATCATCCAACGATTTGGGTATCAACTTAAATTTAATCCACAGAGATAGTTATGATAAATTCAAGTTTTATCGACAAATTCGACAGTTATACTTATAAGGTTATAACTGACCGAACCACAACAACGAAATTTTCAATTTTCAAACGGTTATGAACGACTGAATTTTGTAATAACCGACCAATGAGAATCGTGCCATGAAACCGCCAATGACAAAACGATCGTCGGTAGCTTGAAGGAAGCAAAAAGAGATCGCTAAGAAAGCGCGTTTCAACTAGACTTGCCTCGCTCTCATGTATGAGGATGTAGCGGATGCATATTTAGTAAAAACCGCTTAACAGGAAATGGTTGGGACTGAAATACAGTAAAATCCCTTTAACACGAAATAATCGGAACCGGAAAAATGTTTTTTGTCTGAAGCGGAACATACAAAATCAAAAAGTATTATCACTAAAAGGACATTTCTTAAGAGTAAGTACATCATATTAGATCATTATTTACATCTTAATAGATACACTATTTCCATTCCAAAATACTGTACAGTAATTATTATGCATTTTGTGCATACATAATAATGCATATTACTGTACAGTATTAAAAAATAACATTTACGGATATAGATATTTTGCATATAACATGGTTATGATGTTCAACTAAAGTTAAAACATCGTCCAAAGTGAAGAAATTATACTTTCAACAACTCCAGCACTTATAATCTATATATATAAAAATGAATTCTTGTGTGTATTTACATTTATATACACGTTATGCCTGTCTAAACTATTCATCCGATCGCCATGAAACTTTGGGAAGTTGTTGAATACACTCCCAGGAAGGTTTTAGTGATCAAAAAATATTAATTATCGTTAATGATATTTGTTTAATTAAGTTTTTTTTAATGAAATGTGGCGTTCGCGAGACAGAGTTTGAGAAAGCGCTTTTTAGCGCCATCTTTTGACCTAACGATAAAACTAATATGCCGTCAATTTCAAACTTTAAAACTTAAGCGGGACAGACGGGACGGGATGAGCGGGACAGACGGGACGGGATTCATAATCGTTGCAGCAACGCGCGACGGGTACAGCTAGTATTCAATAATTTGTTTGCAAAAATTAGACGAATTTTTAATGAATTGGTGGCATAATGCATTGCTGATACCGGTAATACAGTACCCAGTAATTACTTAGAGTCTTATAATATGGATTAAAGAATAAAAATAATTATACAGTAGTTATTTACGTTTTTCAATATCACTAAACGTCTAGAAGGTTAGATGGAAACTTCAAACCAAAGCCATAATTCTCATGAATTTAATTACATTATACTGTTTCTTTGTAGTAAAACCTATCTCAAAACAAAAAAACAAGCAGATTTATACTAACTGTATAAATTAACTTACAAAGTTTAATTCAAACCAAATAATAGAATCTTAGTTATCATAATTGAAACATACACAAACAAACTGATGAATTCCAGTATGTTAATTTAAAAACGTTCAGTTACTCGAGAAGCAACCGTTTTCAAGGTGCCATATACTTTTGAAGGTGGACTTCCTATAATGTGCAAACAACATTTTTATTAGATTATTTAACCTATAAAAAAATAATATCCTTACCAAGAACCAGGTTGCACACTGCTCTTCTTGCTACTTGAATATTTTGATAGGATCCCAAAATATGGATTTTGCTGTACAAGAGATTTTTTGTAACTAGTTATTTTCAACAAAAGTATGTTAAAGCTTACCAATCAGCTAGAACTATACGTGTTTTAGTAACATTTTCAATTGTAAATTTGGTTTTGCCACCTTTTCCAGCAATTCGCCCAATTGCTCTAGATAAATGATCGCCTTTTAAAGGTTTAACTGTAAAAAAAAATCAATTTTGTTATATTTACAGATTAAAATTATCCTCGCAAGAGTAATAACGTTACCGTCAGTAATTTCAAATGTATCAACAAACAAGTCTTCCAATCGTAAAAGTGCCAAAGCATCCTATCAATAAAACGTCAGTTATAAAATGGTTTATGGCATTGGAATATATAAAATTTACCTCTACTTCAAAACCAAGAGTAAAAGCTCGAACAAAATCAGCTCCTTTCTGTAAAGCATTTTCTTCTTCCGTTTCATTACATGTCTAACAACAAATAACAATTCATTTTAAACACAAGTTACAATTATTAGAATCATGTGAATACAACTTACCCTTAATTCTACATTTCTTGTCTTTACGTTGAAACGAATTTGTAATTTCAATTGTTCAACAACTGGAGTAAAAATTTTCATCCAATTTTCTTTAAGAGGTGTATATCGATGACTTGGTACAGCAACTTTTCTCATTTCTTCTTCGCCTTCCTATAACCAATAGTCTTAATATCAGCACATGTCAACTAAACTGCGCTTTTACACTACTATGTTATGGCATCAATAACAATGTTAGTTAATATTTACCAAACGTCTAGCCTTCTTTAATTGAGGAAATGTGGGTAGGTTAACTTTCTTATCAACTTCCATAGCTTCTTCATTATGAGATTCGGTAAATTTTCGTTTGCCAAAATTTCGCTTTTTACCGTCAGCTGTAAAGCTCACAAAACGACACTCGTCTGAGCCAGTATCCATGGTTAATACGATGCTTAGTTTTGATTAATAATTTTTCACAAATGTATACGCGAAACAACAATCTTTATATCGAAGTATTCCTGAATTAAATACAAATGTTGTAGTGAAATTGGTTTTCTGATTCCTGAGGCAGCCAAAAACCATTAAACACGTGGTAAAGATTATATGTACAAATGGGCCGTGATACCTGTGAAAGATGGCAATCCAAACGAGACAAAATATATTTCCATTAATTTTACTCTCTTTCTGTAAACTGGCTGCAATCAAGGTCAGTAAAAGTCTGCATTGAGGTGTTTCTCATCGCTACGTCATGTAGATAATTTTCTGATGCTTTCGTTAATTTTTCTTTTGTATATTTATTAGAATTTATTAAATTATCAACATACATTTACGTTTTTAAAATTTTCATAACTCTTAATATTGAATAAACTTAATATTTATTAATTTTATACTGTATTTTGTTTTTAAACGGCAGCAGCCACCTAGGGAGAGAGTATTACTCGATTACCCATAATTCTTTTTGTAGTTCATTATGGTTTAGGACTTTGTTCATGTCTTAAAACTGATTTTAACAAAACTATAACTTCAAAAACTTAACATTCATATTCATATTTAGTTAAATATTCAATATTTGAATGTTATTCATTACTCAAACAGCTGAGTAATGATCGAATGTGTGATCGTAATATAAAATAGCAGACGGTTGCCGCTTAAAAACATTTGGTAATGGCGAGAACGACGCAACGGAAATCAAAAGGAAACAACAAGAGTAAGTTTCACAACAGAACTTGTGTTTATTGTGCATATCATTATCCAAGGTACTGCCGTATATTAATAATTTTGAACGTCATCATGTTTTTGGATGAAACTTTGTGTATTTTGGGTTGTCTGCAGTCTCTTGTGTTCGTCGGCTGCTACTAATGCGCGTAGAAATTGAGGAGAAGACGAAAATGGCGACGACGAATTTTCCCATTCATTTCTTGGCGTCGTCTTCTTTTCATGGCCAATTTAAACGAGCAGCCGGTCGTTTATTTTTGGCCGGAATTTCAAATATAAGATTTAAATTACAGGATATTAAAAATTGATTTAGTTATGCACTATAATGATAACACATTAATTAATTTTAAACAAATTACTGAATAACCTTGATGTTAACTTGCGTTTTGTAAACATTATTTGGTTAGAATATTAGTCATAAACAAACTGCTTATTTACGTTTACAGTTTGCTGGTAGATGTTTATAATAATGATTAAGTAAATTTATAACTTTATTGATTTATTTGTTTTTGTTTAGCCTGTAATAACAAGGTTAAAAAAGGGGTGAAAAGTCCAAGCAAGAAAGTTGTACTTAAAACATTTGCAGGAAGCAGTACAGCAGCTAAAAACGGTGAACCTTTGACAATGTTAGCAGAGGTAGCTTCGGCAAGTGTGAATAGAAGAAGTCAAAGCAAACAGAAACAAAGATATGAAACGCGTGACAAAGTTATTCCGCAAAGTATAAAGGTATCCACATTATTGTTACATTGTTAGTTTGTCATTAAGATTGACAAATTAATATTATTTATATTTAGAAACCTTTACCGATAAGCAATGTTCCTGAAACAACAAAAGTAAAGAGTATTTAACAAATATAAAAATTATTTTGTCTGACTTTTTATATGATTTTATAGGATGTCATGAAAAGGGTTTCACAAGGAGAATTGCTTAACTTAAATCAAATTCGAGTTCTTTCAGACAAGTTATTACTTAACGTTTTTGCTGAATTTATTTCTGACGAAATTCGACGTAGTTATACTTATTCGTGCTATTTGATCCCGGATCGATGCAAACAAAAATTTAACAGTTTTGGCAATGAAACATCGGCTAGATTGTTGATGAAAGGACACCTATTGGGTCATATAACAGAACTAATAGCTGAAGAAAGTGGTAAGATAAACAACATGTAGTTACGCGTATTTTATGGGGAAATTCTATTGAAATATTTTATTTTTTTTTAGTTCCAAACAAGTGTTTGAAACCATTTATGGCGGAACCGGTTTTTACTAGAAAGAAGAGATTAGAGATGGAACAAAAAACTAATCAAAAGAAGAGACTTGTTTCTCCAAAAAAATCTCTTACAAGTCCAACGAAATCGGTCCGAAATCGTGCAAAACTTGCGTCCGTAACCGAATCTCCTAGAAAACAGGCCAATTCTGGTGTCAAATCTCCTGTTAAACCGTCAATAATGAGAAAATCTAGAAGTACAAGTGAGGATTCTCGTCAGGAAAAAATTGAGAATAAAATAGAAGAATTTTTTAAACCTTCTCCAATTCAAGTAAAACAAGAACTAATTGAACTCGAGGAAAAGGATGTGGGGGTAGAAGAAGAAGAAGAACAGCAGGTGGAACAAATCGAAGAGGAATCCGTAATTGAAGAAGCAACCGAGGTTCGAGAATTGGAAGAGGTGGAAGAAGAACCAGTAGTTTTTTGTCAAGAAGTGCAAGAAGAAGGTGACGGAAAGACTGTCATATACGTTATGCAGCACCAAATGATTGGCGAGGATGGGCAAATAGTAATGAGAAATGAGCCAGTTACAATGGAGAACTTTCAGGAATCCGTTTTGTTGGAGGATTCTGGTTCATATCAACCATATCACGACCATCCATATAGTTTCACCAACACTGCAGCTGAAGAATCAATAAGAATTTCGGAAGTGGAAGATGTAGAGATGGTTAACGAAGAAGTAAAGGAAAATAATTGTATAGAACTGAGAGGTGACATTGGAATGCAAGAAATAGTACTTGAATTTAACCATGATATTAAGGACTCATCAGAGCTGGAACGATTTGCCATAATGGCTGCTCAGACCGCGTCAACACCTAAAGAATATATTGAAACGGTGGAATCACCTAGCAGGCAGCCGGGTAAAATATATTATTTATAATTATATCTCATTTCTAAAGCAAGTATAATAGTTTTATAACTAATGTTTGAATGTATTAGTTGATTTGTCGTATTTGGGGACGTTGTAAACAATTTTTGATTTTTTAACAGCTCAATCAAAAAGCAGAAAAATGGCATCTCATGCTATTCTTGCATCTGAAGAAGAACTTTATGCGACTTCAGTAGACGATGATCCTGAAGAAGATGACGAACTAGTGCCTGGAAGTCAAGATTGGGAAAAGGCAAGTTTAAATTGATTTTTAATCACTGCAGAGTAATCTTTTTTTTTTTCATTGAAGTCGATGGAGATCTACTTTGCCTTAATGATGACAAAATATTTTTGTGATGTTTTAGCGTATGGCACTAAAGTATATTCGCCTTTTACGAACAAAAAAGAAAGACGAGAGAATACCGTTAACTTGTCAAATATGCAAGGACAAGACTTTTACAGCTCAAGCGACACTTATGTATCATTATAGAAGCCATGCAGGTAAGTTTAATGTCATTATTAATATTATGAAGCTGCTGAGATAATTAATGAATACTGTGTTTAGGAATCAAACCGTTTGTTTGTAGTATTTGTCAGACATCGTTTACACGCCAACATAGTCTGAATTATCATATGTTAATACATAATAACAAGAGCCGATTCACATGTTTGAATTGCGGTAGGAAGTTTAGACATCCGAGTCACTACAAAGAACATATGAGACGACATACTGGAGAAACACCGTTTGTCTGTGATGACTGTGAAATGAGGTATGCTTTTAATTATTACTTAAATTATAAAAGTAAAATTTAATGGCTTATAATTTTTCTTTAAATTAGATTTAAAACGCGAAACACTTATAAACGCCATCTAAAAACAAGACATGGAAAATTGTTAACTGCGGCAGGAATTCACACTTTAACTGAAGAAGAATTTAACAAAGTGAGAACTAATCCCAAAAGGCGTGTATCGACAATGCCTTTATTTAATAGACTTAGGGATATGGAAACTCAATGGCCTGAACCTGAACACATCGGAGTTGAAGAGGCCGACATTGCAGCAAATAATTTATCAGGGCAGATTGTAGAAGCGCTTTCTGGTGCAGGTATGGAAGAAGGAGAAGAATATGCAGAAGACGGACCCACAACAATTGAAATTTATGGAGAGCCAAGTATTGGTCAAATACTGAAAGTAATGACCGCAGATGGGCAGCTGATTGACGTTAAAGTTATAAAGACAAAACAAGAAGATTACGCGGTAATTGAAGGAGATGTAGATCCATCAGCAGAAGGTGAACATGTACTTATGGAAGAAGGAGTCGAGAGTGGAAGTGGAGAAGAAACAACTTTAGTAGGTGCTAGCGGGGAAACCATCAGTGTCTTAACTAGTGACGACATTGAGGGAGTTGATTTGCAGCCAATATTGGAATCCATGTAAGTTATTGTTCAAAAATAATTATTCATTTTAGTGAATAGCGTTTGCGTAGTTAGCTAAATTCTTATTATTCTAAATTATTTAATTGAATGTCAATCGTTACTTAATTTTTTTGGATGTTGTAAATAATTTTACCGTTTTATTTTAGAAATCCTGGTCAAATATGGTGATTGCAAAATATTGGTCTTACTAATTTTTATGGACCTTTTAAAGCGTTAAATACGTAAAAGATGTGGCATCTATCAACAAAATGTAAATTAAGTTGTACAGAATTTAAACTGTAAATTCCGTGAATTTTTTATTTCACAGTATAGTAATAGTGCGGCTGATCTCATCGTTATTGTAAATATGTTATTCAAAATATATTGGCAAGTTTATGCTGTAATTATTTTTTTGAATGCCGACAAATCTTTTGATACTATACACAGTACCTTGTGTATTCTGTTAGCTATTGAAGATGCCAAATCATCATTCGTTATTTTTAACTACAGTACTTTGGTTAATATTTTTATTCATTTATCATTACTAAATATGTTTATATGGAAATGGTAATTGTAGCCATTTTCATTAACTTAATAAATTAATATACTGTTGATAAAATATGCACACAAAATATTTAGAATCAAATGCAATCTAACATTGTCCATTGGAGCAAAGTTAGCGTTATTTTCACGCAGCGAGGAAAGTTTTGTACTATAAAATTTGAAAATACGATTAAAATCTGTAAAAACCGTTAACTATTCTATTTGATAAGTTAAACAAGATTATTTATGGAGACACAAATAAATTTGAAAGATGAAAATGATGCCATTTATTGCCGTTTAAATCGTAATCAAAAATTTTCATTCAGTAAAAGAATTTACATTTTCTGACACAAACGTACCAGTAATAAATTTCGATTCCACGAGTTTCGCAAAATTAATACGGTATTTGTAGAAAAGTATGCACTTCAGAAGATTATTACAATGATTTAAAAAATGGAGTTTTCTTCTTGGTTATGAACATCTTCACTAATTGTTCTTAATCTAATAATAACACCAAGGGAAAACAAATCGGATGAATGGTTTCTGTAGAAATCTTGCTTTAGTTTACGACAATAGGTCTTTCGACTTCGGTAATGATACTGAATCCACCCAGAACAACAAAAAGGTAAAAGAAAACAAACTTAAGTAATGGTTAAAAACACAACGGCAGCTTTCCTCCTGGAATGCGAATCACGTTGTAATTTGGGTGAAATTCTTCAATAAATTGTAATGAGTGTTTCCCATGTTTTAATTGTCATTCAGGAGTCGTAATCTTCATCCATGTCCTGAACGGAAGAGGCGGTGGTGATTGACGAAACACTGTATGTCGAGGTTTGAGGCTTCATTATGACTGATGTGGCGCCATTTGGCAGTATATGCATCCTGAAGAGCAAATATTTTAGTTAAGTAATCCTACAACACTTTTTATTTGGTCAGTTCTGAAAAAGTGGTTTACTCGTCTAAAAATACTACTGGAATTGGTTCTAATTTTGTCATATTCTTAATTGAAGGAAAAGAAATTGCATATTATTTACAGAGCTTATTTTTTATTACAAATGACATCGTATTAAAAAAAAAGAATGACCACAATTTTCAGAACTGTAATTTTGCTATTGTTAAATAACCTATGTGCTGGATTTGATATATCTTGAAATACACTTCTTGATTTTTCATTGGGCAAATATTCTTCTGTATGTGATAGCGGCTGCTTGCAAAAAATAAGTTAGACAATACCAAAAACTTTTATAAATAGCAATAAAGTACTTCATCGTCATCGTCTTCCTCCTCTTCTTCTTCCTCCTCTAAATCATTTTCAGATTCAGAACTAATATGACTGGGCCCCGCACCATCATTTCCGTTGTTTTTACTCAATTTCCTCCTTCAAATATACAGTATATGTATTACTATATAAATGCATTATTATATAAATGTATTGAATTTTTTACCTCTGTCTTCTTAAGGGTTTAAATGAAAATTTCGACTGTGTTAGTGGTGTTGTTTCGCCAGTTGCTGGATTAGATGAATCGTCGTCTCCTTGAACATCTGGAACGTTGGCAACAACGTCTTTAAGAAAATCAAACTTACTCTCACCAGCAATACACTGCTTTCTACATGAATCAATGATAAATGAAATAATTGCTGAGAAGTTGTTAATCCATACTCACAGGTGAGCAGATGATAATGTTTTAGCATTTCTTGCCAATGTAATCTCGCTGGTCTTTATAATAAGAGACTCTGCAAACAATTCTAAAGCACGAGGTACACATAAAACGTTAAGGTTAACACATGTACGGTATTCAATTCACACTCTAAGGAAAATGTTAAGGATATAAATGATTACTGGGACTGCTGCGGCCACTTTTCCGATTTCTTCGTCTGTCTGCATAATCTTTTTAATTCTTGCCTGAAAGTAAAAGTTTGGTTAAACTTGCAGTTCAAGTGCGTCTAACGATCAGAGTTTTGTTGATCGGTTCTTTATATTGTACAAGTATTATTATAGCATTTCATACCGGTGGAAACCTGGCATTGTACTTCTTCTTTTTATTAGGCATTTATTTGGGTTATTTCATCAATTATCTATGCATTAATTCTGTCGTTTGTTTCAAGTGGTTTACCGATGCATGACACAGGAGCATAAAACGAACAATTGACTTTTATACACTAAAACATCCAATGACAACTTTAAAGATATGTAAAAGTCCGTCCTATCTGGTTATACGGCTTCCAAACAGTTTATATCTGTATTTTTAATCAAATTACGTCGCGAATTTAGCATTTCCAATTGAATGTTAAATAACGAAAGCGACTCAGAAATTAGTCGTAATGCAACTTCAAGCCTTCAACGCTACGCTACTCGTTTACGGAAATAAAAGTGTCGTGACGTCACGTACGAAGAAGCTAGCGCATACTTAACACCAAAATAAAACAGCATTTGAAATTTCAATAACATTTAAAGAAAAAAAATTGACACATTTTAAGAACTTGTAATAGTTTCTTCTACAATTGCAAAATCTTTATTATAACTTTTGAGAAAAAATTGGTTTCAAAGGCTATAATTTCGCAAATATTATCTTGAATTAAATATCTGTATCGAGGTTTTATGAAACAATTTTAAGTTTCTATAAACATTTTATTATTGTCATAAGAATCATCGTGATTACATCAACTTAAAAGATTCTAATAATGCTTTTCATTTAACTTAAAACATTTTAATACAATAATTTTAACAAATAAATTAAATACACAATCAGTTAATGATAAATTAACATTATTTTTTACCGGTAATTGATTTTACACGCAAACATGATCGTATTGAAGTACAGACTTGCTAATTATATTTGCCAACATTTTTTATATTTTTTCGTTTTACAGTACATTCAAATGATAAACAATTTATTCAAAAATAATATTACCAGTAATTAATTATTTATGCTTATACAACAATTAGGAAATGAATTACTCGTCTCTGGACAACTAGCATTAAAATATACAGGCATTTTTATATTTAAGTTAGGCAAGGCTAAATTTGCAAACATTTAAAAGAGAAATTTTGAGGACGAGTTTCTATTGAGTCTAGTTAATAAGGACGAATTGTAGATAGCTTCTTTTGATATTTGTTTTTCACTTTTGCCCCAATTGGCAGATGGCGCCATCGTTGTAGCACATAAAAAATGTAAAAAGTCTTGTGCAGTGCTGTTAAATTTTATCATGTTTTTCGGTAATGGAGGTCAGCTGAAATCCTATTAAAAATGGTGAGTATTCAATTATTTTGTATAAATTTACAGTAAATTAATGTGTCCTAAACTAATAAACAGAATGATATCAATTTCCACACACACACACATTGACAGAATATGTTCTGTACAGTACATTAGTTGCTGCTTGTATAAAGTAGCTACGAGTTACTAAACGAGATAACACATTAAATAGTGTGAAATTCTCACCGATAATCAGTTAATATATCTATAATTACGTAAAAATAAATCAGAGGGGATATTATGTTGATATAAATTGAAAACCAAAATGTCATAACTGTAAAAAGTGAGCTCATTCAGTGACATTCTATTGAAGTTGTGATTGCGCCTTTTTGACGCTTAATCGACAGTCTGTATTGACTTGATGCCCCAATTTATAAGCTTATAGAATGTAGTATGTACATTAACAGTTTAATCATTATACACTTAAAAATTGACCGGATATGTTTGCCCTTCTTAATCAGTCAACAAGGGTTTCTAAATTCTAGAACGCACTACTGGAACAGATGGCATATCTATTTGGCAAACTTTGATCGTGCAATTTTTTGTACTGTATTTTAAAAAGAGCTTTACAAATACAAAGGCAACGCCCAGTATTAAAACTATTTTGTAAAGATCATTTCATTGAAAGATTAAAGAAAATTTCATTCAAAGTTTATAACAAAAATTTTGTTAAAAAGTATAGGAACTGAAGTAACCACATTCCTGTTACTATTTGGTTGCTATTGAATAACATGAGAATTCGGTGCTTTATGTAACCGTGTAGGTGACTTTCACATTTCAATCAATTATTTAAGTGTTTTGCTTAAATGCTTTGGGTTTATGGTAAAAATGTGTATGACACATGAAGATAATTTAGTCATAACAGCATTACTAGTCGAATTGATTGAGGTGTGAGAAATGAGCATAAATTCTCTAGGCAAAATAACAGCTGGGTTGTAATACAGTGTGTTGATAAAAGTTAGATATTTTAATTGAAAAGTGTGCATGTAGATGGCGTTCATGATTAAAATAAAACCTTAAAAATTTTATGTCCAATATGTCATCATTGTGTTGACATAATTCACACTTGATGAAAGTTAAAAGTCACGATATTATTATTATTCAGATTTATTGACATTTATTGCACTTATTTTGCACAAGATTTGTTTGTTAAATAACGTCTGTAAATAAGATTCAGGCATTTTATTTTACTGCATAGTAACATTTCTACAATTTGTACGTTATACATACAGTAACTTAATACAAACACGATAAAATTTGTTATTAATGTCAAAGGTTTACTTTATTCAGGGATGGGGAAGGTCCTGTCTAAAAGTATCATCTATAAATTATTGGTAACAATAAAGGTCATTTAAGTGAAACAATACCGGGTGAGTTTTTTTAAATTGGATTTTGTTTTACTTCGGAAAGAAACTGGAAATATCGTGATTGTAACTGATAAGATTTAATCTCATTTCTTTTCTACATGAGAATGAATCAGAGACCAACTTCCTTAGATACTGTATTTAGTCTGGCTTATTTATTAGCACTGTAAAAGACAGTGTTCCAGTTTAGAAGATCATCCTGTAATATCATTTATAAAGTTTTATTTTAATTATTAGTTACGTTACTTGGCATCCATCAATGCCCTTGTAATTCTTTTGGGTTAAAATCGATTTTTTTACATTCTACAATTAAAATTGACATACAAAATGAAATTCATAACAATTTTAAGTTATTAAGAATGCAATAGATATTGTGAATAACAAGAGTTTAATAAATCTTTTATAATGTGAAAGAATGATAGAATAAATGTAATAGAAATTTAATTAACTTTGATTTTGGTTTTTCTCGTATTTTATATTTTGACGTTTTTTATGTTTGTTATAAAAATAATCTACTCTCACGAGATTTTAGTGTTTATCATTTAAGCAGGAAAATCCAGTAGTTGTTTATATCGGAAAAGGAAGTTATGATAAAGTTTTAATTTTAATTTTTTATATATATAATTTGTACCATAAACAAAGGCAAATATTCTTTGTCATATGATAATGTGTTGAATGTTTATACTGTATTATACCAACACTATCAAAATATGCCCTGTTTATGAAGTGCATTGCATTGAACTTTGAAGGTCAATGTTTTTGCTGTTCCTGGTAACAACAGTCTTGGAAAGTTGTGAACGTAATTGAATTTGACAGCAAAAATAAATAAACTGTCTTCACAAACGAGGAGCTAAATTCTGAGTTAGTTTATATGAAAAAAGGATACTTTTGCTAATTTCCAGACGTTAGAAGTGTGGAATTGATGAGTTATTTTAAGGTTAATATTTACAAAGGGGAAATCAGCGTCTGGAACGTATCCAGACCATTAATAGTTTGTTTTCAAAAGTGGAAAAAACATAAATGATATCGTTTTACTTGTTTTGCTAGTTGATTCACATAAAAATAAAAGCTAATTGCAGGTAAACAAGGTTACTTAACTTATTAGACTAATAAAAATGCATTTAATTGCATTAAAAATGTTTAAAAAGTTACAAAATACTAGTATGACTAAGATAAAGTTATAACTTGTGGTAAAATTGATTGCTTTGAAAATTATAGTCTTTCTAATTACATTGATATTATGTTTGAAATGCATCATGTGCTATCTATTGCAGTTGAAAATCGATTCTTGACTTAACTAAAATTAGTTTCATAATTGAATTCTACTACAAGTCTATAATGGATTTCTTATGTTAAGAATGAAGTAGAAAATTAATGTTGGGATAAATGCATCGATTTTGAATGTAACCGTCGTTGGTCACGCGTAGAAATTGTTTGTAAAATAAAATGGTAAAACTGTTGACCTATTTGACTATGATAAATTATAGATTAAAATACTTTATTGGGGTAAAAACATAATTTATTGTTTATGACGAAAACACAAAAATATACCTACTGTAATTGTACAGGATATATTTGGGAATTGGCTTTGTGGGTATTGAGGTTTTAAATTTGCAACTGGCACTGACACTGGCAGGAAGCCTAAATGTATTTCTAGCAGTTTCTTAGTCTTGGACTAACGCTCCAATTTTAGATGTTTTCAGACGAGTGAAATTAGGAATTTAGTCATAACAAACAGTATGGAACTACTGTACTGTACAACGTGCAATTTTGTATGTTTTGAATTCTGCAATGTGTCATTTTGTTTGTCTTTAGCATGTGGCCTTCTGAACAATCACGTGTTTTCCGTTAGTAATAATTGTGACTAAACAATTATAGTTAAAATTCTTGCTAAGGACAAATCTTTCGGTTTATTTTCATTTTTTATTTAACTTGTAAGGTTGTTTTACTTGCGTCACTTGGCTGAATTTTGATTGGCAAGTATTACTTGGCTACGGTTTATTGCTTATTTAGCAGAGTTTCAAGTTTAACTTTTGTTATTTTACTCATTTAATATTGACATATCGTCTATTTTTGTTTATGTTCTGTTCCAGAGTAACGACGTGATATTCTGCTATCCGTTAGAAAATAACCAGACGACGTTCGAGTGGTAAACCACAGGGTAAATAATAATAAAAGATTTGGGTGAATAATAAGTGCAGTGCGTGACACCGTCTGGTGTAATTCTACGTGCAACGTCGGATATCGCAGCAACCGCCTCCAAATACATATGAATTAAATAATTTTATTTATTAATATTTTGGATATGAGTTCGGTATGGAAAAGACTGCAACGCGTTAATAAACACGCGGCGAGATTTCAGTTTACGGCGTCGTGCCATGAGCTAACCGTGGAATGCTCCAAAAAATGGTTAGTTTATTTTTCTTTTTGAGGTTTTCATACTGTATAGTTATATTTTCTAATGGGGTTTTGTTTTTGTTTATAGGCAACCTGGAAAACTATGCGTTGTATGGACGAGAAGAAATCGACGATGTTCATCACAGGTTAGAACTAAAACATAGAACTTACAAATTACTACGTTACAACCTAGTTAATTAATTTAACGTTGTAATACAGCAATGGTTTTTTTTACTAAACGTTGTGTAAAGATTTGTCAAAATTTGATGAAATGTTAAATTTGCTAATATGAAAGTTTAGCGAACTAAAAAGTTTGTTTCATCGAAATGGTTTTTAAAGTTTCAAATCAGTAACTAAATTTGTAAAATACCATATTTTGGTAAATTTTCGGGATCAAGTAAGTTATTTCAAAATACTGTAGTTTTTGTAAAATTGTTTGTAATGTTACGCCTTGATTTAAACTTTACATTAGCTATAATTTAATATTTGACTTTACTGTTTGTTTTGATAACAGCCTCATTTGTGGGAACCAACTATTCCGAATCCATACAGAGGCAAAGTCATATGGCCAGTACCAGAGAATATCGAAATAGCCGTTACTTTATTTAAAGATTCACGCACTTCGCAATATGAAGACAAGGAATGGATATGTGTTGTCGAAGATGTAAGTGAATTAAATTTAATTGATCGTTGATTTCGGATATGATGAAATTGATGGAAAAGAAGATAACTTAGGTAAAGAATTGAATAATTCAAAGTATTATTATCTCAAAATAGATATCAAACCCAAATAAAAAACGACAAATTGCCTCTGTGACATTAAATATGAAAGATTACGTTTCAACTGTACCTGTGCAATCAGACATCAAACTACGATTCCGTCCTTTGACTAAGAAAGTGGAGTTGGCTGAATTGGATCTAACACTATCTTGCGTTTTTCTGCGTGAAGGAAAAGCAACGTAAGATTAATAATTATGAAACTAATCATGGGTGCGGTATTAAATTTCTAACGTTATCGCTTATTATCATTATAGCGATGAGGACATGCAAAGTATTGCTAGTTTAATGAGCGTTCAAAGTGCGGACATTGGAAATATGGATGATTTTGAAGAAGATCAGCGGAATGAAAACGCAGCAAAGTCGGGTAGTGGCGGGGAGGCTAGTGTTAAAATATCGGAGTTGGCTTCTCAATTTGGATTACTAGCAGCAGGAAGCAACGAGGATCTAGCTAATCTTAGCGTCGTTACAGAGGATGAGGGTAAGTTAATAAACTGGTTAATAATTTATGCTTGCTTTAGTAAGGTCTATAATTTACTGAAGCTTTAAATTAGCATTGCCATAGCGAATTATTTTTGAAGCATAGTAAATTCGGTTGCTACTGAATTATACAGTGTGCTGCCTTTCTCTACGGTTCATTCTGAAAACATTTTTCGTTATGGTTTTATACTTTTAATAAGAAAACAATTCCAGTACTGAAAGTAACATCATGTGCGTACTGTACAGTGTAGGCAGGTGCTCCATATTTTAATGTCACAACTGTCCATTAAGCCACTTTTAAAAGAAACAGCACTTTCTTCAGAGTTCACTGAATCTCTTAAATCCTTTAGGTGTCAACATTTCTTTAAATTATGGCATCGCTTAAAAATGATAAAGTTATTCAATTAGGTACAGTTGTAGTATGACCTCGTGATCTGTCACTATTGCAATATCTGCTTAATCCTTAAAACTTTTGAACTTGCATACCGGTATATAGTGTATAAAGATTTATGTTTAGATGGATAAAGCAGTGACAGATGTTTATTTTTATTTCCAAAAAATTTAAATTATTTTGATATTGATATAACTTAAAATGAAGCCATCACAGTAAATTTCTTAATGTTTTAATACATTTTTTAGTTTTTTTTTTAATTGAAAAATTGATACGATATTCATTTAAAATTATAGTTTATGGAAAATTGTTGTTTTCGAATTTGTTATTATGACATTGTCAATTTTTCATATGAGCAAAATCTAACTAGTTAACTTCTTTTATAAACTCAAGATAATTTATCAACAGCTGCCATTATCAGCTGATTGAAGTCCATCATAGATTCAAATGCTATGTTTTGAAAGTATGATGGTAGTCTTTTCTTAGAATCCCTAGCTTCCTTATTTATTTATAGTTTTTGAAGAGTTAAGTCAACTTAAGAGTTAGTCTAATTGAGGTTATCAGCAATTACTATTGTCATTTGGATGCAATTAAAATTAAGTCCAAGTATATACTGTATGTGAACTCTTTTATACAAAAATATCCGGTTGGTGTTTTGTATTCTATGACACTGACAAAATCTTAAATCGTTTAAATGTTTTGAGTAAACAAAGTTCACTCTCTAAGTTTACCATGTTTACAGCTTCGATGACATTAGTTTGGAAGTTTGACTGTGTGATACAGAAAGGAAGTATCGGTTAAATTTCGAGATCGAAGGGTGGTGTTTTGGCTGCTTTTAGTTTGTCTTGGATGTGGTAGATGCTATACTACATACATTGCACATCTTCGCATTGAATTTTGATGAGATGGATATTTTGTCAGTGCCTGTATAGTATCAAAACACGTGCAATGCAATCGGTAAAAGGTGAACACGTTATCAGATTCTATTTCTTATGAAGTTATGAGTATGTTATGTACGGCACTAGTTTTGAGGCTATTAATGTTACAGTGAGTTTTTTTGTGTCACACACGGTGTGAGTATAATTGAGAGTGAAAACGATGGGGAAGTTGCGTTGAAAAAGAATAATGTCGTGTGAATATTTAGTAAATGGAGTGATGCTAATGTTGGACTTTTATACAGACTAGATATGCTTCTTTTTTTGCACTTTATCGATTCTTTGCTAGGTTAGTGGAGCGAGAACATATATCAGTATTCTACATCACTTGAATTTTTTTTTCTTGTTGTTTTATTGGATTTAGACATTTTGGAGTTTTCAGTGTGTAGTATACAGTGGAGTCTGCGGAATGTACTGTAGAAGTTACAGTGTCGTACTGTATGTGTAATATAGAATGTACAGTTATACATGTGATGTTTTTCTTCGCTTTCTCCTTGTTTTATGAATTGAGTTGAACACGAAGAAAAGCAGCGACTCGTGATTTATTTATGGCCAGTATTAGAATTGTCAATGCAGACGAAAATAAAAATTCGTTTGGGGTATTTTTATTGCTTTAGTGCATAAATCTCGGTAACGACTACAAAGTCAACGTTAGAGGGAATTCTCGTTAGTAAAATAGCAATAAATTTAAAACTTCATCTTATGCAATGCTTTTCCCTTTCTACTTCCATCTTTTTTCGAACCCATTACGATGCTAATACAGTATGAAGGTAAAGAAAATTAAGTTTGTATGAAGATTTGCTGATTTAGTTTTGCTCACCTTATTATGGTGTGGATTTAGCTGTCATTTTGTTAACAGCTGATAAATTATATTCTGAAGCCAAGTGTAGATTAGAATTGTCAGCATTTGCCAAAACGAATGTAAGAAATGATAGATTTAATAGCATCTTTAAATTCGGTTTTGACTGCATAATGTTACCAATTATTATTATAGCAAAATAAAAATATGAAAGACGTGATTTTAGAGGATTTTAAGAGTGTAGGAAAGAATAGGAGAATTTTCCAAATTTTATTATACTTTGTTAGAAAGTCAATGAAATTTACTGATTTCAATATAATGCGTCTATTAGTTTAGTCAATTTAACACTAAATTCAGTATGTTGGAAATACAGTATATGTTTATATTGTTGTTAAATATTGCATGTTTAAGTATTAGTAAATTTCCTTTAAACATTGACAAAAAAATGCGTCGCTTAATCATTTTCAGTCAGCTTCTTTAATTGCAAAGTTGGTCTTTTCTTTCAGAAATAATGATCTTCATATTTTCCAAACTTTCAACAAAGTTTTACATTAGGTGCTGAGTTATGGATTCGATTTTTTGTTAATTAGCGGTCATTAATTCTGGACGTAATAGAAGTTGGTATAGGTTTTCTTTTTCTTAAAGCGTTAATGCGTGAACGTACTCTTATACAGTGTTGCAATGTAACATTTCGAGCGTTTGCGTTGTGTTTAGAAATTAGTGGGCATGAGTTTGTTGCAACAAATAATGTAGGAGTAAATAGCTATGGGAACTTTTTTTTCTACTTGATTGGCCTCAGAGTTAATAAAGCTGGAGCGAAAAGCTTTTACTATCGACGTTATGTTTCCAATGAACTGAGTTCAATTTACCTGCACTTGATTCGGAAATTAATCGCTTTCCCAGTTTATGTTGACATTATGATCATCCAAGTTTTATATACTGTATTTTTTTTGTTTTTTCTTCTCATTGGACATGCAATTTTAGTGTTTGATGTTTGAAATTTTTGTGCTGATTGAATTCAGGATGTCTTTTGGAGATGACATTGGTTGAAATTTTTGTAATTGAATTTGATAATGACAATTTCTGGAGCTTGCTGAATATGTTGCGAGTTCTATTTCATCCTTGGTTGATTTCTATTGTTAACATTTTGTCTTCAATTTAAGGTTTTCTTTCATTCTAAAAGTAATAAGTGAAAATTGTTGACATGTTGGTGTAAAGTCGTTTACTACGAAAGCAGTTAGCATGGGGGAATTGCATACCCAAAGGCCATAGTCAACGGGGCTAGGAAATGAATGACCATCATTCATCACATTACACCATAGCATTTTCATTCCGTTGTAACATACACGTAGCGTCGTAGCTCACTTACAGATAAAATTCCTATTGTTTTTTTTTACTTTAAAATAAATTGCTGTTAGTTTTCTACGGGAAAGAAACAGAAACTTTTTGTTATTAATTCACATGTTTTGTGGTACGTGATGTTTACGAAGCACTTTTTTATCGACCTCATTAAAGCTTTAAGAAATTATCAGTTGGTGTAAATTACATTGAGATACAGAATTTATGTAATTTATGACTGGAAATGGGTAGCTAATGATATGTTATGGTTTGACATATTAATTTAAATATTAATGTCCTTAAAACAAGCTAGATGAAAAGTGGTATACAAGTAAATAGATTCGGATGCTGCTAATATACTTTGTATTTTTTTATCTTTCGTACGTGTAATTGTGCTTCCCTAAAGCCCGCAAGTAATTCGACGTCGTGAAAACGTAGAAATTGACGGTTCTTTAGGGAAATAAAATCTCAATAAGTTAGCGAAATACTCCAAACTAAAAACCTTCCATCAGCTGTAGCTATGAGTGTGCGTATTTGTTTTTATATTTTTTAGTAATTTTTACTATTTTGTTGTTCTATATTTTTTTTTCTTTATTTCTAATCTGTTGTTTCAATTGCAGAACGATGTTCGGATGTTGAGCGAACACCTAACCATCAGCATCGGCTCAACTCTAGCGCTGAATCTTCGCAGCCGATCCAACACGATTCACACACTATAAACAATTCAGTTGCTGCCACTGATGGAGCCAGTTCTCATAAAACAAACACTGACAATGGAATTCCAACACTAAATACTATAGCTGAGGCGCAAAGGTAAGACAACTTTTGTAATAATACAGCTACCATTTTAGACACATTTATTGCAAAATGATATGGACATTTTATTACTTTGCGTAACTTAATTGCTATTTTAATCCAAAATGATTTTCTAAACTAAGTAAAAGTTTTTCAAGCATATTGAGAGCTGCATCCCAATGCGAGATATTTGACGGTAAACATTTATTATAGGGTTTATTTTTGGTGTAAAACAATTGTCACGTAATTAGTCTTTTATTATACCGAGTTATCTTTACTAGTTGCTGTGTAGATGACATTGTTGTTAATGTTATGACACTTTAGAGACATTTTGCATTCTGTAATTCACTGTAGACACTTGACATACAATTTTATTGCTTACTCCGCTTTAGCTTTTGTTTAATTGAGTAATTAGTTATTTTTCGAATTTGTTGTTATTCATAGTTGTCACTTCTGCACTGTATTTTTGTATTAGAAAGGTTGTTTGTTAGTTGAGTGATTTAGTGATATCATTACACTGTTGATTTGACACCCACTCGATGTAGTAATTATCACTTTTATTACTTCTTAAGAATCGTTATAAATGATGGGTGATTTGAAATGTTAATTACTAGAGCTGTTGAAAATATACTTATTTTTGTTGTCAGTTATGTTTAGGTTAAAATGGTAGTCATAATTTTCACTATAAACAACTGTTGAACGATTGTAAACATTTACCAGTACAAATCTAGTGATCGTAACCGAATGTGTTTGACTATAAGAATTCTTAGTACGGTATAACTGTGTAGATCGTAGGCGTTACGGATTATCTTATTTGTAAGTAATCTCAGAAGTTAACTTAGTGGAGGAGAATTATAGTTGCTGCTATGACGTCTGAAAATTTTGCTTAGGGAGGTGGATTTAATTATGCTATTACAGTAACTATATTGTAGGTTTCATCTTCAGTTGGATGTCTTTGTTTTTGTCTAATAGGCTTTATAGCTGATAAAACGATTCAATTGAATCTGTGAATTAATACAGAAGATTTTTACATGTTAAGTACTTAATTTTAGAAAACGTTTTATTTAGTTTGGTTATTGTTAATTTTGAAATGTAGTTATTATTATAATTATTAATTTATTTACGCCAACTTTTAGGAAGTCAAACATTACAAACAGTTACTTGTAAATAAATTAAAGTAATTAGTGATAACTAGTTAAATACAGTACATGAAGATCGATTTGCACATCGCACAACTGCTTCTTAAAATGTTTACATTGTTTTTGCAACAGCAGTATAACGATACATTTTTCAAATCACATTCAAAACTACTTCAAACATTCGTCACTATGACATTTGAATAATTATACTCTCAGACATTTGAATCGATTAGTATAATCTGGTTTTTACGCTCAACTTGTTATATTTTACAATTTCTGCACTAGTACAGTGAAAGTCACAGGGTGTGAACGCATTTTTAAGTGATTTCGTAACATTATTCTAATATTTATCTTATTATTTTAACAATTTTAAGTCGCTGTAAGTTACCAATGAGTCATGTGGGATTTGTTAATACTATTAAGTATGCACTGCATTTTGTTCTAGTACTTAATTTTTTATTCTTAAACAATGTTTTAGAAAGTTTTTAAGGGTAATTGTAAATTCCAGTTTTTAAATTTTATTAGAATTTAAATTTTTTAGTTAAGTAAGTCTGGAAGTTAAGAATTTCTCTTGAGATCTGTATTCTGTAGAGCGTTATTATCTACGGTAGCGTAAATTGTAGGCCTACAATTGAATTATTTAGATATGAATTATTCTCAAATGTTTGTGATTAATGGTATTTTACTTACTAAATTAATTTATTGCTCTAAGCAATATAGCATTACACATTGGGACGAAATTGATCATTTGGGTAGTTATTTATAACTGTAACAAGCAATTTAAAAAATGATGAAAAGCAATTCTATAATCTAAGTTTTCTATTATCCTTAATATACACGAATTTCTATCAATAGATATTTAGGATGCTTTACCCATAATGGAACTTAATTCCTTTAGTTTGTGGTGCAAATTCATCAAGATAAAACCAGTAGTATGGTATTGCTTTGTTTCGATTGCATAATGACTTTCAATGGAAACTAATATTGTGTCTTATTTCCTCAAGAGAAAAGTATAACTGTAGTGTAAAACATTCGACATGATATCGCTGTAGTGATATCGAAGTACTGTATTCGTAATATCGTTATTGGATTGTTTTGATATTGCTTGAACGTATTTTGTTGATAGTATAACAATACGTTATTGCTGTATGGTAGATATTGTCGTTTTAAGTAATATGGCATTAATGGAGATGCTTTAGATATGTTGTTTCTGAATGTGGTAATTTGAAGCAGCTAATGGGCATTTTGTTTCCAACAATTTGTTGTAAATGGCCTTTTTTGCATTTCGGTGCATTGCTTGACTTTTAAACACACTGTTACCACACTACAATGTAGGTTCGTCGTTAAAATGAATTGGAGCTAAAAGTTGGAAAGCAATGAAATTGGCAGAGGAATTAAGAAATTAAGCACACACTTTCTTTTGGAAACTGCTGTTTTGTTTAGTAAACCACTACTACCCCAAAATTAAGAATCGCTTTTATTGCATTTTTATTTAAACAATGCAAATATTGCCCTTAATTTGTTGTTGTAAACGCTGAGAAAAAAAGACGCTGCATTCTTTTCACTTGTATTAGTTTAATTAGGTGTTGCTTTAGTAACATTGTGTCATTGTAGAGTTAGTTGCAGAATTAATTTAATTCGGATGCTTTGGAGGATTTTTTATATTGGATCTAATGAAATAATGGGTGAAAAGTTTTACTTTGAAGTGCTCGATTGTTATTCAACTTATCACTTGAATTGTTCTGCTTTGTTGAGAGTTTGTCTTCATTCATTTTTAATCAATCTATGTGATTGAAGGCTATTGCTATAGCCTTTTCGAATTCACAATGCAAAAAAAATTTAGCTCTTTTTGTTAAAAAAAAAAAAAAAAGTATTCTCGTCAACAACAACAAAAAACATTTTAGGGAGTTTTTTTTTTATTAAGAAACGTGAAATAGAAGCATGGAAAGATTCGAGAAAAAAGTGCTGAAAGGATGAAGCATTTTTCTTATGGATTTTTTTACTTAAGCTGCACGGTGTACGGAGTTGGTTTATGAGGCTATATTTAAGTGATGTCAGTTTTTCCTAAGAGTTATACGCTATCTCGTTGAAATTGCCAAGTATATGTGGCAGCATCTGCTTTACACGAGATGTGCAAATTTTAGGATAAAGTTGCAGGCATTTACCAAGACTGTCAAAACTCTCACACTAGCGTTGCTTTTTTTTTTTTTGACAACTGAGAAATATAAATAACTTTCTCATAAATTGGGATTTGATTGTAATTGAGTTTTGCTTATCACAAGTAAATATGCATCCGCTGGACGAATACTTCCACCTCCTGATTATATTATATATTCGTGTTGTATTACTGAAGTTTTCATATTTTACATAAACATATCATGCATATGCCCTTTATGTATCAGCATTTTCTAATGCTTTTGCTGCTGCTTTATATTCAACTTGAAGTTAAAATTGAGAATTTTCAAGTGATGCAACCTTTGGTTCCAAAAGTAGAGGAAAAAATAATATTTTATGTAGACTATGTGTGGTAGATGTATCAAAAAATTATTTTTTTTTTGCTTTTGAATTATTTTCAAATGGGAATTGCGGTTTAAATATAAAAAATGACTAAAGTAATGAGCAACTTAAAATGTTCATATTTTATTGTTAATTTGCTAACGAAAAATAAATATAGTTAAGTTGCTCTAAATTTTTGTCATGTTATTTAGCACCATGCAATTCGTATAAAGTAGTTTTAGTAAATAATGTATTTTTAAGCATGTCACTGCTCTATATAATTATAGTATTTTTTGTTTTGCAGTAAGCCAACTATAATAGGTGTTGTTACTATTGATTTAGTTTTGGGTTGCTATTCTAACATGATTAGGTTCTTTTTTATATAAGCTGTGATACAAAGTTGACAACTTGAAATTCTTTTCATGTTGTTTTGCCTATAGAAATTGTAATCGGAAGTATTTCTTTATGTTTAGACATGCAAATTAATTCATATTAAACGATTTTATAACATTGTTATTGTTAGGTCAAGGCTTTACTTCTGAATAAGATGAGCATTTTGCGCATTGGGTTGCATTTTCAAACCTCGATCGATGCTACTTTAAAACGTTACGTGATCTACTAAATGACTGCGTTAATTGATAGTTAACAAAAGTACTTTTAAAATAATTTTTTTTTGGAGAATTTAATGATAGCGCGAGTTTCTTTAATGTAATTACGCAATTTAATTCGCCGAAGGAATTGTGTAATATTGTGTTTACAATAATTTGTTCACTTTTTTTGCTGTACTTTTAATTACTATGGTACTTTCATATTAAACTTAACGGGGTTTTAATTTATTTCAGTAGTTCGGTGAGCAAAGATAGAGAAGAACGGCCAAGGACTCTTGAGGATCGAAAGAAGCTTGATCTTCCTTTAGCGCTTTCCAATACGGTAAGTTGCATATTTACGTATACGGTAGATTTCGATTCTTCTAGTCTTGTTTTGTTTTAATAATGCGAGCCACCAACTTGATTATATTTAATTATAATCACTGATAAAACGAGCGACCAAATGATTTATATTTGAGTTTGTTCGGTGCTACGCCCTAGTTCTTTTCTGGTTTTTATAAGATTGGGTATACCGTATGTGTTGATTAAGGAAGTTGATGGAGGTTTTTCTCGTTCTGTTTACATTTATATTCTTTTTATTGTGGCCAAACGTTGTTCGAAATGATAGCAAGCTTAAGCGAAAGATACTACTACTACTACAGTGCAGTAGTTGGAATGAGAAAAGTCATTTGCTATTGATGACAAAAACGAAGTTAACAATGTTGATTGTGGCTAACCTGTTATTTCAGACTGTGTAGACTAGCAATAAGGCAGTCAATAAAGTACACGAGTCAACTGATTATCAGGATAATTTTTTTTTGTAAATTGGATAAAGCACTATCAAGAATTACTAAATACTGTAATATATTTACAGAAAGATGCTGCTAAAACATGTTACTCTTTTGTTGTAAATTTAAGAATATAGATTATTTATAGGTTTATTGGATAATTGTTTTAAAAAAGTTATTTGGCTTAATTTCGTTTCTCCACCTAAATTTTGTTATTAACGTACGTTGCATGAGGATCATCTAAATTGTTTTTTGTCTCGAAGTAACGTGAAGATGGTCAGTTGAATAACGCGTTAGCTTTTCAATGAAATCCCTCAAAAAAAAAAAAAAAATAGCGACTTTTTAAATTACTACTCAATTTTTTAAATTACGTGTTTTATCGTAGTCGGATAACGCGCGACGAATTCTAGCTTAGAACCAATGATCATGGAAAATTAATTCTCCATTCTTGTTCAAATAAGATGCATTCTGTGGCTCAACATTTCCCTAAAGCATTGACTATATTACTGATTGTCACGCTTGTTTTACATGGATCTCTGATATTTTTGAAGTGCAGAAAAGATGACGTTTTTTGTACATTTGGTTGTGACAGACTTAAGTTTTAATTTATACGGAATTTCTACAAATAAAACGCCGAAATTGTTTGTGTTTTAATTTTTATTTTGCCATCAGGCAGCAGCTTATTTGTTTAAATAATAAGAAGACACTGGTTGACATTAGCTCCATGTGGGCCAAGTAGTTTGACAAGATGCAATCACAAAAATGTCATCGATCAGCACTGATTTTCCATGATTATTGTTATGAAGATCATATTCGTCCCGAGATACGTGAGGACACTATGTAAAGCATGTAATAAAGAAAATATGGTAAACTGGGGAAATCGCTATTTTTGTGGGTCTTTCTGTATAGTTGAATAATAAAGTGATTCAATTTCCACATTGTTTCTATAATTCCCTTGGTCATACGACGCTGGTTTCTATACATTTAGGGTAAATCTCATATTTGATCATCTCAAATAATATTGAAAGTTACTATGTACTACCGGTCATAGTTTGTCATTGAATTTTTATGCTATTCTGATATACAATATTATGAGATACAGTTTTCAATACACGATAAATTAAAATGAAATCATCTTTTGTTTAATGCAGATGAAGATTTAGCTAATGTGAAATTATAAAGATATTTATTTAATATAGTGAACTTTCTTATATGACTAGCGTATACTAACTTTATAAGCAATTACAGTTCCGATACAGTATTTGAAATGACTAATGTTCTTAAAAACGGTGTAATAAAACTTGACAGTTGAGAATTTGTCCAGCACCATAAAACTAACAAGCTGAGCTTAGTGTGTTTATAAGTTGATAACTTCGTTTTACGATTTGTAAAATATTACATTATATACTATAGAATTGGTGTTGTTTATGTTTACTGGTTAAATGAAATTCAGTACTATATTGGCATACCGTAATTTATCGTGCGACTTTTTAAAAACATTATGTGCACTCTGCTAAATATCTATTTGCACTTTTTCTATCTGCACTCGGGAGTAGTTTATTACGTCGTAAAATGGCTAGTCAGGTTTTTGTTGTGCTTTTCTATTAGTACGTTTTTTTTTCTTTTGCTTTTTGTGGCGAACTTTTCATTTCGTTCTTGTATTTTTCGCGTGATACGACGCAACAAATAGGTATTTCGTATGGTCATGCGTAGTATGTAAAGAATTTTGTAGGTTAATGATAGCTGTAAAGGGCCTCAAATTTTCGCTATCTTTAGTTCAACATATTTTTTTTATTCTTTGACTAGTTCGAAGAGGCTTTTGCGGATTTTAAACTTCAACTGTCGAATAATTCGAGTAAATAGTCCTACTAAAGCTTTCCAACTCTATTTTCAAAGTGTGTTTAAACAACAAAAACAAGCTTAAAATTTTTATTTCTTTTATTTGATATAGGCTTAATTTTATAGGTGTTTTAAAATAGTAAAGCAAAGTGATAGATGCTCTGCCTGTGCTATGCCAAATCCAAGTGCAAGCACCTAGATATTAAACGCGGTTGCCATTTCAATTGGTTTTTGGTTGCACTCAGTTGCTTCCCATATCGTTACATGAAATATTTGAGCTCTTACTCTATCATTGTTAATGCATTTGGTGTACCGACTACTATATTATTATATTGCGCAGTTCCTGAAATACTAAGTCATTGTTGGGCAGAGTAATATAGAAAGTCCAAGCCAGTTGCGACTTTAGTTGAATACTTAATATCAGTGATTTTGGCCTGACGACTGACACACTAGAGAATTTAAACTTGAGGCTGTTGGGTAGAAAGAACAACCGAGTCACACAAGCATTAGTAATTGAGTTTGTTTCAGAATAATAAGAGTGCCAACATAATTTCATTGAAAACAGAAATTAAATGACGACCTAAACGCCATTTGTGGACATTGAACAACAATAATTTACCTTTACAACTCTACTCACGTCTCTTTCTTTAAAACGTTCAATTTATATGAAGCGAAAATTTTCTGTGAAGTGTTCTCTTGTATCATAGTTGACGAAATGGTTGGCTGTCAAATTAATTTACGTTTTTTATATTACAGAACGGTTCTAGTCGGATTGTACCAATGACCCCCAGTCATGATTTATTAACATGGTGTAAAGAAGTGACAAAAGGTTATCGAGGTGTTAAAGTTACTAATATGACCACCTCATGGAGAAATGGGCTGGCTTTCTGTGCTGTGATTCACCGATTTCGTCCTGATTTAATGTACAGTATGTTTTTTATTTATTTTAAAGTTTTTGGTTAAATTTTTATTTATTTAATAGAGATTATGTGAGTTTGTCTCCGCACGATATTAAAGGAAATTGTAAAAAAGCATTTGATGCTGCTGCTCGGTTGAACATTCCCAAATTGATCGAACCATCAGACATGGTTATTCTAACAGTGCCAGATAAATTAGCTGTTATGACTTATATGTATCAGCTGCGAGCACATTTTACGGGGCAACAGCTCGAAGTTCAACAATTGGGATCGAATACTCAAGAATCCACTTACACAGTTGGCGTTCGCTATGATTCACAGGAAGATCTAGAAGAGACTCCAAAAGTTGAAAATAGCACTTTTATTAAACACGAAAAACGTGAGTTTGTAGAATGTGATGATGAAAAATGGGAACGAGGACATATCGAAGATTTAGAAAAAATGGAAGACGAAGGAGAAGAATTTGGCGACACCGATACAGAGGAACAGCTGTGGACGCCAACGAATGAGACTACTAATAAAAAGATTCTTAAAAATGCTGTAAATAAAAGAAAACTAGAAGAGAGTACGGAAAAAGATAAAAGTAATGTGTTGCTGGCTGAGAAAAACTCTGTTCGTAAAGAAACTACTGCTTCCCAGTCGTCTACAACACAGCCTGTCAATGAGAGCTCATCAAGTGTGGCGGCTACAGTAGCAAAAGCAATTAGTAGCGAGATCTTTATTAGAATTGGCAAATCATTATCATCACCTACAAAAACAAATAATCAAACAGTTAAGAGTGGTTCATCTACACCTGATATTCAGCAACAAGACCTAAACAACCGTCCAAAATTAATGACCCGAAAACAGCTAATGAATCCGTTTGATTCTGACGGCGAAGAGGAGGAAGAGTTAGCAGCTGCTCATAATTTGATTCCATCTTCAGAAGTACCAGAGAAAACTGCTGCAAAATCGAATGCCTCAAGCGCTTCTTCAGCTGTCACACAGGGACCTGAAAGAATAGTGAACGAATTTTATAATGGAAATAGTGCAACAGTATCTATGTCTCCAGTTGAACTACGTTGCAGCCCATTGAGGGATATAGAAGTGCCAGGATTACTAGATTTATCGCCTACACATAAACGAAATTCTAATCGTAACTCTGTCAATGGTGTAGTTGAACATCCACGGGTAACAATTTGACAGAAAGCAACTTTAAATTACACTGTATTGATTTGTTTATATTTTAATTTTATAAAGCCGAGTTCTCGATATGAGGAATTAAAAGAAAAAGCACGGCAGTTGCTGGAGAATGCCAGGAGAGAAGCTGCTGCGAAGCAAGCAGATCAACTTCGCACTCAAGTTTTGAGTGAAGTAAGTTTATATACGAAATGTGAAGACCCTTTGATAAACTATATATTCCAAAATATTTTATAAACGATTCTTTTTTTCCAAATAACCACTTGCCAATTTTATCTATTAAAAGTTGATCGACTTTATGTAATATCAAACATCTCTATTGCCAGGAAGAAGAAGAAAGGCAAAAACTGTTGCGAGAAAGGGCAAGAAAATTAATAGCAGATGCTAAGCAAGGCTTGACGCCAACTGCAGGTAGCCCTGTAACGCCATCGTCTGTTACAAGTGGAACGATTGATGGCAAGTCTCCTACTACGGCAGTAAAACGACAGGGATCGGTACAGTCTAGTGAGTAGTCAATTCCTGTTAATAAGGTGAACCACTTGAGTGGCAGCCTTTCACTCTAATGAGTAGTCAACTAAATTTAGTTTACATTTTATACTTGGTGTAGTAATTGAGATAGTTACTGTAGTAACGTTAGTGTCTTTGTTCTTACTAACTGTTTTCGTTTTTGTTTGGTTATTTTCTGCATCCAATTGGTATCATGTTTCCAATTAATTTGCTTGTGGCACTTATCTTGTATTCTGCACTTTTATCGTCTGTAAATGCATTGGAATGTGAATTACAGAAAACGTCTTCCAGTTCTACCAGTTTACGGTTCCGCATGGTGAGATTTAATTTAATTTTGTTATTAAACTACTATAATTAAGTTAGTTTTAATTAGTTTTGGGTTTCAAACTTAAGTCGTTGTGGGTTTCATCGTAATATTCGTGTGATCACAAATTGTAAAACAGTTATTGGACTTTATATTTACTTTGTTTATAACTAACTGAATTTTCGTAGATGAGTCAACTCCTAGTCCGCCTTCTGCAAGTGCCACAACTCCTCAGTCTGATCTGCGGTTAAAAACCCTGCAACAGACACGACCTGAATTAGCCAACACTTTTAAGGAAGTGGCTAATGAACTGTCATCTTCCCAGAGTGACGGAAAGGTGAGTAGTTAATTAATTGGTAATACTAAAATTATAAGTTGTGCTTACAAACATCTTTATGCTTATTTAGCCAATCAATGGCAATGTTGTCGACAGCTCTTTAGATTCTACTCATCACGAAACAGTGAAGCAACAAAAACCAGTTAGACGAAGATTGCCTAAAAGTCATTCAGAAGATGCAAGCGAACGACGAACGGGTTCTTTAATATCTCATTCGGCTTCTAATCCTAAAGTAAGTCTAACATACAGTTGACTCTTTTAACTTGCTGAAACTATAATGTATGTTTTGGCGAATATTCAGATAAAAAATAGGGCCAGTCATACGTATGTATCAAGTGAAATTGAGGCTTTAGAGCGTGAAATGATGCTAATAGATCATCAAGCAGTCATACTAGAGAAATCACTTAGGAAAGTTATGGATAGAGGTAAACGTTCGAACGGCTTCTAGTATTTGAAGCTAGCTATAATAATTTAAATTGATAATATTGCAGAGGATAACAAAGAAGAACAGGAAGACTTAATGCAGAAATGGTTTACGTTAGGTGAGGATCATATTCGATCTCTTAATGATATTTTTGGGTTTGCATTTTTTACATTTTTATTTGATTCTTAGTGAACAAGAAAAGTGCTCTTCTTAGGCGACAGATGCAACTAAACATTTTGTAAGTACCAAACTTTTTTTTATTTTATTAGTTTATTAACTGGATTACTGGGTACTTTTTCTCAGTTTTCCAATATCAATATCTAAGCGAAGTAATTTATTTTATGTAGGAATTTAGTAGTTTTTATTGACATTTGTTTCAATTTAGACAGACTTTTGAGTAAATAAGTTTTTACGGTTTGCTTCCAAAATAAGGTTAAGAAAAAGTTGGCGCTTTACATTTGTCTCGTAGGTTGTTCTACTTATTTCACTGGTAGATGGCAGAATCTGTCTGTGCTCTAGTTACCGTATTTGAATCTTGCTTTCAGCAGTCGATTTAAAAATCGATGGAGGATGCTGGCTTAAGATCTTTTAGTAAGACCTTTTTGATGTTTTTAGCTATTAAAGCAGAAACACTATTTGACGGGTTTGCCATTAATATTATTTAAAGAGTATAGAACAAAGATAACACTGCAAGTATTTTTACTGCAAAAAACAATATTAATCAAATTAGCTGGAGTCTGCTAACTGCAAATGTTATTTCAGATTAAGGAATTATTAAATAGTTAAAATATCATCAAATCTTACAGTATTGTTTTTACTCCAAAAGTTAATTACTGTTGTACTTTAAACGGTCAGTAATGTACTTCAAAGTATACAGGAGACCATTATTTTAATTTTGTTACTGAAAACAATTTTATTTGGTTTATATACAGAATTTTTTAGTTATTTTGATCCGTTAGTCTGAGAACCGCAGTGAAGTTTTATGATGCAAAATACATCTACTTTTTAAATGTATTTGACTTTTTGCTAATTTTTTTTTAGGTTCATTATTTTAACTTAAATATATACGTAGTAGTAGCTTTCGCAATCATTATGCGTTGAACCTTTGCAACTCGACGAATTGATATCTACGGGGCAGTCGTCTAGCTATAAATAAAAGTTAATCCGTTTCTTCAAAACATTAAGCAAACCTCTTTGACTGTTGTAATGACGTTATGATAAATTTTCAATGTGCTACAGTCACCACCCTCTTAAATTTAAATGTTGTGTATAAGGTTTCGACTCACGTGTGTGTTTATAACGTTATACATCAACAATTCACATAAAAGGGACCACAAAAAATGTTCATTGCTTTGCGTTTCTTTCCAATTTCAAATTGTACTCTACCCAACTACCAAAGTTCCAATCGTGATATACCAAAGAGAGAGAGAGAGAGAAAAGAGAAGCATTTTATTAGGATTAAATCTGTCTTTTCAATCAATGGATCTCTTCTGTGTTTTGGTTATGTTTTTTTCTCTCAGGTTGTCGTGCATTTTTTTTTTTTGGGATGTGGATGCGTATAATAGAAAAGGATTAGCGTTTAGGTCTCCTTCGTTAGACCAGGTTAGGCTAGATAGGGGGAGGGTAGGAGAAAAGAAGGGTCCTTACTGTATTTTTACCATACAATCTACTGTGTAGGTAAAGGAAAAGAAAGGGCATTTTTATTTGAATTACATATATTGATGGTCGGTGGTTGAAATTAAAATGGAAATGTAGATATGACCTATGCTATGATGCCGGCCCTATCTTGTGAATGTAACCGATGTTGGTAGGGCCAAATAGTAAGGTAGGTTTGGCTGTATATAAAATGCCGGATTAAGGATGGTGTCTCCACCCATCATGCAAACTTTGTACCTTTTTAACTTGGCATAACTCCGTTTGTATATCAGATAGGGCCGAATACGTATATAGGTACAGACAAAAAAATCGTTAAAAGAGATGGTGGTAGAGGGGGATCTCGATTTTGGAGAAAGATTTTTGAAAGAACGGATAATCTCTTCTCTGTGTACGTGCATAGAGAAAGAGAGAGGATTAAAATTTGTTGTTCCTCCAATACAGACTGCAAAATTCGGTTTTCAAACGGTCTTGCATAAAATAAGGCACATTGGGAAAAAGATTTTTTTTTTGTTCTCCTTGTAAGCGAAATTTTTTTTTCTTTTATTTCCATATGTTTTAGGCTTATCTTTACGTGTATACATACATTATTGACATCGAGGGCTAACCATCTGGCCGTCGCAGTTATAGGCACTATTTCAATTGCAAAAAAAAATTCACTAAAGTAACTTTATTCTGTATTTCTTTTTCAATTTAAAGTTGTAGGAGATGGTTGGGGTTGTATATTATAGAAATATGTTTTTTTTTTACAGTAAGTCTTATAGTAGGATTAAAATCGGGCACAATGTTGTTTTTGCTTGTATATATACACACACGCTTGCGTAAAATGTTTAAAACACTTTTGTATTGATGGAAATTCAAAGTGAGAGACTCTCAATCATTATTTTTTAATGCATTTCATTTCCACCTTGTATGTACAACGTCTTAAGACGCTTTTACTGACTTTGAACTGCATTTGAAATATGTTTTCATACCTAAACCGTAGACATGTTTCTGTTGTCATAAATGTTTTATATAAATACGGTACTTGGGTATTTTAATATAAAAAGAAGTTGGGGAAGAACGTTAAACGTGGACTTTACTTAAATTTAAAATTACATGATTCGCTTATGGTAGTGGCTCGCAGCGTTTCCAATCGATTAATATGCAGCTTTAATATTAAATACTAAATGTAAAGGAATGTTTATCTTTTTTTCCAACAACATTGCGTGAAATTTTTCAACAATAAAAAAGAGAGCATCATCATTACCATCATCACCATCTTATTACGAGGGTGTGGAAACTAGATGCGCTGGGTCCTTTAGCATATTTTCTCAACTGCGTATAAAATTTGTTGTAGGGACATTGTGTTGATGCTAACGTAGTTAGAGGTTTCACATTCTTATAAGATAAGGGTGGGTCTTATAAGCCTCTTAGTTTTGGAGGCTTATCAACCTGTGAAAAGGTCCTCAATTGTGAACTAATAAGGCTTACATCCTACTAAGATCCTATTTAAAAAAAACCCTATCTTAAATTCTCTTTAAAAAGTTATTATTATTATTATCCCACCTTGTTGCGTATGTATATGTGTGTATAGTCATTATCATTGTTATTAGTATTATGTATTAAGACGGTTTTAATGTAATCGGTAAAACGCGTGGCCCCCATTCAGATTCGTACAGGCGATCAAGGTCAATTGCTTACGACTTCTTGCATGCACTCTGTGAGAGATCCTTTTTCGGTGATTTTTCCTCGATTGGTTGCTGGATATACATACGCATGTCACTAATCAGGGAAACACTATTAAAGTTTCCTTAAGCCCCCAGATCAACTTTATAAGTAGGGTTAAGTTGAGGCTTAAATGATTTGCAATAGGGCGCAGAATTTGGCGGCAATGGACCAATCGACCATAATCTGGTCTTAAAAACTTTTTTTTTTTTTTGCTATTATTTATATGAAAAGGACGCTTTTCGACTCTTATATGGTGTTAAATGAAAAGATTGTCTCGCCTTGTTTATTTTAAACACAATATCCACGCGAACGCTTGTCACTTTATGAAAACAACTATAATTCGATTAGTTAATGTACTTCAACGAGCATAAATCGCTTTCAGTTATCTGTGTGGTCGTATCTGTATTATCACTTAATACATTTATCAATTGAGAAACTTTATTATAAACATTTTAGTAATTTTATTTTTAAAAAATACAGTCTAATGCAACCAGATTATTATTATTATGCTTGTTCGCGTTTTAATGTACGTAGACGACGTTGAAATCGTTTAATTTGGCGTAGTAAACTCTAATATATTTTGTAGTCAAATTTGAAGGACACAAATTATTTCAAGTTAACTTAATGTGAATGCTTTCTTTTACATTCTGTAGTAACTTATGAACATTTAAGATCGAATCGAGATAACTTTAAAATTCATTCAAACTACACAAAACAACCATTAGTGCTTTGAATTTAAAATTTTCACGGATTTCAGTCCATTTCGGCAATGTTTGTAAATCATTGATGTGTGAAGCATTTTGAAATTCAGTGAACTGACTGCTTTATCGTTTGAAATCATTTTTTTTTATTTCCCATTTTTTAAAGTTTTTTTTCTACCCTGTCAGGAGCTACTAATTTGCAACTTACTATAAAATATCGTCATTAACTAACTTATTGTTTCATCGGCAACATAATATGATGTTTGTGTTGAAAACAGAGAAACCTGTCTTGCGTGGTTTTTTTATTATTTATTTTTTTAAATTAATTAAAGATGTCTGACGTGAGTTGGCTTTTTCGTGGCTAGACGCTTTTTCTTTTACAATGTTATTCAGATGCCGCTTTGAGTTGTAAGAAGTCGTAATTGATGTCATATGATGGTAAAGTTCCTTTCGATTAATTAGAACCGGGAGAGATGAAGTAAATGGTTTTTGTTGCACAGTAGCATGTCATAGTCTTTGTATAGAATTGCGTGTTTCGCTGCTATTAACTTTCCCTGTGGCTGTTTTGATAATTTTTTTCTTCCTCTTCACATTATTTTTTCTTTGTAACAAAATTTGAGGGACGAAACGAGACGTCCTTCTCTATCGTTTTTAGTTAGCGCCTAGTAAGAATAAGAAGGGCCTTGTTGCCCTGAGGGTGACATCATTTGTCAATTTGGCTGTCAATTTGATTAGGGCCGCGTTAAAACAAACATTACTCTCGTAAGTATGCAACGCGATTGAGACCCCTGCAGTTGGAGCGGTGAGGTTTTTTTGTGTGTAATCTTTCATATGTTTCCTGTTTTGATTACTCCCCTTCTATGTTTTTTCCTCCTCAACTCACGCATTAAGGTGCTATACTTGATACCACAATACCGAGAAAACCAGAGTCTATGAAGGGCAATGCATTTCCAATGGCTTTGAAAATGTATTGGGCTCAATGAACTCTGGAGTGCACGGTGCTGTGGACTGCAATTTAATAGCCATTCGGTCTGTAATTTCGTTCTTAAAATTTGAGATTTTATTTGTGCTAGTGGTTTTTTTTAAAGAGTGTGTAGATGTTGAAATGCTAATATTTTCTAAGTTAATTTATCTCTTTTCTGGGCGTTATTTTACTTTGTAGATATGAGATTGTTATACTTTTATTCCTGCGGGTCATTTTGCTTTATAGCAAATTTAATCTGTTTGCACTTGTGCTTTATGAAATTCTAGCTTTTGTTTCCACTTCCTTATGAAACACTTGTTATATATTTTTTTTTAATATAAAGTTGAACGTAGTGATAACGATTAAATGGCTTCATCGTCTTTAGATTTTTTTATCGTTATCCTAAATGAAACTCGAATATTTGTTTGATATGCACTTGTTAAAAGATCGGCATTACAATAATGCTAAATATGCCCGCATAGAAAATTCAAATTGCATTTTTGTTGCAATATTTGGTAACCCTCAAAATTGGAACTTCGAATTTAAGATGATTTTGCAGCAAGTTCAAAATCTAAATCAACATTTGGTAACTTATTTTTACAACAATTTCTAAGTTTTCCATAACAGATCTTTTTTTTCTCGTAAACTAAACAATTTTTTTTTTTGAAAAATGAAATGTTAATTTAGTTTTAAACTCTAGAAACGCATTCTCTTGTGTTGAATAATCGATATTATTTTTTTAAAACTTGTTTTATGGTATTACGAGGTATTGCAAATACTTGCGGGAAATACTGATGCTGTTTATGAACGCGATCACAAGATGGCGCTGCTTGGGTACAATTTTAAAAAATATTTTTTTTAGTCAATTTATTTACTGTATTTATTGGTAAAATCTTAATTATATTTTTTGCCATTGCCAATTTTAAATTTGCTTATCTTTGAATCGTCACAATGTTCATAAGCTTATTTAATTTGAAATTGCCAATTATTTTATGATCATTGGGATTGCAATTTTGCGCTTATTGATTTTAAAAAAAACACTGGCCGTGTGAGAAATTGCCTTGCTTCAAGTACGAGAGATTTGTTATTTTATAGGAGTTTATTATTTTATTTCTATGCATTTTTATTATTGCTTTTCTGTGGAAGAAACTTGTTGGTTGTTGCAGTTCATTTATTTATTTTTACTTCGTTGAAGTGCTAGAAATACTGTAATACCGTATGTGAGTCATGTAACGGTGGTTTTCATTGTATTGAATTGTGATCCAAGTGGTTGCCGATTGTTTATATTATATTTGAGGCTATTGTGCATAGTGAGATATGAAATGTGAATGGCACGCGTCATGTTGCAATATTAATTGCTGGAGGCATTGCATATGAATTGACAAAAATACTTGAGATTTTCTCATAAAACATTGAGGGCGTCACGTTTTCAATCATGTTAAAGTTATGTGTGAACTACTTTTTGTTTACATTTTTATCTTTTTTTTTTTTGGGGGAACTTTGTATGCGGGAAATTTCATAACCATAGTGAGAGCAGTTCATTGGCCGGAATATTCGATAAAATTGATGAAATCAGGCTAATTTTGCCTTTAGCATAGCTTTACTATGTTTTGGTTATATTTTTAGAAAATGAGGATTTGTTTTTATTTTTTTTATAACGTTATTGCAAATGCCATAGCAAATAATAAAAGAAGTGCATTACAAATCAACGACAGCTTTCACTCAGTATTATACAAATACAGTATATTGAATGTTTTCCCCTCATAATCAAATTTCTTTAACATTCAATAGCTTATTCCACAACTTTGGTAATAATATATTTGGGTAATCACCTCTCCCACACACTATCATTTACAAACAATTCAAAGTTTGTATCATAAATAAGAAATTTTTATTTGTTATTGTTAATCGTCTCATCATTGGCTCCCCAATAACAGTATCAGGTTTCTTCTGGTCAATCTTTTCATATAGTGGACTATTATGATTATATTTAAGATATTTAAAAGACTTCCTCGTCAAATCATTTATTGTTTTGTAGAATTTCAGTCGGAATTTCTGAATTTAAGTAATTCTTTTCCTACTAAGAAAGTTCAAACTAGCTCTGTAGGAAAAGCCTGAAGAAAGGATTAGACATTCAATATAAATTTATGTTAAATAAAAAGGTTTTTCAGTGTAATTTTAATTTAGATAATTAATTAACATTTATAATTATATAATGTATTTTGTTGTTTGAATTGCAGAGAAAAAGAAGAGGATTTAGAGAGGAGGTTTAAGCTATTGAATCGAGAACTAAGAACAATTCTGGATATTGACGGTAAGTTATACATTTTTAATTAATTTTCTAACTTTAAGAGCAAGTATGTATAAACTTGGTAGCGTATAAAACACTGGAAGAGAAAAAAAAGGCATTTTGGTTATTATTTACTATGCGTTTAACGCGCACTTATCTTTGTGTGCATATTTTGTGCCATTACGTTGCCTCGTAAAATAAGACAGGAAATCCCTAGTGTATAAGGGACCATGCAACGAATAAGGACCCAAAGTCTGTTGCTATTTCTGTTGTATATAGCGAATATAATCGGCTTAAACGATGGCATGCCGGAGAAACTAAATTTCCTAGGAAAATGGTGTGTATGCTCATTATTAGCGTTAGGTTCTAACAAATAGACAAGTAAGGATGTAATTCGAGTCCCTGTTGCGCTGCATTTATTTTAATTGCAGTCGGTCTTAGAAAACGACGTACATTACGACATATTTTTGCACATTTTTTTCTGTTTTAATTTTGGTGTCGGTGGGTGGGAGTCTAATTTGGGAAGCAGTCATGTAAAATACTGAAATATTATTTATTCAATGAAGGATCTGGTCATTTGACTTTAATTACTAAAGTATCCAGCAGTCGGCAGTATTTCTAAAAGATAATGTTGATGCTGCTTTTGACATAGGAAAATCATCAAGAGCTTGTATTACAAGGGAATTAGAAATTGTTTAAATTATTAATATTTTTTTTCATTTTTTTTGTAATGGCGGTTAAAAGTGAGGTAGAAAAGTGGGAGTAAGTCTATTTTTATTGGGAATTTATTCCATTAAGCCGGTTTCCATTACTGTAATACGTCTTCACGTCGGTTTCCACTCCATCGCCCCATATCTTGTCACATTACGAAGCGTTGTGACGGGAGAGTCGTTAGTTGGTTGTAATGTGACCGAAGTGAAACATCCAGCTAAGGGAGAAAAGTCGAGTAATAGAAAAAAATATATATTAAAAAGGTTTGCCGCCATTTTATCTTATATTTTTAAAGATGGCGGCCAATTCTTTTGTTGTGGCACTTAGTGCATATGCGAAAGTTGTATATTTTTGAGTCTAAAACGCCCTCCTGCTGCTTTGTCGCTCATCTTCCACGCCATTTAATCCGTCACAGATGCTTTTCTGAGTCAAGCAAATGTAAAGAGGGTGGAAAATGAAAGGGGAGGGAGCGGAGGGGCCTAACCTGTCCGTGTAGAAACTCAGCCTGGTATTTCTCTAGAGACTTTCTCACTTTACGTGATTTTTAGTCCGGATTGAGTTTCATGAACTGGCTCAAATTACCTTCCATATATTTCTACGATATACACACACCTAACTAAATAATCGCTATAAAATAAATGCTACTATCCAAAAAAAAAAAAAAAGGTTTTTTTTGTAACGTAAATCATTTTTTTTTTTAAATAATATGTTACTGAATTTTTTATATTGTTATAAGAACTGGTTTTTTTATTACATTTTTCGTTGCATCGTTTAAAGTTGTGAACATGACATTATGTCAACTTTTAAACTTGTAAAGTTACGTTACAACTTTTGTAAGCACTTTAGGATTGTCGTCATTTGTTTTTATTTTTCTAAACTATGTTTCGACTTTAAGAGAGAAAAAAACAAAAGCCGTTTAACGTTCACAATTTTATTAGTTTAAGATGTGTCAAAAACTGATTTTCGACATTGATAACGATTCTACAGCTGTCTTTCCACGCAAACAGTTTGGGAAGATTTAAAAGCAACGCATTTGTTATCATTTTAATTGTTAACTAATTTTAATATTCTCAGCTCTTGTCAACGGTGTTAGGTTGACAGTGGCAGTTCATTAAGTACCTAAATTATTACAAAAGTTGCGTAATTTACAGTAGTGTCGATATAATTAATCGCATGAGTGACGAGTGTCGAATTTATCATTGGAATGTAGTATAGGTTTGGGTAATGATGTTTTTAAAGTGAGTTAATGGGATCGTTTATTTGAATTTTTAACATTTTTTAATATTTGTGGCATTTAAAGATGCGTAATCATTATTATAAGTTGGTATTAAATCAGCTTAAAGTTATTTAATCCATCATAAGCTCATTTGTTAAAATTAAATTTTTATGGTTGTTGGTTATAATTATTATTTTGATAACTGAGTTTGTATAGGAAAAAGTCGGGATAAATAGCGACTTTTTTCAGCATATTTAAAAGTTGTAATTTAATCAAATTAATTGGAAAGTAATACCTATTTTCGCCATCAAAATGATGAAACTGGGTATAAAGATAATGTGTAAAGATTCCAATAACTTCTTTTACCTTGGCATAAAACTTATTTTTTACGGTGATTAGTTGTTTGTAACTTGAGGAACTTTGTTGGACTGAATTTTAATAATATTTCTATGAATTCGTTTCAGCTAATTAATTGGGTATTGTAAAGATGTTTTGATTGAATGGATGAAAGGGTTGGGTTGGGCTTTACTTTTGTTTATTATTTTGTTGTTGATAATGAAGTGGGGGAGTTCGAAGGATGATGGTGTTTGCGTACCAATTAGTAAGAACAGACGCTGAATATGTTGTAGGCAGTGTAGATTGGGTACTTTGAAAATGTTACATTTGGCTAAAATACTGTAGTAAACACGTAGTAATCACATGGGAGGAGTAGACTGAAGTTGCACTTAAGCCGCTTAGCGACGTCCTTTGGCGGAAGAGATCCAAAATATTACGACGAGGTGGAGGAAAAAATCTTATTTGTCGCGCAGTGACATCTTTTCTAATTAAAAGTTAATGAAAGTTATTTGAAATATCTGAATTATCGGGAGGATATTGTTAAAAGGGCATGATACAAAAATTTGTTTTTGAATACACTTTCCCCAAAGTCCCCATCAACCGTCTGATAACATTGGGTGTCGTCATCCTTTGGGAGTTTTGGGACACTCGAAATCAACTAGAAAAGTTCTTTTTTTATTATTTTTGGTATTTCATTTCAACGCAATGTCAGATTTAGATTAGGCTTTATTTTTTGCTGCTAATATAATACGTTTACTTCATTTTCCGGTTGCCTACCTGTATATGTTGTTTTTATTTTTCTTTTTTTTTTGTGTGGATAATTTTTGAACTTTTCTCTTACTTTTCAAAAATGATGGCACAGTGTATTAAGGGTGGGTTCTGGGTTGTAACTGTGAAGATATTACTATAGACGAACTATTATTAAGAAGAATTCTATGCCTCGTGTCTTTTTTATGCCTTGTATTTATGTGTGTATGCTCACAGATAATATATTATCATTTCTAGTCATAAAATGGACGCAGTGGAACATTGCGAGTGCTAAGCCTAAGCCGATTACCAACAGCGTCATACTTAGTATTTTCTATTCCAGGTCGCTCGTTCCATTTCGCTTCAATGGATACAACTATGAATATCCATCTCTCGTTCTTTTTCTCTTAGACCTCGTTGATGGAAGTTGCATGTACATACATATTACTTCACTTATTTTTTTTTAAAGAACACACCCCATGTTATGGAGGTAGTTTTCTAGCTAGGGCAAATAGACTCAACTCTTATCTGTCTCTTTCTGTGACTTCTAAATTGCGATTTCACAGTTTTTTTACTTGCTGAAACTTTAGATCCAACTTCTTAGTTAACCACTAGAATCGAAATTGAAATAATAAAAAGTGGAACCGATTTGAATTTTTAAAGTATGCTTGATGAAAACTGATGTTATAGGTCGGTAATTGTTTTAAAGGAGCTCTATTCATTAGGAAATATCCCAGATTAATTTTGCGTTTGTACTTACGTGACTTTTTCATGTACAAAAGCAGTATTGGTTTTATCATTTTCATTTGATTTTTTTTAGTTTGATACATATAGCCGTTTGCAATATAAGTCAGCGTCAAAGCGACGTTTTTATGTGGCAGCTGAAATGAGAACATATTTGCATGTTGTGACGACAGTTGTGTTGGATTTTTTTTTGGCGTAGTAAGACTAGGTTATTCCAGCACGACCACAATGATGGGCTGAGACCCAATTTTGTAGCTGTTACTGTCAAACCACCGATTTTGTCAAATGCTAATTTCACTTATATGTCAAAGTTATGTTATGCGAATTTATGGCAAAAGATGCTAATATTGTCGGATAGGATTTGCACACACTTACATACAACAATCCTTTAGATCAGAACCATATGTACATCTCGTGTATGATATAAGCTTCTGATAAGCTTCTTTCTTTGACGATCATCATCGTTCTTGCTTATCACATAAGTCGTTGTTTTGATATTGGTCTGGTTTTTATTTTGTACCAAAAAGAAAGAGAAAAAAAATTAACTTTTTTCTTCTTTACCCTTGATTCTTAAATACAAATTGTTGTGAAACAGAAGAGTAAATGACTACATCTTTTAAGTCGTTTATATATTTATTTATATTTTTTTCTTCTTTGAGGTAAAGCAAGGTATTAGTAAAAGAGACCCACCCATCTAGTTGCACCCATTTTGACTTACCTATACTGTAAATGTGTCTATATACTGTGCATAGGACTTTTTGAAGTAGTATTACACTAAGAACATTGTAATCTGTTGACGAAAAGAAGATCGGCTCTCACTCACTCCCATTTAAACTGCTTATTTTATTTAAGTATATCGCTCGCGATAAATCAGGATTGGGTGGCAGCATCAGCAGTCTTAAGGAAATGAGGAGAGAGAGATGGGAGCCCCCTCGTGGCAATGGAGTTTTCGTGTGCTTATACTTTACTTTCTCATGTATCTTACCACTCTTTCTACAACATTATATACACACGCCAGCACAAACCAAAAGCTCCACACTGTCATATAAACCTTTGCCGGATCTACAATACAAGCTCAGTTTGATGCTTTTTGTAACGACTTTAACGTCGGTTCCGGCACCATTGGTCTCTTTTCTTACTTTTGAAAACTTCGCGTGTTTTCCTCTTATGTAGGAAGCTAAGTTCCTTTGGAATATTGTGCGCATGTGTTTTGGGATGGATGGAAACACAAGTTAAAAGTACCGAGGAAATATTGTGTATTTTGTGTGCTACAACTTTCTTTTGAAACTTTTTTGAGGACAAGTATCGCTTTGCCTTTAGCAGGGTAATTTGTGGATCAAACGCTCGCGTATTTCGCATCACTGTAATCTCCATGGCGACAGATGCAGCATCTAAGTGTAGGAAAAAGGAAACCATATGTGCCGTTTAGCTTTGCTACATGTATACAAATTGAAAGTGAGTTGAGTGGAAAGGAGTCGTATACACACTATACACTGTTCAACAAATGGAATGAAAATAGTTCTACTTTGTGTGAAGGAATACTGTATTAGCCTGACCTTCTTTGGGTGGTTCTTTTTCTCTTTCTCTGGAACCTCCCTTTACTCTCTCTTTCTCCATCTTTTTTCTCATCCCTGACAAAAGGCGGAGTTGCAAAAGTTCTTCTTTATTCCTATGTTTGGAAATGGACTCAATTACCGTTAATGGTGCTTATATAAAGAGGTCCAAATCTAAATTCTTGTATACAAAATCTTCCTAACATTAAATATCAATAATTTCGAACAGTGGGTTTTTTTTATTATTATTTCCAGTGTTTATTTGTATAAAGTTGTTTTTCTTTTTCTGGCTTCAAGCATTAACTTTTATTTATTTATTTTTAGATTGGCAGAAAACGGAAGCTCAAAAGCATCGAGAAGCCCTTTTATTAGAAGAATTGGTGACTATTGTAAACAAACGAGACGAACTGGTTCAACATTTAGACACTCAGGAAAAAGCGTAAGTAATTGACATTATTTATTTAATGTTTTAAGATAAATATTGATTTTCACTTGTGTCATTTGAGCAATGAATACGGCGCGTTCTAGTTTATCATAGGCTGCAAAAGGGCTCTCATTGTTTTAAGCAATGAAACTTAATACTTTTAATAATTATGTTAGCCTGCGAATTTGGATATAAATAAATTTCGAATTAGGTGCGACACTTCCGTATTGAATGACATGTACTGTTGGTTGTGTTTGCAAATCCTAATATTGAAATTCAGAAATCAAACAACTAATTGGCATTATCATATTTCATCATGTAATTATGCGTGTGCACTGTTGACAGAATTAGTGCATGTTGTCTGATAAAAGAGTAAGGAAACGACGAAAGTTTTGACATGTATGGGTAGATGTTAACTAGCAGTTTTTCGCTTATTTTTAATATTATTTTAAAGTGATGGCAATTTTATTCTCTGAGTGTTTCAACCCGATAACAGCACCCTAGCCGCTTCTCATTCTTATATAAATACATTTGAATTTGTATTGTATGACAAGAATTAAACACATTCTTTTGCTTCCTCTGCTGCAAAGTTGCTGGATCCAAATAAGCCTGACATTACGTCTGCACACGTGACAATGTAGTAAGTGTCGCGTGGCAGGGAAATGGCTCAGGAAAAGCTAGGCTCACACACAATTTGCAAATCTTTTTTTTCTTTTTTTCTAAATTTTCGTTTTTTTATGATGACGATGATAATGGAAATGAAATCTCGTAAGGGAAAACGACCCCCCTTTCATCAATCCAGGAGGTCTATTTAGGATTTTTGATGTTCATTCTCAATTCATTTGGGGGTTATATATGCAGCACACGACACTCGTTCAACATGGCTACTGGAACTGATGGAAGGGGAGGATAAATACGGTGTATAATTTCAACATTCAACCCACCAGAACCAATTGATTAACCTCCTTCCCTCCCTCACTATTTCTCTTTATCTCCCTCTGCGCTTGACGTTGCATAAAATTTCAATTAAGAAGTAGCCTACTGTATATACAGTCTGTAACGTGTACGCAAAAAGATTTTTATTAGGGTAAGGGCCTAGAAACCTACCATAAACAGGACGTACAGCAATGAAAACAAGCTTATAAAATAGAATAGGCTAAAATTGTAAAGTTCTATTTTACGTGATTTAATGCAACTGCAATTTTACTTCAAAGTCTACGGTTTTAATAAAAACTGAACATCAAATGTTTTCATTCCGTTATTGAATTGTCCAAAAAGTGAATTGTTTTCAAAAAGTTTTTAATTTGTGTATCCGTCATTTAATTTTAGTTGAGTATATTAGTGGTTTATTTTGGAAAGGATGTGTGCTGTAAAAACACGGTGGTGATGTAATGATTTTGGAAATGCCATCCAAGCGGTCATCCGTTTTCGCACTCGAATAACCATAAGCCCTTAATCGAAATTGAAATTTTTTAAGGGGTATTTGACACATGTTAACAGGTTCTCTCTCTTTGAATATTTCTTTTCTATTCAGCATTTTCATAAGGAAAAAAAGTCACGCAACGTTGAATAATATCACAAAGGCTTTATTAATAAATAAATAAAAAGGGCTGCGGTAATAGGCAGCAGCTGGAGGTACATTTGGGGCACGTTCCATAGACAAGGGACCTTTTATGATTGCACCACAGGAGAACATGAAATGATAACGATAAACTAATTATTGTTAATGTGGCTCATGCTGTGGCTGACTTGCATTATAAACAACTGGCAAACTGAACAATGTGAAGCCTATTTAACGTTAATAACCGCAATAGGGTGCATACAAGGTTATTTGGTATTTATGAAAAAATATGAGTTGTCCACAAAAATTTTTTTTAGTTATTTTGCTTATTTATAAACACATGAGAAGCTTACTTTTTATTTTATTATCGGTTTAATGACCAAAATAGTTTGATTTTGGGCTACAATTAAAAATAGGATTCTCCTTTGGTTATAAAGTGGTTTTAAAATTGGAATTCAGAAGGTAAATAACATCAAAAGTGATGTTTAATTATGGAATGGCTTTGGGTTTAGTAAATTAACTGCATTGGCTATAGATATTTGTCGATTTATTTAATTTAATGCTGGAAATGATCTGATCTGTAATGATTTAATATTTGTGAATTTATTTTAAGCAAAAGGAAAAAAAAGAGATGAAAGATCATCATTTACTTATTTATGTATGAAATTAGTTGAATCTCTTGCAAATAATCTCTTATAATTTAAATAGATTTGTGTGACTTAAGTCATTTTTATTTCCATGTTTTGCGGTCTTTTTAAGTGGAAATGTGAAGTTTAATCACTTCTAAGAATAAATTATAAATCAATTTATAAAGTGAAAAGTAGACCTGGTAGGGATTAGAAAATTGAGAAATATTTTTTTTTGTTGTTGTTGCTGGCAATTGGCTAAATATTTGACTAATTGTGATGAGAGATTTTATAATAATACTTTAGACAAGTCTTAATACTTTTTCTCCCTTGCACAGTTTTAGTTTTTATCAGTTTTTATTAACCGAGTTTACAGACTGAAATGAACTCTTAATCTCTTATTAAAATAGTTTGATCACTTTTCTTAACGGTCATGAAAAGACTGGTTACGAGTAAGTTTAAATGTCAGATTGAAATTTAATGGATTTAAAATTAAAACTAAACGGCCTATAAATAATGATGATGGCCAAATTAAATAGACAAGAAGATTTAAATCATTATTTTCCTTAGCTGCCTAACTTATCCCTATGATTTTTTTTTTTTAAAAAAAAGAATAAATTCTTTGTGATATAAATTTCTCTTTTCTTCTTCTTCATCCCACCCACTTCCCATCATTTTAATTTTTTTAATATTGTGTATATACACAATTCTTTATTCAGTATTTAAATCCTTTTTCCACCTCATCTTTTTGCTTCGGCAAAACCGACTTTAGCAGCGATAGTGATGCATAGAATGACAAATTTCTGAATATTTAAAGGTTGAAGTTATATGCGTATGTGACCCTATTGACCTCACCCATGCATGCTGAACATCCCTCAGGAGTCGTGTCACCTGCAAGTTGCATTTTGGCATTTATTTCTATGTGTGTTTTTATTATTTAAGAAAAAAAAAATAACTTGAAGAGAAAAATAAAAGATAAGAGTAAAAGATTCTTGCAGGTGGCTGGCTTGTTTAACTCTGAATGAGGCAATGGTAGTGCTGGTTAGTAGTGGAACGCACATAGTCCATGCATATGGATAGATGGATGTATTTTGGAAGCTTAAAAAGTGAGTGAAGGTCGGTCGGAACACCAGAGGCCACTTTGAATTTGAATAGAGCGTCATTAAGTCGTTTGTGGTGCTTGCTTTTTCTTAGTACTGAACGCGCGCATGTTAGAACATTAGAGAAAATGATGTGTGTTGGCCAGAACTTTTAACGTTTCCAGGAGTTGAAGGGAGGTCGAAAAGAGAGAGAAAAATAATGCTTTTTATTTAAGGGTCCACACCGTGCTGCAGGTGTGTGACCCTAAGGCATATTAGAACCAATATATAAAAACTATGACGTCACTTGTTAAGTAGTAAATGTTAAGTTTCTCAACTAGGGGAACGTGTGTCTCAGCAAACTATCACTGAAGATGGCAAACCTAAACAAATTCTTGAGAACTAAAGGTTTTGCCTTGTTTGTTACGGAACTGGTCGATGTTTTTTAAGATGGGATTTGTGAGGTTGCTAATGGCCCGGTTTAATGTTTTTCGAGAGATTTTCGTAATGTAAATCTGGTTTTGTAGAGGTTGTTTTTAGCTTAGTTAAATGTCAATTCCATGTTAGTAAGAGATGTTTTCTTTTTTTTTCTGAAGAGGGGCGGTGTTTTCATGTGGAAATAAACTAGATTAAAAAAAAGAAAAACATAACCACAAGCGTCACCAGAGGTTTAACCGGTGGTCAAACTACCTTATTTATCTGTGGCTTTTTTATTTATTTATTTTTATGTTTTGGATGAATATCGTTAGCATAATATACTGTAAATCTTAAAAGAAAGTTTATTTTTAACTTTTATTTTTACGTTTTTAATCTTTTTAATATTTTATTTTGATCGACGGCGCATGCGTTCTGTTAATATAAGTTTGAATGTTATTGTTTTTTGTTGTTGTTACTTTGGAGAAAAGTAAAAGTTTGACAACACCCTTATTAATTCGTTAATCTGTAATAGTCAGCGTTTTATCGTTCCTTTTAAGCAATAATATTGTTTCTGCCATGGTTAATACTAATAAACGTTGATATCGTTAGTTTGACATTTACATTACAGCTTAACCAACTTAGAATTACTCTTATAAGTTAGAATTGGTATCATTTGTTATTATTTTTAATAAAATGGTCAATGAAAAAGTGTGACCTGGTGCTGGCACCGAGACATTTCCACTTCAGTCTAAAACAGTGGCTTGGAAGCTCCAAATACATTTTGAGATTCCTAAAAATATATTTATACTGTATAAAAAATTCTTCTTCAGTTTTCCACTATTTGAAGTTGAAATTTTCTATTTTATAAAAGTTATGCTTTGTGTATGTAACAACTTTTTTCCTCTCTTTTTCTGAGTTGTTTTACTATTGGATCAGTGGTTGCATTGTAATTGTATTGTGTATGCTTTTGTATGGTATCCATTGTTATTACATGGCGCGTTCGCTTTTCAATGGTTGAAATGATGGAAAAAAACTCATGTGTCCAATGGTATGTACAAGAGACTTCGTGTATCTCGTATTTGTTAGTTGGGATTATATCTTAGTATGTGTATGCTGTTATGTGTTGTGTAGGAGGAGTGTATAGGATTTTTTTATTTCTAAAAAAGTAAAAATGGCTGTTAAAAGCCTTTAGTCACGACACCTGATGTACTGTATGTGTATGCTCATTGCTCACTATAGTGCAAACATTTTTCTTTTTACTGTATTATTTTTTTTTCAATCGCCCAAGCCTTATTTTCTTTTACAATTTTGTTTAGGACGCTATTATTTTTCTCTTATTTTCTAAATCCCTTTTTTCACACTTTAAATTTTTTTTATATTTATAATATTTTTTTTGTAAAAAAAATTATTGCTTAGTGATTTTCTTTTCAACACTTATGTAGGCAGTCGTCATTCTATTTTATCCTTTTTTTCTTCGCTTTCTTATTATTTTCAAATAAAACAAGAGCAAATAACAAACCCTTGTATTGTCCATAAGGATTGACTATTTTTCTCTCTTTTCCCCCTTATTTTTAAAAACAGCTTTTTTATTATTTTTTTTTTCTTTAAAAGTGGAAAATAAAAAATAAATTTGATCCCAAGTGTAATTAGCTAAATTTGAGAATTCACAAAGTTGTAAATGTTGTTTATTGTGTATATCTGTGCATTTCATAGTGCTTTGTTGTTTAGTGTTTGTTTTTGTTATTGCCTTTTCTGTTTAAAACTTGTGAATTCTTTTCCAGATAGTTTTTCAATTGTGAGAAAAATATTGTTTGTGAAATTGACATTTTCATCGTTACTTTAGGATTTTAGCCAATCGACTGCGTTTACATTATATTCAAGCTCACTAGCGAAAATTAGTTTTTAAAAAAATAAAGTATTTACCATGAAGATGTCTTTATAAAAAAAAAAAAAAGTTAAAATGTCATGAATGTAGTGTATATTCGTGTCATCACCTGAAATTTTGACGTTGAAAAGGAAGTGATCAGTGTAAAAATGTATTGAGTTGTAATTTTTTTACTGACATTTGAAAAAGATTAGAAAGGAAGAAGAAAAAAAATATTTGAACGAATGTGTGAATAGGCAATTACCAAGATCATTCTAGTAATGTATTCAGTCATCATAATGAATCGTCTTTAAAAAGTCCATGTTAAATTCAATTGAGGAATCGGTGCTACACTTTTAGATTCAAATCTAGATAGACATGCGCAGATGATGCATTGTATAAGGTGTTCATAAGATATGTGCTCACAAAATCGAAGTCATTATGGTCATTCGTCTTATGCAACAAATAATAGATACTTTGTAAATGTATAAATCAGAAAAGTTTATAGTTTTTGAAAATTTAGAATTGTTATGAATTTTGATAGAATTTCCGATGCATTCTACACATTGCATTTTTATCTTGTGGAACTCCTCTATTGAACTATCTTGTAATTTTGTTCTCACCTCTGATTTAAACCAGTGGCAATTTAATTTCGAAGGCGAAAAATTTGGGATTACACATTTTGTCATTAAAAGAAGAAACTGAACTAAAAAATTGTTAAGAGATGAATATTGTTGAGATGTTAAGATTTTTAGTCTATTGATGTATTGAAGTTAGACAAAAGAGGGGGGAGGGAGTTTGAGGAATGGGAGGTGATGTTGTGTAATCACCTGACACAGGGAGCTTCATTGTGGATACTGAACAGAAAAGCTACAATACATCTGTCGACTGTATAGATCGCATTGACAGCATTGCAACTCCACCACTCGGAAGTCAGGATTAATTTTTTTCTTATCATATATATTTTATTATTATTTTCTTTTTCTCTATGTCGACGAAATGAAATGTTTTTGTTGCCGCTGTGCTTCCATTTGCTCATTGAACCAACAGTCAGAAATCTTTTTTTTTTATTTTTCTCTCATCGTCATCTGAAGGATTTTAATCTTCTTCATACAGAGGATTACGTTTCGCTGTCTTTGAAACGAGACCTCACTCTCTATCATTTTTTTTTACTATTTATTCGATGCACTAGTCTACATAAGAAGCTCACATACAGGGTGCCATACTAATTGGATGATTCTCTTATGTAATTCTTCTCTTGATAATACACTAACCACGTGATCAACTACGAAACAATAATAAATGATATACTCTTGAATAGTATGTTTTAGTTCGGTATACTGTATATGGATTACCCCTCGTGGTGAAGTAAATCCAACTACATTGTTTGGTTTTAATTTGATTTGATGGAAGCTTTTTATTTTTATTTTTTTGGTAATGCATTGCGCCATCACTCATATTGTTATCAAACCCGAAATGGCACCTGTTTAAATGGCACAGGTGCAGCCAGAGAATTTTAAGTGAATTTTTCAAATTCCAACTTTGCAAACACAATACAACTTAAATTGGTTAATCGTTTGTTTGATGTTTTATTAATAATTGTTCATTTTTTTGGTTTATATTAAAATTAGAATTGAAGAAGATGATCGAATCGCTCAAAATCTACGCCGAGCTCCAATTGGCGGTGGAAATCGTGACAAGAACTGCGTCGTTCAGTGATCATTTTTCAGAGAGACAAATTATTTATCAACCGGCAATGTGTTTTAAAAGGTGCGTATGGATAGATATATTGGACCTTTATGGTTAACACGGTAATTTAGTCGCGAAAATCGACACCAAAAAGTATAACGCCCCAACTATTGATGAAAGTTCATTTTTCTTCCACTTCGTATTATATTCTTCCTAATATATTTTATAGGTGGTGAGCGATGACAAATAACATTACATACAGTTAATAATTAGAGACTTATAATTATTATATCCAATCTTATTTTAAAAGCAGATTTGACTTGTATACAAAGCACAAACTTTTAATCTAGCGGCGTAAAATAACATGCAATTCCATGTTTCATAACTTCGTTATTTACAGTGTTTGTTTTTTTAGTCATTTGTACAATATTAATAGGAGGTAAAATGCTTTTTAAATGTGTTCATTGTCAACTTGGTGGGCTGAGTTTTATAGTGGAATCTCGTTAGTTAAAGACAAAAAAATGCACTTAGGTTTTTTTTAGTCACTTGCAGTTAATTATTTAAATTCGGTCAAATTTATTATTAATAACGCACTGGCATTTCTTTCAATACCGTGAAACCTGTTTTAAGATATAATTATCACCGCACACTTATGAAAATATTGTAAAGCATCTCTTTTTTTTATTGGAATAACCTCGATTTTTACTTTTAATTTTTAAAGTAATTGAAATGTGTCAAAGTTTATTTTCTTTATTGTTGAAAAGTTGTTTGATTGTCAATGGTAAACATCTTAAAAGCCGCTTTTTAAAAGGAGGAACTTTTACAGTAGTTTAATTAATAATTGACTACTTTTACTGAGTTTTTAACAAAATTGTGGCATGCTTAATTTATTATTCCGCAAATTATTTTTAAGATGTGGGCTAAGCTGAATAATTAATGTTTTAGCAGTTTTATTAATGGCGTTGTCAATGAAACTTTTTAACTCTTTACTGCCTTCACTTGTTATTTTGACAGTTTCAGGTATTAGTGCAAATGTCTAGTCACAGGTTCTATTATTTTTCATATTGGTTTGATTTTTACCATTCAATTTTAGATGTTAATTGCCTCGTATTTACATGGTTAGTTACTTTATTAGTTTGTCTTAACTGGCTTTTTATGCTGCGTTTATTGCATATAGTAATTAATGCTTTGTGGAATTGTATATTTGAAGGGAAAAAAAACATGTATTTTACATTGCAAAGTTTTAAAATACTGTGTATATATTTGCAATAGGCTTATAGCAAAAAAAAAATAATTAGCAGAAATAACAACCCAAGAATGTGCCTAAATTTAAGATTAAGTTAATATCCAAATATTTCGAAGTTAGTTTAGTTATTATTTTGGCACATACAAATTTGCACTTTTGCCATTAATATTATTTTTGCTACAGTGGCTATAAAAATGTTGGCTTTTCATGTAAGGGTTTTTCATACAGTATTTCTAATGCCGATATGCAATAGACTTTTTTAAGACAGTGTTTTCTTTTTAGTGCTCGTATTACATTTTTGCTGTTTGAAAATGGTGACTTTTCGTGCCCATTTAACAAATGCCATTCAATGCAACTTGGTAAGTTCATTAACAGCCACTGAGAACAATGTAAACAAATAACATGGGGTTATACGAATGGTGGGTCATCTTGCTCCCTCGTATTTTGTGGTCTAGTCAGTGGTTCAGTTAACAGTGAAAGTTACGTAGGTAGAATTAAAACTTTGTTAGACAATCGATGGACTTGTCTCATAAATTCGTTCATTTTTATGCTTTTAATATTTGAAATATCTTTGGAGGGGAAATGAGTGAACTTATGAGACAACCCAGAACAATACAATGCTAATTTAAATTGAATTTCATTATTCTCTTAAAACTAAGGTAAAAGTGACATCTGTTTTTAATTTTAGTGAGATGTCAAAGTATATAATTGCTTAAAATTGTAGTGAACTCGCTTACCAAGTTCTGTATTAGTTTTTTGAGGGCATCTTACTGTACTTTTGATAGTTTTAAGTTCTTAAAAAAAGTTACAGGGTATCCTGAATGTTAACTAATAGTTTTAACTAGTGTCATTTGAGTTCAGTTCTATCGTTCATTTATATCAGCTTTATTCATCGGAATCCGGTCATGTATTGGCTTATGATCAATCTAAACTTTGTCGAGTGCTATACGCAACAGCTGTGTCATAGTGGCTATCATTTTTATGATAATTACATACAGTAGTTTAGAAAAATTAAACGCTTGTTTTTATTATCATCGTTTGTTATTTTTACTGTACGAATTGAAGAAATATTTCCACCGGTTGTTATATGGACCTTGCGTTGAATTGTATGTGCGTATGGGAAATAATTTCAAGTTTTTTTTTTTGTGTAATTTATAAGTGGAAAGTATTGCTGAGTTATTTTGCCAAATGTCGTCTTTTGTTTTCGTTTTCAAGTAAATTGTTGATTTTTATCCATTGAAAACATGACGATTTTGCGCCCTATTTGACCATTTTGATTGAACAGAATGAGAAAAAAAAGTTTGCACACTGTGATATTTGGTCAAATTAGTTAGAATTTCTTAAAAGAGAAATTGTTTGCGTTTTATGATTTTAATTTAATACTGTAGTTCAAAAATAATTTTTTGTTTTACGGAGTTTCGATCGAAGTAGATCATCATAATATTATTATAATTAATAATTGATTAAATGCAAATTAGTCGTTGTTAATAATTGTCTGATTATTTGACGGTTTTTGCGCATAAACTTGATTGAATGTGCACAATCGCTTTGATTAATGTTTACAATGAATTTAATTTAAAATTTTTGTTTTTGTTATTTAGGCGGTATATCAAGAAAATTATTTATTGCGAAAACTTAACTGTCGGAAATTCAGTGAAGAATAATTAGTATGTCGGTCATATTTAAGCGATTAAATAGTTGCCAATGCCCTGTCAGGTAACAGGTAGTTCATACATTTACATTTTAGTTTGATTTTATTCGGCAAACTTGTAGGGTAAAAATAATAAATGAATTCTAGAGAACTGACTATCTTTGTAATTTGAAGCAAGGAAGAGCTACTTTAAAATTCAATGGTAAGCCAATTTTATTTATTTATTTTAATAAATGTACAAACTCTCAATTTGTTGGCTTCCTGATAAAACCACGTACTTCACTTTTAGCCTATAAGAAATGCTTGTTACTTTATTGTTCTAAAAAGTAACGAGACAAAATTGCATACATTTCAGTATATATTTGTCTCGCTTCATAATAGACCGAATAAATTATTGTAATTGCGTGGTTTTCTTATTAAGTCGACGTGTCCAATATTTTCAGTTTTCTTATGAACACTTTTAAGACTTTTTTTTTTGCTATTTTTGTTGATAATTAATTGGAGTTGCTGAAGCGATGTAATTGACTACTCAAATGTCTGTTGATGGGAGATATTTACATATTTATTGATATCAATTATAGGTTGACTAAACAATTAGCACATAATCTGAATGTTTGAGTATGATATGATGAAGGATGTAAGTTCTAGTATATGGGAAAAGATATTGGTATCGTATGTTATGTGGGAGGATTTATTAGCTAGGCAACATAGCCGAATACAAAGGTTTCCAAGACTCTTTCGGTCCTCATTGTATTAAACAACACATACACTTTAAACATAACAATCGAAATAAGGGAAATAGCGGCCTGTTTTATCATCCCCAATTTATTAATGATTCTACGTTAGTGTTTTCCTTCGTTTCTCTTCCCTATCCCATCCCACTACTCCACTCTTATTATTTATACGATTAGTTGTGTTTTATAGATTCCCACTTTTTTCTGTCGATGGATATCTCTATCCTTTCTTTACATGACAGTGGAGATGGATATCTATATAAATATGGCTTCAATCGTTATCCTCATGAATCGAATAGGGGTTGAATTGTCCAAAGTCAACATTTGCGTTTCCAAAAAGATTTTTCAGATGCTTATTTGTCATTTGTCCAATGTTGCTTTCTCACTTTAAATTCAAGCACCACTTTCACTTATGTCAACTATTCCCTCAATTTCTCTTCTTTTTTTATATGATGGCCAATTTTGATTTCTCTCTATGTTTATCTTGTCTGTGTTGAGATTGATACAGACGTTTTGTCCTTTTATTAGTTTTTCTTCCTTTTTTTTTTTTGGTTGTCATGACTTCTGAATAGTTGCAATGGAAACTCCCAAGTCATATTTGGTATATACACATGGATGAGTAAACAATTTGGTTAATTGACTCATCAATTATTATGATTTCACATTTTCCTTTCTCTTTATACGTTTAATTTCTAATTATATTATACCGGATGATTTTCCAATTTGAAACATGTTTTTTCCCCTAGGCAAAAAATTAACGAGACAAAACCCTATTGAAACTGGTAAGATTAAGTCTCATTTTATTATTGGCACTATTTTTACGTGCTAAAAAAAACCAGGACAAATTGCCATTTGAACTGTTATGATTTAGTAATTTACCTAATTAGATACAGTAAGATAAATAAACTTACTTTTATTCGTTGTTATATATGCTTAAATAGACTCAATTACAATTTTTCTCTTGAAATGAGCATTCAGTAATAGTAACAGCGGTTTAACTTTTAAGTCACTTATTAGTTTCCATAATAATTTTTAGTTTAACTTGTTGACATTTCAAAACGGTTTATTAGTGTGTTTTTTTACTTATAGCTGAAATTTTTTTATAATGGAAAATTAATTACATGAAAAACAGTTGTTTTTTCTCTTATCCCAAAGGCTCGTTGTGTGTAACTTTTCAATTATCATCAATTTATCAATCTATGCAGAAATTTGAGTTACTTTTAGTAGTACATTTGCCATACATTTATATTTGATTTCTTTTTACTCATAGTGCAAATGTATGTCTTGTTCTTTTATGTTTTTCCATTGAAGAGGGAGATGGAGCTTAGTCTTTCTCTTTTCCACATCATTCTGTCTTTCTATTTTCCATCTCTTAGCGAATTTAAATCTTTTTTTCTTTTTAATGTAAGGATATTGAACGTTAAAGCAGTTGCATATACAACTACATCTCCTCTTCTTCTGCTTTTTTGAAAGAAAAAGAAAGTTTTTATTCTCTTGATATTGCATGTGTGTAATATTATGAGATTCTTAATAACTGTTAATGTAAACTCATGTGGTTGAGGTCGGCGTGTTAGGTCCTCTCATGTATCAATAGAAAATTGTTAGTGTAGCAAAGGTGTCAGGTTCCCATGCAACATTGTTCTTCATATTTTCTATTCATAACATTATACTGTACACATGGAAGAATACGATGTGTTTATTATATGACGCGCGAAAAAGTGCGTATTAGAAAAAAATAAGAGAAAGGACGTGACATCACTCGCACGCCTGGTTTCCATTTCCCCCGCTTTTTATTTATACTCCCTCACTTTCTCATTGCTTTCATCTCAGCTGTGATTTGATTTCAGACGAGAGAGAAAAAAAAAGTGCGAGAAAATGTATATAAATACACAGTGCATTGGTGTGCCGCCAAAATGATCATGATGATGATGTGCTGCCACCTATGCATACACTATATACACAAGTCATGCGTGCAACTATTGAATAGATACGAAAACTGAACGAAAGATAGATAGAAAGCTATTTTATACAGTGAGAGAAAGTGTTTGTCACAGATGCCCAATTTCGCAGGATACTTTAAAATGGATTCCATTCCTTTCCATCTACGAATTATTTTCACACTTTTAATGTGGCTTTGACTCTTAATATGAAAATAAACGACTAACTTTCAGCTGTTTATTTTTCTATGACACCAAAACATCATTCTGGGAGTGGATTTCAGTCTATTTCTGATAAATTAAATTGAAACATTCGTTAAATACATTTCATAGTAAATTGCAATTTTGCAAATTTAAATAATTTGTTCATTTAATTTTAAAATGAGATTTTGCTTAAGTGATTTATAATGGGGAATTTTGATTTAAAAAATCATTCAATTATTTTAATATAAATTTCTAAGATTGAATTATATTACATTTTAATAATTTTTTTTATTGGCTAGAGGTAATTGTTTTTACAGTAAACGTTTTTAAAAATTACCCCTCTCTAATTTTTGTTTTTTTTTATGAAATCTCCCCCTTGAAATGGCCAACCTAGCATTAGTGCAATGATTGTGTGTGAAGCCTATTTGAAAGGCGAATAGCAGCCTTTTAGTGACTTTTCTTCTCTTAAAATGCCTTTTTTTCGGTCTACTTTATGTTTTGATTTGGTTTTAATTTTTAACTTAATAATATTGTAATGGAGTGTGGGAATAATTTGATTAAATTGTGTGTAGATACTGGTACTTTATAAAGTAAATGCAAGAGGATACTGCAAGTGGGAAGAGTTGACGTTGTTTTTGATCAAATGGACCCAAATAACGTTGACATTTGAGAAGCTAAAAAGCCCTATGTGCTTCTCAATCATCGGCATATTTTAATGTAATAAATTACAGTATCTGAAGGTGTATAGTGTCAGACAGTGTTTGGAAATAATCGAATTTTTCTTTTGGAGGGAGATAAAATTAGTTTGAGACTGATAGTGAAATTGTTTAAAGGCCCATTGTAATCGGAGGTCCTTTGTCGTTTTTCGGCATTTATCATTTTATAGCGTTAAATGTAGGGTAGAATGAAGGCAATGCAAAATAGTGTGAAAATCTTGCACGCCGCAATGCCTGGAGCCTGGGAACACTGAGCAGTGCATATAGCAGAAAAATATAGGGAGAAAATGAATGAAAATGGTTCCTTAGGGAGGAATGGGATGTGGGAGGAGGGCAAAAACTGGCTGGGCAGGCTGTATTGTATGGTGGTTGAGCGTGTAATTGGTCCCTATAGATAGATGTTGTTTACTTGGCTCTATTTGTACAAATTCAGTAGAAAATATTATTTACAAGTGATAAAAGATTCAATCATTTCTCACACAGTGGACGACACTTATTTATACTTCAAACAGCAGAAAACTGCACAAAAATAGGGTAAATTGAATAAAATTGAGCAAAATTTTCAATTTGCAAATAATAAACGATGCTCATGGTTTTTGTTTTAACTTATTTGCAGTAATTTGTAATTGCTTTTAATTTATTTTAAAATGTAATATATATAAAATTTAAATATTAGATCCAATTTGTAATGGTTCAAATGACTGGTTATATTTTCTTCCCATATTATCTGGAGTGTATCTAATTGAGACCGTTTACTTTTGGTCTTTTTGCTTTGATGTTTTATTTTATAAGCAGTATGATATATTGACATACGTATATTCTGTATGGCAAGAAGGGAAAAGAGAAGCCTATTTATTGAATACCTCAATTGAGAAGGACCCTTGTTTACTTAAGGGCCATTATCGTTTGGCGTGTGCTGGCTGATACTGTTTGTTGTTAATTAGCGATGGACTTTACAATAAGGGCTATATGGCTTTCTTATACGTTATTGCTATGTATATGTACAGTATGTATGTCCACCATACTTATTTGGCTCATAATTTTAAATGACGTTGGAGCATTAAATACAAGTGCGAGCGTTGGTGTTTAACGTTTGCGAAAACCGTTGCGATCATAATAATATTACAGCTGCGCAGCAACAATTATTTATTAGGGCCAATATACCGTATATACGATTACAACAAAAAACAAACAAAAATACAAAAATAAGAATCTTAAAAAAAAAATTAGAATCTCCCTCGTCTGCGCGATTTTACCTAGTTACGACTTTGCATTGCCAAAACATTTAATTAACTGAATTAAATTTTGTTTTGATAATGAAAAGTATTTTTTTTGTTGAGGAAAACATCCATAATCGTAATGAAAAAATGTTTTAGTTTACCGAAGCGCAATTGCCTTCAAGCGGTGGAGAATTTAATACGTAGATATAGATTTAAGAAAAAAATATATACAATGGGTTTATTGTTTTTAATCTTATTCTCAATGACAATAAAGACAGCTTTATTTAAATGGGTCACTGTCTTGTCTTCGGTTGCGATGCAAACAGATATTCCATGTATTACACTTCTACTTACTCACTCAGTACTGTATAACTTTACATTTGAAAATAATAATAATGCGAAGTAAGGTTGAATTTATTCAGGAGAAATAATAATTGTTGAGGTGTTTATTTATCTGATCCTGCTAAATGCTAAACGGAAGCATATCAAAACAATATCACTCAAAATATCCTTTTTTTTTTCTTTTTAATAATTTGTGATTTTTATAAGTTTAAATCGAAACAAATTATTTTTACTCAATAACCCATTCAAAAACTATCATTACAAAATTCAAAATTGAGTAAAAAAAGTGACGTTTGGTGCATACTGTATTATTTTAAGTTATAAATGTGAAATAAGTGATTAACTTAGGTATAGTGTATTGTAGTGAGAGCACTACAGGGGATAATTGATCTTGTATTTTCTTCTTATAGCGTTAATCTTCGGATTTGAAAGACAGCAATGTTCCAGGATTAAAGAAAATAATTTGTGTTTTAATAGAATCACTTTTAGAAATTGAGTGTTTTTCAAAATCAACTTGTATTTGAACAGTACAAAGCACAATAAGGGGAACTGTACTGTCGGATTTAAAAATAGAGTAAAGGGGTATATTGTCTTTACACTCAATTATATTTGTACAGTAAATAAAAGCTTGTAACTACTGTTTCCATTTTTTTCCATCAAAAATATTCGCATTAAATTATTGAGTAACTTATACAGTGGAACATCTCCATGCATTTGTTTTCCTGTTAACACGAAGCAAAATCCCCCTTAACACAAACTGCATAAACCATCGACAAAAATGTAAAGAAAATCAAAATGTTTATAATTTCTTAAATTGCATGCATGCATACAGTATGTATGCACAAAATGCATAATATTTTGACTTCGTGGTAACGAGATTCTACTGTATATGACAATTCTAAACAAATACCTGTTTAAGAAAACTGAAATAAAAGTGGCGAGTTATTTGCAGTTCCTTCTACACCTCTGCTGAAAGTGTACGACTTTATTTACTAATTTAGGATTATTAGTAGGTCATCATTGACCTATGGTTAAAGTCTGTTGTGTGAAGTTTGTGGGCCCCATGGCTAAATGTTTAATTTTCTGCCTTTCATCACCCCATCCAGGAACTGAAAAGAAAGGTGGACAATTTAAACGGTGTAGTGGGAGTGAGTGAATGAGGGTAAAACATTTTATTTCATTATTCCTCACATGAATTGAAAAAAAAGGAAAATAAGTCCAAAGAAAGAATATGTACATGTTAAAGCTAACTGTCGTCTCCATCACCCAATTAAGGTATTCTCCTTCGTAATTGTTGGTTTCACTCTGTGACAGTCGATGTGCTTCCCCCTTATTTTATTTTTGCTGGACCCTCTTCTTTACTCTTTTTACCTGTAGGTCAAAACGTGTATTTTCAATTGTTGCTTCTCGCAGTTTGGGAAATGAGAAAAAGCAATAGGCTTCACACAGTGCCTTGCACACAGGGTGATTCGTACCCTTCCTGGCCACCTTTTCTTTTTCTCTTTTTTTTTACTTCTTCAAAATAACATGTACAGTCTTATGGAAGAACTGACCACAGAATTGTGTAGGCGGGACAACTCCCCGTGGCTTTCCTGTGAATATGGGAGGGTGAAAATGTTGACCGGGTGGGTGGCCATCTAGCTTTTTATCAGAAATTTCTTAAGGAAATTGACACGCACAGTGTGCTTCTTTGTCATCTGAATAACACGACCAAATATTTTTATGGGAACGAAATTGTATATGCGAAATTTGTAACTTGTCAGTAAAGACTTTTCAAACATTTTGACACTTATATGATAATTGGAACCATTAAACTTTCATAAATAATAAAACAAGAGTTCAGTCCATTTTAATTTACTAGATTTGATATAAGTGTGAGCGTTAACTAGGAATGCAATAAGTTTAGATTAATAGAAAATTTAAGTTCCAACTTAACATTGATTCCAAATTTAGTTTTAATTTTGGTTTAACGTGGATTACTCATTACTGTCGATGGGTCAACGCTAGAAATGATGTGGTATGTTTTCTCAATAACAAAACAACATGTTTTGACCAAATGGAATTTTTTTTTTAAATAAATGCCACTTTTATTTGTCAATTAAAATGACATAAACATTGATTAATGTTAACATGGTTAGGAAAATGAAGATGGGAAAAGGAAAAATCATAATTTTTTTGGTATCTCTATTTTTCTTTTTAATAGTCAATCACTTTAACAGACAGAAAATGTAAGGAATTTCCTCTGTGTGTGTGTGTGATTTAACAATTGATCGTATATTCTGTCCATCTATTCTATCTCACTCTCGTGTGTATATTCAGTATACTGTGTATGTACGTTTAGCATAAATAAAGAGTGACAGACAGCTACAGCTCTATTCAGAATTTTTTTTCTTTGACCTATCAAAAAGTTACCTCCCCTGAAATTTTCAATTTTCCCTTAGCTCGAAGGGTAAGTTGAGGGGCCTGAAGGTGTTTTTCCGAAGTTAAACCAAAAGGAATCAGTTTGATATATTCTTAACTTGTTTTCAATCCAAAATCGAGTCATTCGTTTGAGGGAGAAATAGTTTCAAGGTAAAATAACAGGACGAGTAAGTTTTCTACCAAGCGCACCTTGGGTGTCCTTTGACCTTTATTGTCAGTTTAGTACGATGACAGTTCTAACCTGGTCACGTTGAACGACCTCTTAGACTTCAAAATAATATAAAAAAAAAACAAAACAAAACTTTAAATGTTACTGAATGATTGCATAAAAGTTGAGTATCAAATATTCAATGAACTCGGACACAGTATAATCGGAAGCTACCGTATTTGCTGATCACTTTAATTAATAATCACCAGATAAGCTAATTGTAATATTTTAAGCTTCTAGATTTTGGGTCATAAACTTATTCTTTACGAGCTTAGAGAGCGGTTTAAATCCTTTACTACTTAAACTCTTTTATGACTTTGAGGACCTACATTAAGTACAGCAATTATTGTTATTTTAGCTACTGTAAATAGTCCAAGAAAAGTTTGGGTACGGTACATGTACTAGCAGAGGGGGAAAAAACTTGCTTGGTTTTTCCACAGGTATTTGCTATTCATAACTCTCAGCCCTAATTACCCTGTACTACTATTGTATATGTTTCATTCAGTAGTTTTCCTAAAAGATTTGGGACGACTCATACTCATTATTAATGAGCGGTCGGTATAGTCATGAAAATTGTAGAACATCTACAGGGATACTAAACTTATAGTTGAGAATTTTTGTAAGTTCAATGATTGCGATTTCTCAATGTGACATTTTTCATTGATTTCTTATTCTATATGGACTACTATTGTGACAAAACTTGTCAAGCTACACGTGCCTGATAAATTTGAAAAATCTAAAATAAGTTTAAAAAATGGGGACAACCAATAATTCATTTTTTGACACAAGGGGACATCATCTCGAATTTAACTTAAACATATTCTCATTGTCTCACCTGGTTCAGTCTAAGAATAAGATTTTAGCCATTAAACAATCACTTTACTGTTCATTGTGGTTTTTTAAACTAATTAGTCATGATTGGACTTTAATTACTATTTGCAGATTTAACATTCAGTTCGATGATTCAATAAAATGGTTCTGTGAAGTACAGTTATTTTCAGAGTCTTAAAACAGTAACTAAACATAGTGTGTTTTCTACTGTAACTATATGGTCTCTTTTAGGTTAATTTAGTTGAACTTTTCGTGTTATTTTTGCTATTAACATATTTTTATTATTGATTTAGATGAAGTGCGCTGTAGGTTTTATGGGAATTATGAACCCTGATTGTTGGTTTGTTGAGGATTTCATCCAAATTAATTATTTTACTTTTTTATTCGATGCCATTTACATACTGATGAGATTGATTTATTCATGATCGAATGAAAATTTTAATAAATTCCTTCCTCTCCCCCTCCCTGTCATTCACCACTTTTCGATTTTTCTCTCTTTTTTTTCTCCCATGATATGCACCTTCCTTGTATATTATTATGGTACTCGTATAAACAGTTTGAAGGCAAAAATTCATTGCGGTGAATAATAATTGAGGCATACAGTACTGTAGTAGGTATAGTGAAAGTATACGTGTTTGTATGCAACAACAACTACTGAATATTATATTAATACAAATTGAAGAGATGCATATTGGGGAAACGCTGAAAGTTCAATTAAATCTCGATCTAATCTGCTACGAATTTGTTAAATAATATTTCATGCAAGACTTGTCATCCCTGGTGAGAAATCACGCCTTTTTCCCAGCAACGATTTTGCTCATAGATGGTGCCACTGCTACCGCTATACATAAAAACAATATAAAGTTTTTCTTTGGTTCCTTGGGCTGATTTGTCAAGCAAAAAAAATTTCCCTTCATAAACGATGCACGGACGTCTCCAAGACGTTTCTTTCAAAAAACTTAATTAGAATCTTAGACTCTTAGTGAACATTGAATATATTTTATCAAGGAAACGGAGAAGCTTATAAAATACAATGAATTTATTCTCCATTAAAAAATGATCATTAAAATTTTTCTTTACTTCAATATAGTGTAGAAGAAAAGATTTGAAGTAAAAAAAAAAGCTGTTTTTCAAATTTTTAGTAGTATTAAGCATTCATGGGGACTTAGCAAAGCGTCTATTGTTGATTTCTATGTGTTTTAGATAACAGTTCTCTCATTATATTGAAACTAGTTAACAAAAACTAAATTGGCTACGACTTTTTAAAGAGTTTCATTTAGGAAAGTAAACCTTGAATCAATTAAATGATTTAAAACTTTAATCATTATAACTTACTTTGAAATTGAATTATTTACAGTTAAAGTTACGGTTTGTACTTTGTATTGATTTAATTGAGAGCTACTAGCTACTACTGTATAATAGCGTGGTAATTTGAATTTAAAGAATTTATTTGATTGACCTCAAAAGTAAAAACTGTTTTATTCAATTGTAAAAAAGTTTTAGAAAATTAAATCAAATATTAAATAGCAGTCGGCGCATATCCATACGCTTAACACGCTTGTTTACTATTTGAAAAAATCAGTTCAAAGTTGTCAATCAAACGGTGTCACACGCCTATTTGGGCAGGTACCGAAAGTTGGAGGTAGGTGGAGCCAATGTTGGAGAAAATAATGGGCGTCCTAAACGATGTTGGTGACGTCAGCCACGTGTGTATAGTCGGTTTGAGGGCAAAATCTCTCGTTCACCACGTTCGCCTTTTCTCATCGCGCTGCGTAAATCCCAGCCCAGTCCGATTTTTTTAAATGAAAAACTTTTATGCATAAAAGTGTTGTGTTACATTAAAATCTGATGAACTGTAAAATAATCTATATAGCATAATATTTCATTATTATCAATAGATTTATATGCTGCTTCAATGAAACGCGCTAGTTAACGGTGTGAGAAATCGGACTGTCCTCCACGTGGAACAAACCGCCTGAGCTGAAAGTCATAAGCTGCCGTCAATGATGAGGTGGTGACCGTTGGGTTTTACGTAAAGCGCAATATTTCGGTCGACGAAGAAATAAGCTGTAGTTCGGTATACAACGTCGTGCTCATCGTTGCAAAAGCGAATTGTCACTGAAAATCATTTAAAGGCAAGTCTTATTTTACTATCAGTTGCTCTTATGTTATATGATTATTATTTGAGGCTAAAATTGTACTCCTAATCTAAAAAAAAATATTGTAAAATCACGAGTAGGGCATTTGGTAAGCCTAAAGATTTGCATAGCAGTGACTATTTGCAATATAACTTCATATTATACCATAACGATATAAAGAATAGCAATGCGAAAACTCGCAGCTATTGGTACCCATATTTTAATTTTTAATAACTTAAAGTATTTTGACGTTATAGGTTGCCCATTATGACTTTTTTAGTGAACTGCAAGAGAACCAAACTCTATTAATAAATCTTAAAATTTTCTAACAATTTTAAACAATGTCAAACGCAAAACAAGAAATTATTACAATAGATGGATTATAACTTTTAAGTTACTTTATTATGGGGCATTGTCAAGGGACTTTGGTCGCATTGTGAGGTCTAATTTGGACGTGTCAGTCAGAAAGCTACTTAGTGTGTTAAATGATTTGTAAAGTGTAAACTCTCATTTTTAAAATTTGAAAGATCATAAAATCATAAATTATAAAGCAAGTCATAAAAGTTTTAGGGCCTTTCATTTTAGCCAGGTAAATTACCTGTTGGTAATGGCACCTTTTAAACTAAGTACACTAATTACTTTACAAAAATAAAAAGCATAAACTTACAGAAATTGTTATTTTGTTAGATTAATAACATTTTGTAATTGGATTTATTATCGGAAAAACATTTTTTATTCACTTTTTGTGCAATTTATGTGACGAATCTTTTTAATGTGATACCGTATTTGAACACACACACACAGTAATACCATGCTAAACCAATAAATGATAATTATTATTTGAGTTGTAAAAGGTTTATACAAATTTTGGTTATAAAGTTGATATTGGGCATTACAAGCAGTGATTACACTATTAAAAGATCATAATGGTTAATCTCATTACAACGACTTAACATTATTTGCAATTGAGCAAAATATTAAAGCGTATTTAAAATGATTGCAACCTTAGTCATAAAACAAGAAGTGCAAATAGACAGGAGTTTTAAATAAGTGACAAAAATACAGTAACTTTAAAATATAATACTGACGCGTATTCAAAGCCAAGTCATACAATATTCCTGGGTACAAAAAAGTTTATTTTTACAAAACCAAATACAAGGTAAATTGCGGTCAACTATAAAGGTGTCAGTTACTTTCAAGTAGAAAAGTTTGAAATTTGAACATTTTTTTTGACGTAAACATGAGCACTCCCAGACGCCGGTAAAAATAATTTTGTTTTTCTTTGCCCTTTGAATTTGATTTTTATTTTGAGGAAAGGGGGGTGGAAGTAGGAACCAGGACGCAATTGCTTTATTTGAGGTTTGATAGACGGGGAAGAAGAGGGCTCACTGATGCGTTAACATCCTTATCTCTCGGATACAATTGCTAGATATGATATTTTGTTAGGAGAATATTTACGCGTGGTTGGACCAAATTATCTTCTTCCATTTTTTTCAACAGTTGCAAAATAACTGCAGGCTTAACACACAAAAACGTATGAAAGGGCATATAAACTACAATATGAGAACACTGCAACGATTGCTTTTTGAGCTCTTCTCTGGTCATTGATGAGTAAGTGACAAACGTTCAAACTTCGTTTTGCAGGTGTTGTTTTTCACCAGCTTGGTCCTATCCCCCTCATTGTTTTTTCCACATTTTTTTTTAAAGAAAAGGGCACGAAGTTGTACCTATTATTTAAAAGTCAACCAGTTTATAAACGTAAAAGTAAGCCTTTTAATAATTTGTGTAGGTCTTGTATGGAATTTTTAGTTATTTTTTGGTTTTTAATTTGTGTTTGCTGTTTGGCCGTGAAGCTTCTGTGGGCCTCATAGTGCGCGTAGGCCTATTTGAATTTAAAGGCCGGTGCGGTGGTGGGAAGGCGCTCAGAAGGCGGCAGATGTTTCTCCTCAAGGTTTATTTTTTTTACGTATTGTTTTGTATTTGGTCACCCCTGACACTGGTTGGTTTACCCGTGGCCGATTTGGGTTGCATTACAGAAGGGGTTCTTTCCGCTGTATTTACCTAAAAATTGTTTTCGCTATACTGAAATTGCATACACACACAGCTGCGATTTACGCCTTTTTATTTTTACCCAAAAGCAAAGTCTTTACGCTTTCAAATGTTATCATAATAGCCACGACCCAAGTCATTAGGCCACATCATTTGTTTGACAACTAAAAAGTCGAAGTTTTAGTCAATTTAGGAATACATTTTTAAAATGATGGTATTTCTTCGTGATTTTTGGCGTTTGGAGATGTACTTTACTTGGTACTGTACTTTGGAATAGGGAGAAATGACAGGAAGACAACCTTTTAAGTGGTGTAATAGTGCTCTAGGCAACAGCATGTAACTTATCAAATCAAATGCCATTATGGCTGCTCATTATGTGAAAGTTCTCAAATGTTTACACTCTGCTTTTGGTGGGAATGCCCCTTATAAACGGCAATCAAATTAATGGTTTTAATGTGAAAATCTTGTATCTAACTTTTTTGCTACAAAAATATTAATTTATTGTTAAAAATCAATAATTTTTCTTTATTTAATGTTTGATCTTCACGTAATATCGTATGTTTGAGATTTTTGAGGAAATTATTTAAAATAAAATGGGACCGATTACTGTCACTCAGATATTGGTATTAGTTGGCTTGATAATCTCAATTTGAAGTGTTTAAAAAACGGAAATAAACAAATCGAAATTAATTAGAAATTAAATTTGATGGTTAAAATGATTAATGTAATAATGCAAAATGTTCAAAATAATTTTGAATCTGAATTTGATAGTAAAAAGTGCTGTTATCTTTTAGATTTGTACACATTGATTCCAAACTGAGTGTTAATAGCCACTCTAAAATACAACATTCAGTCACAAGTTAGATAATAAAACTTAAATTTATTATTTATGAATTTTCGTAAGTACATTCACAAGTAGCAACACGGTTAGTTTGCAGTAATAAACATTAAAACACTTATTTCTGGCTTACATGAAGCACTCATCATAATACATTGTGTGGTTTTAGTAATTGAATTTTCAAGTCTTGTCTATTTCTTCTGGATTAACTAAAAATTGTGATGGAATTCACGATTACCCTATAGTTGTTAATTTTTGTTAACAGATGTTTTGTTGCTTTTTTTTTTTTTGAAGTGATTATATTAAGTTAACAATGTATTTTCTTTTTTACTTTTTTTTTGACATAAAATTGAATTTGAATTTTAACGCGAACAAATAAAAAAACAGGTTTATCAATTTTAAGGCACGTTAGTGACTATGTTATGGAAAGTTACAAGGATTTTTAAAATTTTTATGATGAAAATAAACATTTAACTAAACGATGCAATTACTTGCCCGATTAACTCGTGCTATATTCAGCGCCAACTAACTTAGGAACACCCCTATCCACTTAATAATATTATTAAGAAATTAAAACAAGTATAACGTTAGCTTTTCTTTCGATTTAACAACTTAAATAAAAACACACAAGCAAAATCTACTATGTTAGCTAGTGTAGCCCACCCCCATTTAGCCATTTTACGTCTTCCCAAAAGGTCAAAGAATGAGAGTTTTGGAAAAAGAATGATGAGACGTCTGCTGTAGGTTAAGCAGTTTGATTTCTCATACAGAAGAAAAAAATTTTTTGTTTTGTATTTAAGAAAAAGGAAGAAAAAAAAAAAGGGTGATGGGTTGAAGCTCAGGTGTCAGAGTAACACCTGCAGCACAAGTAATGGCTTTACCCGCGGCTAAGGTCAGTCATGTCCTCAGCAGGACATCATTTTTTTAATATAAAAATGCTTAAAAATGCAGAGTTACCGTCCTGGGTCAAACTCTGTGTTTTTTTTCCTTTCTCTATTTTTTAAATATGTTAGTACATTAGTTTCATGTTTAATAATAAGTTAAATTCTTGTCACGAGTTGTATTAGGTTTCTCACGCACATAACATGTACCCAATGTGAATTTAGCATGGTTTTTTTTTATTTTGATTATAAACTTACAGTACGTTGTGTGTATATTGAACTTCTAATGTGTATGCTGTAGTGTACTGTAGGTCTAACCTAAAATATCTGCGGAAGCCAAACTGGATCGACTGATATCTAGTAATATATTAAAAATGATGAAGACGTTAACCGTGATGATAAAGGAATTCGTGATCAAATGGGAAATAACTTTTGATGCAAAAATAATTTTTTTGAGATTTTTTTTTATTGTTATTTTTTTTAACATAACTTAATTATTAGGGTATTGTGTTTTCCTCTGTGGGACATATTCAAACGAATTTTATTTTACGCTTCATAGCGCTTATTATTTATTGTTTAAACTTAGTCTAATATAATTTGGTTATATTGTGAGTCTTGTATTGACTTTTTCTACATTTTTGGTTAACGTTGAACTGTATTTTTCAATTGCTTGTAATTTACAATGAGCCAATTTATGTTTGTACTTGCTGTGTAAATTGGCCAATTACGCTGTGTGTTTGTGTATGTTGTCTAAATTTTCACCTGGTAACAATACAATATTTTACGTCAGTCGTATATTTTTTGACGTTTCTATGTCACTCCCATATATTTACATAAAACAATAGCAGGTAAACAAGGCAACAAATTTTGATTTAAACTGTATTGAAAGTGAACCTAATGGGACAACGTAGCCAGAGGTATACCTGATTTGCATCAGTTACAACTTACAAGCAATTGTACTTCCATAAAAGAAGTTATTGCGCTTTTATTTAATGTGATAACCCTAGATAATTTATTCCGCTGTCACTCGGTGACATTATAATGCAGTAATTGAACGTAATTTAGCATCTTTGAAACCATTTCGAAAGAGAAAGTTGGTTACATCACGTTACGAGTCTGTGTTTGGCTAATGTAGAGCAAAAAATACGAGTGTCTTTCAGCATACAGCTGAGAGATTGTCAAAAAAGTAAAGAAAAATTGTGTCCAGACAAGAAAGAGAGATAGATGGAGTTTAGTATTTCTCACACGTTCACACTATGGGGTCTGTTTCCCACAATGTCGTCATAGGTGACCTATTTTGAACGCAGTGAAAAAGCGCTAAACGTCGTTTAGCTCATTAACATTAACGAATAACTACTAACGAGCCGCTTTTCAATTTTAACGTTGGCGTGAAACATTTTTATTGACAAAAGTAATTGCAACGGCTTTTTACTAATTGTATTATACAGATTTTAAGATTTACAAATGAAAAAATTCCTCATAACAGCTTTCACTTATTTTAGGTTGGAAATTATTTTCGGTGTATACATACTGTAGAAAAAGCAAAAAAATATATTGTTGGAAAGAATAAAATAAAAAAGTGTGTCTATAATTCATGCCAATCGGTGCCAAAAGAGTCCCCTGGTGAGAGAAATACGAGATAAACACAAATATATATACACACTTGAGTTGGAATCTGTATAGAAATTTATACCTTTTGTAAATTTTTATATTTTGTTTTTTCTTTATAGAAAGAAAAAAAATATATAGTCGGCCTTTTAATACCGTCACCCTTACTTAACGAATTTATTGCTCACCTGTACACGGTACACGTGTTTCGCTGCTTTAATTATCCGCACAGGGCGCACTCTACAGCCCGGGCAGACATTTTACACTCCAATGCTCTTTTATTATCGCTTTTATAAGTTATATATGGATGATGAACCTCTTTATGGTATTTTTTTATCCTTGATTTTCACATATTGCTGTCATACATATGCGGTCAACACCTTTTTAAACGTCATTAACAAGAAAATAAAAATAATAATGGTCAAATTTGAAAAGTATGCTGCTTACGAGGAACAACGCATTTTTATTTTTTTGAGCCGGTTTTTGAAGCTTGGTTAACAATAATAAACAATATTACTGTACATTTAATCAGGCAATTTACATTTTACAACTTGTAACTCGGATTAAAGCATGAAACCCACAATTGGTGGCCATACATACACCATTACACTAGTTGTAATAATTTGCTGGCTTAGCATTATGGCAGCGCATAAGCACACACGCGCCAAATGGTGTAAACATAGCCATCACGTGACAACTAGATTTACAATGTTCGCTGTTATTTACTAGGCATTTACATAATTTATAGCATATCACAGTTGAGATTTTTGAATAACTGCACATTTATATGGCTCTCTCGATTTTAAGCTATGAAAACGTGCTTCAATCTCAGCCTAATTTGTACTTTACGTAGGTGGTGCTCATTTGACCATAAAACTAACAATGGAAGTGGACATTTCACTTATGTAGTTTTATCAATTGTAACTCAGTTGAATACAAAATCGTTCAATTATATAATTTCTATGTCTATGTATTTTAAAAATGTTTTAAGGTTAAATCTGAAAGAATATTCACACTCAGAATAGGATTTAAGTAAAGGAAAATAGGAGTTAATCAAGTGTCCCAGGATAAAACTTTTTAATTTATTATTAATTAAGTTTTGTATAATAGTGCATTGTAGTGAGAGTACAGTTGTAGTTAATTGCTTTCAATTAATTTACCGTTATAAACTCGTTACTTTGATTACTTAGTAATAATTAATCAGCTTATTAAGCACTTAAAAATGTCAAGAGCAAGTTTTTAACAAAAATTTTTAATTTTTTTTCTCTGTTGGGTTTGAGTGCATGTTACTGGCTGCTGAGCGTTTAATAGTAAGGAATTCTGGGAATCACTGCAATCAATCGATTTTGAGTACTACTACAGTATGGCAAAATGAACACGTAATCGGTTGTGTATGCAAGACCATTAAGAGTTCTTACGAATACCACAGCGTTGTATGATTTATTTAACAACTCCTTCAATAGCCTCCCCTTGCCACTTTTTTTATTTTACCTCTAGCTCTTTTTTTTCGTTATTTTAACTAAGTAACTCGTCCAATTCGTCTTCATTTTATTTCAGCAATAAGAAATAGCAATGTAGCACACCAAACGCAATAGGAGAAGAATTTTTTTCCTGTCGCTTAAGAAAAAGAAATACAAAATGGCAATACAAATGACGTATTTATAAAAATTCGTAAGAAATAATAATAATAAAAAAAGCAGAGCAGATGTGGTATTCGAGGCACGTCGACATCGGTGTTTTAATAGACATGTATGCGACACGAGAGCCCCCTTGCGGTGATAGACTGGGCGAGGGAAAAAATACAGAAATTGGCATTTGGTATCCCGAATATAAAGAGTAGGGGGAATTATAAGTGAATTTTTGGTGTCGTTTAATATAAATTTTCAAGCGTGAGATGAAGTTTATTTGTTGTGGCATGTAAAAAGTTGGACATTAATGTTTGTTAACATCTGGTTCAACTTCCTGCTGTTGTTTTTAAAGTGGAAACAAGTTGACCTATACATTTTTGTTTTTATATTTTACGTTTTTTTTTGTTTGGCTGGCTATCTGACTGGACTGGCTGGTGATATAACTTGGGAAAAGTTATTTGCTGAAACGATAATAATGTTAGACACTAATGGCACTGAATTCACTGTCCGTAAATTTTATCTCTTATGCAGAGAAAGAAAAAATAAGCAACTTTTTTTTTTCTCTGTCTTTCCTATACTATAAACCTTTTCTCCCACTGATTTCTTGTAAAAATACTTTGTACATTTTTGGCCACTAACTCAACAATGCCCTACAGTGTGCGTAAAAAGAATTTTATTCCAAATTCCGGTTTCAAATCTATAAATAAAAGCGAAAAAAAAAAGTTAACTTTTGCTATGTAATGTCATTTAAATAAGATTTTAAATGGAAACTAAACTTAACAAACTGCATGGAAAAAAATAAGTAAACACAGGTGAACAATCAACTTTGTGCGTTATTTATAACTACAGCATTTTTAAAACTTGACTAAATTTGCAATGTTTTTCAAACAATTTATATACAAAGTTTTTAACAGCTGTTTTGCATGATAAAAGCGGCATTAGTGTGCACTACTAAATTAATAATTTTCTTCTTTTCCGAAATTACAGCAAAGAGTGTTAACGTTATTTTTTTTAAAAAGAAGCCTGTCACATGTTTTGTATATTTAAGTCAATTTAAACGAAAAAGGAAAGAGAAAAGCTTGGACTTTCTAGGTTTTTAATTTAAATGTGTGAATTTAAAAGTTTTTTTTATTGAGATTGCGAGACAGCCAAGTCTTCATTTATAATTTTCATGTATTTTTATGATTTATTTCTTAGATAAATTAGTGTGTATTTACGTTGTTGAAAGTGTTGATAAAAAATTATTTTTAGATTGAGTTTAGCTGAAACTGTTAACTTTTGAAGTTGTAACAGCTATCGATTACATTTTGTAAATTTGTTTTCTAAGAAATGTTGCATGGCTAAAATTGATTGTTTATGAAAATTGCATTTTTCTTTTTTTACGAGTTGAACGACATTTCTTTTTATTTTAAAAAAAATTGTTATAGCATTATGTTTTTGTAATGATTTAAAGTGTGTTTAGGGTTGTAAGGGTCTCCTTGTAAGTTGTGTAATTTTGTCATGAAGTAAACTGTATAACTAAAAGTGAAAAAGTGATTATTGGTGGTTTTTAACTTTTAGATTTCCCCTCATTTTTTTCATCTTTCCATTGTTTATCTATGACATTTAGATTTTCACGCATGTAACTTTTAAAATTCACATTTATTAACATATTTTTTTTATGTATTTTGCAGTGCTGAAATTATTGATGAACGATCTTTGTCTTCTATGGTGTTGATCACTGTGTTTTAATCATCTTTTGAAATCACCGTGAAAAAAATCCCCACGTTTGAAAATTAAAAATTTTCGCCATTGACAAAGTCCAAGTTGAGGATTCTTGCAGGGGCATTGGGCCTCTTGCGGCTTTATCCAATCTGACGCTGTATCTTCCAGACCCTGGCTCGACCCGACTGCCTACGGCACCACCTGGCATCGGGTCTTGCAGTATGGGTCCGTCCACACCGACTAGTCTATCTCACATGGCCTACCTCAAAACTAATCCATATTCCATGAACGGGTTCGGTGGATCAGCCATGGACTTTCATCACAGTATGGGATACCCAGGTAAACCACTTTCTTTTAAAAAGAAACTCTTATCAACTTTAATTTTTTTTGTTATAAAAAAATAAAACAGACGCATGCGCAGTTTTGTTTCTAAATGTAAATATTGTTCAACGGTGGTGGCATCATCCATCTCTGTCAAACGCAAATGGGATGCTTTTATAACAATATGTAGTCGTGCATTTATATTTTTTATTGTTTAAATTTAAAAATAACGTCATGTAACTTTATTCTATATCTTTATTTTGTCTTTGAAATTAAAAGGAAACCCGCGTAAACAGCGGCGAGAAAGGACGACGTTTACAAGGGCTCAATTGGACATCTTGGAGAATTTATTTTCAAAGACAAGATATCCTGACATATTCATGAGAGAAGAAGTGGCCATTAAGATTAGTCTGCCAGAATCAAGAGTTCAGGTAGGAACAAACCCGTCACTTTTTATTATTTATTATTATTATAAATGTTTTTTTTTTTGGTTATTGTTGTACCCACGACCGTTACGCATAAAGTACCGGTACGTAGTATATGACGAGGCAACCGTATTTATGTTTAGGCAGGTGAAATTTTATGGCATCAGTCAAATGCTATTTTACATACTTTTAATGTATGTTGAAATGCGTAATTGGATTAACAGTGAATGTCAGCCACGCCTCCTTCATCATTATCATCGTCATTCATCTTCACTCAAAACCAAACATGAATGAAGCTTTTTATTTACTGTACTCTCGAATCCTCCCATTTTATAATTAGCCAAATGTGAAATGTTATGAGGTTCTTGTTTATATACTTGGTCATGTAATAGGTGACACAAAGTCTATGATGTACATCATTTGAAATGCATTGCGCACCATCGCTTCTGTGGTTGCCTATAACTTGGCCCAGACTCCCTGAACATCATTAATTTTTTTCCCTTTTTTAAAATAACTTTAAAAATAAGAGAAAATGTTTTGTGACATAAGTTGAAGATGTTAGCGTTATTAAATCACTGTACGTGTATGTCCTTGACAAGTTAACAAATTTATTTATGATCCAGGTGGTCAATTGTAGCCTAACCATTTCTTAAATCAAGTTGTCAGCCATAAAGTCGTATATTAACAGCCAAAAAAAGTTGTAGTTGCAATGCCGAATACACGACATTAATTTATTAGTTTATCAACAAAGACGGCTTAATTGAATGCCTATGACACAACTAAGAGTGCAGTTACACATAACAGTTTTGAGTTTTGAACAAAAAAACTCATTTGGGGCTAATCAAACTGCTATATGACAAACCCAAAGACAATAATTAAAATCTATCAACGTTTTGGGGTTCTTGTTTTTTTATTGACGGTCTTTGAGAAATTCTTGTCAGATTTATTGCGTAAACACATTGATATATTGAGGTTTTTGTCACTAAAATATTGCTAAACAACAATTTTTTATTTATTTTTTAAAGAAATCGAGCACATGAGGGTATTTTTTATAAAAAAAAAAAGGACAGATTTTTAAGTAAATCATACTGATATATGCACTTAATGCTCCAATTTTATTATTTAAATAAATATAAATCTTTCGGTTGACACTACAGTCACTTTAGTTATGATTTTGCAGTTTTAGAATGTTTGGTTCCTTGATAAAGTCTCTTTCCCTTATGAACAAATGTAAATAAATGGAATTTTTTTTAGTCCCCATTAGCGTTATGCTGTGTTTAAATAGCATACTGTGAATTTCTACCGTTTTTTATGTTGCAAAAGCAAATGAGTTGTCGCAAATTCGAAATCGATTTTTTTCTTAATAAATTTAGCTTTACAGTGTACCATTTGCATTTTGCAGTCATAAATTTAGCTAAAATGATGTACTTAGAGGCATAATGAATGGTCATTACTAGATTTGAGCGTAATTTATGGTTGATTATTATTTAATTAACAGGTGAAGCGTTTTAAGTAATGTCAATTACCCCAGCATGAAGTGGTGTAATGTGAGTAGTTCATTAAATGCCGGTTAATTGCCATCTCTTTACTCCTAATGAGTGTATTCTAGTTTGTAAAGATGTTTAAATATTCAAATGAGCAATTATTTTTAGTACTAATTAGTTTGGGTACTTGAATGTTAATTTAATTGCTTGTGTTTAAGATTTGGTGTTAGTTATAACATTTATTCAATTTTGTTTTTTTTTCGTTTTTCCTTGTTTAGGTTTGGTTTAAAAATCGAAGAGCAAAATGTCGATTGTTGCAAAAGCAACAGGTAAACGGGGAAGGCGGTAAATCGCGACAAAAGAAGACTAAATCGCCAATTACTTCTGGTTCTTCTACGACCAGGCAGTCATTACAGCCTACTAGCAATCCAAATTCGCTTATGAACAATACTAATCAAAGTGGTGGCACTACAGCCAATAATAACAATAACAGTAGCACGCGGAATGTGAACAGTAACAGTCATAATAATAATAATATCGGTCGGGATTCGCCTTTGAAGTTGCATACACCTGGAGCAAATCTGAGTTCAAATAGTAGCAATGGGGGCAGTAGTCCTTTCGGGTCTATTTGGAGCCCAGCCACAGTGACCAATGACTATTTACACTCGCAAACCTCATGTTTTGATCGAACTTCGTCGACTGCGTCAACTGGTTATTCATCCATGCATCATTTTGGTAATCATCATCACCAAGGAGTGTCACCCAATTGCTATCCACCGTCACAAGGTGGTGGCTACCCTTCAACGGGTTCAGCCACTGCCCCTTCGTATTATACGGTGGACGCTTACCTTACCTCGGCGGCCATGAATACAAATGCTGGAGTGACCTCGCTCTCTCATATTAACTCTAATATGGCTTCTCATCTACATCATAGTGTTCATCATCATCATCCTTCAATGCAACATATGGGAGCTACAAATGGTTTTACGAGTGGTCAAACTCTAACATCAAGGACACCACCGATGGGCATTGGTTTAACTACAAATGACTGTTATGAATACGCGGATAAAGGGTCAACATGGAAATTTCAAGTACTTTAGGACCTAATCGATTATTTGTATTTCACCATAGAATCTTGTAAAAAAAAAGGTTTTAAATTTATTCTCATTTAAAATTTTATATTTATGACCCGTTTCACTTGTTCTGTCGTGTTATTAGCAAATGATATAAAAATGAGCATGTGTGTCAAATGTTGAATCTAGTTTTAATTATTTGCGAATTTTCCGTGGTGAACTTCTAAATAGCATCCAACGTGCCCTTTACAGTATTTGACGTATCGTAACATGCAATATAGCTTTCTGGATTTTATTATCACAAATAAGAAAAATTATTTCTTCAACAATAAATGTTTAAATTTCAAATGCAATCTGAAGTATCGGTAGTTTTAAATTAATTGATCATCAAAAGGTGATAAGCTAAGCACTTTATTCTTCGCATAAGAATTTATCACGTTAAACACAAAAAACATCATAATATACCTTAAACGATCAATGCAAAAATTCATGAATTTACTGATAAAATATGCTTGCTTTTGATTTTAATTTAATAATATGACTATCTTATTTTGATCTTATTGGACCAACATAATAATAACTAAAGCACAGTATCATAACTGAATAAATCGTAATCAGGTTTTCCACATTTCATTAAGTTGATCTTAGTACAAAATTTGAAGTTTAACATCAAATTACAAGTTAAATAAAAATTTATCATTTAAATAATAAATACCGTAGTTTTCTTACTGTATAAAATTATCTAATTTATGATAAACTTTAAAAATAGTTTTTTATAATTAAAATATTTTTACCAAATAACAGAACTACTGAAATGATACTAAACTCCATATACGAATTGCATTGGGAAAACAGTGACGTTGTATCTCTTCATTTTAAGTTAGTTAGACAACTATGAATTAGACAATCTAAGTTATTAATCTTGGGACCAACTGTATTTTATATCCCAATAAGCTTAATAGAAAATAATATTTAAATTCAAAAGGGATTATTGCAATATTAAATTAATAATTTTTAAATGACTTAATAATTACGTTGCAGTATTTTAAATTCGGTAGTTTATTTTTAGGTAAGATTTTGTGCAACCGAGGGCACTATCAATCAATTAGCAGAACATTTTTGGTTGATTCCATTTTTTATTAAACGAGGGTCGTAAGGTCGTTGTTGGATTTGATGACCGTGAAACAGTAATTTAACCGCCAAATTAGATAAGTCGGCGTCTCCAAGAATTTTGTTTTGACTTTCAAGTTTTCTTCGTGATAACGGGTTCACTTTAGTTCTCGACTGTAAATATCTTTTCTAGAATAGTTAGTTGAAGTATAAGTGTGTATATAGTTTAGTTTCAGTCGCGATTAAGATAATAAAAATTTAGTAAAGTTTGGTAATCTACTGTGCATCAGATTTGTGTCGAATGTTTTTCACTTGTCACCAACATCAAGACCAAAAAGAAGGCAAAGAAGAAAATGTAAGTACAAAATATTATTGTATGTTGCCGGTATGTGTATTAAGTTGCCAAAGACTCGATAGTCGATATGCTTATTTCATAATGACGACGAATAATTGTATTTCTGTCCGCAAAATGCTGGGGGTATTATTATGCCGTAGGGGTATTGAGTAATGTTACCGTAAGTAATTTGTGCTCACGGCGTCCTCAATGGCGGACGAGCGAATTCACAACTTGTCAACAATTTTTCGAATGTCAAGCGATGAATTTTTCGAAAATCAAGCGATGAATTTTTCGAAAATCAAGCGATGGAATTTCTGTATTGTGTAAAATAAAATGATAATACAATGTAAAAATAATGACTCAAAGACGGTAACCACTATAATTTGTTGGCGTTTACTCGTACTAGAACATTCCAAGCGTCGTTCGAAATGCCGTATTTTGTAAGTTGACGCTAATGTTACACTTGAGATTATGGCAAAGTAATGCCAACTTAGGAAAAACGTAAAATGACGCCGTAATAAGGACCTTGGCGAATATTGACTTGCAGTATTACCAGTATCAACTTCTGTCAAATAATATAATACTGTCAATAAATACTGCAAATTTCTGATTTTAATAGTTATTGACAATAAATGTTTACTGTATAATGTGTCACAATAGTAATGATTGACACATTAAATTTTGTTTGTTTTCTCTCACGGATTTGTTATCGAGAGGTCACTAAATGTGTTTATGGGTAGTGTACACTGTGCTGTATCAATGAATTAATAAAGTGGTCTATTAATTAATTGAAATAAACTGAGTTTACTAAGCCCTACTATTTATATAAGTTAGGGCCTAATTCAGAGAATGTTTCCTAAGGGCATAACCAACATGGATTTCATTACTGAAATGAAGCCAGTCTTAGTCTGGACCTTTACATACGTCATAATTCGTGAATATGCATTGATTCAGTGGGTACCAGACTTTTTAATAAAACTCTGATAGTTTTGTGAGGCAAAAATAGTTGATTAGTTTGTTCCCATAGAAGACCATGTTAAAATGGTGTTCGCTTAACAAAATCCTTGATTATGTGAAGTTCATTAACCGTGTGTCTGTACTGTAACTTGCAAGTATACAGTAAGCCTCTATAAATATGCATTAATCGATGTACAGTAACCTTACCAAATTTACTGTAACTTAATTTAAGATTTGTAATTTTATAAGTTAGGTTTTATAAGGATAACGTGTGTTGTTGGTCTATTCTTTATGGAAGAGTTGAGAGCTTGTAAATGAATACGGTAGTACCTCCTAATACCTAAAAAATACGTTGAGTTTCTAATTTATAGATGAGTCGTTCATTATCAGAGTGGATTAAGTCACTCAAAAGTGATTTTGAGATATTTAGAAGTAAAACTGAAGCGCTGCATAAGGCCCAAGCAAATTTAATTTTTGTGAAAGGTCATTTTGGGGTCAAAAATTAAAGTAGGGACAAAATACTGTTGATATGCAAAAATTGCATACCGGTATCTAAATTGAAGGATTCTTACTTAAGAGATGTCATGTATTAAGCAAAATTATTTCATCTGTTAATTGATATGAGGTAATATATGGTTTGGCATGGATTTTAATTGAACAAAATAATGCTTGGTTTGAGATTTAGCAATTTGTGTTTGCTAGTTCATCTGAATTAATATTTTGAGGGGAATGTTAGTGTTCGGGGCCTCGGGGAGGGGGAGAGAGAGGAGAATGTGTACTGTATATGAACGTTGAATGTTTAGGTTTTGTTTATGTTCTGGGCGTTGAATAGCAAACAAGACGACAAAGCCACGTTTCACAAAAAAGTATTTAATTTTTTATTTATTTTGGTTTTTTTTTCTTTTATTTTTTAAACGCATAATTTAAAAGATGGAACTTAAGCATTTTCAGGTATTTTATTTTGTTGTAAAATGAACAGTACATCCCTCTAAAAAATTCCCACCCTCACCTGAACGTAGAAATGTGCAAACAGCCACATACACTCAATTATTAGCACAATAACTTAATTTACTGTCAAGACGACATTTACACTGATCTCGTAATTATGCGCAGTTGAATTGTATTTGACCGAATGACGTGACGGTGATTCTCTTCTTCGACGCCGAAATATGGCCAGATTAAGAAAATATACATTTGGCAAATAAAAAGTACATTATTTTGACGTTTGTTGAAGTTACGAAACGGTGACGTATTATTTGAATGGAGTAATCACTGAGCTGATTTTCTATGGTGGCACATGTGATCATCGACGTGACATGATGAGCCATCGTAGAAAAAAATCCACTACCGTAATTTTTTTTTCTTTGAAAAAAGAAAACAAATTCCGAAATTTATATTGAAAGTTTGAAAATTTGAACTTGTCATTTTTTAAAAAAAAATCTCTCCGACGTCATCGAATTGACCGTGCACTTCCATTTATTTCTCTTTGGTTGATGGCCGAAAATTCCTTTTACGCTCCCTGGCGGGTGAAGTTGAATGCTGATTTCTGACGTCTGTAAATCAAACGATTTCGCAGTCACCCGAGCACATATATTCACATTTACACAGCTGGGCACTTCTTTTTAATGTTTTAGCCGTCAATTTTTCAGTTTTTATTTTTTTTTCTCTTATTCCCCCTCCCCCCGACAAAATATTATTTAAATGAAAAATTAAAAGGTATCTAATCTGCTTTACAGCGGATATTTCCATCTCTCAGTACCATACTCCAGACAGTCATTTGATTGACTTTGCCGATGATGATGAGTCGATAATGTCTGTCCCATATGATGAGGATGGTGACTACTCATCTGATTCAGATGATGCATTCCACCACTTCCGTTAAACTGTGTCATTGATGTTGGGGGTGGAGGTGGTTGCGGTGCTAAATAGTCTACACTTGAATAGTAGGTATTTGGAGGGTAGTTTTGGGCATAACACGAATTGGCTGCTTGTGCATAAGCTGAACGTTGCATGCACGAAACACTATTACCGGTGCCCATGACTTCACTGTTTACGTGTCCGTGTATGGGACCCATGGATGCTGGGCTCCAAATCGAGTTGAAACCGTTGCTTCCACCATTAGTTCCACTGATCATGCCACCAGTTCCACTAACTCCCATTGGGCCACCGCAACCCCCGGCACCCCCAGAACTTATAACACCTCCTAAATGAGACCCAAACGAGGTGCATGACGAAACTGATGGTGTTCTGTACAAAGGAGATTCACATTTTGGTTGCACCATTTGCATGGGGCTAACCACATGGTGTGAAGATGGTGGGAGAGGAGGAGGTTGTTGCGTGGGTGTAATGCTGATATGTGATGGAGGTGCTGACTGGGCAGTGGTTTGTGGTGGTGGCGAAAGGGCGCTGTTACTGCTACTGCTATTACTGTGAGGTCCTTGCAGTTGATGAGGAGTTAGATGAGTGGAATTAACGCTGCTGCCACCGCTGTTGTTACTGTTGGTGGATGCATTGCCAGTGTTGGGGTGATGCCCAGATGGAACAATGGGGGATTTGGACTTCTTAGGTCGACTGCTTTTTCCCTGACTTGCGTTATTTTGGGGCTGCTGTTGTTGACGACATTTGGCACGACGGTTTTTAAACCAAACCTAGTTAAAATAAATTTAAAAAAAAATTGAAATTAGACGTTTTAATAACTGACGACGATTGTTATGCAAATTGCAGCATTGACAGCACAAGAGAAATAACGTGGAGGTCAATACTGGACATAATGTTGTGTGCTGCGGTTAATCGTGACTACCCATTAGGAAAATATAAAAAGCCTTGAGCTAATTTGGTTTATTGTTTGTTTTGAGTTTAATTAATTCTGCCTAATTAGGGCGTTTACGCTCAATTTAATAATGTCAACTCGTAAACAGTAAAAAATTTAAAGAAAGTTTTTGTGCAGTATTAAAATTTAAAATATGCTGTCAATAATGAATATTTTAAAAATTGTAATTAGTAATTGCAGCTTAGCAACGTTACAGTGTACGTGTGCGTAAAAGTACAGAGGAAATATAACTTAATTAATTTATTAGTCTGGTTTTTGTTTTGCTTCTGCATCAGATAGCTGCTGCTGTCGTTGCTATGGACGAATACATTATTTTGCCATTATTCAAACTGCATATTATATGATGTGACCTTTTCAACATTTTCAATAGATTTGCAACCATTCTGACAAGTCTCATTATTCAATCAAAATGTAATTAAAGTTGTTTTACTGTCGCACATTATATTAGTGCACTATAATAGGGAATTTGTTTTGATAGATTCTGCTATACAGTAATGATAAAACAAATAATTTAAATCCAAGAAAAACTGTCTTGAAATGCCCTTTCAAATTTTGCAACAATTTATGAAAATTAAGTGCAAAAGACAAAAAAATTGAAATAAACAAAGACAAAGTGGGTATAATCACAGGTTGACAGCCGCTGCACATGCAATGCAATGTACGTTTTAAAATGCATGAAATTGGTGTTTACCTGAACACGTGATTCTGGTAAGCTGATTTTCAGAGCCACTTCTTCTCTCATAAAAATATCTGGATACCTAGTTTTGCTGAATAGGGACTCCAAAACATCTAATTGTGCCCTGGTAAATGTGGTCCTTTCTCTCCGCTGCTTTCTCGGATTTCCTATATAAATAAATTGCAAAATATTTTTTGGTAAATAAAAAGTAAAATATCAATAAGAGAGATCATGATGATATATTTAAATGATGTCATTGTGTAATGGTTGCCATGCATGCTTTCAGCGATTAACTTTTTCCTTCATCTTTCTCCTCCCTTTCACTTTTTTGATTTGTAAATCAATTGGTGTCGCCGACAAATGAATATTTGCAGCCATTGTCGTTACATGCTTCTTTTTTCTTTTCTTTTTGTGTGTGTGGCTTTTTCACTCGCACAGGTGCACCCGAGCTATTCACTTGTTTAGGATGCACGTGAGACCCATCAATTTATTAAGGGACACCCATTTTCTCCACCTACCCTTTTACCCCCAGGTCCAGCCTCCTACAATATTTTTTATTGTTTGCCGTGGAGTGTAAACGAGGCGTGAGTCACTTGCTTGTTTGTATTATACAGTATGCGCCTTTTTATTATTATTTTTTTTTATTTTTATTTTGAAATTTGAAAGAAAAAAAATAATAGTAAAAGAAAGGAGAAGAAACAAGAAAAGAGATGGCTGGCGGTATTATCATCTATTCAGAGGGGCTTTTTATTTGGCTGGGACTATGCACTGGTCGAGTCCTTTCTGTATATTACCAGGGCTCGCTTGCTCTTCTATACGCAACTTGAAATTGCTAAGCTAAGGGATTAAGTCCAGGAATTGCATTGGAATGCGATGTATTTGACCTTACAGGCGTATCAGGTGTTTGCAAAATGACCAAATGTGACAAAACTACAAGTCCCTTACATCTAAACAAAGTAGGGTCTATTATTATGATAATTATGATTAAATTGTTTGATTTATTTCTTTTTGTCACTTTTTTGTTGTTATTATTGCAATTGTATGGTGTTTAAAAGTTTGTAAGGGTCTAAATTTAACGTTATAGTAGCATCTCAGACGCCATAAATTGTGTCTGTCAAGGGTTTTAAAAATAAATTCTCGGTAAAATTATTTAAGGAATTTTAGTTGGACATTGCTGAAAAATGTAAGAAATCTGTTTGCGTGTATTGGAAACGGAGATGTCGTCCACAGTTAATTCTCTGAGTGATTTTCTAAACTTAAGGTTAATAGTCCAACTTTTTTATAGTTTTAGTACAGTATTTAAAAAAACTGAATGTCGTTGGATACTGTAGGTTTTATATTTACACTGTAATCTTCTTTTTTTTATTATTTTTTTTAACTATGTTTAAGCAGCTCGCGCTCGACGCTGTTAATTCTCTTGAAACAGCTGGAAATTGGCCGGGTCTTCATCTGGTTTTTGTGTCCAATGTTACATGTTGTTGTTAATATAAAATTACAAATCACCCAGTAAAGTGGCTGTTTTTGTGGTTGTAATTTTCCTTCATTCTTTCAACTTGGCTATAGAGGGATGAAGAGGGTGGAGGGGATAGAGAAAGAGAGATGAGGCCCAAGAGAGACTTTAAACATAACAGATAAAAAGGGGGAGTGATTTTGTGGGAGAGATGAGGTGAGTGAGGGTCATATGTCATGAATTGGTAATTAGAAGAATTGTGGGCTGAAGGTCGAATGTCGAACAGACCACCTCTTTTTCTTATCCCACCTGTAACCTCCTCACTCTTATAAGTTGGAAAAACTCATAAAATGTCATTACGAAATTTCAATCCCCTGTCGTTCTGTTCTCCCTTTATTTTTTATTATTTTTTTTTCTGTGGCAACTTTCAATTGTTATCAGGTGATTTTGCTCGTTTTATATAGTTTGTCATGTTGGTACCATTATTGGAACACTCGGTAGGAGGGCCAGTAGGAAAAAAAAAGTAGAGGACCAATCGAATAATTAATCTGGTTTTAAAAGTAATGTGATACTGAATTTGTAATTGGTGTTGAATTTATAATATTTTTTTTTTCATAATATTCTTCCACAAGGCAAGTTAGTATAGTAACGCATTAATTGGATATGATAAAGGGAAAAATTGAATATATTTACTGGATCAACGATTATTTGATGTGAAAATGAATTTAAATTGTACAAAATGGTGAAAACATATACCCAGATGGTCGACAAATAATTGCAATTATGCATGGGTGATTTACTGATTTTATTTTGATTGATAAACTTGTTTTCTTTAGTATGATGTTTTTTTGCATTTGTTACCAATGGAAACCAATGTTAGCTTGAAAAGTACAGTATTTGCAGATTTGATAACGCCATTGACAATGAGCAAATTGTTATGTCAAATTAGTTCCCAGCCGAGTTAGCCTGCTTGTATACCTGACAAACTGATCAAACTACAAAATGTTAAAGACTCGTGCTGTGTTTTTGATGCATTACTAGCTGTATTACAAATGGTGGCCCTTTTGAACAACTGATATTGTGATATTATAAACAATTACACCTGGGGATAAGAATTTGGAGTAAAAAATTGGCTTTTAACTTTATTTTTAAACTTAAATAAAAGTAATAAATTAGGTTTGAGTTTTTTTGTTGCCTTCAATGACTGTGATTATATCTAATTTATAAACACTAGTTTGTTCCTTTCGCCCCTTCCTTCATCCCCCACCCACTCACCCTATCCCTCCTCATCTCCCTGTTTTTCCTCTTCCACTGAATTACTCAGGGAGTTTTCACCTGCGGCTGAAGAAGAAACGATAAAAAAAGGTGGGTACAGCTAATTAGACAACTAGTGTCAGCTTTGAATCTCTATAGAAAACTGGAAATAAACCTCCAAGAAAAAAAATATCAAACTGTGTACAAACACAATCTCTGGTCAAAATGAACGCTATGCAGCGCCCTCTCACTTCAACACACGAGAAAGAGAAAAAGTGTGTGTGGTGAATATAAAAATAAAATTGTTTTAAAAATCGTGTGTTAACTCCACCCACATTAGTATTTTTTTTTCTCTATCGCCCCAAACTCTCTCTTACGTTTACAACGTTAATCATAACTGATGAATATTACTGTAAATTACACATCTGTTATGTTGTAGATAGTTCTTGTACACTTACTCACTTTGCGATGTTATGGCCAAATAATGTTGTCTTATTAGAAAAAGCACTTTTTTTTACTTCTCTCTTACTGCTGGTATAATAAAGTCGGAGGGAGTGTTTAAGTAGTTAACCTGATGCTTTTTAAATTGGTTTAAACTTTTAAAGTGTGAAAATAAATTAATTTTTACTGAGCTTTGCGCATGACAAGTTTTAAACGCTACTGTTTGCGTTTATAACTTTAAGGGTTTTTATTTTTAAATTGATAAAGATGTTTGAGTTATTATATTTTGACACTTTAAAAATACTAAAAGGCAATTAGAAAATATTTTAATTTGGTTGCAGTGCAATTTTTTATGCTTCTGGAACTTTGTAAGTTGTGTATTTATCGAACTTGAGTGGCTATTATTGTTTTAAAATGTGTGGAATTTGATGAGTTTGTTTTTTGAAAAATTTTTTTTTCATTAGAAATTGTTTTTGTTTAATGTTTGTGTGTGAAAGCACCTGTTTTCACAGTGCACACCTTCAACTTTTTTTCCCGAAATTTTTATATTGAGAAAACGTGACAGAATAGTGAGCAAAGTGACTGTCACGCCACCCTGTGGTGCTTGTACTTGATGCTGACGAGAAGCATTTTTAGACGAGAACAAAACAAAGTATAAAAAAACAATTTAGAAGCTTTTTTAAAAAGTGATTGTAATAAAAATTGAATTTTTAAAAGTCCACTTTTACGTTTTACGTTTCGAAGGTTGTAATGATCTTATCTCTTTGATTGAACATTAATGAAATATGGTGAACTGAATTTGATGGAATAAATCCACGTGGATGATGGGGCTTTCAGTTGTTTTGGGGGTTTTTTTTTGTTATTGTGAGTTTTGTTTGTTTGTTAGAAAATGACGACTAAGCTTAATGCAGTTTATGACGGGGCTGAAGAATGTGAGGAATGTGTATCTAACAAGTGGATGTATATTGCACAGTTTTAGCTGCCAACCAAAATACATTTGTACGTTAAAAGTAACGTGTATGAGAACCTTTTTTTTCTTGAAGTGGGAGACATGAACTATAGTTGCAGGTGTTCAACTCCCCCTTGCAAAGCGTTTATCCACCCAGTCAAATGGCCACTGGAATATTATATACAGTAACTTATAGGTGCATTGGTTTCCTACTCTTCTGCTTCAACCATTACGCACAGTATGGACAAATGGCTTTTTTATTTTATAGTTAACACCCTTATTTATTATTAACAAAAACTAAAAACATTTTCACATTCAAAATGATGATCAATCTATTGAAAAATGCCGTTGAAATAAGATTTTTGAAGGTAATTGCTGTTATTGTGTAATAATGACGTAAATTGGTGTTTTTTTTTTCTTTTTTCGTGAATGGAATTGGTGGCCTATAAAAGCAATTAATAACTTAGTTTGAACGAGGTTAGTATCATTATTGTAGTCATCTAATGGATTTATTGGGGGTAGTCAAATGAACTATAATAAAAATTAAAAAAATAAAATATTTTTTCTAGCAATTCTATTATTTTTATTTTTTTTGTCTCTATTGTATTTTAAATGATGCCAGCAGGTGGTATTCCTGAACACACCTGAGCTTAATTTGAATTTTTCACTAAAAATGTATTTTTTTATTTGTAATTTGACATGAAAGTTTATAGTGTGTATAGGTGTTTAATGATTGTTATTTCTTAAATCTTCCAATATGGAGTACTAATTGCTTGATTATTTCGTGATAATTAGCTGGGATGTCTGAAACTGTAAACAACTGAAAAAGATGGAGGGGTTAATGGCTGAGATTATACGTAACTTAATCGCTTGCACACAATAAATAGAATTAGAAAGGATAATGTACTGCTCGAAATTGCGACTATCTGTTTTAAAGTCAACGTAAGACGATTTGTGTTTTTCACAAGGCTTGAGTGAGAAATAGAAGGACTAGGCGGCTGGTGGGGTTAAGTTGCAATGGGTGAGGACTTTTAAGGTACCGGCAGTGGGGAAAATAAAGGATAATGTCATTTGGCAAACAAGATATAAACACTACCCAAGCCATCATCAGGCTTTTCTCTCGCGCTCTTTAAATAAACACTGGCTCCCTCAGTTTACATGCCCTTTTGCGTCTGCTTTGCTGCCCTTAACCCTCTCGTAAATATTTTCTTTTTTTATTATTTATTTAAAAATAAAGTCGTGTTGACTGGGAGAAAAGCAAATTCCTGGGAGAGGGTGGGGGAGGGAGAAGGGATAAAAACAAACAGGTGTAAAACTAAGCCCGTAACTACGAAGGAGGAGTGAAAAGGTGTAAGGGGGTGTTGTTGTTCAAATTTGCACGTCATGCAAAACACATAATTTGTGCTTTGATGCTAAAACGCCCTTTTAAAACGCCCTCAAATATTTGCAGGTGTGAAACATGTAATCAGTTTGCGGCGAACTTTATTGCATATTGTCCCATCTTGGGATCAACTACTATGGGTAACAGGTAGCATATTGTACATTGAGCCAATTGCATCGTGTTGAGCCCTGGGAATTTTTGCCATAGAGTTGGTAGCGTTATGTGTTTGACGTTTTTCTGGCGTTTACATACGCACATGGTATTATGTAACAAAAAATGTTGGCAATGTTATTTTTTCTTACCCGGATATACTGACGGGTGGAGTAGATCCATGGGTGACCCGGATAATGCAATACCATTCATAGGCGAGTAGGGCGCCGTTTTGAAAAACATTCCTCCTGCCGCCGTTGGTGCGTGCGGCTGATGGCAGGAAGTTGTAAACGGAGTATGTGAAAACGCCACGGTGGCACGTGACCAACTATCCCACCGGTGGTTCCAATCACGGTCGGTCACTGTAAAGCCGATTTAGCTGAGAAGCCAAACTGGTTCTTCTTTGCATGCATAAATTATACACTGCAAGAGCTGAAACAGAAAAATAATGACATAAATAAATGATTTAATAAATAATTAACTGCGTAATAAAGTGATGATGATGATGTGATAACTTTATAGGAAAAATATGAAAATTGTATCAGTATTATATGTGCAATGTGCAGAGGGTATATAACTTAGCTACTACAGTGTATTATGATGCTGTAAGCGTGAGAAGAAGGACGGTGGCACTGCAGGAGGTTGATAGGACTTAATGGAATGACTTTTTTAAGGGTGAATGAGTTTTCTGGGTGCTGAAGATAAGGACTGATTGGTAGGCTGGAGGAAAGCGTTAGGGCTTGACAAATTGGAATCACACCAATCTCATACACGCAGTATATAACTCATTCTTTTGCTATTTCGCACTCCATTGCATTGCATGCCCTACACAGCTGTAAAATATATATGCTATGTTTATGGTGACGATAGATAGAGAAAACTTTACCGTATACATATAGAAAAGTAAGGGAGGGATGGGGTATAATGTTGATAAGATAAATTTAGATTTCACCTCATCACATTTTTCCTCTTCCACACATACTTTCCGTTTGATGTATTTGTATGCAATTGCAATTGTGTGGCGTTAATCGAATAGGCGGGGATATGTTACTGTTAGGATATACCACATGCTTGGAGGGAGTCATCATCTTCAAAATACATCCTTCCTAATTTAACACCAGGGGAAGTGATTGACAAATTTATTAAATAGGGGCAATTGCTTGATACTTATGCCATCGAACATGGACATTACAGTAAGATGGAAGCTGTTATTATGGTTCGGAAAAAGCATGTCTAGATACTTATTTATATATACAGTAATTACAGTATTAGTAAACATATACAGTGCTAATACTGTAGACTACTAGGGAGTTAAACGTTTGAGAAACATTAAAATAATTTTGTATAAATGTTTTGAAAGCTATTACTAATGATGGGCGAATGGGGCTCTATGTCAAACAACATGATTGGTAATCATTGCATGAAAGTTAGAACGATTAGACATAAATACTGAAGGGCGTCTTTAATTATTGATGGGATAATTTTGGTGTTGATAAACATCTATGGTTCAGCTAACAAAAAAATGTCTTATTTTAAAAAAATGTAAAGAAAAAGGAAAAAAATGTTGTTGTGAATGCTTATGTCGTGCCTGTAGTAAAGTTGTCAATTTTGCAAATGGCATTTGTTCTTATATTGTTCTCGTGCCTATTTAGTAGACACTAAAAGAAAAGAATGGGTGGACAAAATGAAGAGCTGAAATTGTTCAGGTGTCAAACAAACTGTCTGTCGATTGTGATTTTGATGGAAGTTAAAAAGCAGTTGAATTGAGACATTTTGACGAGGAAGTGTTTTTAGTTTAAATTAGTTCCCATGAGAGTAGAAAAGGTACTTTACTCGAATATCTCCATAGTTCTCACTGACAGTTGACAGATTTCTTTTCTTACTATTTTACTTGTGCATTTACTTACTATGTAAATAACAGCGTTTTGGCTGACAAAATTTGGAACGAGACAAATATTCTCTTAGGACGTTTCAGTTGTTTTGTTAATTGACCTAGCCCCTAAAAACCTGAATAGGCAATTAAATGGCCATCATTAGTTGACATTTATCCTGACTGAAAAGAGCACTGCTCTCTCTCTATCTCTGTATGGAGCAGTGGAGCTGATAAATATCCTCCCATCCACCCCTTTCGTTGTTTGGGTTTAAAATCTCGTTTGATTTCAACTGCTCAGACGTTGAAACTGAAATTTAATGCAAAATAACTCAGGTGCGTAAGATTGATTAATGGCATCTCGTAAATAACGTCGACTTATCAAAATGTGTAAGTTGGCTTTTTACCCCCATATATCAATTCCTCTCAAACTCCACCCTCACTATTTTCATTTCCACCACTCTACAAAAACCCCTTCCAAACATGGCGTGTGGTTAGCGATATATTTATTTACAAGGATTTTAAACATTTCTAATTTCACGCTACTCTTCTTTATAAACTTAGTATGTCTATACCAAATCAAAAAAAAAAAATGAAACACTAAATATTTCATTTTACTTACAAATTGATGAGATCTTGAACACTTAATTTTCACTGTTAATAATAGAGGTAGTTTTTTTCCATAAAGTTTGCACTTTGTAATACTGTATGTCTAGTGGTAGCCAATTACAACTTTACAAGGCGGTTGAAACGGTTAAAATTATTATTGAACGTTTCTGTTTGATTCTGCTTTTGATGTCTATTCAAACGAATTTCTATGAGTGTGTGGAAAATATATTTTTAAAGATGTATTCGAGTGTGAAGCTGATTGGTTTGAATGGTGGTAGAGATTCTTTTCTGCAAAACGTTGACATTAAATGGACCGATCAATGAAAGAAGCCCTAAACGATGGCGGTAGTGATGGTTGCATTTTTGCCACCTTTTAAGTTATTTTATGCTTGAGTGAATTTGAAACTAGGCCACTTTTATATTTTTATGGAGTGTACTGTATGAGAGAGTTTAGGGATATAGTATTAGGGCGAGGAAAACATGTAAAAGTATAGTAGGAGACCCATTTGTTAGTTGTAGAAAAGGTCCTTTTTCTGGATAAGAGATTCTTACTTATGTTAAGTTTAATTGGGAAGGAGATAATGGCGCATTTAGTTAGGAAGTAACAACTCCTATTGTCACCTGTTTAAAGTCCCTCGATAATTTGAACAGTAGGAGATCAGGCGTAAGGAGGTAAAAATAGTAAAAAAAAAAAACCCCAAAAAACTGGTGGTATGTAAATAGTTACAAGTAATAGAGTTGACATTTCTAGTAGTGTAATATGTGGATTTAGGCCCTTTCCTATTGTACTAACTATTCTAGACACTAGCAGGGGTAAAAAAGACCTAGAAAACCGAAATTGTACTCTTATGAACACGTAGAGGTGTGTAGTAGAAATCAGAACGTGGGAAAAGCAAGAAATATTTGACAACGACAAATCAAGATTTTTGTTTATTAAAGCAAAGAATAGTCGAGAAAAAGAAAAATAAATCCTTTACTTGAAAACTGATTAGATGCCCTTTTGAAATGATGGCACCCATTGGTTATAACAATAATGTGGAAATAAGTTATTTAAAAGCAACTTGTACTGTATCTATTTAAAATGAAAAGCAATGGGTTCGTATTTGACAATGGCACTGAATCTGAAAATCGTTATATCTTATGTTGAATGCTAATTACTTGAACAGATGCTAGTTTTTAAACTTGAAATTTGATGCTGAACTTATGCTCAGTTTGCTTGTACAGTATATTTCTGGCGCATCTTTCGGCTGATTTTGTCTCATCACATATGCTTAAGCCAGTGCTGTCATCCAAGTTATTTTTGTTTGCTTGTAAATCTCGTATCTTTGGCACTGTTGATACTTTGTAGTTTTTTTTTTAGGTTTTCGTTATGAGCAAACGTTATTGTTTTTTTTTTATATGTTTAAGATTTTACTTTGTTTCACTTTATAATACTCACATTAAGTGAGGTTCCTATATTACTGTTGGTTTTAGGCTAAGATTGAGGTGCAATCATCTCCATGTAAAGATATGTTAAAAAAATGGTAATACTGAATGCTAATCCACAAAACTATACCGGTACTTAGTGTCACCAGTTTGAGAAAAGCAAGTTCTATGAGAACTAATGTATTTTGAATGATATAGAAAATACATTGATGTTGTCCTGAAGTATGGAATTGATTTCATGTTTCTACATATGGTTTTCTAATGCTATTTAGATGTAATAATTCTACAAGCATCTTATGTTTAATGTCTATAATAATTTGCAATATATTGCCAGTAAATAGTGCAACTCAATAGTGATTCTAGAAATGTTCAAAAGTTTAAAATAAATTTGTATAGTCGCAATAATTGTACCTAGTGTTTAGTTTTACGCTATAAAAATAAGTTCAAAGAACTAATTTTTTTTATTTGTGAGTTGTGACGGCTGCGAAAGTGACTTAAGCTTTTGATAATCCGAGAAATTTTTGTAATTCGGTATTACCCCAGACCCATAATCTGATACGTCACCGGATTAGTACACTTTCTATTTTTAGTACGCATTTGATAACTGTAACCGTTTAACTGTATTTCGAGTTTTTGATTTACTTCTTCAATTTTATGTGGAGGCTTGATATCACCTCTAATTCTTGAGTTAGACTTAGAAAAAATATTAAAAATAAAAACGCTAATCTTTTATGGATCACCGAATTTCTTTCTTTGAACTTTTATTCAAATTGTTGTGTGCTTTCACTTTAGTTTTGAAACATTTGTCCCTATTTAGACGCGAATGCTAATCACGGCTTGACGTTATTCTGGCGCATGCGTGTTTGGTTGTGAAGTGAAAAAGATGTTGATAATATTGTTTGTATGTGTAATATCGATTTCTGCATTTAATTTCCATAAACGTAAGAAAAAAAGGGGAAGAAAATTTTCTTTCATGAGTAAAAAGCGTTTGACAAGTAAAAGCAGCGTTGTACTTGTTTGTATACGGTATACTGTGTGTGAATGGGTCGTCGGATGGCGTTAAGTAGCAGCTTATGAAATTGCTTCTCTATATTTCTAAGCTTACATAACATGTAAATTCCATATCAAACTATATTCTAGCCCTGATACTACTATTACACAACTATACATTAAACAAGATCGCTTGAGTAGTATTTTGAAGAGTAAAAAAACATGTTGCGACTGTTTTACATTTATACAAATCTTTTAACTGTTGGATAATGTGATATTATTTTCAAATAAAAAAAGGTATATAATGGAGTTTTCAGTACTGAAATGTATTGGGTAATATAAAGGTATAAGAAAGTTTTTAATACTCAAAAACCTTTTAAAGTAAATTTTAATGTAAATGGCGCAATTTGAATTTTTTAAAAAGAATTAATTGATGCTATTATATGACTTGGAAATGTTTGTATAGTGACAGTATCGCAAATCGTGTTGTTTACATTACCTAATGGTGTTTAGTATTTCTTTATTATTTAAGCCCCTTAGATCTACTAGGTTTACAATTTTTTAATGAAAGCTTGAAAGTTATTTCTAATTAAACTATCATTTTATTGACAATTTTTTAAAGTTATTAAAATTTGCTATTGCAGTTTTAAATTTAGATATTTTCATAATTTTTAACCATGATGGGGATGGCCAGTCACGCAAACCTATGTTAATAAAATCAGTGATGCCATAATTTTATAGGTTTTTAATTAATTTTTTTTTATAAAGTTGATGTGCAAGGCTAATAGAGTCGACGGCTTGACTTGTTAGTTGAATATACATGCTTCAGCACGAACTTTATGTTTTTTCCCAAGGTCCTTGTTCAGTAAATGACAAAGGGCCTGTGATGTTTAGCAAAAGTTTGGACGTGTTACACGATATATTTCTCATTCTTCCGCTCACGTACATTTTGGATTTTAAATGTTTTTCTCACCTGTTTTACGTGCACGTACTGAAGCAGTTTAGTCATCTTCTGCTTTTTACTTCAAAAATATTTACTAAATGTCAAGAAAATTCGTAGCCAGAAATGAAATCTTAGACAGCCATAGTTGATGACTAAGTATGAATGTTTGCTTTTTTTTTTGATGTCATTATTCATCTGTTTAAACGTGGTGGACATTTGGGCACTTTTAGGCTGCGCGAAGGTCCTTACCTCTTAATTTGAAATGATAAGAGCGGCATTTTTATCAGTTGAGAGGGGTTTAAGTGTTGTTCAGTTAAGTGGTATTAAATATCAAATTAAAAACAAGTGAAAATAATTTGAAATTTTTTTCCTTTGCCGCCAGAAAGGTCTTAATTGAATTTCAAGGGTCTAAATGGGACGCTTAAGTTTATCAATTAATCTAAGGCTGATAATTTTTCTTTTATGAGAATGATAAGGCTGATGGTTTTAGGGTTCTAATTCCACGTAATTCTCGCGCTTCACTGATCATGTTGCTGATGTATGAGCAAAGGACACTTAAGACGCTTCATTCGACATTTGGGAAGGGATTCATCTGAGTTGCATGCTTTGAATGGGAATGGCAGCATTGTGTGTTGAAGAGGCAGGGAAAAAGAGACCCAAATTGTACGATGAGTTTGCGTGCATGATGTAATAGACTTGACAAGGGTCCTTTTATTGAACTTAATTCATTTCTTATAACCAATAAAATGGTCCTTTGCAATAGGTGCGTTTAAGCAGAAAATGAAATTGATGTACCTTCTGTCATGTTTTAACTATCAATGTTATGAGTAACATTAACATTTTAAGAGGAATATTTTTATAGTGTTATTGGTAATATGATATGGAACGTGTTTTATAATGGAGAATGAAAATAGTAAAGGGAGCAGACGCGATTTACTACAGTGTTTCACGAGGCCATTTTTAATACCTATAAAGTTAGCCGCTAACTAGGGATTAAATTCAATTATTGAGATCCTCTACTCAGTGCTGACATTATCTGCTAAAACCGAGCTTATGAAAGTTTTCGAGTAAGTTGAGTAAATTGAATACAGTAATTATATTCTCAATGGCACTGTAGAATTTCTTTTACTAATTTGAATTGAAAATCCAGTAGAAAAGGTGTTGCCGAAAGTCTAGTGTAAAAGTAACTTACTGTACTGCCTAATATGCCTTAATAAAGCACCAAATAAATACTGTTATTTCATTAATACGTCTTAAATATATATATTTTTTAATATTATTGCAATGAAAACTTTTGCATTTCAAATTTAAGTTTGAAATTTCTATTTCATTTGAAATGATCTATTTTCGAACTTCTAATGGCAAAATAAGTTGCCTTTAAGGCTTTTTTTAAACAAATTGGAATTTACGGTATTTAGGTTAATTCCTATTGTTCATTTATATCCAAACCGGATCTTAAAATACTGAGAAGCATGATTGATTGCTAGGACTAGGACCTTCATTTTATGTTTAAAAAATTAGAAAATTTGAATTTTGTTAAGTTAGTACTGTGTCTTCAGAGTTTGTAGTTAATGTTGTGGTATTGGGTTTAAAATGTTTGAAGTGTATTTGTATAATTGTTTTTGGATTGAGTGTCAAACACGTGTTTTCATAGTCGTCATCTCATCTCATAGTTGTAAAAATATAAACATATTTGTAAATAGATTAGAAACGGAGCTGTCAACATGTGCCGGGTCTACACATGCGCAATCAGATCCTCAAATCCAAACCGATTAGTAGTTCGTAGTTTAATCTGTTTGTACAAACAAGGGGGTTAACAGGATTAAATGAGAATATATACAGTTCATAAATCTACTTCACCCATACACCACCCAACCCATCTCATCCCACTACAAATACCTCTTAATGTTATGATACGTCTTACAGCACGTGGATATTAATAGTCTACTTTTTAATGACTGAACTTACTGGAATTAGTGAAGTTGAATGGAATGACTGTCAGGTGTTTGGTATTGTTTTTAAATCAGATAATGATTAGTTTTAGAAGAGCAAAATAGAACCACTTACCTCTGTGCTTTTGTTTTCTTGATAAAATTCGTTTACTTGGCCTGTTAATCTGATCTGCTTTTGATTGTCCACACCTTAGCACAACACATTCACAAACCACTCTGGTTAAACCATGCTTTTTGTATGAGGGCTATGTTCCTTTAATTAAAGCGCGGGAATGAACTTCTTAAAAGGTGGCGCTGTGTCCCAAACCTCTTTACAGTTTGAACAGCTGAACTTCGTAATTTCGAAACACGTCCAAAAAATTAATGGGTGCAGTAACGTTGAAAGTCCACAAGAAATAAGAGCATTGAGTTGTATATTGTAATCTTTTTTTTTCTCTTCGTTTTCGTATATTATTATTGTTTTGGCGGGCGTTAGTAAAGCCACGAGAGCAATTGATCGCCTCCACGTCCAACCAAACGTTAGCTTGACTGATGATGATGAAGATGATAATGAGAGCGATGGAGTTGACGGTTGAGAATCCAGATGGCGTAGCTTGTTTATCGCCAGCACGTACATAAATAAGGTAGACGAGAGAATCGAGCAGGATGGGGATTGGGGGAGGTTTAGTAAGGGTTCGAGGTGTGCGTAGCGCTGTGTGGGTGGAGGGGTGTGTGGTAGTGGCTGTGGGTGAAAGTTGGAGGAGGAATTTTTCTTCAAATAGTGGGTGGTTTTGTTGGGTTTCGGTTGTTGGCCTTATGAGGGCAGCACCGGTGTCTTTCAACTGGATTGACACGTGACCAATGGGCATGCGTAGAAAATGCTTTAACGCCCATTTTTTGTCGGAGCCACGCCTATGTCGTCTCTGAAGCTTAACTCCGCCTCAAAGGCTTTTATTATGAGAAAAGTGAAAGAAAGAGGGGACGTTTTATTATTTTATACGCGTATTTGGGTTTTATAATCATAAACGGCTGCGCATGCGTAGAATCTGATTGAATCGATGGAACTGGGAAGGGAAAAAAAATTTATTACATTAATTTGAAACGAATTGAATAGACTTGGATTATTACCCCGTGTATTTTGCTCATTAAAACACGATTACAGAGTCTTATACTGTTTGGGTAATGAATTTATATTAGAACTTGATATCTAGTAAGTTTAGTAGCATTAGAACATTTCAATAATCAGTTTTGTACTTTATAGATTCTTATCAGTAATTCTTGTTAAATTTAACTTGTCTAATTTGGATAATTAAATAGAGATCAGTGAATAAACAGTGGATCAACATTATTTGCTCATAAAATTTATAAATAACGTATATTTTTTTTTTTTTGACATAAAAAGAGTTTTGTTGCAGAGTTGGAATTGGATATTCATCCTGGTAAATTGGTTATTGACATTGGATTCCTTGTTTTCAATTTTTCGTATACGGCTAATAATTAGCAGTGTTTATTTGGTTGTGTGAGAAAGTAGTGTGTGAAAAGTCTCAACCCCCTCCAGTGCGAAAAGTGTTATGTAACACATGGAACTTTTTTTTTAATTTTAGAGAAAAATAGAGGGTGTTGAATGGCAAATTAGTTCTTTTACTAGTAGAATATTATTACACACTGTGCTGTATAGCCATATGTATGGGGAGAAGGGGGTAGAGTGGGCGAGTTTGTATTTTGATACTCTTTGTTGACGAAACAAAATTCGACTTGTGCGCCCTCTTGTTATTATGTGACCATCTCTCAGTCTATACTGTACATATGAGAAGTGGCAATGAAATATGACCGCAGATTTCCCAGATTAGTTTTGGAAGAGAAAATCAATTTTAGATTATAAGGCTATTTTTGCTTTATTTTTTAGTGTAAGTAATCGGGTTTATTTATATACTCTGTTTGAAAGTCGACGTACATATAATTAGTGTTGTGACGCTAAAATTCATAGATATCGTATATTTCTTTATTTTTTAATATGAAACAAAACCCGCTTAGCCCGAAATAATTTTGCCACGAAATAGTTTTATCTATTTTTATTTCCTTAGCAGCAGAAATAAACGGGATTGCCGTTGGAACTAGTAAGATTTAGTCTCTTTCTTGTTTTTTTTTTATTTGGCAATGGAACTTGTATGATTTAATCTTATTTTTTTCTGGGTTTTATCTCCATGACAAGAAACAAACGAGAAAATTAGTAAGATTTCGATCTATTTTTTTATTAGCACTGTAAAAAACTGTTATTTAGTATAGAAAATCACCTGGTATTTTGGGACTGTGAGTTAGATACTGGACTCCGAAATGGACTTTTAATGTCATTATTTATGGCACAAACCAACACTTAGACTGAATAGATTATTTAACATTAATAGTATTAAGTTATGACATCTATTCTGACTTTAATGATTCTAATATATAATTATATTGAACAGTTTACTGGTAGCACAGTAGGGCTTTTTAGTCTTAATCGCTGGAAATCGTTGTTTGCTAGTTTTGAATGCCAAGTGGATAAAAAGAATTGCTTTCACTGTTTGTTTTGGTTTTTTTCCCCTCTTTCTTTTCCTTGTGTTTTTATTATTAAAACATAAGGGCATATTGCGTATGTAAATGTGGCATATGGGGCATCAAAGCGTCGAAGATCCCATTAGCAAAGAGAAAAGGAAAACACACAAACACTGAAGATGGGCTATTTGAGGAGGGATGGATGGATTGGATCATTGGATAGGTTGAGGAAAAGTGTTTTGAGGGGGAAAAGAGAGTTTGTGTACTTTGGAAATTCTACGTCTCACTCTCTGTATATTTACTGTTATGGATCCTCGTCTCAACTCCCACAACGTTTGCTGTCAAATATGACGTCACTTTGTCTTTCATTATGGATGCTTCGTGTTGTCATGTAGACTTTTTGGTAGCTATGTTTTTTCAAGGGGTTGGCGAAAGATGGAGAAGAAAGAGCAGGGAGAAAAAGAGAGGACGATGATGATGAGAGAAGTTCTATAGAACTGTACAGTAGTAACAAGGGAGCGAGAATATTGTTGCCTTTTTAAGGCTTCTCACTCTTCATGTTTGCCTATGACTACCAAATGAGTAAACCATTAAATTGATTCATCACTTTATTCGCAAATATTAGCTTTATATTTTTTCAGGGCAAATAAAAGCGCAGGGCTTGTATAGATTTACACACACTGTGTCAGTGATGTTTCAAATTAGACTGTACAATGCAGAAAACACTTTAGAATAATGTTGGTGGAGTATTGATTTTTGGAAGATACTGTAGAAAACTGCATACACCCTTAAGTGATATTATTGTAATTAGAAAAATCTGAAAAACCATGTTTGAATTAATGCTGAATCTAACAAACATGAGTGAATTGAAAGCAATTATAAAATTTTATTTCAGTGGGAATAAAAAATTAGATGCAGGCAAGATTTATAGAATTTTTTTTTATTTAATTGGTTACAATATTTTTAACTTAGAATTTTCTACACAATAATAATATTATTTGAAGTACAGTATTACGTATGAAAACGGTTTGACATTACCGTACTGTAAAGCTGTAGCAATTGAGTTGTGTTATTTGATAAAAGCGCTGTATACAACTGTGCATTCAGATTAGATCCTTTTTAAGCGGCTTTTCTAGTTGTAATGTTAGGCAACAGAGGGAGTAACTGTGCTTGCGATACATCTAGAAAACCATTGACCTCGATAGGTCAAATAATAAGTTATTGATTTTTTTTTAAATAAAAGTGAATTGATTTAACTATCTCATTATGCTAATCAGGCAACAAACGTAATATATATTAAATTTGAGAACCAATGCTTTGATATTAAAATCTTGAACTGGTTATCACTTTTCAATAACTTGTTAATATTCACTGTTTATGCTTTTTAAAATAATGTCTATTAAGTAATTATAACTTAAAACTGAGGGTAATGAATTCGAGTTTTGTGTTAAATGATGCATGCAAAACAAATATACTCACCAAAATAACTCATATTAAATACACTTGTTACATTTCAAAATATTATACATTTTGTACATGCACATACAGTATATGCATTTAAGAAAAATCAATGAATTTTACAACTTAAAGAAGAAGCGAAATATTTTCGTTTTAAGCAATTTTTGTTTCGTGTTAAAAGAAAAAAATGTAGGAAAATTCAAAGTATTTGGCCGAGACCGCATTATTATTTTGTGTTAATCGATTTTGCGTTAAAAGATTTTCGCTGTAATTAGTATGTTGTTCTTGTTCCAGCAAAGTGTAGGTTTGAATAGCATGAACTTTTGTTAATTACGAGTATGCAATTAAATACCGTATTTTATGGACTATAAAACGCATTTTTTTGCCTCCAAGGTGCGACTTATGCTCGAAATTAATATGTCAAATTGGACTACATTAAAGTGTATATATACTGTATGTTATTAAAGTTGTCTTTAAAATTTTGTGAACTGGTTAATTCGACTAATACTGTTAGTTCTACTTACCCTTATTAGATTAGAAGTGCTTGGAAGCCACAGGGGTGATTCTAAATCAGAAATAAAAAATCGCATTTGAAAGTAACCAGACAAAAACAAAAGATTTAATCAACTCTTGATTTTATTCCCAATTGTTGCTTTATTTAATTAATTTAGTTATAGAAATTGGATCAATAACAATCTTTTGGGATGAAGGGAAAGAAGAAAACAGTCGGATGAAAATTATTTTTTCATAAAAATTGAACTCACAATGAATAGAAATCTCGGTAATTTCGATAATATTTACATACATAGGATTTGTTTTTTTTTTAAATCTCATTTACAACAACAATCATTGGTTTTAAATCATCTTTTCATTAATTGACTGCACCGAAAATGCGATTCTGTCAATGTTTATAACTGTCGATATTTTTTTGGTTTTTTTTAAAAGGGCTTTTTAGTCTAAAACATTATTATTAAAAACACATTTATTTTGAATATTATTACAATTCTAACAAATTTATTCAAACGAAAGCTACTTTTAAGAAGGATGAACATGTGGGTTATAAAAAAGACAAGATTGCACACTGTTTTACTCTATTTTAGCTGATTATTTGTCTTTTAAAACTTCAGTTCATGCAGTCTGGGTACTCCAATCAATCATCAATTAACATTTGCATGAAATATACAATATTTGTTATAATTAATACGGTAATACCATATTCATAAAACTTATGAATTGTAAGCGGCAGTTGATGTGTATATGAAAAATTGGGTTTTATTTATTATAAATAAGAAATGAATTAATTAATTGATGAAGAGCTGTCGAGTAAGAAAATACCCAGTATGCACTGAAAAACTTATTATATTTATCTATTGGCTATTTATTTTTGACACTGATTTATTAAATACTGACATATGGATTTTTTTTTTTTGTATTTGTATCGACAATTTTTTTTGGGGTAAAAATTAAGTTTTAAAAAGTTCATTTGAAAGCAATCAAAAAGTTTTCTTTTCCTATGAATTTTTATAATAACCGACAAATATTTTTTTTTTATTTTTTGGAAAAAAATTAACAATAGCAATTGTTATTAAAAATCACAATTTAAATATTCTTATTTTTCCTTATTCTCAAATTTTTTCACTCTCTTTCTCTCTACAGTACTTCTAACAATTTTTTAAATACTTTTTTCTTCTTTTTAAATTAAGGCTCATTTTTCTTTTTCCAAGTCGAAAAAATTTGTTTTTTTTTTCATGAGCAAATACAGTTCGATTTAATAATAATAATTATAGTAATGTTGTAACACCATACGTGGCGTTATCGTTACTCAATATTTACACTCACACATAATCATGTATATAAATGACAATCAATGTTACATTTATTTACAATAACATCAACAGCAAATAGAATTTATTACTATGGGCGATGCTCATCTCTTTCTCACTAACTCTCTCTATTCAGTTCTGGTGGGTTAAAATAGTGTGGGGATTGTAATGGTCAGGTTGGGAGTCGAAGGGGCACTAAGTGTTACACTGCAAGTACAAATAGTTGAAATTGACTAGACTAAGAGGAACAGGAGGAACATACGTGTACAGGATAACAATAAATGAATGACAACAATTTCATTTTTTTTTTGGAAATGAAATTGAGAACAGAAAATAAAATAAATGTGACTGTGCATTGGGACAACTAAGCGTATATTTTGATTGCACTGTACTGTAATGTAAGTTGTAGCTCAAAACTTAATCAGTTTTTACTAGATTTGCAGTATTTATCAGTGGTTAATAACTAAATGTTTTAAGTAAAAATTGCTACATTTATTTATCATTTTCCAGCACCGTTTTGTTATGTTTATCATGTCAACAAAACAAATTGAACGCATATTGGTTATTATTTATTTAACACTATGGGAAATTGTTTTTTTATTGTTGCATCTAGCGTCAATTGTAGAATCCTCGGTTTGAATTTCGTTTTTTAGTGTGCCATTTGCAAGTTAGAATTCTCACGTAGGTCCTCCTAAATGAAGCGTTACACAGAGCGTAACACAAAGGGTTAACAGCGCTGTTGATGTAACATAAATAGTAGAAAAAATGCCATAAGTCATTGGAAACGCAATCATCTCCACAACTGGCTAAACTCTTAACCAAAACCAGCACGTTGTATGGCGTCCAGGTGATGATGAATGCTAATAAAATGGCAGACAATGTCTTTGCCGCTTTACGATCCTGTTTCCGCTCTTGCGTCTTCTTTTTCTTCTTTTTGACCGCTTTAGCCATCACTTGTTTAGGCACAAGTTTTGTATTGAGCGGCAGTTTGATAGATTCAGGCGGTTGAGATACACGTCGCATGGGTGATGTACCACTGCCAGTTCCACATACAGGGTGGTGAAGATTTCCACCGCCGCCACCTCCACTTCCTCCTCCTCCTCCTCCTCCTCCTTCGCCACTACTTGTGATTTCGCTGCTTCCATTTTTACCTAATGCGCTTACATCACTGCCATGGCTGCCACCATGATCATAGCGACTGGGACTCTCACGGTTCTTTGCCCAAGACAAGCCATGCCGACTATTGCGATCAGTCTCGTCTTCTTCAGCAATCATTTGAATGGAAGGCTGCTCCTCACCTGGAACATTGTCCAGAGGTAACCGGATGAGAATAGTGAACACTGAATCGGAAGAGTGAGAGCGGTTGGGTTGCACTTGTATGCGGGGTATTAACGGTGCCGATTGCTGTAGCGGTGTTGTAGTTGTTGCAGGAACCGCATTTGTAGGCGATATGGCGTTAACACGAAAGCCATTACCCGTGGTTGTTCGATCAAGTAGAGGAATCATGGTATCTGTTAACTTTGATTTACCAGCTGCAGCTACAACGCTCTGTTGTATCATATCCTGACGAAAAGTGAGCGAGGTGCAACGTGAGACGCTGGATTGAACCGGTGTCTCGACCGATGCTGGAGTTGTATTGCCAGGGGAACCGTGACCAGCGTCACTTGTGCTGTCTTCTTCCTGATATTCGCCTTCACGATCAATTTTACAGTATTTAAGACAAAAATAACACATGACTTCGTTTAGATGTCGCTTCTTTGTCCGTCCAGGGACTTTAAGGTATTTGGCGTTTTCGGCCATGCACAATGACGTTGGCACGTAAGTTGTCTCGATTTCCTCTGATAACTGTAAGGGTGGAAGGGAAACGGTTCCTCCGGTTGAAGAGTCACTTCTCGACCGTTTGTTTAGATCTTCTTGCTCGACTACTTCATCACTCGATGTTGAACGTTTGCTGTTTTCCTTTTTACCTGCCTGCAGGTTACCCAGGTCTTTTTGACGCTTTTCAGTCTCACGCCAAATCTGCCAATACAGTATGCACATAACGGTGACAGGAATGTAAAATGCTGCAATGGCGGTACCAACGGTGATATAGATATTAGTTTGAATGAATTGAATGTAGCACTCGTGAGGATCAACGGTCCTTTTACCTAAATAAAAAGAACGGAATTAGCTTTTAATTGTTATTAGATGTGATTTAAAAGTGAAGTACTAACCCTCAATATACGGCCATGAGTAAATCCATGGCGGCCAAAGAATTAGTGAGATGATCCAGGCACACGAAATCATAAAGATAGCGCGTTTGGTAGTGCGTCTGGCGCGGTAAGTCAATGGTCTTGTCACACTAAAGTAACGATCGAAACTGATGATGAGTAGATTGAGCACAGAGGCGTTGCTAGCCAAATAGTCTAAAGATAACCACGTGTCACATAAAAAAGTACCAAATGGCCACCTGTTCATTAACAGATAAACCGTATAAAGAGGCATGGAGATGAGGCCAATGGCAAAATCGGCCACGGCCAAGCTGAGCAGAAAGTAGTTGCTGATGGTCTGCAACTGTTTGTCCATTTTAAAAGATATCATTACCATAAAATTTCCCGCCACTGTCATTAAACTGAGAAAGCCGGCCACTAAAGCAATTAGAATGATCTGAGGAATGGAGTATTGAATACTAGGGGTTTTGGCTGACGTCGTGTCGTTGGTTGAATTATTGGAAATATCGTTGCTGGAAAGGTCTGCATCCATCAACCAGGCCGAGTAATTGTTGTTAAAATAATGACCCGAACGATAGCTCACATAATGAGATGTTGCTTCATTGACTGATCGAAAATAAGTGGGAAATTGAGAGATTGCAGGTGAAAGGGAAGACGGTGCCGTCACATTGTCCTGCAATGTGACGTTATTTTGTGCAATTAACCACAGCACGGCCGTGGCGAATGCATTTTTAGTAATGTTAGTGTCATTTTGTAACGTCCTAATAGCAACTTCACTTCCAGTCTGACCAATCGCAGCTGAAGTGACATTGCCAATATCCCTAATTGACGTAATGACGGCTGCTGTTGTGGCTGTGAGAACCGTTTGATAATGTTGCAGTAGCGTGGTGACGCCTTGGCCAACCACGGCTAAAGCTACTGATGAAGACGAAGGTGATGACGTTGCGGCGGCGGCTGTTGCTGCAATCGTGCCATTGGAAAACAGCGCCATGATCAACAGCTAACATATTACATGGCGGTTCTGTATAAATAAAAAACAAATTCATTAGTTTATTAAAATTCATCAGACGTTTTAATTTCAGCTAATTAAAGTGGAAAGTGTTTCATTACTCGTATTTGTACAGTATGTAGTAAAAATAATTCCAGTTGTAAAATGTGTTGCACTGTAGGTGGTGCGAATACAAGTTAATCTGTCTTCATTAAGGTTTTATTTTGAATTCATGGTATGTTCCCTATTCCCGGTATATTTTATTACTTATTTTCGACCTGTTTTATCACCTCGGCCTGTTTTTTTGATGAGCTTGTAACATAGACGTAATTTTTTATGAAGTTGTCGTAAAATTTCTCTTTTCTCTCGTTTAAGTTGTAAAATGTGACAACATGAAAATCGATGGCTAACAAACAATGGAGCTAGTTGCTATTGTATTGAGAGTCGATATTGAGGACTTATTTAGGAGGCCAAGTGCCAACTACGTCAAATTCCAACCAGTCACTGTAGCTGACAGTGAACAATTTCTATTCTACCCAAAGAAGGCAAAAAATAAAAGTGAAAATAAAAGAAGTGAATGAAGATGTTAACTTATAAACACATATGGCACCGGTAGTTAATTTAAAATTACGAAAAGATTTTAAGGTTTAATTGAGGAAATACTATGCCTTACTTATGTTTGAGACGGTGAATGTCTCAGAAGACGTTTAATTGACGTCAGACAGTTCAAGCTTTTGTTGGAAATGTAATTAATTTTAATTGTCGACTTGCAGCTATTGTGTATAATTGACGATGGTCTATAATGACTGTTTTAACTCTCATTTGTTGTGGTTATATTAAGTGATAACTTGATAAGAATTTAATCTAACACTAAAAGTTTAATGCTAAAGCGTTAATGATGTTTTGTTTACTTTTTTTCTTTTTCGTTTTGGTGTTTTTATTGCAAATTCAACTGCAACAATCTGTCAAATGTAAACATTATTTAATCGAAAGTGAACTACTTTGGCGTGTTTACTTTTGATTTTGCGATTACTTATTTTTCATGATTTTATTGTAAAGTTTTATTTATTTTTGTTGTTTCAGAACGTTTTTCATGGTGGAATTATGGGAAGAAAATGTTGAAACTGGAAATGAATTTAAAAGGTAGGCGAAATACATTTGGATAAGTTTAAAGGGATTTATATGGCGTTCAAACTCATTGTAAAAACTTAAAACACCGGTTTGTTTATTTTACTAATGTAATTTACTGTGTCATTAATGTTTATCAAGATTTGCAATGCTAATATTTTTTCATGGATTTTGTACGTGTGTGGCACTTTGAGCATCTTATATTTTCTTGATGGATAAATTTTTTTAGTTTTTTAGTATTTTTTTTCTCTTTCCATCTGCTGCTTTTAGCTTTAAGCAAAATTCATCTGTGCTAAATCAGCTTTTTTTTTCTTTTTCTTTCGTCTCATCTTTATCCATCGTTCTTTTATTTTTGTAAATCACTGCACCAACCAATTTCACAGTTGAAGTTGATTGGATTTGAAAATTACATTTTTCATCGATAAATTTTCTACCATCAACGAGATACAGTGCTGTAAAGGGTTCGGAGGTGAAAATGAGATTTCTAAGTCTGCCTTTCATAAATTCAAAAAATATTATGTACATTATCAAATTTGACGACATGACACAGAATACAATATTACAGTAGAGGGTCGGGATTGTAAATCTGTCACAGGAAGAGTCTCTGAACAATAGAAAGGAAATGACATTACAATTATTCAATTCATTTGAATTCCAATATGACACTAACTTAAGATTATTTTTTATGTAACTCAGAAAAGAAAAAATCTAATTTTGAAAAGTTGTGGGGGTTCTTTTTTTAGAAAACAGATGCTGACTTTCTTTAAAGAATTTAATAATTTTTTTTCCAAAGGGTTAATTGGATCAAATAGAGTTGCACGAGGTGTTTAAATTTTTAAAACTGAGTGGTGGCATGCCAGGGATGCTGAAGATTTTATGAGGATTAATTAAGTTGAACCGGGGTTTGAAATTCCCTGAATTAATCTCGCTTTCACGCAAATTTACTCGCCAATAAAATGTAACGTAAAATAAAAAAACGATCTCTGAAATTTATCGCAACAACACATGTCCATTTGATTAAAATATACTTTTACTGAGAAAAAACTCACGCAGGATCTTTTATATGATTATAAGAACGGAAAATCATTTGGGATACGTTTGCAATTTATGCACAAAAAAATTGCATGGCGGTTTAGTAATGGAAAATTTGTGAGAAGATAAGAAAATGATTTTGTTGTTGTACTTGGACGTACGTGTATACGAGATTAATCTTGCAGTCATAGTCGATCGATGATGTTGTATTCTTACGTTAAACGTCATTGTGCTTAATCACATTCACATCTGCAACGAATTTTAACAGTTATCGATTGTTGTGTTGAGCATTTTAGATTTTAAGGAGAAGTTTCATTTCTCTCGCAATCCATGTTAAGATGTGTATTATGTATCGGAGAGTTCATCGACGCATGACTCTACACTACTTCAGCCGTTAATATTATGGGAAATAAATTCGTCATTGGTTTATTTTTTTCTTCCAATGTATCTTCAATATACAGTGCTGTTCTTGACATTACGAATTTAAAGATATAGAAGTTAAGTCTGTGCCACAATACCTGGAACACATCAGAGACGATGGATCAATGTCTTGTGATGTATGAATGGTATTCTAAATTTAAAGACTGTTGTTTATAGGAGTTAAATTTCGATTTTAGAACTGAATTAGGAATTAAAGATTCAATGTTATTTGTCGTGGGATAAAATTCTAGTTATAAATATGTTTTCAGCGTTCAAAATTAGACAGTTAAATGCAAAATTTGGTTTTTGGAGCAGTTTTTATAACTAAAATATTGAGTGAAATAGACTTTAATGGCACCGATTTTTGACTTAAAATTCTATTATTATTTGTTTAACGCTAAATGCCCCATAAGAAAACATTACAATTCGATCACAAAAGATTTCGTAAAATTAATACAGAAATTAGTAAGTACTGCATTTTTAATATTAAAATAAGATTAAACTTTTAGCTTATTAAAACTACAGTAAATCTTAATTCAAGACACAAAAACTTTTAAAAATTTGGGGTTGAAATGCCAAATTCACTTTTGACTTGAAAGCAATTAACCAAATTATCATGCTACGATGAATATTTAAATTAACACAAAGTAACAGAGATTTTTCGATAAAAAATTTGGTTTTTAGAACTAAAACAATAACGAGTTTTGGAACGAAGTTTTGGTTTGAAGTGACTAGTATAGTTTGAATGAAAACACTACACTTTTAAGTTTATTTATAATGTAAAAATCAACCTTTTAAAATACGAAATGATAAAATTTTAGGAAGTAAACTTGACTATCAAAACTAAAGTTTTTAACTAAGTTGGCATTAAAGAACCTTACACGATTGAGCCAAGTCCAACTTTTGCAATTACAAAATATACATTAATTTCGTGTTTATTTCAAAGATGTTTTACCTTTCAATTATAACGACTTGAGTTTGCTAATTAGATGACTAATAGATTACACTGGTTATTGCTGACTAGTTTTGATTTTGAGTCTTTGATGTCGGCCTGAGTGTTTATGGAATTCATGAATTATGGAAATGCTATCTTATTGCATTACCTTTAACTTGAAGAAAGCTCTAGAAATGCTTTTAGAAAAAATGTTGTTATTGAGTTTTGCCTTAAAGCTACCGAAATGGGTTTGGACTTCTATTTATTTATTTATTTTTGATAACACAAACAACGTTGCAAACTAAACCAAACGTTGATTTGTTAATATTAATACTAGATTTGCATTTAACAAGAAAAACAGTACTGTTACAAACTTCGCTTATTAATATTATTTTTATTATTGAAGAGGAATTTTATTATTTAATGTAGTTTGCCTTAAGCTACAATAGTAGTGCATCGTCTTTGGTTTGCTGCATAAGTTATTATGACAAACGAAGAGCTTTTTACATACTGGATTTCAACATATAAAACAACCCATTTTGATGTTACTACGGAAAGTAATGCTATGTACTGGCTGGTTTTGCATGTATGGACCCTCCTATGTTATGTTATTTTTTTTATTCAATTGAGATTCAACTTCCTGAATTTCGCCTTCTCTCCCTGTAGGTGAAAGTATGAATTGATATCCAATTTTACTTGTATTATGTTACTTAAAAACTTTTCCAATTTGACTTTCAAAAAAGCAGCCTTCATCACTGTTTTGCGTTTTAAATTTCTCTCAAAAGTCTCTGCTCTTTATATATGTACTAGAAAGCACTTTTTTACTCGTATAATGCTCTCTTTTCATTGAAATACTTGTTTTTTATATACTTTTTCCTTTAAACATTTTTAAGCCAAAGGGCGAACTTACTGATCCGATCGATGCCGTTTTAAAGTATATAACCTCGTATCACAAATCTTTGTAAAAAATATATATAAATTTTTTTAGATAGTTTACAGTGGATCTGAAGGGGTTTTTGGTTGTCTTTTTTCTTTTGGTAATCGACAAGCTCCAAGAAGCAAATTTAATACAAGTTACTAGGAGTCTAGAAACAGTTGCCCACTTGAGACACCTTAGGTTGTGTATAAATTGTGCCTTTGCATCTTTATGATTTTTTCCCTTCATTTTACATGATTACTAAGTAAGACTGTGGTAGTTTCACATGAAATTTGTTTTCCAATAGAAATTTTTATATCTTCTACTTCTATTGTGTTGCATGCTGCCAAATATGGCGTTGACATTTTTATATTGAGTTGCGAGCTTTTTCGATTCGTTTTAGATAAGAGGTGTTGAACTTTAATTGAGGGTTTATACGTGTGTATATTTTTTTCTTTCTCTCACTACATCTCCATCTCAGCGTCAAACGTTTTACATATATCGGACGACATCCGTTTTCCAATTTCCGTAATAAAACTGCTTCATAAAGCACGCACGATGGCTTCTATATGTAATTTGGTGGATTGAGAGAGTCGAATAGGAAGCGTAGACTATCGTACTGTACTTGTGTAGATTGGGCACACCATGTGCACTGTACAAAATGGCAAAAATGTGCTCCCTGAATTTACTTTAAAGCTCGAAATAACTTACAACAACATTGTAACTGATTCATTGTAAAAATTGACAGCCATCACAACTTCCGTTAAACGTTAGAGGCAAATAATGTTCATAATTTGGCAGTGTCTTTCTTTTTTTCTTACTTTTTTATATTGTTATGGAGTTCTGATTGAACTAGTCTATTCTTGTATATCATTTCTATTGATGAACATACTCTTACGTATGTCATTCAATAAGTAAAGGAAGTTTAAATTTTGTTAAGAAAATAAACAGTTTCTTTGACATCATGGTCTTCATAGACTCGATAAGAAATTTTGATGGTTTTATTGATAATTTTGGAGCTCCAAAAATAAAGATAGTTAAGTCATTTAATTTAGTATTGTAATTGTAAATAGTGTATTACGAATAGATTTCAGTCTTGAAATGGCTTAGTAGACAATATTTCACTGTTTATATGTTAATTTTTTATATTGATTAGAAATTAACAATTTTTTAAGAAATCTACTGTACTTGATTAGTGAAGAAAAAAAGATGCATTCAGTGTATCATATGTGAAATACATCTAGGATTTAGTTGATGTCAAATCAAAATCGTTGCTTTTATCATTTTTTGGAAACCGATATGTTTGGTGGATATGCTATTGATAGCAAAAAGAAAAAATTGATTTTTTTTGTTGGAAATTTATGTTTTTGGAGTTTAAATTGAAGTGAAAAGTTGGTTTTGTAGGGCAAAGGGTGGATCTGGCTCAGTTCCACGTATAAAATCTATTTGCTAAAACTCAATTATTTATTTGAAGTTCTCTAGTACCGGTATACTAAAGTAATGTCGAGACTGAATTGTTTCTAGGTTTGAATTTTACTATAGGTTTATCTATTAGAAGCGCCATCGGTAATCAAAACAAGTTTATGTACAATTTACATGATAAAAAAATAATCTTAACAGTTCCAAGAAAATTATTTAAAAAAAAGCGGAGATTTATGGAATTTTGTTGGGGTGACATTTCAGGGTATTACCAAATAAAGGTCATTCAAAATAAGCTAAATGATCCTTTGCAAATTCTTCTAAGTCGACTGCATGAACAAGTTAGTTCAAGGAATCATTTCCCTCCTCTCAAATGACTTTAAGATTGATGGAATTCTTTTTTCACTGGAAAAGTCTGGTAGTTGACTATTAACGATCGATTATAATGAATTAACCTAAAGTATATAAACTCGGCTGTGTTTAGTATTGAAATGCATTTTGGGATTCAAATATATTGTACAGTAGATACGACTTTGTTTTTATGGGTATGTGTGGGAGTATAAATGACAAGATAAACCGATAACGACCATATGGGGACCAGTTTATTACTATAAATAAATAAACATGAGCCCTAAGTTAGAAGGAGAAGCAGATGGATGGGACCAATGTTTTCCTTATGATTATCGACAATGTTATATTATAGCTGTCTCTTCCAAAAAGCTTTCATATCGACGGGATTTACTAAGCGACATTTTACGATTGCAGTGAAAAGTAGTGGGTGGCAGTGGTGTATTTAGGGTCAGAGGTTAAGGCTAAAGAGAATGGAAAATAAATGAATGAGGTGATATTGGTGTAGGATAAGCCAAGGGGGATGGAGAAGGGATAAATGGGGGGTGGAAATGATAGTGAAAGTAATAAAATGAGATTTTTCTTTATACGGAATGCTATTAAACACAATGTTTATGTGTGGATATTGTTGAAAAATGATAGTGAACAGTGGACAATAGGTAAAATTGCTCCTTTATCTTCAAGAAAAAATTTTAGATGTACCTAACTTAACCACACTGAAAAAAACTAATAATTAATAATAAGTAAACAATTAGTCAATGTTTGTGCGTCATTTTTCTTAGAGAGACTTTATGCTGCGAGAGGTACGAACGCATGCGGCAGTTGCAGTGAGGGAAGGTGTGGGGAAAATACTAAACGCTCTACCGGCTGCGTTCGGACCCATTACGGCATAAAGTCGTTGGGGTAAAAACTAGCGATTAGCGAACGTATGTTATAAGGCAATAAGTTTAGTTTAATATTTCTGGCAAATGAAAGCTCTAGATTAGGCGCTTTGGAATAATGTTATTTTAGCTGATAGCGTAATCCAATTTATGCCTGAGACGAAATTTGAGACGCCGTCGTTTTTTTTTTCTTCTTTCATTTTCTTTTGCCATTGTAAGTTTATTTTGTTTATTTACGACAGTGTATAGCTATATGGTTTATGTGAGTATATTTGACGTATAATTGACGGCGCTGTAAAGTTTGATCTTTAACGATGTAACACTGGAACGTAACGTTGACTTGTATAAAAGCGCATATACAGTAGGATGTTATGAATTACGTCTTAGCGATGTCACTGCCACTTTATAAAACAATTTGCTTCTCTTTCCATTTTCTTTTTTTTTTAAACGATAATTTATATGTTTACCGTTGGCGAACACCGAAAGTCGGTGTAATGAACGTAAATTTCAGCTGAGTTTTACGCCAACATCTTTAATGCTAAACGATTCTTTTGAGTCCGGTATATTTGTTTGCTTTGCGACGAAAATATTTCACACACTAAGCGAATTTTATTACTGTATTTTTATCTATCGACGTTAAAGTTCAAAAACAGAAGTAAAAGAATACGCTGTTATTACGTTAGGACAAAAGAAAAGCGTTTAAAGTCGTTTATGAGGGGGGAAAAAAGATGCAGCAACTTAGTCGCGACCAACGTTGATTTCTAACGAATTATAGTGTGGTATTTAGTCGTAACGTTACGTCTGAAAAACATTTATTCAACAGTCGAAGCACGTATGACGGTTCGCTGATTGAATACAGAAACACTTGACGGCAAAATTCTTTTTTTTAGCCTCCCGAATATAACGTGCGCTTTTTCTTTTTAATTTGTGACGAAAGTGCAAAACCTAGGAATTGTCGGTATGTTTGAACATTTTTAAGTAAAGGCGATATATTAAAAGTTGTCACCACGTGTGACGAGAATATTAACTAAGTGAAAACCATTTGGCTAAACTGGGCCACATTTATAAGTTAATTCACTGAGCGATATTATTCGTATGACTAATGATCATAAATAGATTTAAAATGACGCCCGAGTAATATTTGAAATATCAACACATTAATCTTTATTAACTTGTGCAGTTTCGACGTTTTGTTATTTCTGACATTGTAACTACTAATTATCTAAAGCTGGAAAGTCAAGGCTTAATGATAAGTCTGCTACAATGTCATTTTCACTGTAATTGCTGGTCTAACATTTAAAAATTGAGTGGTGAATAGATCAGTGGTTCTCAAAGTGTGGTTCCGATCAATAATTCAATGTTCATGCAAAATTGTGAGTCAGAACATCTTATTGTGACAGGACTTTGGAAGAATTGGGCAATAGAAAGTTGCATAATAATAACAACCGATTTTTAAATATCAATTCTCACATTTGATAAGGTTTTTTGTATGTTTTTCACAGTAATACAGCAGTCAGTTAACAACATTAAGATGTTTGAAACGCGTTAATGAGTTAGCTACGTACTAATTAGAAGTAAATGATTTTAATGGTGTTTTACTTACGCGAGATAAAGCCAGAGTGCCTCCCATAACACGAGTACATGTATCGTAATTGGCCACTCCCACATTGACAAAATGCGAACGTGGTGAAATTTAAAATTTGTTATATTTTTTTTTAAAATGTAACGCTGTCTCAAAGTTAACTACGTAAATTGATGTCAGACAGAAAACGTAAGCCATTGACAGTTTTGTTCATATTTTAGTTTTGATACGGTTAATACTGTAAAATATAGAATTTAGTTGACGGAAATGCTTTTTTATTTTTCTCCTACCCATTCTCTCGCTCCCCCTTACCCATACTGCAATGTCAGCTGACAGTTTAGAAATTTCATTCTGGCACATTTCCCTTCCCTTTGTATAACTATCAAAGCCACTTGCAATATATTCATTATTATAACAATGGCGGTGTGTAAATTATGATCATGCTGTTCTTGCGAAAGTAATTACTGCTTGATAAACATCGAATGCTACTGTACTGTGTGTAACATTGTGGAAGCGATCGAGTTAACATGCACTCTTTTATATTAAAACGTAAATGCTCTACGTCTACAGAGTTTTGTTTTAACTATCGAAAATTTGTTTATGGTGGATTGAGAGTAATTAGTTCTAGTTTGCATCAATATAATTATTGTATGACGGCATTAATGTTTTGTATTTTTCATAACTCAGTTTAATCAAATTTTTTTAAAAAAAGAAATGTAGATGAAGGTCGATAGCATAAACATTATTTAAGTAAACTTGGTTGGTATTATGTGAGAACTTATGCTCATGGACACTTAATTAATTTTGGAGAGCAATACAAAATACATCACAAGCAAAATATATAAAAATTAAAACACAGTGCCAATAAAGAAACGAAATTCACTGGGAAAAAAACCGTTGTTCCAATTTAGAAAATCACCTGGTATTCTGTAGCAACAGTAACACTGAGGGTCGTTTGCTGTTTAGGTACCAGTAGTCATGAATGATTTAGTGACTAGATCATTCATGACTAGATTTTAGTCGAATTAGTCGATGTTAATGAATGATGCATTTCACTTAAAAAAAAAGTGTTTTAAATATTAATTTGGATGGTATAACCACTACAAATTTAAAAATGTGTCGTGACGTTATTCGACAATGTAAAGTTGTAAACAGTAATAAAACATTAAAATTGTCACTCATTTTAGTTAATCACCAGACAAGTGACAATTTACGCTCACTGATTTGAAATGTGCTCACTGTTTAGATGGTATTGTAAACTTTTATCAAATTGAAGTCTTAAACTCAGCTAGAATTGTAGTTAAGGATCTTTTGTTACGATCTTGCAATTGATAATACTGAATCAATGATAAAAATATCGATCTATAGTTTACAAAAATCTTGTAAACTTAGTGCTGGCGATCACAGTCCACTTGAAAATGTTATATTTTATTTATTAGAAATCAGTTTTAGACGTCTTAATTGCAAAATAATGGAATTTATTATTTTGGTGGCTCTTCACTACATCTAATAATGAGAAGCTCTACTCTCAATGGTATTATCATGCATTGTGAATTATTTAGCTTAATACCAACACATAAGTTTTATAAACGTTCCTAATAAAATAAATTATTAATTTTTTTGTATCTTTTACTGCGAAAATACTTTGTGGATTAAACTTTAGACCATTTAAGAATCTCAAAACATTTAAGTTTATAATTACAAATTCTTAAGCGTTGCATATTCTTGGGTCAGTGATGCTTTCTTATTTTCAGGTCAACTACTGTCTTTTATTTTTTAAAGCCGTTTCTTTTAACTACAAGAGCTTTTTGAAAGTAGCAATTAAATTGCTTTAGTAGAGTTAGCTATTTAATTAGTTGAGGTCAGCACTCCGCAACGTCTGCTTTTCACTGTGCATTTAATAGTCGATATTCAGTTTTTTAATTCTAGAATAAAGAGAGCCGGTTGGTTTTTGTGGTTGTATATTTAACTAGTGTCATACAAGAAACGAGCAGATTATAAAAAATATATATTAGAAAGGAAGTGGCTTGAGTTAAGTGGAAATGTCAGTGCTTCAAAATGTCAGGACATAAGGGACACCGATTTTTAATTATTTTGAAATTGTGCATTCATCTGCAAACATTGAAGTTGAGCTGGGAATAAACGAGAATGCCAGCAGCTAAATTTAAGCAAAATAATAGATTTTATTTTGTACTTGAATTTACCAGGCCCTGAATGCAAAATCTATAGAACTTTATAATTACTGTAAATGCATAAATAATGATGTGCTATTGTGAAAGTTGTCATAATGACGACCATGTTTTCTAGTAATAATTTTAATTGCTAATGAGCATTAATTATTAAAAAAAAAGTCTATTCTGTTATTGTTGCAATTGACAAGCGTAAAATGTCATTCTATTGAAACGTCACTGTAGCGGTCGAATTTAAATTTGGAAATTTAATCGTTGACGACTGTCACGTCTGGAAATAAACAACTGATATTATGTTAATTAGACGTGTAATTTCTATTGAATTAAATACAAGACGTTTGTTGGAGTGTTATTGACACTGTTTTATGTCAGTTTATGCTGTGGCATGCATCTCCTGCAAATTTTGAGATTTACATTTCGTTTTAACTTTTACAAATATCTTGGGGATTAAAAGAAGTTGAAAGAGACAGATTTATCCGCTTGAAAGTCGAGCCATTTGGATTGCAAATACAAGTTATTTTCATGGATGTGCCATGTTCAGGTTTCATGGTTTTGATAAAGTAGTTCACTGCTTATTTTATACGGCTATTTTAGGCATGCTTTTTATTTTAATTAAATGTTGCACGCCACACGAGTATTAATACTGTATAATTCTGTACGTAAATGCTAATGACGTAAAAACATCTATTTTTGCTTCAAATGTGATTGCAGACAAAGCTAAAATTGTTGTTGAAACTTTGCAATGGGATTTACAGTGTTATATTATCTGGGGAAAGTTTTTACATCAAAATGCGCATGAGCAGTCGACTTATTTGACATGTTTAACGATATAATGTAAAATAGACCCCTTATTTTGGCGTTATAATTTAATGCTTGTAGATTTAATTAAATATCTTTGCTGTCATTATTATTCGTGAGTTAAGATTATTGGGAAACTTTTTTTTAAATAGTATTTTAGGCTCCATCTCTTTTTCTTTGAGGCCATTTTGCATTTTTAATTGTAATCAAAGATGACAAATTGGCGCTGTGAAAAAGTGTTGGGGCATACTTTGCTTTAATTGCATATTGTTCATTAATCCAAGAGTCTTTCTTGGCGTAATAAACGAAATTTATATTCCACCAGCGTTTTCTTCGCAATTTGCTGTAACATATTTCCTCGACTCAAGTCAAAAGTGTCGCAGCAAACTTGTATTTTTATTGGTTGTCGTTGCTTTTGGCAATTTCTGACACATACACACCGTATATATGGGTTTTTATTCAACTGCTGATTTTGTTAGATCATGGGAAATGAAATCTGACACTGCCTCTAAACCTAGTTTTTGTATTATTTTTCTTAAATAAAGTTCATCCCTTCATCTGGTTATACGTTGCAACGTAATTGCTCAAGAAACAAATTTTATCTGTACATCTTTTTTTGCAGTGTACGTAGCAAACTTACAGTACTAACGTAAAGTGAAAAAGGTTAACGTGTTAAGGGTTGTAGTTTTGAGGACCTAAATGTTATCGATCTGTTTAGCCTTGTCTTTTTAAAGCTTTGCCAGCATACTGTAAAGTAACTTCCAAATGCACATCAAGGGGCCATTACATTACATAACGCATCATAAGGCATATAGTACATCCGTATTGCTCTACAATTACACGTGTAAAATGTAATTAACGTGTGCGTACAAATTAGAAGTCGTGTTCTGAATGGAAATTGTGTAGTTAGCTCTTTGCAATAATTATTGCAATAAAAAAACAGTTTTTTTTACAGATTATAAGTTTTTGTTTGAGTTGTTCAAAGAGTATTGAATAATATTAGCTAAATTAATCTCGTTCATTAGAAACTCGTTATACTGTGTGTATTTTAAAGGGCTGATAATGGAGGGCTTTGAAAATCGACAGTTATTTGCTGACTATGTGGTGATGGATAAAAGCAGAGTAGCAGCCAGGGACATTATTTTTGCGATGCGTGTTGAGAATAAATGAGTGAAGTGCAGCATCGTCTTTAGTTTTTGAAAGTATTCAAAGCCACCCTTTCAATTTTGCTTTCCACGTTTTGCCTTTGCCAGGCTGTTAACTTGGAATTCACGCACTTGAGCACGCGACTCGAGAGGCTGGAATTGTTAAATGGAAATTCTTGTTTTATTTTTCAAAGGAACTTTTTCGCATTGAGTAAAATTGCTTTCTAATTAATTCATTTTTCCTCAACGACAGCGTGTTTAAACATTTGTTTAGAATGTAAACAAAAGCGCTCTCAGGTACAGAGATACCATCGGCAATTGATTTACTGTAGGTATCATAAAACGACTATCATAAACTAATAAATATTCAAACAGTAAAGACAATTTTTTTTGCGTATACTATTGAGCTAGAACACTTTGTTTTGTTAAGGTGATATGATGATGTAATTTAACGAGGAGCGTTTTATTTTGAATATTCTCGGAGGATATACGATGCCTTTGACGGAACCTATGACTCCAATTATGTTTTAGTGGATGCTGTTTGAAACACCTCTTCGTGGACTTTTCTCTAGATAAATTCAATTAACTTAAATAAAAAAGTCAGTTCAAAGAACATTGGGTAGCCTGATCCAGTACACTGTGTCTCTGTAACAAACAAGTAATACCGTTTTAGACAGCGGTGCCTTTGTCTATTAGTAACAAACTGGAAAGTGGGAAAGTAATTCGTTTAAGTCCAGCTAAATTAAGACTGAACCACCGACGGCGATCTGATTGACAACACCGAAATGTTGTACTTTGTGGCCAGAAAATACCGACGCGACGGTTAAGTTAAAAACAGCATTGTTTAATATTAATAACTCATTAAAGGTTAAATTTGGTTGGAGACTTTAATCGCGGTAAATGAACGTTTAATTATCAATGACTGTGCGCAATTGACTTTTAAATGAAATACAGTCTATTTTTAAGAACCTATTTTTAAGATTTAAGTGCACAGCTAAGAATCTTGAGCAACTGTAATTAGCACCATGTAATTTTTTTCAAGGCCTGTATAATTCTACTGTACCTATTTTCTTTTTTAAAAACTTTTGAAAATCATTAATGGGCAAATGGTTCATTAACTTTTGGTAATTTTGTATAATTAAAGTTTTTTGCGTAATGCATTTGCAGCTTTTGTTTTCATTTTTAAATGGTGCTTGTAAAATGTTGTCCTATGGCCATTGGTTAATGACTGAATTTGTAGTTGTTTTTAGTTTTGCTTCATTCATTGTGATCTTTTGTTGCAACCAAATGTCCTGTTAATAATTTAAATTTTCGCTGTTTTTAAACTAAAAATGTACCGTAAACATTATGTCGTGTAATATTTTTAAACAGCCATTTGTAACACTGCTGACACGTTAAAGTGTTGAGTTTTAACATTTGTATCACATTCCCCTCTTTTTTTAATGCCTAGAAAAGATGAAAAGATGACTTAGCGTAAAAATTGTACTGTACTGTATATGCATGTACATTGTGCGTTACGTAGCGTATAAGATGACGTACTAACACCTTGGGAAACGTCTATTGTATTTTTGTGTAAGTAGAAAAATATGCATTCACTCAGCCAGGCGTCTTCTCTTTCTCCAATTTTATTTATCTTTCGCTGCGCACACACACTCTATTCCCACGCGTTCCTATAGTCGCTTACTTCGAGAACGCCATTGCTTCAACCAAGCGTAAACAATATTGGACTTTATAATTTGCGCATGCGTTGTGCGATCTACAGCTTTTTTTGTTGTTGTTTATCGAAACTAGACGATTTCTTTTAACCACGCTCGACAACATCGCTATCACCATCGCATCGATTCCACTTTGATACTTGCTTCGAACTTCTAAGAAATGAAAATCGAGAATGGCTTTACGTTTTAGTAGTGTGGAGATGTACTGTACTGTAGCTTTCATGTAGGTGGTGATAGTGGGTGTTTGGTGATTAGATGAAGAATGCTGAAGGGGTGAATAAAATTGTGAGGGATTGTGGCCACAGCTATAAAAAATGACTGACTGCTTTTCAAATAGTTTTTGAAAGTTATGGGAAGGGAATTTGGGGTTAGTATATTAAAAACGCCATGCAAGTTTGGATATGTAAAGTGAACTAGACTACTCGTAGATGACGGTAGTCATAAGCCATCAAAACAAAATTAAAGGAAATTTGTATAAAATCGTTAAAATAGCTGTTTTTGTTGCTGTAGCTCACTGTTCCAGTTCATTATTAGTCATATAGTAAATATATAGTGATTTTCTAAATGATATGAGACAAATTATCATTGGAACTGATACGGTTTTGTCTCGTTTCTTTACTGGCACTGCTAAATCAGTGTTCCAATTTACCAAATCAGCCGGTATAATACTGGTGGAAGGTTATAATTATTTAACGATGGCCAAAATTACAATATACAAATTATTAGCGTAAAAAATAAAGAATATTTAGCGGAAATGTTTATTTAAATAGCGTTGAGCGTTTTCAATTTAAAATATTAGCAGTGGTTTTTTTTTTACTTTTATTTTTTTATCAAGCATGTGTTGAAGTTGAAAGCAATCTTGTTTTTTTTTGTTGCTTATATTAAATTTGATGCGCTGCATATAATTACTGTTTGGCGCTTTTCTGTTTTGTACCGTTTCATTTATTTTATTCCGAATTTTTTCTTGTGGCAAACTTGACAAACAGGAAAAAGTCAAGTTATCTGCATAAATTTATCAAGTGGTTCTTGCTCATTTATCAATTTCACACTCAACGTTGTGCTTTCTGTTTCATAATACTGTACTGTGCTTCTGGTCTCAATGTGTTGTGGTAATTTATCAGGGCCCTTTTTTACGTTTCATTTAGCTATACTTTTGTGTATGTGTATGTTTATATAAAGCTTTTTTTTCTTTTTGAAAAGCTTGAATTTTTTATTCAGTCGCTAGGAAGCAGTTATGCAACTAAATGTTTTTTCTTTCACTGAATAACCAATGTTTTTAAACCGGTTGCTTGAAAGGGCGCAAAAACTTTCCATTAAAAAGAAATTTTACGCCGAATTTGAATTTTTTATTTTTTGTTTGCATTCCACTATTTCACTTCCAATTACTACAATCCAGTTTTTTTATTGCGAAAAGATCTAACGGGTAAATACATCTTTTTAGACAGTACTATAAGACGGAAAATGTTTTTTTAGAACTTTCAGATGTGCAATTTCAACTTGCTATATAGGGCATGTTTTTTAAATTTTTTATAAGAAATCTGATAAAGAAATTGCACTGAAAAGCCTACCGTTATTGATATATTTTGAAACTTGATTACATATCAGTTGGCAGTTATTGGGCTCTTCTAATTAAATTGAAAATTAATTTTGTAATGTAAACATTGAATTACGACAGAGTTCAATACAGTAGCAAATAAATCTTTAATAATTGTAATTAAAAATACTTTGTAACTCATTAAGAATGGCCTGTTAGGTTTCTTTTTAAAAGTTTTTTCATTGTGTAAGACTGTAAATGTTTTGGCGATGGTACTTATTTGTACTGTAAGAAAAGAACATAGATAAAAGAAATGACTGTAACTAATTGGGTACTGTTTTTCTGGCAATAAATAATACCATGACGTCGAATCGGTAGACGAAAATGAAACCTTTTTATTTTGTTTTGTAATTATTTTTGTCTCCAATGATTTTGCAGTGTATTATTTTTGCTTAATTTTAGATTACAAGTGTGTAACATAACGTTATTTACCAATAAGAATATTATGTTGACATCATCGAAAATTAATTATTAATTTTTATGTGAGCATTCTCTTGGGAAATTTAAAAATTTACTATCTCTGTTTGCTGTACTTTGCTGGCTAAATACAAATTTAGTAGAATGCTGCTGTTAATTAATGTTTGTCATTAAACGAAAAAATAATAAAAAAGATTGTCTGTAGTTTTAAATTTAAAGAGGAACGTGGCTATCTCGGGTGATTTTCGAAATTGGATTATTTTTTTCTAATGACAAGAAAGAAACGAGACAAATTGTTATTGGAACTAATATAATTTTGTCTCGGTTATTTTTTTGGGCTGTAAAAAACTGTTCTAACTTAGAAATCCCCCGGTTAATTAGTTGAAAACATAATTATGATGATTTTAATAATTTATTAGGTTGTTTCATAAGTTCGTTCGCATTTTATGGTTTATTCTCCAATGATGTTAATGTTTAGCATAGCAAATTTTTGAAATTCTGTTTGCTGCTTTGGAAAATGTTTATTGAAAAGAAACATCCAATGGAAGTTATGGAACTTATGAGACGACCCATCTAATTTCATTCTCTGAATTTAGATTATGTTATTAATCTAACCATTATTAATTTTTTTTTCTTAGAAATTTCCATGAGCAAGTACAGAACGTCGCCATGCAATTTCAGTTAATGCTCGGTAAGTTTTGTTGTTACCATAATTAAAATATTACAAGTTAACTGCTTTGAGTGTGTATTCCAATTATGTTTAGTGGCACATAAATTATTTTACAGTCAGTTAGTTGTAATCGCTTCATAATTGGATTATAAGAAGAAGCAAAAAAAAAAAAAGTTGATTTATTAGATCTCATTTAATGAAAGTGCTGGGTGTAATACATGTACGAATCGTGTTTAGTAAGGAGTCAGAACTAAATGGAAAGGGATGGTTTGGACTATATGGAGTATGTAAAGGTGGGGTTCATATTTATGATCAACAAAATATCCCTGACACTCTTAGACGCCATATGCTAGTTTTGTTTTGTCCATTTCTGAGCCTCTTAGCGCATTTGTAGACCAAAGAAGAAAGAAATACATATGGGGAGGGAGAAAATTAGGCGGCCAATTTTTATGACCCAACTTGATGTAGTTTTGGATCAACTTACACCACTAAACGCTTGTCGTCATAAAGGACATCTCTGCTGTTGTTGTGTGACCATTCCTTCTCTCCACCTTCTTCTATTTAGTCCTTTTGTCTGTTTGTTTGCAGTCCCTGTTGATGCTTAGTATGACAATTTGTGTTATGGTGTCAATATCATAAAACAACTCATTGATGTGTTGGGCATAGTGTTGGAAGATGTAAAGGGAGTGAGTGGTACAATTGTGGTGGACACTAAGTAACGATTGGGGGAACACACACGTACGGAGATTGAGAGTTGGTTTTAATAGTGTAATTGGCAAAAGTCGCACAAAGCTGCAAGCAAACATTCCGCATAGGATTATTTTGTCGTTGTAAGCTATAAACTTGAGGAAAATGTTGTAGGTTGTTAAGCAGATGTTTGTCATTTAGCTTATTGGAACTTCAGAAAAATGCTTAACAAGTGCACTGTTATAATTAGTGGTACTGTTGAGACTAAGTTAGTTACCACTTTTGATTAGTTGCTTGTCTTTACTGGTCATTGCACTGTATATTATAAGTAAGAAAAATTAATGTTTTGTGTTTTTAAATGCCATTTTCTAGATGACATTTCACTGTGTCTGCTAATGGTTAATCTTGAAGTTTTAGTTTGTTTGTTGCGCCAAAGATTTAAGAAAGCACAAAAGAACGTTAAGATTTGATTGGTTGTCAGACTTTTGTATTGATTAATAGAAAGTAAATATAGGGGTTAAGTTGTTTGCTCTTCAAGCACTTATTGATTTTGATTTGCAAATTGATATTGCAGTCATTGAAGACGCAACTCAGCGATAGGCTTTATTACTGGGTTTTATATTATCATTATTGCCATTGTATTCGTTGTTGTTCAAGCATCTTTTTTATATTCATTTTCTGAATGTTTCTTTTCTTTGTTGGTCGTTATGAATTTTTTTACAATTTTGCTATTTACGTAAATGACGTTAACAATATTCTATGTAGATTTGATATTGGAGTTTTTTTTGCTTTATTTGAGAATCGTATGCTGAATTTGGCATTGATTTAAAATTAACTTTGTGATTTTGAGTCTGTGCAGTAATTGGATATGGATTGATAGGCATATAGTATTGTATTAATACGGTATGGTACCCGGTATTTACAGATGTAAAACCGTTTCTTTCACTGACTTGAAATTGCATTTAAGCTTTTCGTTTGTACATGTAATAATTGAGTTTAAAAAGAATTGGCTTCTTAGTTTGAGGACCCTTTTATGTAATAAAGTATTTTGACAATTGATGTAAATCAATTGCATGACAGTATAAAACTAAAAACGATTTTTAAAACGTTATTAATTGATTTCGTTGATGGTCATCGAAAAACATAGTAAATATATCAAAAGTGATTGAGTCTAGTGAAGATTTTGATGAAAAAATAAAGCACTGATTGATTTTTATTTAAATACAGTATGTATAGTATTGTATTTTGATAATGAAAAATTTAATACTGTCGGTTTCTGCTTGTATTAATAATTTACAGAAAAGTCAGACAATTTTATAAAGCCGGATTTTCAATTATATTGTTAATGTAAAACTTTAGAAAACAAATTTCTAATTAAAAAGTAACGATCTTAATTGAGTTTCTTCATTACAATATCATGTTTAAATAACGCCAATTATATTAAATGAGGCAATAAGCGAAGGATTTCATCATGACTAAATAAAGTGTTTATATTGATATCAACCGTTATTATTATAATTTTCCATTTCTTAATCGTAACTGTAGTACTTGATCGTTTCATTGCTTTTGTAGAGTATAGACGACTAAGTTTTTATGCGCTTGAAGGGTTTGCCATAGGGATTAGAAAGAAATGCTTCAAATGTGTTGGCACTATAAAAAGACGAAGTTGAATATCTTTACTAATGTGTTTTTCAAATTCTTTATTTTTTATTTCATTTCTTTACTGCCATCATCACATTTAATCTTGATTTTGATGTTTATGGCTTCCTCACTTGTATTTTGCTGGCTCTGCCAAACTTTTGAAACAAAAATGTCGATTTATAGCGTAATTTGCATCTGTTTATGCCAAAAGCTCAAATGTATGGGATTGTCGATTGTAGAAAACAATGTGCAAATTGATTTCCACGTCATTCACCATTCTCGTGCTGTACATACCCACACGCACACACACATACAACTTCATTGTGAAAAGCTGTTGTTATAATAATGACACATGTAGATAGCTATTTAGGAGCTTCTTCACCAGTTAACGCCACAAAATGCACCTGAACCAGTGACTATGTTCATACTGTTCAAAATAAGCTTCAATTTAATACATAAAAGTTAAGTTACTCTTCCCCCATGAATAATTTATATAGGAAAATAACTTAATATTTTTATTTATGGAAATTAAAATGTAAAATGCAATAACGCACAGCTACATTTTTCATGAAATTTATGCTTTGTTTTAACTAGAATTTGTATAATGTTGGTGAAGCACATTAATTTTAGAAAATAGAGCACCACGGATTTTCCATGTTTTTGTGTATATTAGCCATTCTTTGTGAACAGCTGCAGCCTATTGTCATAGCTTAGAAACTTGTCATACTTTTGAAACTCAATTTAAACTAGGCTATACCGTATTTACAATTGGACTCTTATTATAGACAATCATTTTGAACTGTTTTAAGTTTAGATATAAAGTATTCGAAGTAGATCGATAAAATAATTCTGCTCAATTTAGTTTATTATTTCAGTATTTTTTGTTATTTAATATCTAAGTTAAGTTATACCCACCATGTTGCTATTGGGTTCTCACAGTAAAGAAACAAGAATGAATTGCATGGCTTGACCATTTATTTATTGCCAGTGTGTTCAAAAAACGTATGATGTATAATCGTGTTAAATTTTTGTGTTAAAATTGAATTTATTTGTTTTTGCAATAGTTTTTTTTTTACTTAGTTATGTGCAAGTCGTGCAATTCTTTAATCAATTTGGTGTAGTTGATTTGTGGAGTTGCTAACTTGAGCTTTAGCTTGAGGAGTAATTGGTGTTACTGGAAATTTAAGTTATACAGTCTATCCTATTGAACTGTAATTTTATTGCGAAACACTTTTTCCACTTTGCAGCACACAAACACATAACGAAAAGTCTTTGCTAAATTAATTTATGAATGTTGAAACAACTTTCGTTGTGTTGAGTTGAATGTAAATAACAAGCTAAACGTTGAGAATTGCTGTGTGCAACGAATGTAAATAATACACTAAGATTTCAAAAATATATTAAATACTATACTGAAAGTTGTATTACGACTTGCATAGACAACCGTTTATAATTCAGTACTTTGCAGTAACTAAACGGTATAAGCGTAACGTAATGCCATGACAATGCAAAATATTTTAATTATAAGACTGCTCGTTCAAGCCGTCATAAATCAGCGTGTATATTGTTTGTTATATAAAGAAAACTTTTTTTTTCCTTTACATTTTCGTTTCTTTTGACGCTCGTTAAGATGGAAGAAACGATGACAGATCAATCGATGTGTGTAGATTGATGTATGTGAATACGCTTTTTTTATAATAATGAAACCACACTTCCATGCTAAAATGACAATACACAATGTACACAAACCAAGAGGAAAATTTGAAAGTCCAATATTGAAAAAAATCAAATCGAAAGACGAAGAAGAATTAATATTTGGTTTACGGAAATGTTGGCAATGTTGCTTTGAAGACTGACATTTATTTTTTTCTATTTTCACATACACAATTTGAGTACTGTATCCCATTATTTCTACACCGTATTGGAAAACGCAACTGTGACTAGAAGTACAGTCAGCTTCAAGAGTCTTATGCGCAGTTGTAGACGAGTTGCAAAACTTTCATGTCAAGTACTTCCTGTCCAAAATTTTGTATATAAAAAATTCTTTTTTCTCTGTAATATTTTGTTTGTGTTTGTTTGCAAAGCGCTGAAAATGACTGTATGAATGATGAGTGTGACATCACACAATGCCACTCTGAGGTTTGTATCGATTTCCTGTTCAATTGACGACGCATGAATGACATAAACTTCCTTTCATGAGATTGAAATACACAATAAATATAACATTCAACATTTTTTTAAAACGGGGAATATCAGCGGCAAAACTAACAAACGAAGCTTGTTTTGATATTGCACGAAATATGGTGGATGACTATTATTAAGACATAAAAATTATGTTTCTTTTGTAGGAGGAATTTGTGACAATCGTAAATCATCTATTCAATTGAAGTGTACAGGGAACAGGGGGAGAAAAGTCACATTGTCCTCGTAACTTTATCATATTAATAAATTCAATTAAGAAACGATACCGATTAGCATTTTAGTCTCGTTTCTTTAATTGGCAAATCTATATTGAACGCAAGGTCATTTGATAAATAAGAAATGAGACAAATCTTAATTGAAGCTAGTGCAATTTAGTCTTGCTATTATTAGTAAGAAGTTACAAGATTTTCTTATGAAGTTGACATGTAGCTCGTACTTTCAGAAATTTTTTTAGACTTTTAAAAATAAAATTTGTAATCAAAAATCTAATTTTTTGAAGTTTGTGGACCTTGATCGATTTCTCTCGTTTTTTTAAAATTTGCTTTTGAGCTTTCAACATTTGTTTTTGTTTTTAAAAATTAAGATTCTAATTTTATGAACTATTATGATTATTACCGTAAAACTTTGATGATTTATGCGAGTTTGGCAGCAGACGTGAAAAATTAACACGTAGCATTTGCTTCCTGAATTTGATGCACAAGTAATCGTGTAACCTCGCCCCTTTGCTATAAAACTCTAAAAGATATAAACGAAAGTTGGAGTAACTGACACGGTTACTTTGAGCAGAGTAATAACCATATCTTTATATGCGAAATAGAAAGAGTTTTATGTTCACAGTTGCGTCTTCCTGGACCTATTTCTGGCTGGAAGTATAATGTTTTGTTTGCAACTACAGAACAAGATAAAAACTTCACTTTTGGGTTTTTGGCTGCAGATATGCATACAATATATTGCACAGTACACGTGTATTATGTATAGTATACTGTATATACAACTTTTCTACATCTGTGACTATATAATTTTAGCTGAAGTAGCAGAAATTATGAACGTCGTTTTGTACTTTTCATGCTTGAAAAAAAAATTGCATGACGAGAATATAATGTGTAACGTTTTTACGTAACTTGTACTCGCTTCTTAAACATGACATTGACTCTTACAGTATATACCTTTAATGTTTGGGGAAGAAAAATGTCTGCTACATTAAAATTATTTCAACAGATGTACTACAGCGCACAGTTGAGAAAACACACTCGTAACTGCTTTCTAGTGTGCATTTTTCTTCACAATTCTGAGACTAAAGTTAGTATTTAAAAACCGCAACAGGATTTAATATGACGTTAACCTTGAAACAACAGCTTTTGTAACCTTTAAAAAACTTATGATTATGTAGTTGTTTAAAATAATAGGATAAACAGTTGATCTGCCCATATTTTCTTTATTGGACCATTGTGTTTATCTATTTTTGCACATGGAGTGCAGCAATTATCTTTTAGCTGCCAGTTAAATGTTTACGGTTAAGTTAGCTAACTGGTCGGCATTTTCTTATCATTTTACCAAAGGTGACGCTTCGTGGTCTGTACTGATTAGTTTTTGTTTATTACGTTAACTTGATCGAAGAAAACCCACTCTGGCGACCATGTTCAGAAACCATTTGCAGAGTCAATAGCGCAATCTTTTAGCCAAATAAATTAGTACTCTTATAGTATTAAAGGAACTGAATCTGGCTTTAAATAGCTTTTTCAGTTATTTTCTTCGTTTTTTTTTGTGCAAATTTCTATATTTCGTTTAACTTATGTACACGTTTTATACATTTCAATTGATTTCAGCGAATATGGTTTCTTAAATACACATTTAAGTTGATTTAAGTTCTTGTTTTCTACATTTAAGTTGACTTCAGTACAGGTTTTCTACATTTCAGTCGATTTCAGTACATGTTTTCTAGATTTCCGTACAGTTTTTCTATATTTCAGTCTATTCCAATATATATTTTCTACATTTCAGTCAATTTCATTACATGTTTTATACATTCCAGCCGTTTTAGTAAATGTTTTGTACATTTCAGTCGATTTCAGTACTCTTTTTATACATTTCAGTAGATTTCAATACATGTTTTCTACATTTTCGTACATGTTTTTCACATTTCAGTACATGTTTTTCAAATTTCAGTTAATTAAAAAAAAATTTTAATACTTATTTTGACATTTTAAAACTATTTTTAAACACTGAGGTAAACATAAAAATTGATTTTTAACGTTGTATAAGGAAATTAAAAGTTTTAAAAACATTTTTAGCTTGTAAGGCCTATCTAAAACAACCTGGTTAATTTGATTAAAAATTATCTCGTTAATTTTTTTTTAATTTTATTTTTGGAAAATGTGGTATTCCTGCATAAAATCATGAATAATCTAGCACTCGGCAATTATGTAAAATTTAAACCAACCGGTTAATGTATTCTCCTTTGAGAATTTCTCTCATTAAAATTTAGATTAGAAAGTCAACTTATGATAATTACAGTATATTTAGCAATTTTTAAATGTAACAGTGGGCTTGTACATATTTAATTTTTGAATTCAACATTAAAATTTCAAAGTATACGGTAAATTAAGTGAAAGTCGCTTCAAACTTTCTTCTTACGACGTCGATAGAAACTTTTTGATGGCTATGCCATTAATGTTTTTTTAATTTTTTTTTTAAAAGAAAATGATCTTTGTCATTATTTATTCATTTAACAAAATGAAATTGTGCAGAGTTGCTCTGAAAACGTCGTCAGCTTCTGCGCAACTTTGAAGATTGTTGAAAAGAAATTTAATAAAGTTCAGTAAGTTAATGCAACTTTATCGTCAAGATAGATGTTATTTGAGTTTGAAATTAAATCGATTAGCATATTGATGTTTGCATACTCGTACATTCACATTAACGTTACAATGTGTTTTTTATGTGAAGAATTTAGATTGTAGAATGTAGAAGATAATAAATGAGTGGGAAATGGTCCACTATATATTGTAAGCTACTTTGTAGACATAATGACGGCTTATGCAGCAGATGGCTTTGCTAAACGAATATGATTGACTCGCCGCTGCCAAGCGCAGATTGTTTGGACAAACTCATCAATAATTGACTTTTATGAACAGTTGCTATGTCAGTCTTTACATTTCATTCCATTTTATAATTTTGTCCGCCCTGCTGAATATTACTATAGAGCACAACTACTGTAGCATTTCAATCACGAAATTCCGTATACCGGTACTGCAAAGACTGCTTAAAATTTCCGTCTTAGAATTTCGATTTACAGATTTGATATTTATTAATAAAAATCATTGGCTCTACTATTGACGTTTTTTGTTATGTACTGTACTTGAAAATCCGTATTGAAGTTTGCCGAAACATTTCATTATTCTGCCATTTTTTTTAGATAAGATAACTTAAAAAAAAAATATTTTGTAATTTTCGTTTTATACAGTGGAAATGCTATACAATTTTGTTGAACTAATTTAGAATTCATTATTTTACTGTATGTCAAATGGAGAGTAACTGATGGTTATAATTTGGAACCTTCATTTATTACATGAAGCAATTATAAAATTAAACGTTTAAAATATTTAATTTACCATGCTATGGCATGCAATATACTGTATAAAATTTGAAAATGGCAATTAAACAGAAGAAATAGTCGTTGATCAGGTGTCAGGTGTGGAAAATAAGGAGACAAATCGATATTGGAACTTCGAAACTATGATTTAGTTCTGTTTATTTATTGATTTTTTTTCCTGTTGCTAGAAAATATTGGAACAAATGTCTACATTTAATTGTTTCTTTATTGGAACTTACAAAAACCGCGTTTTAGGTGATAGAATTACCTGGTGAGAAAAGATGTCTCTCGTGACATTTAGTCCCAAATTATCCTGTTTTAGTAATAAGTAATTGAAGCACTTAAAGAAGTAGATTAACTGGTAAACTTTGTGTCTCTAAAATGAGTTTTTGTTTTAAGGATTCATGTTTAAGACTTCAAAATGGTTGAAACTCTACTTGTTATCAATTAATGCAATACTGTATTATAAAAGTTAAATACAGTACACTTTTAATGTTCTTAATTTCCCAATGGAGATGTGTCATTCTATGAACTTGATAAGAATGAGGGTCTTTTTACATTGTATTTTTATTTTTACAGTACATGTTTGTTACACAATTCTTTTGACATGGTAATTTTATCACGGTTTTTTTTACGCTGGTATTAACTATCCTACATTATACGTAAATCCGGATTAAATCTGTCGCGACAATCTCTTTTATTAATTTTGTGCGTGTTTATTTAATTAAATTTAATTGAAATTAATTGTCATCGGTCAAGTCAAATGTCAGCTTGACATGAGACAAGAAATTAATGATAGTTGGCAAGTAATGCGATCTGTTTTTAGTATATAAACGAAAGTTACGTTTACTGGTGGTTGTAGCTGATAGAGGGCGTTTGCGATTTATTATGTTTGACGTTGACTTAACATTATCCATGAAAACAAGGCGAAAACGATATATTCTGCGATCAAGCCTGAAACCATTAATAATATTAAATGGCTGTGCTGATCCACTTGAATATCCATGCCTAAAGGGTACTATATTGGGTATATGCTTGCTTTATGATGTTGTGAGTATACAGAATGCATGGTGGGATGAGTGGGTGATGTGTTACTATACTGATGAAATGTCTAATAGTGTAATCATGGCTTGAGCATGCGCACAATTAGGTGCGTGCTTTGAATCAAAAATATTCTTTCGTCTACTACAAATACTTGTAATACGAAAATCTTTAAGTAATGTTTGGTTTTTTAATGCAATTATAGTTGTAACTACTTTATGTCTTACGTTCAGACCAATGCATACACCACGATTGATTACCAAGATTATTTTACTGTTTTTAATGCGATTTTCTCTTTTTATCTAAATGTGTTGTGTCTTTATGGTTAGCTTGCTGTAAAAATTGTGAGGGATTAATTAAATTTTATATTTTTAATAAAAAATAAAAATGTTGGATTTGCGGCATTTTCCTAGAGAAAATTAATGAAGCGTACAAAGCCGAATATAAAGCTGCGCATGCGCTTCAACTGAATGCAGCATTATTAAATTATTAAGGTACTAGGGTATTTTCGAGACCATTAGACAGTTAAATAGTACACTGATTTGTTAGGTTACAACATGAAATGCTCTCTGGCATGTCAAAAATTATTTTTTGAATACAGTAATTTAATAAAATTGATTTGAAATGGGAACGCTATACAGAGCATGGATTTTAAATACAGTGGAATCTGGTTAACACGAAGAAATACTGCGGTCCAGAGCTAAAGTATAGGCATTTCCATACATTATTTGTCGGTTAACACGAAGCAAAACCCAGTTAACACGAACTGATTTTGTTAATTTTTATAGGTTTTTATGAAAACAAATACAAAATCCATACATTTTTTGTTGGTTTTTATAAAAATAATTTAAAATTGTATTGTCTTTTCTTAAATGCATACATGCATATGTTTGCACGAAATGCATAATTTTGTATCTATTATGATGTAAATAATGATTCTAATATTAAGGAAATCGTGATTTTGGTCAGTATATATGTATTTTTTCAATGTTTTTGTTTAACACGAAGAAAAATCTCGGTCTTGACGGCTTCGTGTTAACGGGATTCCACTGTATTAACATTTGGCAGTAATTTTGAGGCTTTTTATTTGGCTCTTACATGCTTTTATGTATTTTGGTCTGCAAATATTCGTACTAATTGAACAGGAAAGTACCAAATCGTGAATTTTAATTAATTTATGTATATTTTTTAAAAGTAGATTTAAGAAATTGGCGTTTGATAGAGAAATTGAATTAAATTAAGTAAGTTATTGCTGAAAGTAACGCTTTTTTTCTTCATGCAAATATAGAAAAAATAGAAACTCAGTTATAGAAGAGTCGTTAATAGCGTTTTACAGGAATTAGATTATGTTTGGGTGTAGCGTAATTTAAATTCTGCCCGATAAACATTATTTTGAAAATTGCTATTTCTTATTTCCAAGTCTGCAATTTAAAATGGCGAGGAATGCAAGCGTATGAATGAGTTTTATTTAGTTTGCTGAAAAAAGTAGTATATAATTTGTTAGGTGAAGATGATGATGTGAAATACTACTTTTGAGGAGGAAATTTCATCTCTTATGCTAGATTTTGCACACTATTTGCGCATGCACACTCGGTTTTAGCAAACATATCAACTGTGTAAACTTCGCTACTCTATGTGTAGTACTGTATTTGAAAACCAAAAATAAATTTCAAATAAAGAAAAACTGCTTTTTCTCATCATGTCAATTTGAACTTTCTTTCACTCAACATAACTGATTAGATCTGTGATATTAGCTTTTTGTAAAAAAATAAAGATGGCTCTCTATAACTGTCAGTGACATTGCACTGCTTTCCATCTTTTCGTAAGTTATAAACATCCAAACATAACGTCATGACGTCATTAGATGTATTACGTGAATGACAATTACATGCCAAATTCCAGAACTATGTCAAGGATTAAGAATCTTTTTTTTTTCTTTTTTGAAAGTTCATTTCGTTTGTTTATAGCACATAAAAATATACAGTGGTAACCTCTAAAACTGTAAGGATAGAAAAATACGACCATTTTTAATTAAATTAAGCCAAAAGTGGCAGTTTTGCTGTACATTATGTACTTAGGAACTATTAAATTTATAAAATGTGATGTTAAATAAATTGAAAGAAAAGAAAAACCGAATTGATTAAAAAGATTTATGAATGTTTGTAATGGCAAAAATAAAACACTAGATTTAAATTTATTATGTCAAATAATATGATTAAATCTAAAACTGGTAACTATTAACTGATTAATTGCTTATTTAGTGATTAGTGATCACGTAGGCTGTCCCTAAGTGTTTGATTATGTAATACACTTGTGTATTGTAGTGGAGCTTCATCATTGGGAAGGATTTATAGACAAAAATAGATTTAATTTAATTTTGTTTACTAATGCCAGTGGCTCCAACAGAAACATCAAAGTATTACAAAATATCCAACAAATTAAGGTTTACTCTATTCAATCTGTCCACTAAATGGTAATACTGTACTTTGGGTTTAATCGACAGCAATTTAATGAAAACCAACGCATTTTCGAGCTTAAACTATTCCACAATCTTGGAAAAACAACATAGGTGCAATTTTCATTTGCATTAGATCTTTTTACAGTCACTAACTTAAAATCAGTACAAAATCAATTTTTGACTCACAAAGTTAAATGAAAATGACGATTTGTGCTCCAATTTAGAAACAAAATTATTTTGTGTAAATTGCAATATTCGTTACTAAGGTTTTTACACTTTTTGAAGAGTTTTTTATATATTTTTAAGAATTGTTGGTGTGAGCAAACAGCGTTGTTTTTGGTTGTTTGATATTGCTAAGGCGTAGGCCAATGCTGCCGCTTTTTTATTCGGTATTCAAATGTTGTCAATTTTAAATGGCCAACTTTCAGTATTGTCATTACAACATTTTGTGGTTGACAAAATTTGGATAATGATGCGGTAACCTTGGCAGCGCCCTTAGGCTGACAAATACAGTTTTGTAAAATGTAAAAGAGGAAATATTTTGGTTTAATAAACTGGTATTATTATGCAAGTGCATTGTAGTATACCCTGCACAATATTATAGGGTGAAAAAGTGACGGTAATATTTACAGGAAGATGGAAATAAATTGCTTTATTGTAATAAGAGCTAAACGAATTGATACAGAATGATTTAAGAGTCACAGCAAACTTTGTTTGTTAAATGTGGGGTTTCTGGATATTAAAAATGAAAGTGGTTTTATATGGAAATGAGATTATCATTAGCGGTTCATAGTGTGGTACTGGTAGGTTTTTTATAGAATTTTTTTAAGTAAAAGAAACAATACAGCTTGCTTTTGTTGTTATTTTTAATCTTACTACGTTTATAATATAAGATAATTTTATTTCTCGTTTTTTATATTCTTGTGTGTGTGTGAGGCTTATTTTTTATAGCGCTCATAATATGAGAAAATTGTTTAGAAATCGATTAATAAAAAGATTAAGCATGGTGATAATGAACAAGAGTTTATACATTTTACGACTGGGCGTAGCTTGACGATTACTGTTGCAATATTTTGCGCTGAGATAATTGATAGTTTATTAATATATAATCATTAAGCTGATTCGTAGTGGTATTAACATTTTATAACACTTGGACGACTAACATGAAAAGTGCTGAATGGGCAAAAAATTGAAATTCAGTTTATAATCTCCAGAGGGTTTATTTTTTCTTATTCTTAAAATGAAGATTAAATTAGTTTAGAAAGAAGATTAAATTGCTGGTTACGAATTTTGTATAAGTTAGCACTTAAATTTGAGATTATTAGACGCTAAAATTAAAATTTGCAAGACATACTGTAATTATTAAACCGGATGTAGTAACTTATATTGATGAAAATGGCAGAAAATAAGACGTTTCTGCAAAAAATGCTGTGTATTTGAGTTTCAAAGGTCTGAAAAACACTTTAGTTAAGTTAATAACATCGATAAATTGATCAATTTAATGCAATTATCATTAATGCAACTTTTGTTAATGATGAAGCGGTTCTGAAATTCATTATGCATACCGGTAATGCATATCAAATATACTGTATGTCTATTAAAGTGCCAATTCAGTCAGTGTATTATGGATTAAAGTTTTAAGACATTCTTAACAAAAAGAACTGGCTTAAATCGAATCCAGAGCCAAGCCATAAGCAATGTCGGCGTTTTTGTTGGCATATTTATGACGTCAGACTGAAAGTCGAAACAGTGTTGTAAAATATTTACGATTTTTTTTACTTTTTTTTTGCTATTACTGTATATTCAGTATACGATTCACACGGCAGGCCAATTGTTATTCTGTAGCAGATGATAAATATTTACGACCTGTCAACACTCGAATTTCGTTTTTCTTTTAACTTTTTTAAATAGATTTTTTTTCTTTTGAAAGCCTTTTTATACACTGTGTATATTGCTATTTTGCTTAGATAAACATTTTTACTAGTTAGTTTTCGTTTAACTTATTTGAAAAGATCCAACAATTGAATGACAGAAACTTTTTAACGTTATGATACTTTGAGGACGCTTTATGTGTTGCCGAAAGTTTATATTTTTATTATTTCTGAAGTGGCAACGTATTTCTAAGTTGATTCGTTAATTAATTTGATGCTTTTAAGTTTTATGACCATCAACATAGAGCTGTTTTAGTCTTTTTAGGAATAGTTGTAGTAAAAGGGCAAAAAAAAAGACATTTAAGACGGCCTTGACGTACATGGACGAAATTGTCAACCATTTTGGATAAAGATCATATTGGAAACGGAAACCAATAGAATATACTATCCAGGACTTGTGTGATTAGCTATCTATATCTTGTTCATTTGTGCGCATGCGTAGATGGTTTACTGCCGGGCTGAAAGCATTTTTATGTTGCGCGCCAGAATGGCTATATTGGTTGTCGGATTGTTGTTTGACGCTATAAAGACTTGAGAAAGAGAGAAGAAATATTATGTTGTGGATAGTTATGAAGAGAAACACTATTATTGAAAAAGTTTTATAACATAACTGATATTTTACAACTTTAACTCGTACATAAAGTATAATATTAAAAGTTATAAATGCGCTCTCAAGTCTTTTTTTGTAGTTTTACGTTTTACGTCGACGAGAGAAAATGACGAAATTGTTACGAACGAAAAGGCAATTTTAATTTGTCACCAGTTTCTTTCTCTGCTAATTGGGTTTTATGTCTTAAACGTCAGCTTCTGAGAAAATGACTTTTATGCTGTTTTAGCGCTGGCGTAGAAACACTACTGTACGCGCAAGTGTTAATATTGAACAAGGGAGAAGAAGCGTTATGAGCTTTGGAATTATTGTCCTTCATTTTCTAATTACAACTACACCGTTCTTGTATGTCATACACACTTTTTATACCCTTAACATGGCTTCCTTAAGTTATAATTAAAATTTTAGCCGGTATTAGCGCTTTTTTGTTTTAGTTATTTGCGCGTTTTAATGACGCTACAAAGTAGCAAAGCTTACGGATTTGATATCAATGATTTAGTTTTGCAGTTCTGAGAATTGGATTTTTACTTTTTAAGGTAGTTAGTGTTTTAATGGCCATATTTAGCTAATTTCTAAGCTCAAAGCATCCGAGTATGGATGCAACTGTTAATTGACTCATTTTGTAAACTTTTCTTCTCCAGGTTTATTTGGATTATATTTATTTTAAACGGTGATTAGCGTCATTTTGAAAACATGTTGTGTAAGTTATACTGTATGTGGAAGATGGAAGAAATGCCTTACTTGTATTTATAAATTTCCACTTTGACGTCACCTTGGACTTCCTGTCAATTATTAACTGATAAGGCAGTGGATAGGGTTGGTTTTTATTTTTCTTCTTCATTTTTTTTAAATGTTCTGCTAATACCCAAAATACCAGTTTTTGTTTTGAACTTTGTGTTTTGTTTATTGCGTCAGTGATTTGTTGAACAAGTCTTTTGTTTTGTAAAGGGGTTAATTTAATTATAAGACCTGCACAAACGAGGTTAAAAGTTCGAAAATGAAAGTGAACAAAAATGGCTTGTTAACTTCAAACTTGAAAAGAAACAATTTTGTCAAGTGTTTACTAAGGAAAAGAAATGAAGGATGAAAAATCAACGCTTAAGCTTTGCCAATGTAAAGAATTTCTAATGAAAAATTTTAATTTTTAGCTGTGAGCAAGCATTCCTAATTAGTTAGTAATATAAGAGAAGTTGCTAATAAATTGACAAATATTTTTTTTCATATTAAAAAAGTCTGACATTTTGCAGATACTTCAAATTGCCATTAGCACAACAGTAAATGTCATATTCGGTGTTGCAGAAAAATGTGATGTAGAAATAAAACTTAGCTTGAAATGAGGCTTTTGTTTATTTTTTTATTAGAAATTCATTATCATTTTTAGTATTTTCTTATCTGATAAAGTCAACAAAAGCAGCCAAGCAACAGTGAATTTAAATAATAGTCAATAGTCCAAATTAAACATGCAATTTTTTGTTATCAGCAATAAAAAATGTTTTCATCGACATCTCGATGAAAAGTTTTTGCATTAAAATCTAGATGTAGTTGAAACTGCGTCTCTTTTTACTATTTTTACTGGAAAAAAATATATTTAACGATTCAAAAGCTTTTCCATTTCCATTGAAAATCGTTCAAACAGTCAAATTACCCATCATTTTTTTGGACCCACAGGGTTGCCTCAGACACATTTATTGAAATATACTCTTTGAAAATCATTATATTTTATTGGAATGTTTTTAAACGAAAATAGTACATTTTATTTTAGCTTACTCGGAAGAAGCACATGACGGATCGTATTATTAGACATTTAAAGTTTAAACTAATATTTATTTCTGCAACCAGGTGTCTGCAGTTTGTGTTTTGAAAATTTTCCATTTAAAAATAAAATAAGTGGTCGTTGCCTTCATCAAATTTCTGTTGAGACTATTAAATTAGGTTATGCGGTTAATAAGAAATTTCAAAATTTCTTACACCGGTAAACAAAGAAAAAATTATATACGCAGTTCATTTAAAATTGGTCAAAGAAAGAATTCAAGGCTTTCAAATGTTTAAAAGAAAATCAGATAATGTAATCAAAAGTATTTTTTTTTCTTGGGGTAAGCTCCTATTTGCCAAGCATTTTTGCAGTGCTATGAATTAGTTACTTTGTTGCATTTTCTTTGGGTGCCCGTAGTAGTGGCACTTAAGACAGTAAACATTAATACTTTCTTGCGTGTGCACAAGTATAAGTTTAAGCTTAGTTTAGACGTAGCCTATATGTTGTTTATTAGCCATTCTTTTAATTACCAGCAAGTGCTTTAACGATTCTTTGCTGAAAACTTAATGACATAGCAAATAGACATTTTAAAAGCACCCTAGTTAACGTAGAAATGGTGTACAGTAGTAGTTAGAGTGTAAACAGAAAATAGTAGCGCTTAATCCGCCAAGTTTCCATATCATATCCACAGCACTTAATTGCAATAGCATCGTAAACTTTGGTTTCTTTTTCACGTACCTTGGGAAATAACATAAGTGCTTCTGAAGCAGAATGATTGACTTTTAGTATTGTTTTGGTAATTACTGTATCATATTTTTTTGAAAATAAAATTAGATTAGGTTAGTTGATAAGTATTAAATTAACGATGGTCATTTGGGTCTGACGCATCGAGGCTCTGATCTTCTTATACTGGCATATTACATTATGGCGAGATGATTGGCATATTTATAATTAAAATTGGATTTTTCAATCGGAACTTATCGATTCGGAGCGTCACAAAACAAGCCGGTGTACGCAATATAATACCCCAGATTTGTGTTATTGATGCATGTAATTTAATGTCTAGAGCTCCTGATGCTCTACTTGCACATGCAAGCAGTGTGCAAAATGGTGAATGTTAATGGAAATCAATTCCCAGTAACTGCAACGTTGTTGATAAGCGTGAAAAGTGAAAATGATGAACGGTAAATGTAAATTAGATTTGGTATTAAAAAAGTTATGATGTAGATGTCAAGTTGTCACGTCGGAATAGATTTATCATAGGTTATAACTTAACGTTAGTTGGCTAAATAAATAAAGTTGATTATTAAACTTAAAAAGCAGTGTCGGGCTTGTTTATGTAACCAGAACCATGGATATTGAAGGCACTAAATTAGGGTTGGGTTTTTGGGACACAGTTTTAGTTTTAGCAGTATATTGCTATAACTTATTATAAGATATTAAAAGTGGTTCTCTATGTGCAAAATACAAGATTTTGTATTAAAGAGCAAAATCTGATTTTCAAGAAGCGAAATTTAAGTATTAAAATAAATAAGTAAGGCTTTTAAACTCGATTATACTATTAAGAAGCCAAATTTAGCTTCTGCAGAATTAAATTCGGTTAAAAAATAACAAATTACCAACGATAATGAAATCAAAAAGTTAAGCAACGTTTTACTTTCTCTCGAGATCTAATTTCATAATTTAACCATGAGACTAACTCAATACTGCATTATATTGTTTTAAATTTAATAGCGTTTTACTTTAGCGATTTACTGTATGTTGTTAAATGTAATCAGCAGATATTGATTCCCTGTTGCGTGTTTTCAGATAATCGAAGCAGACGAAGCTTTTTCCATTGGCCATTCACCACGACACCATTTCCCGTAAGTCCAATTAATTCAAATAATAATTATTCTTTTTATCTGAATGCATACAAAAATGTGAGCTGCAACTAATCACAGTAAATTTCGTCATTAACAAAAACATTATTTTTAACTTATATTTATGCTCAACTATTGATAGAAATGGTTCTGTTCAGTGTTCAAGTGTATATTCACTCATTAATTTTTATGTTTTACTGTAAATGGCGTGACATCGCCTTTTGAAATCATTATAGTCAAGGAAGACTGAATAGATAGTTTAAAACCGGTTGTAAATGACAGGGATATACTGTAATGTACCTGGTGATTTTCTAAATCGGAGCATTTTTATTTCTACATTTTAACAAATAAACGAATGAGTTTGTTTTGTGACATGTTTTTGTCTCATGGAATATAATAAACGTGACTAATCTTCATTGAAGTTGATACTAATTAGTCTCGCTACTTTATTAGCATTCTAAAAACCAGTGTTCCAATTTAGAAAATCATCTGGTATTTTTTTTAGTTTGATCTGATTTACTCTGAAAAGCAGATGAAAAGTTTTGAAGTTGATAAAAGGCTTAGCGTAGTAGTTTTGGTGACATTTATTCTTATCGTTTTGCACTGCCATACATTTGGCAAAAGGCAGACATTTTGGCAAAAATTTAACACAATTGGCAGGAGAATAAGCAGTTTGAATCAGCACAGGCTTATAAATCAGATGTAATCTAAATGACATAATGAAAGCAGCACTTTGTAATGTAATCATTACGATTTTTGTTACAAAGTGAAACCAGTTTAACAGATAAAATTTAAGGGTGAGAGAGGAGGAAGGTGTTTTTTATTGTGATGAATTGCAAGTCTAGTAATATCTAGTAGTATAAAAAAAAAGATGATAAAGAATGATGTACAGATGGGGTTGAAAATGTTGGATAACGTCAAACTGGAGAGTGGTGGGGTATCCAAGTAATGTCAAAATAAGAAATGAAGCGGTTTTAACCAGCTTTACCACCAGTTAACCCATTCATAAATCACTGTTAGAAGTGCTTTCAGGATAAATGCTCAACTTCAGTATTCTTAAGTAGCAAATTATGTGGAATGACCATAATTAATGTCATTTTTCATCAAATTAACTTGTGATTTTTACATGTTAAATACAGTATACCAGTTGATTCCTTACATTGGGGAACCGTTTTTTACAGTACCAATAAAGAAACGGGACTAAATCAGATCTGTTTCAATGGCAATTTGTCCCGTTTCTTTCTTGTAATCAATATAAAAAGTGTTTACTGGTATTTACTGACCATTCTTTACGTGATATTTTAACTGGAATCTGTGTAGTTTATATTAAATTTTAATTGAAGTAAGTTTAGTATGTATTTTCTGCCCTTATGTGATTCTAATGAAGCTTTAATATGGACGAAAGGAGTAAACTTGTAAGTTGACTCAATACTTTTATCTTAAGTTGGTGTAATGGTTTAATACCATTTGCTTTAACTTTTTGAGCCATTCAATGTAATTATAAAGAATTTTATTACAACAAAGCAATGCCATTTGCTATAATTGTATTAATTGCGTAAAAACTTGAATTAAATTGATGCTAATGACTTTGATGGTAATCGACTTAACAATCTTCGTAGCAAATAAAGCAAATATTTAGCTTCTAGTCGGTTTCTAAATTGGCTGATCTTTTAAAAGACATGTACTAAATGGCTTTCTAATGCGATGATAGTCTTTAATGTGACTGTCTCTTGTTTTCTTTTAAAAGCAACTGCATGAGATTTTTTTAAGTGAAACTAAGGAGAAAAAAATGAAAAAAAAAGTAAAAAAGGATGTCGAAATGTCGATTGTCATTGTCGTATTTCTCTTTCTCTCTATCGATTTTCATCTTCAACTTGTTTTGTCTTTTACGGTTTGATTCGTCAAACAACTCATCCACTCAGCGTTTGTTTACTTAGCAAAGAGAAATAACAAAAAAACAAACTCTTCTCCCCACTCCCTTCCACTAGTGGAATAAAGCAGTTCTGGGAAAGAAATCCGATACAATCAAAGGAAACGAAGCTGATCGAAAATAAATAAAGAATAGGTGCTCGCACATTCATATTGGTACGTTATATACTGTATATACAGTATGCTGTATGTAACCGTGTAAGAGGAAAGTGCCCTGCTAATCAACACACCCCGTTTGAAAGGGGCGCTGCTACATCAACGTTTTTATTGTTGCTATTTTACAGCCCGACCTACTAAATGGATGGCAAAAGTACTGCATTGTAACTTACTGGGCGGAAATGTTTAAAGAAAACTACTTCAATATATACAGCAACGTACAGTATGTTATACTTGTGTGAGTGTGCTAGATCACCAGTTCAAAATTGAGTTTTATTCTGAACTGAACTGTGGATTAATTTAGTTAGCTTAATGTCTATTGTGCTGTATCATTAGACAAGGATTTTGACTTTTTGAAAAGATGGGATTGGATTGCTTTGAATATGTTGCGAGTCATTAATGCAAGTAATGTGATAACAGGAAATGCAATTTGCAAATTTAGGCACTTGAAATAGTTCATTTATTAAGTTGTTATGTCATGATATTTACAGGACAGTGGAATTTCAGTGGAAAGCCTAAGTTGTGCGTTGAAGGTTCTTTTTTTAACTTTTTTTTTGAGCAAACATGTATTTGCTTTTCTTGTTAAATGTCGTTAGAAGACAAAACCGAAAAACATTATTATGAGACAACCGACAAACCAATAAAATAATTAAGTGTTGCAAGAGGTCATTCCTACAGTTGTTTGTTTTCAGCTGGTCTGGTTCTGCGTTTTCATGCATTGTTTAAGGCTTCTTTGCTGGTTTATTTATAGAAAAGGGACTCCTAAAGGGCACAAATATTGCTCAGAGCCTCAGAGGATCATTTTTCTTTCGAACTAATTGCCTTACAAATTGGAGTAAATTGTTTCTGTTTACATTTAGTAATAATTTGTCGCTGTGTGGGTTATTGTTTTGTGTAGTTCAGTAGTTGGTGGCCCAATAGAAACGTTGATTTTATAACTTACTTGTAACGAGTCAATGGCAAAGATCAGACACTGTATATAATGTGAAATAATGAAACCGTTTTATTTTTTAAATTGTATTACTAAACTGGGCTTTGATGATGTTTTGTTTTCTGGTTTAATTTTCGCAGTTGTAGGATTGAAGCCCCCGGGTGGTTGTATATGTTATGATTAAGAGGATGACGTTTTATGTCGAGTTTAACGGGTAAATATAAAATAAATGAATTCTGTCTGCTTTCCAACTTCCGCACAGACTCAATTTTGATTTGTACAACGTGTGGTCGAGTTTTGTCTGTTGATTTTCTCTCTCCCACTCCCTCCTGTACGTTTATTTGCCCTCCTACTAACGTCATATATACAGTAAGACACAGATTTCCATGAAGTTTCTACAGTATAGTCTTATTCCATTAACGGTTCCAACTGAACAAAAGCAATCTTAGATGAGCTTCTTACGCTTCAATTGTATATTAATAAATGGACATGTAATATATTGTTGTCTGGCGTGAAGATTCGAAATGGTGATGAGATTTAGTGCTAATGAACGCAAGGAAAAGCAATGCATTCAAAAGAATCATATTTGCATGCTGTTTCAATTTGTCGTTTTGCATAAAATATGCGTCTCGACGTAACAATGCGTTAAATTTTTTTCAAGTGTTAAATAAATACAATGTACTAGTTTTAGCATAAACGCAGACAAACGTAATGATGATTTAAATACATGTATTTATTTGCTTAATGAAATTAGCATATCCTAGTACGCGATATTTTCAATATGCGTTATAATTTTTCAAAAGCATTGTTTAATTAAACAAAATTGATTTTTGCTTGTTCAAGACAACTTCATAAGCTTTAATTGAATACAGTTAGAAAAATTGATGGATATTGATACTGTATGTTAAATTAGTTAAAAGAAATAATGTAATTAAGGTTTTAATTTTTTTAATGTTTTAGTCAGTTTAATTACTTTTTTTTTCGTATGTATTATATTGGTCAATTTTTATTTTACAGTAAAGTGAAATCCTTTTAACACGAAATCGTCGGGACCGAATTGTTTTTATAAAAACAAATAAAAAATGTGTTGAATTTGTATTTGTTTTTATAAAAACTGCAAAACTTATGATTTTCTTTACATTTTTGCCAGCGTTAAATGCAATTTTTTATTGGAGAAGCAAAATCAGTTCGTGTTAACGAGATTTCACTGTATTTTCTAAATTTTATGGAAACTTAAGTCTTATTCAGAAATATCTAACAAGGTAATTTTTCGATATTAAAACATTTTTTGAAGTGCACAGCACATTTGCTTCCAAATTTCTACCTAAATTGGTGGACAATTTGCAGTAGTTATGAGCGAATTCTTTCACGTCGTTTTCAACATAAGTTTTTTCTGTATTTCAGCGTTTCTTTTTTATCCCACCGTATGTTTATGTTTTATCTGTTTAGTGTATACAATATGTGTTGTGTGTGAATCATAGCTGCGAGGAATTCGAGCCATATAGGCGTCAATTTACAGTACAGTAGTTCGAACCACTGCACCGCTCAATTGTTTGCTAGGTGTAGATAATCGAGTATAGGCACAACACCGATGATTACATTTTCCTTTACATGTCAAGGGTAGTTTTAAATAAGAAGCATGTTGTTGAACAGGGCTTTGGGTGGCTGCCAACTAAAAACCTGTAGCAAAGCAAAATTGGGCGAAAGGAAATTTTCGAAATTTCAAGTTCAATCGGGTGATATGTGAGTGCACACTGTAAACTGTATATACAATGCAGTAATATACACATATCCAAGCGCGAACTCAATTCATTGTTAAAAAGTTTTCCACACTCGGCAGATTTGCACATCTGTTTTTACAAAATGAATTTGCATTGAACTCGCAGCAAAAATGCAGTAATGCGAACAAAAGGAGGGAAAGACATAAAAAATGATTTTAGCAATAATGAAAATCACTTAAGAGTATGGCCATTTACACGATTTTGTTACATAATACGGTGAACTTGTGTCTTTCAGTGTGATTACTTATGTTACGACGTGTGGTAACGTTTAAATTCAACTTTTGAGCGGCGTATTTTGCATTCTTAAAGACTGTATAGGTTTGGCTCATTTGTTTTAATCATCTCTGGAGATCTCTCATACTCGAACGTCATGTAACTTCATCTCCCTCCATCTCTTACTCGAGTCATTTATGCATTCTTTGGACAAATATACATCTCCAGGGAAATCAGAGAAAATTATAAATAAAACATAATGTTGCGTTTGTTGTTGCCGTTTTATGATCTGATATGAGAGGAGAGAAGAAAGACGAGCTGGGGAAATTCTGAAATTATTTTTATTTGAGCTACTCTGACTGAATTTATTCAGCGTTATTAGATTATGCATAAAACGTGCACTGTACGTGTGCACTATTGAACATGCATCGTAATTGTACCGGGTAATTTTCGAAATTAAAACACTGCTTTTGACATTGTTAATAAAGAAATGAGACTAGATGTTATCAGTTAGAATGGCGTTAATTCCCGTTTATTACTTGATATAAAGAAAAAAAGGTCAATAAAGAAACGAGAGACAAGATCTTATCATTTCCAATGGTGATTTGTCTCGTTTCTTTCTGGACATGAAGGACACAATTTTTTAATGTCCAAATTCAATTGTGATTTATTTTTGATCATGGATAATGTTAGTGTTCTAATGTGTCAAATCACCCGCTGTAAATAGTGACGCAGCTAATTTTGAAGACAATTTTTAGTAACAAATTTTGCTTATAATGTTTAACGTTTGAAGGCAAATAACACGACAAGCTAAAGGCTTAATTTGATAATTATAATTGGCAAAATTACTAATGTTGTAATGGCATTAAGCATAATAATTGCATGTCACTTTTCAATCTACTGCTGTAAATATTAAATGACAAACTTTCAACATTTTGGTTTGATTAATGCGGTTAGTAATTGTACAAGAGAATTAAGGAACTGAATTTTGAATCATTGGCATTGTTTTACAGCCATTTTCAATCGAATGCTTTGAAAATTAATGAAGCTAGAGCAAACTTAACCTAATTAAAATCTGACATTTAAACACTGATCACTTCTCTACTGTAAACTCCAACTTTATTGTTTTACGCTTTAACATTTACGTCATTTTTGGTTGTTTTTAATTACCATAAGGGTTACTAAGTCATTAACTATTTTTTTAAAAGTTATTATTAATTTAAAATAATCAGTATTTATGATCTAAGCATACTACTTAATGAATTAAACTTGAATGCCAGTGCAGGTGAAATGAATGAATTATATTGGCTAAGCGTAGGAGTCATTGTTGTACTTATTTTTATATAAACGAGTATAAGTATACACTCGTAATTTATGATAATGAGGAATTTAAATTAATAATTTATTTTTTTAGATAATTAAAATTCCCTTTATTTATAATGCAGTGTCAACCAAAGTAAATCTTTTAAATGAATACTTCATGCAGTACCGTGTATGGTGGAATAATCAAAATACCAAACGTTTGTTACCAACGTTACGTTAGTGAACAAATTAACTTGTAAAGTAAAATCATCCTAATAATTGAATTTATTATTTAGTCAACTTATTTCTTCACAGTTAGAAGGACATTAAACAGTTAACGACACTTGTGACTGGTTGGCGTTATTCATAATCCAATTTATTCGTTATCTTTATAAAAAAAAAAGCTACTGTACTTTTCCGTATGAATGAAAACAAACGAAAAGTGCGTTAGGTTACACAATTGTCTTTAAATAGGCAGTTTATATGTAAAATGCCGACGATAGCAATGTGTTCGTGTCATATTTATGCGACCATTAGCGCCATGTAAAACCAATAACCGTTAAAACCAGTGAAACTTTTAACATCAAGATTTTAATTAATTAATTAAGGAGATTGCTTTTATTTATCAAAACATATGGTCATATTAAGGGCTTATGGTCCCTTTGTATCAGATTTCTCCCAACAAACGCCCAATGCTTTATAATGCAGTATCGGTACACTAAGTTATCTGTTTGTATTGAAATTAACCGAGATAAATTACATGTTTGCAATTATTTTCTCAGGTATATAATGGAATCTATATAGCTACAATGTTTGGGGGTTTTGGTGTTAAGTGATGGAAGCTGATAAGTGAGATGTGGGTGTTGTTATTAGTCTTGTCTTCCTCTATCTGTCAATTTAGCCCCATTTGCGCTTTGGTCAGCGTTTTAGCAACTTGATCAGCCACTGTAAATTGAGGGCCAATGTGTGTACTTTTATGTATTAATGACAGATAATGGCAAACGGAAAAGAAAAATAGGAAGACGGTAACCACTCTCTCAGCACTGTTACCACAAAATGATGGACAATTTGGTCACACGATTATTTTCTCTTTATTTTTACCTCCCTCTCTTCAAACCACTTTCATCTTCAGTAACAAATTTTTGTTTCGGCTTATAAAGATGAAATATACTGTGTATACAAAAGAATACATGAACACTGCACATTCACATATTTTTGTGCAGTATGTCAAAAGATTTATTTGCCAGAAGTGCTGTTTTTTCTTTTCCAAACGTATAAATCAGTTACACTAAAATTACTCTCTTTTTGTAAACTTAAAATATATTTTTTTATCCTTTCGTTGTTAAATTGTATGGCATTTTTCGAATACTGTACAATGTTTACAGTGTTGCCAATGAGTGGCCTTCACTTACTGTTGAAATTTTGTATGTCGATGCTTAAAAGATAAGGTTGGTTGTTAAGGATGCTGTGTATATTTAGTCAAATTAATTTTTTTTCTTCAGTACTTGTTTGTTTATTTTGTGTTTGTATCTGTTAAGATAAACACAAAATGATTGTGCCTTGATGTTTCTAGGAGAAATTTCTTACAAATCATTGTGGTTTTCGTTATTTATGAAAAAGAAAAGTATTTTAAATGTCAGTACAATATTTACTTGGGTGATACTGGAAGATTTTAAGTGTACAGTGAAAACTGTTTAACATGAAAATGATGGGATAGAAAGTACATCATATTTAGAATCACTATTTACATCATATTAGATACAAAATTTATATTTCACAATATTATGCATTTATATGCATGCAGGCATTTAAAAAAAAACATTGCAATTTTAATTTTTTTTTATAAAAACAATTAAAAAATGTATTGAATTTGTATTTTTTTTTTATAAAAACTTGTAAAAATTTTGATTTTCTCTATATTTTCGTTTCTACATCTCTTTATATGCAAAATGAAGCAAACTTAGTTTGTGTTAAGCGGGTTTTGCTTCGTGTTAACAGGAAATAAATGTTTGGAAATGCCTAAAGTTTAGTTTGGGATCCAATGTTGTTATGCGGAGTTTTGTGTTATGCGGGATCGTTTAACACAAAAAGTGTTCGTAAAATCTTTTCGTGTTAAGCGATTTTGTCTAATATTAAAAAAAGTGTTAGGCATTTTCGCGTTAAACGTATTTCACTGTGATTTGTTTTTAGGAGGTTTTAATTAGCAATATAGGCCAAGTTACTTTTAATACAATTTTACTATAATTTTGTAATAATTTGATTCGAATGACTTAACAAATTTTCGTGAAGCTTTAATTTGAATTAATTTAATGAACACACACCTTTTGAATGACTGGCGTACATACTGTACCTTATCGATTGACAACTATTCTGTAAACACACTTATCTAAAAGTGCTTCTAATTATAATTAAAACTTCTTTTTATATAAATCTATTTAGTAAAGATAGATTTCATTTTAACTTTGGAAAGTTGTTAGTTAATTTCACGGTGTACGTATTTATTAGTTTTATTTTTTCTCTTCAATTTAAAAAAGAAATTGTTGTCCTACATAGTCGTTGAATTGGAAAATGTTGAGTTCAGTTTTAACGTCGTTAATAGATTTTTCATTGTTTCTGCTTAGATGCTTTACAGCTTCCAGTATTTAATTGTTTTTGTTGTTAGCAGTCAGCAATTACTCGTAGAATGTGCTGAGTTAAAGACGGTAATTCTAGTTATTTAAGTTAACGACTACAGTATTTACTATTTCTGCCTGGTTAACTTACTTGCCGTCATGTATTGCATTGTGTTTATGTGGTATGAACAGAGATTTCCATTGTTCTTACAAGTAAAGTCTTATTCTTATTATAAAAGCAGACGTAACATAATCGATGACTACAAATATCGATTTTGTAATTCTCGATATGGCGCTCCAAATTTATTACTCAACTAACTGCTAACTTGTGAATTAATGTATCATTTTTTGAAATTGTGCTGAATTTTTTTTCATACCAAACAATGTATTTCAGTATAGAATTGAATCTGTAATTGGACGAGAAATTTTAAATTTCTATGAATTTTGTATTTTTTGGCGTTTGCGCATGCGTGTTATCGATTCGTTACATTTGATGTGACGGTTTGGTTGTAAAAAGAAGAAAAAAACGTTTCACTTTCAAACATAAGCGAGCTAGACAGATTTTTTTAAATATCAGATCTTTATCAACGACTATGCAGAAAACCTGTAATTAATTTAAAAGTAATTATAACGCTGGAAAATGAAATTAGCGTAAAAAAGACATTTCAATGACAGTGTATTAAATTCGTCTAAGTATACAGTAAGTATAGGATAAACTTTGAAATACAAAAAAAGAAAAAAAATCTGGAACTACTATTAATTTCTTTAAAAGTTTTAATTAAAATGTTTTTAACAATAAAGAAATAGAGGTTAAAAATTGTTTAAGAGTTTTATACTGTTTGTGAAGTGTACTCGTATTTACTCTTAGACATTTTTATTTGATTTTAGTGTACTTCTGTTTTTAAGTGAATGAGATCATTTCGCTAAGTACAGCACTTAAGTAATTGTCAGTCAAAATTAGCTTTTTTTTAAACAAAGTTTTTTGGTTTTTCTTATTAATTTTGCTAACAACGAGTTTCAGATTATTGGTTAAAACGCATAAAGTTAAACCGTACATGTATATCATATTTTTTACAAACAAAATTTGCATAGCAACTCTTATGCATTAGTATTTTAAATACGCTTTAATCTGATTCAATTTTCAGGTTCTTAAACATAAAATCTCTTGTGAAATGTAGAAAGGAACATTTCATGTGAATTTGTTTTATTCGTTTTTTTATCTTTATTAATATTTATAGGGCAGCAAATGGGAAGATATTCAGGGAAGTTTTTGCTTTTAATATCGATTATAACTTTTAACTTCTCTGTAAAGTAGCAGTGAAGTGAAAGATTTCTTTTGGGACAAACATTTTCTTATAATCATTTTTGCAAATTTTTTAAATGCATTTTTGCAGCTTAGTAATTTATTAAAATTTTGAAGTTGTTTTTGTAAAGCTTCTTGTAGGTCTTATCTTGGTTTCAATATTGGTTTTTAAAACATGAATGATCCTTTTTGCTTATAAAATGTGTTGCACATCATAGGCTCTGAAATTTGTACATACGAGTATATACAGTATATTTTTTGCATTTTCCGTTTAACGCGAAGAAAAGGGTGTCCAATAAATCAATCTACATAGATTTTCAGTTGTAAACAAATGGATTGTGTTTTCACGACTTGTTTTAATTTTTTAGAGCAAAATTGTAGTAATGTTTTATAATACACAATTTTTTTGTTTTGAATTTTCTTTCTTGTCTTCGTCATTTTGTGTTTTATTGTACAGAATGCTTTCTGCTGTAAATAGATGAAATGCAGGGTGCTGTGTATGTTGTTTATTTGTTCAAGACCCCAAAAATACGTCCTGAAGAAGCAACACATCGCAATTGCACTTTTTTATTCATTGGCGCATTCACATTACAAGTACAGTACGTGCAAGGCGTGTGTTGCATTATATTCCCACTACTCCTACAGTAGTTCAACCATTTTACGTTTTTCGAGTGGCTGACAATGTTATTTGGCTGGCTAGAATTCGGAAAAAATAAGAAAAGTCTGCTGATTCAAACGTATACATGTACATGGCGTGACAGTAGCCATTTTTGCTATAAACTTATATGCAGTACATACTGTAGTACCGGTATAATCTATATACATGGTGTATTGAAAAGAAGTCAAAAATAAGAAAAATAATAAATAGTTTTAGATAACAAAAAAAAATTTATTTTTGCGTTGCAAGAAAAGCTTGGGCAGATAACTTGCATCATCGGTTTTATATACAAGTTATATTGTATGTGCACACATAGAAAGAAGAAAAAAATATAAAATAACACACTGCACAATGTACTCGTATAAGTGAATTCATTTTGAGCATCTGCTTTTCTACCATCCACGTCGTTTTCTCCCAACGTCAAAACGCAATAGATGCGTCAGAGCCCAAAACGTATGACGTCATACGGGTTTTTAAGTCTTGATTTAGTAAATATTTTCTAAAACGTTAGCAGACTTAGATAATCCAGAAAAAATATTTACGCCTGTAACTTTTTTTTTTCTTCATTTTTAGCCATAATAAACTACTGTATGAATAAATACAATTTATGTAATTTTGCTGTTATGAAAATATGGCAGATGTTTTACGAGTAATTTATCTAAAAATGTTGCGATATTTTGTTTGAGGAAAACATTTTTTTTTTGTTGACAGTTTTTTTTTTTTTTATGACACAATTCATAGCTGACGCTAAGGGCGTTTTGTGTTACGTTTTTATAAGGTTACTTCTTTTCTCTTTAAAAGGAAAAATGAGAAGACAATCGACGCTAATGTTTTGTATATGCAATTATTATAATAATATTATCCAATTTTGCCTACTAAAAGCTTATAAATAAGACGATCAGTCTGTATCGCCACTTAATGCTTCGCTGTAATTTAGTTTTGCAAATGTAAGGCAATTAATATCTGATGTTGAATCTCCAAAAAAAATGTCTGAAATAACGAGGAAATGGAGAACCGTTTAAGAAAGACCAAAGGTCAAAAAGTATATTTTTTTTAAATGTAAAGTTTTGGGTCCCAAAAGTGTATTTTGGTTTAAATTATTGATCACCAACCTGCGGCACTTTTGAAAGCTTCCTGTAGCTCACTGAATCTACAGTACAGTACATCAAAATAGTCCATTTTATATTAAAACCAAATTCAATTTCAAAATTTATTAGAATTTCTTTTCAAATATGGTTTTCTAAAATGAAAAACTGCTTGGCTTCAGAGGCATAATGAACTATGAAGTAAAAATGAACTTTTTATGTAATTAAATTTTTTATTAACAAATTTTAATGTGCGGCTTATCACAGTTTACTGGTACTTCAAGTGAGGCCCTTCAAGTGATAATGGTTGGTCATTTAGGGCTTCAACAATACCCAACTGTGCGTAATTAAAGGGGATGCAATATTCTGTGTACAGTATTCAAATGAGATGTGACTCTGATCGTTTTTCCTATGGGAAATTTGCTCACTTTAAGACTATCATAATTTTATGCATATAAATTCGGGAAATGTGCTCGTGCGGTTACTTCCTTTTCCACTCGGCAGTTAACTTAGCTGAGGGGTTTTTTAATGTATTTTTTTTCTTTTTCCGTAGTGTTGATGTAGGTGGCACTGACGTTTATAAGTTACCTTTCACTTCCACACACGCCATGTTTGTCTTTATGTGTGTGTGTGTAGTATAGAGTTGATGGAGTGGAAATGAAACGCGTATTTCATGAGCAACGTAAACATTGCCAGCATTACTTTTGGCAGAGGAAACGATAACGTATAAATGACATTAGGAAAAAGTTTTTGAATTTAGTTAGGTGATTTTCTTTTAATACCTGCCTCATTTCCGTTTACTCTTAACCCAATCTTTAATCTTAAAACAAGCGTGTAATAACTATCGGTGAATGCTGATAGTTGAAGTGTAGTGATGCTTTAACGAGCTGATTATACGAGTAAATATGGAAGCTAAATTAAGGATTTATATGATCATTAACTAAAAGCATTACTGATAGATTGGTGGAAAAGTTTCTTTTTTTGTTGTTGGTCTTAATATTGCATGAATTTTCTGGTGAATGTCCTTCTGTGTGTACTCGACATGGTGTGCTTGCTTATTATAGCGTGTGACTGCGAATGGGATGCTGTGATTTTTGTTAGCGAATCTTTCCACGAATTTGTCAAATCAATACGCTCATATCCCGCAGGATTTAGCATAGTTATCAGTTAGGGGCTGTGATTTAGTGCTGCCATGTTTTCACGCCTTTAAATAGGCCATGTGCATTTGTAATACGCACGCACTTGGAACATTTTATCGATTTGCAAAAGTGATCGATTGAAATTCAGTCAAAGAGAAATAAAATAAGTGAAAATATATATATGTAATTTGCTTTCTCTTGTTTGTATGTCTGAACGTCTCAAATATACACGTCTAATCGTATACAACTTTATACATAAAGCTATTGTCAGAGATTTGAATTTGAAAAAAGGTAATATGAATATCTTTTTGAATATGAATGGAAAGATAGCGTTATGTGATTGGAAATTGATTGAATTATCGTGTGAAGTGACATTACACCGACGATGACAATAATAAACTTCAAGCTTTAGTTATTATTGTATGTAGATGAATTTTTGATTATGTTAACAAGTTAATTGAAAACCGCAAATATTTTGTTGTCATTGCTTTCTTTTGTGCGAGGGATGAAATGGCCCATTATATTTATACTTTTAATTGTTAATTTTTAGAAGTATTGTACCAGTATGATCAACGTGTGTCTCGAGGTCATGTTAAATGAGTCGTTATAAATTTTGAATTTTTTTTCATTGTGGTAACGTTGAAATAGAATAATGAGCGTTTTTATTTTCAAAAGATCCCATGAGAATCCATTAATATCTAATGAGGTAGCTCTATCACTCAGGGTTTCATTTAAAAAAATATTGTAATAATAAATGCCTTTAGTTTAATTACAGCGAATTTATCATTAAGTTAAGCTACTGCAATTTGGAGTGGAGATTAATATGTTTCTGGCGAAGACTTTATTATTTACTCGACAAAATGATCCGTCTGACAGTTAAATGAACATCAATGACTTTAAATTTTGTCAACAACTTAATCATAACTTACTGTATGTAGCCAGAAAAATACCATTTTAGGAAGTATTGCTTTGAATTTGATTTTAAATAAAGATTATAATTTCTTATCAGTGAATTTCTTCATGTTACAGTAAAATTACTGGAAGTAAGTTACTGTAATCAAAAGTCGAGGTTTTTTATTTTATTTATGTAAAGTTTTTTTTTTAGTTTGTGAAATCAATATTTGGGTGGAATGGGTTTTTTTTTACATTCACTACAGTCATTTATTTATTTATTCAAATGATATCAGTATACTTTAAATCTTAGAAAATTATTACTAATGAAAGTTCGTCTGAGATTAACTGAAAGCATTTCTATTAATGTTTAACTATGTTGAATAATTTAGTTAACCATATAACCAGTATGATAGAATAGGGACTTTTAAAGAAATAATTACAAATTTCGTAATAACAGGATAGAATTTAAAGCTATTTTCTAAATTAAATTATGTAATCTTTTTGTATGTTTGTTATCAACTTAAAAATTCTTTTTTTTTGTTTTTAAAAGTTAACTAAATACAGGCAGCTTATGAATATATGTATAAACAGTTCTTTTGATTTCTTTTTACAAAATAACACAAATATAACAAAAAAAGTTCAAGTTACTTGTGTTGTGATGTCTCATTTTAATTATTCTCAAAAGCTTTAAACGTACAATGCAATTTTAATGTAAATATGTTTGTTTTTTTTTTTGCATAAAAATTGTTTATTTGCCGTTTTTAAAACTTAATCAGTTACCATTGTTGATGAAAAAGAAAATTAAAAAAGGCATTTTCATTAAAAATATTTATTTTGATTGTCACGCTTTAAAAGGACTAAATTAAAATTTCAACACGCAAAGTGTTTAAAAATTTAATTTTGTACCATTAAGTTATAACAAAGTGCTCTCATTTTCTGATATAGTGTTTACAGTAGTGATTGCAATGACTTTGTTTCTTTTCAATAAAATAAAATTAAGAAAATTATACAGAAAAGCTTCCGTTTACACTGAATTTATCTTTTAAATTTGAATGCTCAGTTATTGATCAAATTTAGGCATTTGAGATTTAATAATGTTCTGGTAAGACTAATAGATTTTCAATAGGATGGTTCATAAATTAAATTAAATTTGGAATAATAAGCTTATGTATCTATTAGAATTTTAGTTAATATTTGGTAGTTTAGTTCTTTTACAGCAACTACTGTATCTGTCATCTATAGCAGCTAAAAGTATTGTTTTATGCTGCGGTTTTGCGATTATTTTAATTCGATTTAACTTCACTGTAGATGTTTTTGGACGATTTTCAATACCGTGCATTACGATGTGCATTATATACTGTAACTGATTTGTGTAACTTGAAATAAATCAAGGCCATAAATATTAAACATAGAAAATAACCTAGACATCTTGTTTTCTAAAGAGATATACAGTACAGTGCTGAGAAATTCACAAAATCGATTTATTTTTAAAATATAAAGTGTATTTTTGGAAGAGCATAAAACCCAAAAGTAACTTGGAAAATTTTCATATAAACTTGGTGTCGGTGTATAGTAATATACAGTATAAGTTTTTACATGTGTTTTTATTACTTGGGAAATTTTTAATATTTGGTATTAGTAAGTGCACTATCTTTAATTGCGAATGTAGGCTGATGATTATAAAATGTGATGACTTTAATTGACCTTGCGGTCCGTTATCACAACCTATCAGTTTTACGCTTAAATCTTCATTTATTGCCTGTTTCAACTTAATCGCATGACGTCACTACAAAGTAACATATAATCTATGATTATAATTGAGCTTAATTATAATCTGGCAAAAAGACAGTATAAAGTACTAGCAACATCACATCTTATAAGCTAGAATTATGTCAACCTGAAAAATAAGTTACATTTAGCTAAGATAACGTTGCAAATTCGTATTTGGTATTTTGATGGTTAATACAAATCTGGGTTTTTGTTCATAGAAGAAGTGAATGTTTTTGTGCTTAACTGTGTAGTTTTATCATTTTTGGGAAAATATAGTAAGGTACCATCGTACCATAATTCGTGGTAATAAATTGTGTAATTTCGATTTTTCGTTGGGAATTAAAATGTAGTGCAGTGCATGGTTGTTCTGGTATAAGTGCATTGTGGGTACAGTACTGTATAATGTAGTATATAATATATATGTGAGTACAATATAGTGCAGTTGAATGTCCGAATGAGAGAAACAACTTGCAGTTTCTTCCCTTTTTTCATTCAAAAAAAATATATAACTATTTGTACTCCTATTATATACATGAACTGTAAAATGTAACATACTGCTTGTGTTTTTACACTGATGAAAAAAATGGGTTTATTTGTTTGACAATCGAATGCATTTAACTGTTAAACAATGAAACAGATTAACAAGATAGATGTAATGTGATTGTGATCGCAGTAATATTATGAATTGAAAAATTGTTGGTTTATTAATGTAAAATAGTAGATAAGGTTAAATATGTAGTTTTTGATATCACAATTTATTTTTAATTTTTGTTTTTACTATCCATTTCACCAAAAAAATGCTTTTATCTGGGAATTTGACATTGATTTATTGTTGTAGTCTAGTCTGGTAAAATGGCATTGGTTATTTTTATTAAGTGTTTTATGTTTCTGCGGATATTCGTGTTGAATTGTGTGATGGTATTTTTCAGTATAAAAGAAAAAAAAATTACCTGCTACAATTGAATCGGCGGCTGATCACATTGGCTGATATGAAAGATGGCAAAAATTTCATCAGCGGATATCCTTATTTTAAGTTGATTACAGATATTTTTTCTAATATGTAATCGACGAACAAATGACCAAATCACCAATTATTCGAACTATAACCGAATTATTAATCCGTTTTTTTTTTTCTTCAATCAAATATTTGAAAGTAGCGCGAAAACACTAAATTTTTTCCACAAATTTTGTTTTTTAAATTTACGTTTTTGTCTGCTTAATAATGATGAAGATGAGGATTAGTGTAATATATTTTTATCCAAATTGCCTCCCTAATTCCAAACAGGCATATTTGCATTTGAATAATCAAATGAAAATTTCACTAAGTCGCCGAGTTTTATGTTTCGGTGAAGAAAAGTGCTGTCAAAATTTCAAAATTCACATCGGTTTTCCGTTGAAGTTCAACAAATAATTTTCCCATTCGAAAAAGTGTTTTTTTTCAGTTAAAATATTGTAGATATTTTTTTTTTCGTTTGTAGAAAATTAATTTTTAGTATAAATTGCGTTTAAATGAACCCGGTGTCGCATAATCAATATCAGCCGCTCCTCATCATCGGCATCCGCCGCAGCAGCAGACGACGCCATTCGCGCCATCTCACAACAATTTTATACCACTTTTTTATCTTTTTCTTCGCTCACTGCTTCTTCGTTTTCTTATTCTTCTTCCTATCCCTATTATAATTTTTTCCAAAAATTGTCGTAGCTTTATTTGAAATGGCGCCACCGAATGCTGTTCAACTAACGGCCGCTGCTTTAGCACGCAACTGACAGTGGCGCTGCCTACAATTTGATCACAAATTCAGTCAAGTTCAGCTTAGCTCACCGAACTGAGCGAGTCTGAACAGCCGATTGCAGTTGAGAGCGCTCTCAATGAAGATGATGAGCGTGAGGGAAGGGAGTGGAGAGAGAGGATGATAGTGGGTGATGATGACGTTACCATAGCAACCGAAAGATTTGGAAGAATGCCATTTATCTTGGTTAAGGGAGATGGAGAATAAGAGGGATTTTATATACTTTGCAATGTATGTGGATGTGTGAGAGAGCCGGAGAATCCACTGGGAAAAATTTAAGCTGGGAGAAATTATCGCGTTGGGGTGAAAAAAGAAATTACTCAAACTAATATAAAGCTTGATTTTTCTTTCGTTTTCTTGCTTTAGTTTCAAATATTAATCAGTAAGGTGAAATATTTATTGATTACTTGCACGCACCCATCTTTATTTTCTTCGATTACAATTTAAATCTGCGTTTTCTCAACTTGAATGTGATGTTATCTTAATAGTTTTGAGGGGTTTGGGTGAAAATGAGCGTTTTTGACGGCTGTAGAAGTTGCCCGGATGAGTTACGGGACTGTTTTATTTATTTGAAACGTCGGGGGTGTCGTTAAGGACAGAGAAACAAATGGAGGAGGGCAGTAATGAAGTTTGTGACATATAGACGTTGTCGTAAAGATTTTCTTAACACACTAGTAATTGCCACGTCAGGAAAGATGTCGTGGAAATATTATCAAAACAAAATAAAAATGGTTTCTTAAGAGAATTAACGGCTTAATGAATGTTGCGGTATTTATTTAATTTTTTAACATGGATCGCTGTTTAATTAGACCGAGTTTGTAATCAATTATTAAAACTAAATTAGCAATTATTCTTAATTTAGTTAATAAGTTGATGACAATATTTAGATCACAGATTTAATATCTATAATAATTCATTTATTTTTTACATTTTTTTTATAGTTTTAATGGTTTGTTTTATGTCATTTTTTTTCGTCTTAAAGTCAACCCACGCATTAGAAATTGTCCATTAAGAAAATGTTTGTACAGTCCATGCAGTATGTATAAGGTTAAAATACACAAAGTACAGTGCTAAATTATTTTTCCATCACATTATGAATTGATGCCAATGGTAATGCTTTTAAAGGAGTAGTGAAAAAGTACGGTTTTGGCTTTTAATATACAAGTGGATATAAATATATAAAAATTTAATTTTACGGCTTAAGTGTGTATAGAAGTGTTTCTCCAGCTTTGTTTACCATGTAATTTTGTATCTGTGATGGTTTCTGTGTCTTTATTTAACGTTGTGCATATAGCGTGTATGAAAATGACCGTTTACGAGTAGAACACTCACGCACATAATAAATCACTGATTATGCCATAAATGTGTGAAAATAAATTTCCAACTTTCGACATTGAGCGTCAAGATAAATAGTCGACTTGCATACCATACCGTTTGTGCAGCATTCGTGACAGCGTATTCTGTGTAATTGAAAAGACCAAAAGTGGGCAAACTTTGGTTCAGCGTAGGTGATTGTTTATGCGATGAGTTGGTCAGTGTGTAAATACGAGTTAAGAAAACATCATTCAATTTACCAGGAAATACTGTACGTCTCTGCCATTTCAGAAAATCAAATCGGTATTAGGAAGTAAAGTTATAGCCAAGGTGTAATTTTGCATGTGTGTTTTGTTGCTAACTTGTGAACGTGTGGGCTTAACTGCCATATGTGGCCATGATTAGCTGGAAGTGGAAGAAGTCGAAATTACTGATAGGAGATTTAAAGATTGTACAGTTACTTATCGGTTACATCAGAAGATATCAATGTTGCAGGTGTAAATAATAACATCTTTTAACTTCACAGAAATCGTAGGAAGTTTATGAATGACTAGTATTGGTTGAAATATTGTGGGTGTACACACAGCAATTGGTTACTACTGTAATTGTCGGTAGTAAAGGTGAAAGCACCCCCACACATTCTTGAGTATTTTTGTTATTGATGTTTACTTGTACACTGCTTGCTATTTACTATTTCACAATACACCGATTTTATTTTCAAACTTATTTTTATTATTATACTGTTTTAAATAACTTCTTTTAAACAGCTTTAGTTACATATGGCGGAAATGTTGCAACTAATTTTATTTTTCAAGTGCATCGTTTGAGGTTAAATTAATTTACGTGGAGGGTATTCTTGGAACTTTGTTAGTATCCTGAGTAAAAATAATCACATTTTGTAACAAGTATCAGGTATAGATTGAAATATTATAACCGTGCTTTTGCTTGTTTTACTTTGCCTCGTGTATAAAATTTAATTAAAACCGATCGTACTATTAGGTTACAATGTAAATATAGACGTGATTAAAAATTAAATTTACCTTAAAAATGACGCGTGAAATGTATGTCGCGATCGATTATACCTGATAAAAATTTTAACGGTTGATTTTCTAAATTGGAACACTGTTTTTTTTTAGTGCCACTAAAGAAACGAGACTAAATCGTATTCATACTTATGTAAATTATTCCCGTTTATTTTTTTGTCATGAAAAAAAGTGTTCTAATTTAAGAAATCACCCGGTTAAGCAGTGTGAAGTTAAATCCCAGTCTGCTTTATTTCCAAAAACGCTAATTCCGACTGTTTATCTGAATTGGCCAGCGCCTAAAATGACCTGCATTAGGTCATACAGCTTCCATGTACGCACAGATGCTTATTGAATCATGGCTAAAAAGAGATACTTGCATTCCCTTAACTCTATATACTTTTCTCCCATTCATCCACCCCCTTCATTTCATTCATTCGCCGTTGCTGCCGTCAACGATGCCGCCACTACTCGTCTCTTTCTATCGATCTGTTATCGATCTGCTTGGCCTCCATGAAATTGCGTTGGGTTAGCAGCGTTTCGTTATCGTCGCTGCCGGCTTTTTTTACGCTTATACACTTTTACACCTTACATTGTATTATGTAAGTACAGTGTTATGGAAGGACCACGACAGCTTTGTTATATTTTTTATACAGTATATATATTTTTCTCGTCTTCTTGTTGTGTCTTTGTATATTAAAAAAAATCAAAAGAAAAGAAGGAGAAATCGTTTAAGACGCGTAGCGTTTTCCCTTCATTAAAAGTAACTGTGGTAGTAAATGAAAAGTAAATGTGGATGTTGATGTTGAAGGAGTCAACCTATAGAAAATAGATGATGTCTATTAAATAGATGAGTTTTTTACGTATTGTACCGGTTAATAATCTCCCAGTAGTTGTATCGAGGATCATGGAAAATGAAACTTTTTTCCCAAATAATTTCGGTTTGGTTTGTTTGCTTTGCTATCCAGTATACAGTTGATTTGTAATGGCTAATGTAATGTAATGTTTCACTACACACATCATCTTAATACACTCTCGAAAATCAAATAGTTCGTCAATGTTTACTCGGTTATTCAGCATAATGCAATGCGTTATCCAGACAATTTTTTGTGGCAATTATTACGAGTTAAATCGATTGTGGTTTTGTGGGGGAGCGCATTACCGACTTGGTTCTAGGAATTAGTGGTAATAAAGTCTGGGTTGAGAAATGTATTATGTTATTAAACTTTTCCACATAGTCTTTTTAGGGAACTTTAGTAGCGTAAGTTTTTGTGTTTTCGTTGGTGGTTTGGATTTTAAGTTATCACAATATTGACTCGGAAGTACATTTCGATCATTAGGATTGTTGACGAAAATGTGGTGGCACGCAATTTGGTCATTCTTTAAAATAAACTTGGATGTGCTTGATGACTCTTTTCAGTCGTCTTTAATGGCTGTTGTGTATTGGCCGAATCAGGAAAGGGTCACACATTACTGTGAACGATATTACTGTGCGTGTGTTTGTTGGAGGGTGAGAGACCTGGAGGGTGTGGGGGAGAGAGTTTAATGGCTTTGTGTGTACTGTGGAACAGCGAAAAGAAATCAAACTTCCTCAACGATATCGACATGTTGTTTAGTTGCTCTGAAATGAAACAGCTATATACGCTGTGCGTCCAAATAAAGATTTAAAAGCACTGTTTCTCGGTATATATTTCTCATTTTCTACAACTTCCACATCCAAATAAGAAATGAATGAAAACGTGGTACGCCCACAAAGACAGTTTTCAGAAAACCGAAATTATATATTTTTTCAAATAAGACTTAATGAGAAATACTTCGAGGAAACAGACAACATTGAATGCGATGTTTTTAATCATAATGCAACGGTTAGCATTGCGATTTAAGTGATACTGTACTGAAAAGGGTTTAATCATGGGGTGTTGTAGAGCAAAAACACTATAACCTAATATTATGGTCTCGACATTCCATGAAGAATTGATTATTAATAACGAGCCAGTATGCAATGCTTAGGAATTAATCAAGTGCATAATTACCGGTATAAATTAAAAATTATTTTTTTTAAATTGAAGCAGAGAGCTAATTCGAGACTAAATAGTTTGAGTTTCAATAACGTTTTGTCTCGTTCTTTTTTCTTGCAATGGAGAGAAGTATCAATAAGAATCAAGACTATATCTTATCAGTTTCAATGGAAATTTGAACAGTTTTAACCAATATATGAGCAATTTTATCAAACCATTTTATACACTTTATCTTTAGAGCAAATTTTAAAGGCCTTTTACTTTGAATTCCATTAAAGGCTTTACATATTGAGATAATTTAATCAACTCGTATATTTTATTAATGGCAGTTCTTTTGATAACAAATTGAACATGCACCGAATTTTTTTTATTTTTGCTATTTAATTTTTTTACTGGAAACGTTATTAAAGGTTGTCAGCGATTTTTAAAGGATGTAATTTTCCATTTACATGCATTGTATAGGTGTGTGTTCTGGGAATACAGTAGTTGCTACAGCTACATGTACAGTATGTGATTCAGTTTTTCATTTTAGTGTAATTGTGGAGACTGGAAAGAGTAAAAAAGAAAAAAAAAGACGAAAAGCTCGAAAATTAATCACAGCACAAGCTTGTACTTAGCTTAGAAACTGTCTATAATGTATCCAACGAATCTTCCATCATATATCTTAAGTTAGTAAAAGCGTACAACATAACAAAACATATACAGGATCACATAGTACCTTTGGGTACAGCAGTTTCACCTAATGGAACGTCGTTCAAGTGAGAAACAAAATGAATAAACGCTTCCTTTAACACGTGGCATGCCATTACAAATTTACCTTTCCACTTCAAACGCATGGATCTCTGATGGGATATCCATTATGTGTTGTTGCTTTTTTATTTCGAAATCTCTTAAGGCCCTTTATTGACCATTTTTACACTTCTGCTTTAAGTGCATGACCATTTTTTTGTAAATTTATAGTGAAAAAAATCTCTGAATGTTGGACTAAAAGTTTTAATTTTAGATTTTTTTTTATGAAACCGATTTTGCAGAAGGTCAATGATTGTTTTCAAAAACAGTTGTTTGCGCCGTGGGTTTTGGTTTGCAAGAGTTCAAAGAACAGACAAAATTGCTGGGAATACATTTTCTGTTTAAGGAATCTAATTTCAGAAGTCATTTTGGTGTCAGCAGGAGTCGCAGTAGTATCCAGAACATACGCGAAAAGTTTAAAAAGAAATTGTTGAAGGGAAAAAAAATTGCAACTTCATCGATTTTATGATTGAATGCTTGGTTTTTATTAGCGAATTAACGTTCTTTGCACTGCTTACATTGATATGATGCACAATTTTGTTTCTAACGACAACAGTATGCGGGCTAACTTCACTTTTTTTCCCGTGTAGATACGGTTTTACCCCCCTCCACTTTCCCCTTGACATTTTATGATATCTAAATGATTGCCAATCGGAAGTCATAACGAATTATACGAGAGTGGAATTTTATACAATGTGTCACTCGCATCACACAATGCTGTGTAAAATATGACGTCGTACAAAAGCAGAAACACTCAAATTTACACTGACAAACTCCCAAAAAAAAGAAAAACTCAAGTCCTTTTTTGGTAAAAAAAGAAATTGTGTGGTCAAACTATGATGACTGTGCCAAATAGACTTAACTACATTAAACATTTGGTTTGATAGAAGACAAAATAGTGACAATTATTGCACAGCATTTTAAATGTCAAATCGGTTTTGTGTTAGTAATTCTAACCACAGTAGTGCTGAATTAAATGTTTGAATGTTGAATGTCAACTTTTTCAAACTAAGTTAATCAAATTAGTTATTCATTACAGTATAGTAATTATATTTTTAGTTTTGTCACTGTAATGCATTTCCGGTCTATCGAACTACAATATTTATTGCGACAGTGTACAGTATCTAACTCGATTTTGGTTTTGGTCTTTTTTTAGGGTTTATTATAGTGTTAGTCGATAAATATAAAGCTTGTGTCCAAATATTTGAAAGTTGTGTCATCCGATAGGACTTATCTGTCAAATTAACCGACGAACGATCAAATTTTTGCTTTCAAAAAGTTCAAAATAATAAGTTTAGCGTAAAAAATGTTGCGGCATCTGCTTTCGGATTAACGTCAAACTTAACCGTAAGACGATCGATATTTGTGTATACATATCTATTTTTTTGAAGTTTGCGCAGTGTATGGCGTTGAAAAATCTTTTGTTTCATTTAAAAAAAGGAAACTAAGAGCTACTTTTATTATTATTTTTTCTTGTGTTGATATGATATTTTGAAACTACGATAAATACTTGCCAATCGATAAAGACACGACTGTAATTTAACGTTTCCTTTCTTATAAATAACGACTTGATTTTTAAAGAAAATAGAGTTTAATATAGTACTGCATATTATTGTTGAGTCGGTTACGTCATTAAATAGTGTTTAATGGAACTAACGTTAACATAATTGCAAAAAGCACTTAACAGGCTCATTTAATTTTCATACATTTTCGACGTATAAATAATTTATAGGCAATTTTACTTTTAAAAACTAAGGAATGAATTTGCTATATATTAATTTTACGTTTAACGTCAATCTATTACACGTGTAGTTATCGCATTAAGGTCTTTTAATACACTTTAATAAGAATACTATTTACAATGTTATCAGATTTAAAAGTAACATCCGACAAATCTTAACATTTGTTGTAATAAAATTCTGAATTGAACATTAGTTACTGAAGTTTCAACGTCAACAGCGTTTTAAGTTAAATTTAAATTCAAAAGCAAAATTAGTATTTATTAATATTTTGTGAAAGCGTTAAGACACTGATTGCAGTGCCAAAATAGCAAAGTTGATGATTCCATTCACTAAATATTGTTACAGTTACTTTTTTCTATCAAAAAGACGACTGATTATTAATCCTAATTGAGTGATAATATCAAATGCAATTTGCCTGAATAAATGTAAGATTTTAAATAGATACGATTAGAGTTGGTTGCTATAGTAACTCTTCTCAATTACAACAACTTAGGTTTGTCATTGACTGCATTTCCATGAATGTTTTTAAAGCTCTTTAAAATATTTAAAACTACTTTAAGAGCGACATAAGACTTTTACAGAGTCTAGAATTACTTATTGCTTTATTAGTATAGTAATTAAATGTATTAGTATTTATTAAGCACATCAAATAACATTGCAATTGCACTAAATCCTACATTGGTGTAAGTTACTGCCACGTCTATTTGTTAAATAATTGACCAATTTTTCATTATGATGTAAGCTTACGGCTAGAAATGATATAAATCATTTGAATATGTACATGTCTATATCTAAATCATCAATCAAGGAATAAACTTACAGCTTAGCGACTATTGGGTTCCGACAAAATGTTTTTTCTTTTGCATATTGACGATATAGGAGAGAAAATTGTGTCTAAAAATATGCTATTGGACATCTAATCTCAGCCAGGACATAAAATCTAAAAGTGAGCCATCTGCTACCACAGTAATTTCGGGTAAACGAACCCAAAAATGTCATTCATGCCAACGATATTAAACAATATTTCTTTCTTACTTCTTGTTTATTTGTAATTGAAAACGACGCTGGTCATAAAGAGTGGTCGCCTATTTTGGTCTACGATAAAGTCACTCTGTGTAGAAAGTATTGAATGCGTAAACGCATGATTAACATAGATATTTAACGTAGGCGTTCTCAACGACGTCGTACTATAAATCGCTTAAACCCTTGAACATCAATGGTTTGGAGTTTAATTACAAAGCTCAGAGTGGGCGGCGATTTAATTGAATAGAAAGCATGTAAAAGATTCTTTTGAGGAAGTACTTCTTGTGAAATGACTCCGGTGGATGTAAAAGTTGAAGTTTTTGATTTACTGTCGGTTAGGCTATTCCATCATTTTAATTCCAAGCTGTTTGAGTTGTCAAGTTTATGGGCATTGAATATACGTGCATAGTTGATGACTTACTGTACAATTTTTATCTAGCAGTGACGCTACAAAGAATTTGAGATAGATGAAAATAGGGGGGAAAATCGATTTATGTGATTCCTCTCCTGAGGACATCAAATAGTCATGGTCTGTCTCTGCCATGACATATACAGTCATGCATGCACGCATATACACACACAAGTGCCATGTGTACATACATATTATATACAATTGAGTTTGAACGTGTATATACATAAACTTATAAAGTTATAAAGATGAAAAATAAATTTTTTTTCGGCTGTTAAATCAATCTTTATGCACAAATATGTGGAAATTTGCAGCTCCATTTGAATGCATTTATGTATGTGTTGTGGTTAGAATATGTTATTTACATTGGATGTACTGTATATACATGTAGGCCATTTTGTTCACTTTTTATATCGTACAAAGGTGTAGCGATACATGAAAAATATTATTGGTTTTAAAAAGTAGGCTCTTGTAAGTTGGATGTGCAGAAGCTAAAAATTTCGTCTGCTAAATTTCTTTCGTATGTGTAATGTACCTGTATTCTATCTCTATTTGTGTACACACTGTACATGTACTGTTATAGTCCCAGATGATTTGATCCACTGGATCTGATTTCGATTTCATCTTTATTTCTTAACACACAAGTCCTTTCCAACATGTATGATATTTTTCCCCTACTGTACGTTTGTTTGGATATCTATATCAGTTGGCTGTTTTTCGATTTCAGCCACATAGTTAAAGTTATTGAGTCACCAAACCGATCAGATTTTAGTTGATTTTTTTCGATGCCAAATTTTTTTTCTTCCTTATTTCTCTTGTATGTTCATGCCGGTAATTTCACGCTGCAAAACGCAGGGTTATACGCCACTACAGTATATGCTACAACGGTTCGAATTTCATGTCGTGCAATCTATTGGATATGAACACCTTGTTAGAAATTGAACTTCTTGTCTCGCCAGAAAATAAACAGAATACAGTACCAACAATCGGATGTTTTACGGGGCGTTTTCGAAAAACAACTTTTGGAAAGGTCAGACAGAAAAATTTAATAGAATTGAAGTCGCCGTTGAAAGTCGAGACTTTTTGAACGTACGAGTAATTTAAGGGTCAGACATTCAGTATTTTAAAAATACATGTTATTGTGTGACCATTGAAGTGGATTTTCAATTTAAAGTTTAGTTAACAATATCTTAAAGGCATTATGTCATTATTATTGTCTTTATCAAGGACCAGATTTTTATGACAAGTCACGCCCCATTACGTCATCTTTATGTCGTATGACTTTGATATTTACTTGATAATAAAGTTAATGAAGTTCATATCAGACTCTTTTGACATAAGAATGATGTGGTGTCGTTTGACTTGTCATAAAATTATAAAAATTATCATTATAGATTTTTTTTCTTCTTTTTTGTACTCATTGCTGTAAGTAATGAGCTATTTTGGCTAATTTTGTGCTAAATACGATTCGGGAATTGGGGAAGACGAGGGTGGGGGTTGTTGCTGCTTTTTTTTTTTGGCATATCTTGTTACTATTTACTTCGTAAATCGACAGGCAATTTCGTATTTAAGAAAAAAACGAAAGAGTAATAAAAAAAAAAACTAACTCGTTGCCACTATCAACACAAGTGCATGTTTTGTTGGGAAGAGCAATTGCATGCAATACACACACAAGACAAAACTCTGCAAAAGAAAATGCATTCAGTTGAGTGCATGACATGGAGATGTAGAAAGAGTGATAGGAGCTTTGTTATCGATTTCTGTTTCAGTAAATGCATCACTTTTACATATATACTAAGACAATATTTGTTTTGTCATACTCACCAAGATTTTGTTTTCTTCTCCCTCTCAACCCCTCTCTTCTTCTTGCTTCATCTTCCTGCTCGTATTTCTTACCTATATGATACTGAACACACGCCTGCACATTTTGCAGTTTGGCATTTACGATTACAATGTATACGATTCGTAGAATTTTTTTACATTAGCAGGGTTTTTTTTCTATCTAACATCGAAAACGATCTGAAAACGTTGTCAAATATTCATCGGTAAATAACTATTCAAAATGCAGAAAAACAAAAGCTTTAAACACATAGTGTACACAGGCTTTACGTTTTATTTAACTGCTTTCAGACATATTTCGAGTATCTCATTAAAAGAAATGTACGCAAATACAACAAGAAAAAAAATCCCTCATTAAAACAACAACGCTTTTTTTTTGTTTGGAAATGTAAACAAAAGATGTAAAATGTGAATCTTTATAAGTTACAGTAAAAGTGCCTAAAAAGTCATCTGTTGTTTAGTAAATGTTTTTGTGATGGTGATTACACTGGAAAATGTTAAGTAAAACCCTAAAATTTAGGATACAATAGTTATTGGTGCTTAGAATGGCAATATATGTCATTTTCATTGAGAAACTATGCAGTGAAATTCGTTATTTTTGTTTAAATATCGTGTAATTGTTACCCAAGTAAAAAATTAATGGAAAAAATAAAGAAACGAGACTACCCTGTATATTGCCTCGGTTTCAATACATATTTGTCTCGTTTCTTTATGATTTTAAAAACAGTTTATGTAAACCAGTACCTGTTTTTTTATTAATATTGTTAAATTGTGTGTAAAATCGGATGTTGATAACGTTACTCAACCAGAAATAATAACTAATAATAGTTTTTCTGTTATAGAATCATCGTGTTTACGTGTCCTGATGTCATCCTAGTGAGCAGAAGATTTAAATAAGGTATTGTAACATTTTTTTGTAGTATTATGTAAGATATATGCAGTTTATGAGTTCAGTTGGAATAATGTTAGTTGTTTTGGGAAGAATTTGGATTGTATAAATACAGTACTCCTTATATTTCATAAGAGTCTTACGTTGATTAAGTGAAAACGAAATGTGACCTAGTTGTTTTCCATAAGGCGCTTTCGTTTCGTATTTAGTGTAAAGCATCTTCTTATTAAAAGCCGAAAGTTTTATGGGGATAAATTAGGGCTTTTTGCTCGTTGGCCTAAATAAAAGCATAATATTTGAAAGTTGGGAATTGCTTGTACCAGCACAAAAAAAGTCAAATGTGCAATGGTGTATCATTTTTCTGCTGAATTTCTTAAGCAAGTTATGTAAATTGCATTAAAGAATTTTTGGTCTGACATCTTTTATTTGGGTATTTACTATGCGGGATGTAACCAGGGCACATTATACGAGACTGTTAGCTTAGAGACCTAAATTAAGCAAATGGGAGGAAGACCCACACATGTAATAAAAAACAAAGAAATAAATTTTTTTATATGTAGTTTATGTACTGTACTCGGTGTACATTGCAAGTGAAATTGGTATACGAGTGTACTTGTATATTGATGAAGGGCAAAGGGGAAGTGGAAACGAGAATTTTATTTTTGATCTAGATTTTTGCACTGCTGACCTAATCTTTTACTTTCTTGTGATGAATGGGAGAAAGACTATTGCAATTCTCCTGACTTAACTTAAATATGTATCAATGTCGTTGCAAAGTGTTTAATAACAATCATGACTATAATAGAAATCAGGGAATGGATTTATTGAGCTGTTTAGGATGTAGGAAGGTAAAAATCACCACCGTATTATAATATGGAAAGTTGCTTAATGACTTAAGTTAACCTAGATCTTTTGTTTTTTTCCACTCGAAGGATCAAACATCAGTCAGCTCATCCCATTTGGCGCGCCAGCTCACAATTATATCGATCGATAATTTTGGTTCGGTCGGTGCAATCCTATTGCTCTGGAGACTCCTTACAAAACAAATTTAAAAGCCAAACAATTTCTCAGATTCTGAATAGAATAAGAGATTTCAGACTATATTTTTCTTTTTAGTTTTTCTTACCAAAATATAATACGACATGTACAGTGGAAACTAAAAACGCTATGATGACTTTTGTGGCTTTCCATATTTCGGCTATAATCACCATTTGATCATAATCAACTTTTAACAGGAAAAAAACGATATTAAATATGAAATATTTGCAATTGAAAAAATAATGACAAACCGAAGAAGAAAAGTTAGTTAGTCGCGGTTTTATTTTTTGTTTGAGTTTGAAATATGATGCTAGTGGGTTTACCAAAAAAAAAAAAAAAAAAAGAAATAAATAAATGAGAAGTAAGAATTAAGAAAAAGAAGAAATCAATGTGAAAGCAACATCAATTTTTTCCCCTTTACTTTTTAAGCCGAAAGCGCTGATAGAAACCAAAGGAAATAGCTACTGGCGCGTGCATTGGTGGTTTTCATACGAATTTTCAAACATGAAGCAGGAAAAAAACCAGTATTATGAAGTCTAATTACAGTCATTAAACTTTAAGTAGTGTAAGATGAAGGCAGAAAACGCATTTCATTTTAATCTCTCTATGTTTATCATCTTAAAAATGACGTTAAACCAACGCCTGGTATTTCATGTACTTGTGTACTGTTTGTGTGGTTCACAGTTATAAACAAAAGACAGAAAAAAATATAAGATCTTAAATCGATTTAGCTAGTTAAAAGTCAAAATAAAAAACAGTTGTAAGCTTATAGATATAATCGTCTACGCTTTGAAAATATTTAAACATCAAAAGTGTTAAGAAAATCAAAAGAAAACATACACTGAAAGCCCTTTGTAGGTTGTTATAGGGTCGATTAACAAATAAGGACCAAGCTAAGCATCACTTTTTCAACTCCATGTCCGAAAATAGATTAACAAGTGACTCGAGGTTTTAAGAAAACGTTTTTATTTTGAATACAATTTAAAGTCGTTGAGGGTATTTGGAAATAATATGATGAAGATATTATTTATAAAAAATGCAGTAAATGGTGAATTAAAATTACAGTATTAAGATAATTAAAAATTTCAAAGATCCTGTTGTGAATGCCCATTGCCTTTTCTTTAGCTGACTAGACCTGCAAAAGAAAAAAAAAACATTATAAAAGCAAGATCAGTTTTAGCAGTTAATTAGTAATAATGTTTTGAGCGTAAATTCTGAATAACAAAATTGATGTTTACAACAACACATGTTATCACATAAATTTTTTCGCCTACTACATTTTGTTTAACAGTAATTCGTGCAAAGACGACGTTAGAAAATATTTTTGCTAATTCTGGTTGTAACCAACGTCTTAAGTAGAGTGGATTGAGTTGTTATTATTATTATCATCATCATGAAAGCTCGAAGGCAAAAGCAGTGGCTTAATGGACTAGACTTCCGTAGTTGCTTGAGAAATAACATATTGGTATCCAGCTTTATGTTTGTTAGAAAAACAATTGCTCGACAGTGCTTATATTTCTCAGTAATAACCATTGTTTATAAATGAACAAAAGAAATCGGTCAAATAACAAGACAGAATTATCCAGGTGAAATTGAAATGATACAAGTAAGCACCACTTGTGCTTATATCCTGATATTATAATTTATCGATTAATTCCGATGACTTATTGATTAATAATAAGGTCAGAGATGCATTACTGATCGATATATAACATTAATACTCTTAAATCGGACTCGAATGATCCTCCAAGCCCATAGAAATAATTAACTTGTAAAAGCTATGGGATGGATGAACTCTTAAAAGAGCTCATAAAAATTATATTAGAAATTCGAATGATGCACGGCGGTGCAATTAGTAGGAGTTCTGGCAAGAGTAATGTCTAATTAAACTAGATTTAAACACTCAATGATTTACATTTAATGGATATACAGTAATTATGACACTTGACGGGTGGATATTCATTATGTTTGTTGGCAACTCTGTATGATAACATTATTGGGTCATACAATGGTCATTTTGCGTTTTTAAATATACGAGTACAGTATGTGCGTTTAAAAATAAAAAAAAAAAAATCTAGTAAATTATTTACAGTATTACCAGGTGATTTTCTAGGTGGTTTCTAATATTTTTATACATGGTATGAAAGAAATGGGACAAATCACCATTAGAGCTAATGAATTTTAGTCTCATTTCTTTATTGTCATTAATAGTGTCCTAATTTTGAAAGTCACTAAGTTTTTTTTCTTCATTAGGTGATTAATGTTTATGATAGTTAATGGTTTATGGTTAATGATTAATGGTTTAGCTTATTGATCAGAGAGTTTGCATATAAATCAATTATAAAAATTTAACTAAAATGTCATCTAGAATTCAAAAAATTAGTAATTTAAAATGAAATAATTGATCATTACGAAACTTGTTAATTAACTTAAGATAATGTTTATTTCATTTTTCAATATAAAATACTAAGATTAAGTCTGGCTTTGAAAAATGATCTTAAAATGATTAGTTTAACAGTTACTTTTTAACTATAGTAGTGAAACTCTCGACATTATTTGAAGAATATAAAGTAATTACTTATACCAGTATTAGTCAGTATTACGACAGTACTTCAGACATTATAATTAGCTTTCTTTAAACGAATATTGTATGAAAAAGCAATTTTGTTTATATTCAATACCGTTAGCGATTTATTTCATTACTTCAATGTAAATACTTGGGTATACAGAACATTATTTTCGATTAGACTGAATTTTTGCATTTCGACTTCCCATTTACTGTATGGCGAGGTTGAAATTTATTATTAACTTGATAAATCAATAAAAACATCAGGTTGTTTAATTTTTTTTCTAATTCCATCAAATTTCCAGTTTTAACGTGCAAAAACGCATTACGATTTTACATGTACATAGTGCTTAACTTAGATAGCAAATTTGCTACAGAAGTTATGAATTTCAAAGTAGTATTTTCCCAACCTTAAATGTATATTTAACTATTTATAAAACCGAATACTATTTCAATATCAAAAATTCCTCAACCATGGAATTTAATAAGTAATTAATAATGAACGGCTTTTCCCAAAAGATGAAATTTTCAGACAATTTCTTCTACATATTGTAAGATACCGATCAATATTTAACGAGTAATTTTTTGTTTAGATTCTTTTGAGAGGTTTACAACTTAATCTTCAACCGATAAATAATTTCTCCCTTAATAAACAAAAATATTATAGTGTAATATACTGCATGATGCTATTCCTGACTTGGGTGATGCTAAAAATGCCAAAATAATTCGTGTTTAAAAATTCCGCCGTGCAAAACACAAAATCAACTAACAGTGTATTGGTAGACAAAGTACATTTGAAGGTGATTAAATTTCACTTTTTGTATTAAATATTGTTCTAGCGTCAAATTGAAGGCTTTCCATGATTCGTGACGTAACAGCTGTCAATTGTTTAGCTTCCATTGGGTTAAATTGAGCAGATGTTTTGTTAAATTTAAAATGCAGTTCGCGCAAGGCTGTTCACATGGCGTTTTCTGTATTGCTTTGTAAATAAATGATGTAATTACGCGAAAGTAAAAAAAATATTTTCTCGTTGTGCAAGTTAAGCAGCAGCCGCATATCCAAATCACACACAAATTGTATGTATACAATATACAGACACACCAAAACCCAACGTTTTCTTTTACTTTTTTTTAAATGTTTCTTCTATCCCTACCAACGACAAAGGCGACAGCAACGACAACGTAAAGCTGGCGTATATTTACATTTGCCAGGTTTGTATATACAACGTCTCGTGTTCCCATTTATCTGATAAAATTTTATTCACCCGCCGTTCTAGCGTTGCACATAAATAATTCGGATACAACTAAAAGCTTTTAAAAATTATATAGTTGTAAACAAACGCTCTTTTCCTTTTTCTCCATGTGTGCAATCCTCAACTCATTTGGGGCCCCCCATCTTCCCCCCCTCTCTTCAACCTAATATCACCAGTTCAACACCTGCTGCTGCTCACAAGTTGGCAAAATTGTTTCAACTTTCTGTTTCTTTTTCATTTCCAAGAAAATGTTTAAATTTATTTGCAATTTTTTTCTATAAAGTAAATGTAAGAGAATGCTTAACCAGTCTTTTGCTAAAAATGTTTTATTTCACAAAATACCCTTTTATGGACTTTTGTTCCTCCAAAACCGTTTGATTTAAAAAAATTCCAATAAACCAATTACAAAACATCTCTCTGGTTTTATTTTTAGATTATGTTAAACGTCACTTAGTGAGTTAATCCACGTAAAATATATCCTTGTTTCAGTTCACATTACTTTTCATTATGTTGCTGAACATTTTGACAAAAAGAAAACTACATTTACAATACAAGTATAGATCCTTTTTTGATTAGAAAAGCCCGTTTTTATTTTACTTTTTCACTAACTTAAAAAAAAGAAAGTCGTTGCTAGTCCCATACACAGCCTTTTCAAAGTTAAAAAGGAAATTGTGGTGGACCGGAAGGGAGCATACAATAAATGAAAACGGAAGCGGAGTGCTGTGTGCACTTGATTTTAGAAACGGACTTCAATTCCGGTTTCAGTCTTATTGTATCAAACGCGCGCATGCTCAAATTTAACAGGAAACGCTTTATTTGTAGATAATTAGTCGGTTAATCTTTTTGTAAGATCCAGCAAAAAATTCAGTTAGAAAATAAAAAATTCAGCCAATTAATTAAGAGTGACTAATTAAACTTAATAAAAAAATACACGTCATCATGATTATTAAAGATAATTAATGTCAATTAATAATGATTCAAAACACAAAATTTTAAATGTACAGTATAACTAAACTAAGTTTTTTAAAACTTTTATGTGGATATTGAGAAGTAATGGTGCGCATGTGCAGTTAATGGTGAGCTTGTTATCGCTTTTGAGAAATTGAGTTATAAATTTGTTTGGACGTAGGTAGAGCTCAGTGGATTTTAAGACGATAAACGATTCATTAAATCCTTCAAAAAAAATCAAATATAATATAAATAAAAAAAATAAGAGCGAAAATGAAAGGGGAAAAATCGATGACGTTTGTGTATATCTTTTTAAAGCTTTTGTGAAGGGATATAACACGAGACAATTTAACACATTTTTGCTCTTTGCTGTTTTCTACTATGTTTATATACATGATTATGTTGTTTGAAGATTTAGTCAGGTAATGGATCCGGTCGTCCGCCAAGCCAGCTTAGAAACCAGTGCAACACACATACACACACACAAAACGAAATAAAACAATATAAACACTAAAAATTGGATTGCTGAAACAACAGTTAGATAAGTAAATCCTCGGGGAGAATCAATTCAGATATAAACACACTTCAATAAACAAGCAGCATTTTTGTTTGTGAAGAAAATTTAGTAGCAAAAAAAAAAAAAAAATAAAATAAACCAACATAGTTGAAAATTTAAAAACAAAACACTGCAATTGATACATGCAATTTTTTTGCTGCAAAAAATAATAGAAAAAAAGTAAAGGAGAATTTGACTGATTTTTGTAGTGATTTAAAAGCAAATGTTTTGATCGATATCGACTGATATGTGTAGACTGCAGAAAATTGTTATTTTTGATCAATAATTGGGTGGAACTCCATGGGTTGCAAGTCTTTTTTTTTAATTATAATAATGCATTTTAATGAAATATCTTTTAAACGACTGAATGAACATGTCTGTTGTCGCTTTTTAAATTGACAACTGTAGCACCAGTGTAATTGTTTCCCCATCAATTATAATTTTAACTAAAAGCCTATACCGTCGTTAAAACTTTTCAATTTTCTCTCTTTCTGTGTAAAAGCAACGCTAGCGGCTGTTTTTAACTGAATGAATATACACATGTAGCTATATAAACATTGAAAACATAGTGAAGCGTTAATACACTTGAAACGATCGCAAGGGGTAGCCACTTGTGTGTACTTGATGTTGTTAACTGTAAATAAACGTAATATAACGCCTAAAATTGTCCGCTAAAACTTAACAAGCCGTCATAAGCGGAAGTAACTGGCGCAAAGATGATCATCATTCTAAATTATGATGGTGAATAGAACATGACTAACATTACACATGCACATACAGATAGAAATGTTGGGAGGAAATATTTGAAGCTATTTTACGTTGAAGTTGGGTTTGCATACTATTACGTTAAAAGTGTTTGAATAATTTTACGGATGATATGAAAATCGATTTCCGCCATGAATCTATCTCACTTCTCGTTGCGTTTGGCTTAATTAAATTACACCTTCAAGTGTTGCCATACACAAATATAATTTGTAAGTACATGTGTAGAGCGTGTGGATGAGAGCGACGTAAATTTGTCAGAATCGGAAATAAACGTAGCGTTTTATTGTTGGAGCAAAAATTCCACGAACGATTTCAAATGTCAGCGTTGTACAATGAAACATAAAACTATAATTTTATATGGCCATTTTATTAGGAGAAGGGGAAATTTAGAATTAATACAGCGCTGGAGTTGAGAACATCGATTACGCCGCAAATTACAGGTATCGATACAACGACGAAAATCGATTCGCACTGATATGCAATGGATCATTGACAAAACTCTTTTTATTTTCTACCTAAAGTGCTTGAAATTTACTTGTGTAATGTCCTGGTGTATCATAACCTAATATCTGTATAATGTAGGAATTATTTTTATCGATGTTATCGTTATTGTATCGATATGCGATTGTTTTATGATAAAAATTAAGTCATCGGTAAAATTTGATGTACGCGGTCGAACAATCAATGCGGACATTTATAAGGGAAGATGTTAAGATATCAAAGCGTAAAATTGAATTTGAGCAGACGACGGTGTTTTATGGCACTGACTTTTCAATAACCCAGATAAGATATTTTTCTCCTTAAAAGTTTGACGAAATAAAAAAATTTTTCTTTCACTTCCCCCAATTGCATCCAACATTTCTCAATCAGTTGAGGAAATCTTTTGTTGAAATAAAAAGTTTTCGATTGAAGGATTTACTGTTGTGTGGGTGGAGAAATGTGTTTTTAAAAACAAAATTGAGAAATGTGTTTTTACTTCGATACACAATTTTAATAGGAAGAAAAAATAAAAAAAGGGGAATTGACCAACCGGGTGGGTGGATCATGGATGGCCAGCTTCTCCTCGTCTTGTCAAATCATGAAGTAATCTTTATTTCAAAATCTTTCTTTGAAATTTGTTCAAATATAAAAACATTAGATAATATATAGGAAAAAAAAATCTTCTAAAAAAGACACAAGTCGATGAATGAAAAGCAGAAAACAAGGGGCTATAAAAACTGAACTTTTTTTTGTATGGCGTTTGTGTGCTGATTGAACGAAAAATCGACGCGACGCATAGTCGATAGAGCGAGGTCACGTGACTAAGCGATCGATCCATTCATAAAATCAATAACCAATAAGAAATTGGAAGATTCAGTTAAACCAAGCGAATTTTCAATCATTCTTTAATTGAACTTCAACGTTTTTGTAAATAATTATTCCTCCCATTTAACGAGAATTATTGATTTTTATCACAAATGTATAAAGGAAAAAACTGGAAATAATTGATCGTTTATTGTAGAATTTTAGTTTGTTTCTTAAACTTCGTTGTGCATGATTAAGTTTTCAAATCATAAATACCATGTAAACCGTGTTATTATTTTACATTGTTAATTTATGTATTGTGCGTATATTTTATACGTTATTGCCTTGTTTTTGAAACTTTATACCGGGTGATTCTACACAGAATTTATTTTCCCCGTGACATGAAAAAACTGAACAAATGCCCATTGCAACTAATCAGATAGTCACCTTTCTTTATTGGCATTATTTGTCTCCATATCAAGAAAGAAACTGGTCAAATTGCTTAGAAACTGATAAGATTTTTTTTAGAGCTGAGTAAAATAATATTTCAATGTAGAAAATCACCTGCTATACTTTTTGTTTGATTTCAGTAACCGTATGACATTTTCTCCACATTTTAAGCAAATTTAACCAATTTATTGAAAATATTGAAAAATTCATGACATTATTTTAGTCAGGTTTTGACCACATATTTTATGTACCACTGCTTGATAATCACTGACAACGTTAACAATTAACAATTCAAGTAAACATTCCTAACAAAAGTTATTTTTTGTTTCTTTTTAATTTCGACTAACATTGCAATCAATAACAATAAATATACATATAATATGGAAGTCAACACTATTATGAAATACCGAGAGGAATAAAACAAACCATAACTGGAAAAATTCAAATAAAATTTAAACGCAAATAAACAAACTATATTGTTGAAACTGTTTGTAATGTTGGTGTACAACATACTGTATGTTTACGTATGGCAGTAATAGCCATAGGGGTTGAAAGATGCTTTGCAACGTCATCATATAACTTCTACCATTACATACAATACTTGTACACAATGTTAAATAAACATGGGGGAAACTGAATGTATGGGTTGCATTTATTTCGATGTTTGATTATCAACATTACGTATTTACAGTCCATTACTCGAAAGGACGTTACTTATTGATTTACACATTTAACGTACATAATATCCAGTAGGGCGAAAAATAGCAATAAGAGTCGATGACGAAATAATAGCATCAAAAGTATCGACATAGCTGTGAATGTAGCCGACGGTTGTTTTTAACCCATTTAATACAAAATTGCGTTCAATTGGATTTGTCATTTTGTTTGATATAACTCAATTTCGATAAGTGAATCAAGGCAAAAACCATTTTGTAAGAATAAATTACATAAACTGCTGTGTAATATAATAATTTTTCTCTTATGTATGTGTGTGGGTTTAGGAATGTGTTATACAGTAGAATGGTAATACCCAAATTTTTTTTGCCTATTTAAGTGCCGTGTGGTACTCCTTTGGTATGCAAGTATGTGCGGTTTTAGATTAAAAGTTCTTGAAAAGAAAAACCATTCACTTTTTTTTTCTTTGCCTATATATTTTTTCCCCTATCTGAGCAAAAGCGTATGTGTTTGTGACATTGCTTTTGCTTTCATTCTTATTTTCCTTTGTCAACTTCTTTGTTATTGGATCAACACCAGGCGCAAATTGCACGGGAATTGCAATTGGAAAAGCCTAAAATGTACATAGGCCAAATGGCACACTGATAGTTTTTAGTCGATCAATAGTTTAGTCTTGATCGATTATAAGTTGGTCCATTCGGCAGTCTTCCAACTTTTCATTTGGATAAATACAGCTCCAAAAAGATGAGCGTAAACGACAGGACTGAAACTAGAGCGATTGAGAGTGAGTGAGAAAAGGAAGAAGAAGAAAAAAGTTGATGGAAATGCTCGCAATAGACGTTGAATGAAAACAGCCCAAACGTCTTCCATTTATTGATAGGACACCCATATACAAATGCAATGAAAGCAGCAAAAATGAGCGCCATTTCCACATACACACACACTTTTCACACCCAAATCAACTCATCCACCCTTTACACCCTTATTCTACTTTTTCTTTCAACTTCTGTGTCAAAAAGATGATCGAGATTTGAAGACAAAAATGCAAAAAAATAATAATAATAGTAAAAAAAAAAAAAAAAGAGTTGAAGGAAGCGAAAAAATATGACATCGTCGTCATGTTAAGTTTCTACATCGATGAATAATTGGACCATCAAAATGAAAATATTTGCGCGTATATTTGTTAAGTGCTTCCGATTTAAAATGCGAAATGCGAGTCGATGAGTTTGGGACATATTGAGACTGCAGAAGTAACATTGTGCACACAAAGTTTTGATCATGAAAATAGTGGGCGAGGATGTAGTGATTGGGAGGGATTATTGGGGAAAGTAAATCAAAAGGATTTTGATTGTTTGACAGTAATCCCTGGCAACTGCTCAACGGTCTAACCTTTAGCTCTCCCAAGATCTAGAAAATATTTATGGTATTTTCCAATCACAGAACATAAACAGTAGACGACAAGATCAAAACTAGTTCAACGTGGTCACTTAAAAATTTATGTTCACCCTCATATTTATTCATATTCCGGGAAATGCTTACAATAAATTATTTTATGAAGGCAAATATGACGTAATGATCACGTGAACAAGACATTTCTCCTTATACTGCACTAGCACTTAGTTTTACGGCATTAATTAAATCTGTGATTTCGTTTAAGCACATCTGGGTAATTAACTACTAGACATTCCAAGAATTAACAATACGCTGCAGCTAATTGTCTTAACGTTAAATAAACGACAATTTTTTTTAACGGTTTGGAATTTGGATACTAACTTTAAGTTAGATACGATGATATCTTAAGCACTACATTTAATCAGTCAAAAGTAAAGTCAAATTTGATGTCTCAAAGGCAGATTTTTAATGTCTTAATGTATCAAAATAAGATACTTAAAAGTGTATTTATTACTGTATATCTGGTTAATATAACTGTAATTATATTTAAATTGGGTTGTCTCACAAGTTTCTTGCTTTTCCCACATTGACAATCTACAATGACAGCAACACATTTCAATGCAGTGAAGTGTTTTTGTTTACATTAGCTTCCCATTGAAATATCACGTATTTTGCGTTCCCTTGTAAAATGCTGTTAGTTATCTAATATGGCATTGGCCAGTGCAGTGTTATGGAAAAAAATGCAATTGTGTTTGGCATGTTTGCGTATGTATAATGTACGCTCATGTGTCATGACAAGGGTGTCTTCGTTATCGTGTTAAAGGTAAAAAGGATGTGTTATTTAATTCGGTGTTGATACCAGAGAAAATATAAAGGAGTTTATATATGCGCATGTGTGTGTTTTTGAGAAGAGACTACAACTACGTCAGGAATTATTCATGACACAAAAACGCAGTCACAGTCATTTTTCTCCATCACACTCTGTAAAGCAAGTTAAAACTTTTAGGTAGGGGAGAAAAAATACCAAACGAAATTGGAACTGAACGATTTTTCAGCTCAAAATAAATTGATCGGATGAAATCCGCTTTGCTACTTTGGAGTACTAGTGGGAGCTTTGCACCAAATAATATACACATATCCTTAAACGCATTCCCTGCTTTTTTTTCCCCCTTCGACATAGTCACCGCCAACCATCTCCGCTGAATTTACGCTGACGTTTCGTATTTTACGTTGTTTGGAAATGTTGAACAAATAAACCATCTTTTTTCTACTTTCTACTCCTCTGCCTGAATTGTTTTTTATTTAGCACCGCATACGAAAATACATGTCCCGGATGACAGCTAGGAAATTGAACAACTACTTTTCACTTACGTTAACGTAATCCGTTACGTTGTACAGTTTAAATATCAATGTAGCAAAAACTTTTTCAAAGTATTTTTATATACAGTACAAAAAAAAAGTTGTTATAAAGTTTTTCCAGTTATCATATGCAAACGTCATGTAATATTCAGTGATGTGCATAAAAAATTTAAAATTTCAAAGTACGTGGATTGTAATGCAGCGAATCCAATTGCAAAGGAAGTGCGTTGCATATATTTAGCTGTGACTACGAAAATTTTGATTTTGTAACGTGTGATGTGATATTTTCATGATGAAGTGCATTGAATTGAAAATGCCAAAATGTAAGCAAACTTTAATGTGATTTTGATTTATTAATGCCCAATGTGCGTACACTAGAAGTCGATTTTAAAGCAAAAATTGCAAACACTCTATACCTAACTAACTTACAACATACTCAACAATCTAATTTGGGGTCTTAATTTAAGTACCCATCGTCAATAGTGAGAATTTCCGTTTATGCCACGTTAAACATTTAAAAATGATGGCTGAGATATCTTAACTCTCCCTCGACGCTGATTTGTCGCCATGACATTGTGATTTGGACGTGAAAAAATCGAAAAAAATTAATGCATGAAAGCTAATTTAATAGCTGTTGTAAATGAAATTAGTTGGGGCGTTGGACCAATTTAACGTTTTCCTGACTTTAAAAATGCGAAAGAGCAAGTAAACGATTTTACTATCTGCACTGTCAATTATGGGAACTCGCATTGAGTCCAATATAAAAATATGTAAAAAAAAATTAGAATAATTTAATTTTCTGCTTCCATATATCGTACTTAAGTACACGTTAAATATGGCGTTATTTTGGTCACACAAAAGAACTTGAAGTCAGATGGAGAATAATAATAGTCATAATGTGGCTTGTAATAGAAATGCAACGAAAATTGCGTCGTGATGACGTTACATCTTTTTTAATGTGTTTTAAGAACATTAAATAAGACGAAAATCCGATCACTGGAGGATGTCTGTGTTGTTGTATTGTATAAAAAAAAATAAACAATAGAAAAACATTTTCTTACGTTTTTTTTTTAAAAAAAAAAGAAAGAGATTGAATTTGGATGTTGTTAGCTGTTATAACCCCCTATCGTAAGCATAATAGTTAGAAACGTCAACCGCAGCCACAACGCTCCCTTGCAACGACGTAAAACAGTTTTAAAAATTGTTATTGTTGTTTGACTATTTAATTTTTTAAATGTATTTCATCTACAATAAAGTGAATTAGGTCGTCCACAATAAGGAATTTTTGTTATTGCTGTTGTTGTTGAGGTGGTGAATTAAATAACCTAAAAATACGCGAATTGTGGAGGGCATAAAGTTGAGACTGAGAATTCTGCGAAAATAACGCCGAGTGGGTTTGTAAGATAAAAGTATTAAAAGTTTGTCAAGAAGAAAACGTGCTGTTTGCATTTACGTCTTGTGAATGAATAAAATTGCCTGCCAGCGTTTCTATATGTATCCGTGGACGTTTTTATTTGTCACACGTAAACTTATTCAAATTCATTTGGCAAAATGCATTTTTATCTGAACGTCTGTATGGATGCCAAAAGAAATACAGGAAATTATGATGCGAAGTAGGGATAAAAATAAAAAGAGAAAATTTACGTAAAAGTGTTTGAAAATGATATGTATACAGCCACTTATCTGTTTTTAAGCACTGTACATGTAAAAGCAGATGGGTGTACTGTATGTCTTTATGTGGAACCCCCTCCCTTTATCTCTTTTAAACAAGAAACTTTTTTTTTTTAGAAAACCGCTTCACACGTGTAATTATAACCAGATTACGCTGAACTTAGGCCCTTTCAAAGATTAAAGGTTTTAACGTCGTAAATACCGCTTGATATACGACGCCAATTAATTCTTCCAATTTATTTAACGAAGATATTGAGACAAATTTCTGAAAAAAACATTCACTATACCAGTACTCCTTTTATAGCATCGTGTGATCAGATTTGAAAACTAAGAGATTTTGTAACCTTTTCATAAAATTTCTAAGAATTATCTTTATATTTTTAATGTCGTCATGTTTGGTAGTTGAAGAAATTGGAGTAATATAAACATGACATTTTTCTAATTATAGTGGTGTAACCAGAGTTGAAATCACCCAGACGCTTTTTTAAATTGGAAAAATAGTTTTTACAGTGTTAATCAAAATATTGGACTAAATTTTATCTGTTCAAACGGTGATTTGTCTCATTTCTTTTCTGCTATGACACTAGAAAAAAAATCCAATGAAAACGAGACTTAATTTTATCAGTTCCAATGGTCTTTTTATTACCACGGTAAAAAAAGTGCTCAAATATAAGGTTAATTAGATATTAGAACGAAATTAGATTTTAACGATTATCCTAAAATGATGCTTAAATTAACTACCTGAATTTTTAGAAAACAAAAGTTGGGGATAAATGAAAATGTTCAGTAATGCTAAAATCTCTTAAAATATTATTAATCAATCAAAATGCATACAAAGTATCAGTGTTGTTATTTCTAAAATTGACGTCAGAAACCTAGTGAGACCTAAAATACTCCAGATGCAACATCATTTCGTTGGTAAACATACTGAAGAATGTTTAAAACTGCTTTTAAATAGCGAATATGTATATTGATATTTATCGATTTTTTTTCTATTTTTTTCTTACTGTGCTGTATATCCAATATCGATTATAATGAAATTTATATGGCGTATTTTTTAAGCAGCCTCTTGTAATGCGCATGTTTTTAGATGCCGCAGTTAGAGGGGGTTTGAAGAAGAAAAAAAAAGAAACGACAAACCACAAAATAGGTTCCTTGATTGAATTTTGTATAAACCGCACGTTATTTGATCGTTTTACGTTTTATCAGTACTGTTGTCGAATCGGCAAAAAGTAAAACAAAGCTGCGCCTAACGCTGACTATACGAATGAGGTTAACATATGAGTGTTCGAACATGACAGCGTTACCCATGCACAAATACGTCAAGCGTAATTTAGAAATGGATTGAGTTGAAGGGGGTTCACAACGCACAAAACACCTGTTCATTCCCATTCCTCACTATCATTACTACTGTATCAACATTTGCCATACGACATACCTAATCAGTAATAAGTCATTCAATTTTAGTTCATTTTTCTAAACTGAACAATCAAACTGATTTGGTAAAAGTAACTTTATACGTTTGCTTATTATTTTATGTTTCATCTGGTTTGAGGTGCTTCATGATTTTCCATTATAATTTATGTTTACTTTTCAATTTAACCGACGTTATTACAACGCTATAACGAAATTCTATGTATGATTGAATTATTAAAACTGAATTTGTACAGTCGATTTACAAACTAAATTTGAGATATTTTCGTATATTGTAAGTTTATGTTGCTATGTAACAGCATTTTACTGTTGCAAAATGAAATTTAGTAGCCATTTCAAACTTTTCACAAAATCATATAAACTTTCTACAAGAAAACTGCTTTTCTACCAAAGAACATGCAATATTATAAAAACGAAAAAAATATAAATAAATTCATAGACTCCGCTTCATCTTCAATGTAAAGTCATAATTTTCTAAGATATAAAGTGATTTAAACTGTAGTTATCTGGCAAATGTTTTCCGGTTTGAGTGTTATGTTGACGAAATTGTATTATAATACAGTACAAAAGAATGAAAGAAAAACACAAGCCAAAAAAAAAATACTTAAGCACAATAATAATATAAATCTACAAGAGAATGTTGTTTTGTTGAATTGGCAAGCGTACATAAATTTGTAAGTGCAATAAGTTAGTGTTGTATAGGAGAAAAAACGACGTCATCAAGGGGATATGAAAGAAGTATGAAGCGCAAAATACATAGTTTCAGTGACTATGCCGCCTTATGTAATAAGTTAATAAACGGTATTATTCCTGTGTATGTAGCTGTAGTGAATAGTGGTGCTGTTTTGTGATGAAAGACCTTAATCTCAGGGTTTTTTTTTTCGCCACTATTTACTGTACGGGCATTTCACATCAACTATTTACGGTACATTATTCATACATGTACATATTTCGCTCACGTTTGTACAAGTGCATTTGAAATAAGTTATCCTGCTATGGAAATGTCTACGAAGCGCAATAACGTGCTGACGCCATTATAAATAATTAATTAATAGAAAAAGCACAAGTTTTCTCTTTCAATATACTGAATGTAAATGATATCGGATGGCGCCAAAATTACACTGATCGACTTTAGGGACCATAAAATGGCATTTTTTAAAGCAGGAAAAAAATGAAAGAGCGAGATATTAAATGCAGTACTATGCCGGGCGATTTTCTAAACTGGAACACTATTTTTTAATGTTAACTCGTTTCTTTATTTACACTTTTCTCTGCATAGCTTAAGAATGAAAAAGGACTAATCGCCATTGCACTCTAAAAACATTCCACTTTAGATGTTCCAATGTAGAAAATCACCCTGTATGTTTAATCTTTCAGGGCTGCTATTCCCACGTCTAACATTTTTGACTGTGTCGAAATAAAATCAATATTACGAGTAGTAACTGTGTTTGGGCAAACTCTGTTTAGTAAAATAACATCAATGTGTTTGAGTTGTGTTTTTCTTTTCATATAAATATTGTGGCACTTTTATTATGTTTAAGTACAGTATAACTTAGTACAGTGTTATAGTGCTTGAAATGTCTTCTACCACGCCTACCTAACACGTTGCACTTTGTTTTCGTTACATAATTAATTTTAATATTTTTTTTCACTTTAACATTTTTTTCTTTCTTCAAACTTGTCCTTCATCATTAAAATAGATGGATACAAAAACAATTTCTTAAGATACTGTATGTTTTTTTATTCGTTATTATATTTGCTTTTAGGTTTTTTTTTTGTTTAAAAAAATATAGTGAGAAATGATGTCTTGCAGTACATGCCTAATAAGTTAACCATTATAAGTTATCAACAACTAAAATTCTTATGTCATATAAACGATGATATTGAAAGGGGAAAGAAAAAATAAGATTACGAAAAGATGTTAATGGAATGTTTCACTGAAAATTAATGAAAATAGCTTAGCCATCATTATTGTGGTTTTATAATATTAAACGGGGAAAAATCTGATGTGCATTATTTTGAACTTTATATCACGTAACATTGTATTTTTTCTTTTCTTTTGTTACAGTACATAACACATAATGAAACTTTGAATATGTCAAAAAATGAGGGCTATAAGGTCCGCAAATTGTGGTCCATATGACCTCAGATTGTTAGCCAAAGCTAAAAATAGCACAATTTTCAAAAGTGATGCAAACACGTTACAATGCATTAGCAATCTGTATGATTATTATTATGACAAATTTGATTCGCATGAATAATTGTGAAATATTCAGATTTATAATTGATTGAACAAACCCCCACGGTGATTAGAACAAAACATGTATAGAGTTACAAATGAAAATGAAGTGCGAGTGACATTTTCCGTCTTTCATGATGCGTGATGTACACATGGGCCTAGAGTTCATTTTTCACAAATATATGGCATCCAATGAATGTGTGTAAGATAACGACAGCCAATTTTATTCTCATCGTTAAGTCTAGCGTCTCCTCTCCTCTTCCCCCTCCCCTGCCCTTCTTCCGACCTATACTCTTAAGTCTACCCCCCTCAAACATCTACAATTCTTTGTGATAAATGACAATGAGCAGTTTTTAGCCTGCAATGTAAAACTCAACTACACGTGAAGCGTTTTGATCGATGACGGCTGCCCTAAATATTTGTATGTATTCGAATGATATGGTGGTGGCTGGATATGGAACCACCTCATCACATCCCATCACCCTCCTTACTCCACCTATCATTCTGCATCTCATTTGCATAGAAAGCGCGCTAGCTTAAATCGTACTGCCATATTTGCAAGATTTCCATCGTTCGAGGAATTTGCAATTCAAATTTTTTTACGGGGAATTTTTTTTGTTGCATCGCAGCTTCCACTTTTCTTACAATTTCTTCAAATGAGACATCTAAAATTATTCATACATCACTTCCACAACACTAATGTTTTCCCCAGAATCTTATTCTTTTAACATACTGCTGTTATATTAAATCAATTTATCATTTAAAATGAAATCATAATTTATTACTAGTCGACATTAAAAATTAATATTTACGGTAGATTCTCATATTTTTAAGACATAAAACGCACAACAAATTTAGTGAAAAGTTGCCTTATAAGTTATGTCGAGCGATTTTTTAAATTTGAACATTGAAAACAACAGAAAGAAATGAGACAAATGGCCATTCGAACTGACGAAATTTAGTCTCGTTTCTTTATTGGGACTATAAAAAACGGTGTTCAAGTTTAAATAATCACCTTGTGTACATTTTCACGTAATAATATACAAAACCACTAGATGTTTCTGTCTAATAAAACTACAACTCCGTTTATTTTGGTATAATTTGTAGATATATCATACTCAATTCAAATTTAAAATTGAAACGTTATTGCTTTTCATTGATTACTATCAGTACGTTCTGAATGAAATGATTATTACGCGCATTTTTAGGTCCTTTCTATTTTGAGTACAAAATATTTACTGTATTGAATAGTCCTGCATTGAAGCCAATGCCTTTGGTTAAATATTGCCAGTTGAATGAATGCAATATAAAAAACTATAGTAAAGTTTAGACGCAAAGTTTTTATGCATAATATCACTCCAACTTAATTAAGCGAATATTCTATTCGTTTCAATATTTCAACAAACAGCCATCAGTTGAATAGAATTATTCAGTACGATACAGTATATATCAGTAAATTCACCCGCAGCTATATTGTGATGTTTAGTATGGTCGTCTGAATTTGATGTTTCTACAGAAAAGCCATTTCTATTTTAATACAGTAATATTATGGGCATTGTGCATGTGTAACAATAGTGAATACTATGATAAAGACTGCATTTCGAATCGATTTCCTTAAGAAAAAAAAAAGGTTTTTTATACTTCCTCTTTCCCACTGGGCATTTTATTTATCTACTGTTTTTATAGCTGACCCCTGAAGGACTCTGAATTTTTAAAATATCAAATGTGCTCTTAGGTTTTTTCTTATTCTTATTCGGTTCCACCTGTGAGTACGATTGTCACGAGCGAGAAATGTATAAGGAATAGAGCATCTTGATCAATATAAAGGAGCCAGTACACATACATCATGTATGAGAGCTTTCACTAGGGACCATCTGATGGTACAGGGGCTGGCCGTATCTGTCTAGCAGGATGGGGTTCGATAATATGGGTGAAAACAAAATTTCTATTCAAAATTTAACTCATTTTCTCTCTAACACACTCTTCCTCGTTTTCCTATTTATTCGCTGGATTTGACATGCTGAAAACCGTTTTCTCGAATTATTGAGTTAAGATCGAATTTGAAATGTTCATTTTTAGCGTAAATGATGGCGAAATTGTGAAGGACCCAAAAAATGAGCTGAATCTGAATGGACTAATTAAACTAAATCGATCTTCTCTTTTACCCCCTTTTACTTCTTTTGAATATAAATGTGCCATACATTTGAATATTTCACTGTGTTCACCAAAACAAATGATGATGTTTTGGTAGAAAACGTTCATCTTCGCCATTAGAACGATTATGGGAATAAATCGCATGGAGAAGGGTAAACTTAAACATCCCCGTCTCAACTTAAAAAAAAAATTTTATTTCATATAATAATAAATTACTAAGACTGTAGTTTATCTATAGTCTAGCTTTTTTTGTCTTTAACATTACAGATACATAGTATCTGGTATCACAGCTAAAACCAAAATTGATCACAGATAAGAAAAGTGAAGCTCCCATAATCACACAATGAACAAATCCTCTTGTTCATCTCCCAAAAGAAAAACCAATAATACAGTGTAAGATAGACTCAGACATGGTTACGAATGTTCTGTCATACCTGAGGTACGAAGCAATACAATTGAATGTAATTAAACCGCTACTTTCCCTACTCTTAAATAATGATAGAAAAAAATAATAAAAAATAGTTTTCACTCACCCAAATAATCGTCCATCAATGTTCCAATGGCAAACTGTAAAAGTAAAAAAAAAAATTAAATTTTAAATTGTTAACAAAAGTGTTTTAACACTGCATCCTTGTGATTTTTGCCCATAAAAATAGAAATAAAATACAATCAGTGTATCCACTGTTTATTGATTTATCTTTATGGTCATCACGAAAAGGATGCTGATTGAAATTTCATTTGTAAGTGATACTTACAATATCCGATGCATCCACACGAGTTCCGACAATTTTTAAACGGATTTCGTCGTCTTGTTGAATAACCATATCCTGAAATGAAGAAAAAAAATTCAGTTACTTTAGTTTTAAACCATTCATTTCTCAACTATCATAAATGATTAATCAGTTGGATTGGACGCTAGACACTGTTCAAAAGTCTTTTTTTAAAGTAATTTTATATGGTAGCGTTTTGATGCTTTGATCGAATTTGTGATGCATTAGACGAGATTACACCACTTTTATTACGGCAATATTCGCGGCTTTTTTTCTTTAGGACATAAAAAAAAAATAAAATCATGCATTTTTTATACTAAATGTTGTTAAGTCACTTTGGCTCTCAACGATTCACGTTAAGAAAACATGTAGTTGTTAGATATTATTTAAACGCCTAAAAGCTTCCGTGTATGTTTGAAGTTTTATGCTTACTTTGGCCAATGTTTTGATAAAAATACAGAGAAGGGAAAGGAAAGTAATGCAAAATTGCATTATTAACTCCAATAAAAATTTCGAAAGTTAGACAATTTTCCTAAGGTTTGCCAAACTGGAAAGTGAAAAAACCAAAACACAATCGGACGAAAAGCATTTTTCTCCATTTGACCGCATGAAATATAAATGAACCCAAAAACAAAGGACATATCCGTGAAATGTATATAGTAATTGACACTTTAAGGTACCGCAAAATGTAACAGTGATGTTTCATGAATTTAATATTGTAAGTAAACGATGAGGGTATACTGAAAGATAAAATTCTGGTTTTTTTTTTAGACAAGAATTGAGTAGATTATAAAGACAAATAGACGAAATAAACTGGCCATCAAGTATGCAATTTATGTGGTAATAGTTTAGTAGCTCGTGCATTATTTTCTTATAAATACTGACTTTAAATAATGTTCAGTAAAAAAATGAATCCATAGTTTTGTCATGAATTTCGTGACATTTATGGCTATGTAATCAGATTTTATGGTAAACAGTCCTTTAGTAGAAAAACAATAGGGTTACTCATCTTCAAACAAAATATTTTAAGAACCACTAAACTCTACAGATTTTTTTTTGCCAATCCAGGGTTTCAGACGTCATTATAACCCACTCAATTTCGTGAAATTGGATTTCAATTACTGGTAATTTGAACGTTTGAAGAAACTTTTTTTTATACATGTTTGTAAATAAATGATGTTATCGAATTGATAAACAGATTGCAATTGAATTTTTGTCTCACCTCATCTTGAGTTTTGTAGCAAGGTGGTGTAGAATTAGGATCAAATTGCATTTCAGCTGGAATCGACTGTAAAACAAATAATACATGAAACAAAATTAGTTTTTGAAGTTGTTTGTTTTTCTGGGTTATATCCATTTAGCTGCAATTACAAAAACCACCGGGAATGAATACATCGATTTTATTTTTCTCTCATAATGTTGGAACCAGTCGGTGAAATTTTGGTAACTGTACTGCCGTTAAATATATTGTACTGATAACGTCAAATGTGTTAAAATGAAGAGATGCTATTAAGCAATGTTGTGTGGATTTACGAAATGTACAGAACGCCTGTGGGACACATTTTCCAATTGATTAACCTAAAATATTCCCCACC
>JAAFCF010006680.1:22206007-22229893 GCA_013389785.1 Helicorthomorpha holstii
TGAAATGAGTTGACATTTTGACAAGAAAAATCAATTTTGGTGGGGAAAACAAAACTAAAAACACATTTGTCGTTAATTAAGTTTGGCAATAACAACAAACATTAACGCAAACTGTAACGCTGCCATTTAAGAATTATTGTTTTTGCCTGCCAATTTTACGATTTGTTTGCACTAATAAACTTGGCAACAGGATGACCATCGCGTTCATAGAATTATTATATGCGTGCTGAAGTACAGTATAAAACTTTGCTTAATAACCGACAGTAAGTGTAATTACATATTCGCTATCGTGGTAAAAATTACCGTAGCTTTTTCAGGTCTTGTTAGAAAGAGAGTTGCCATTTAAAATTTGTTTTTTGTTACTTATTGAGCTAATAAAAAAACTACAATAAATGGCATGGCTTACTATAGATATTTCCAATATTTAATGTGAATACATGTCTTATGATCATCTTGTACGATAAAATTCACTCATTTTGATGAATTTGTAATTAAAAAAAAAACAACTTAAACATGAAGCGATGCAAGCCATGGCAGTTGTTATCAACCGTCTAGATTTCATTAATGTAATTATTAAAGCGTTACATAACAGCAGCAAAAGTACAGTGCTGAATCTCCATGCAATCTTCCCACCCCTTTCCCCTTTAATACAATTATCAAGATCATTTGATGCGCGATGGGTGTTTGAAACAAAACCACGATTGCATATGCATAGTACTCGCAACAGTATTACAATGTAGTCGGGAAATCGATATCGCATTTTAGTCGAGTTCCGTCCCTATCCTAAATTTGCATTTTTTATTGTTGAGAAAAACTTGAGAGGGGAGAGCAATTTAATAAAGTTTCTAAATACAGGCTGTTAACGTTATCATATTTTCCATATATAAAATTCTCAGCAAAAAATTCGTTTATCCATCCATCGCCTTCCTGGTTTTGATTAGTTTTTATACTGTTGCTATTTTAAAGGAGGACTTTAATGAAATTGACAACCTACAAAACACTAAACCCGGTTACTACCACTCGAAAAATGCAAAATTAAAATTAAATTTGATGAATCTTGATGCTTACACTGAACAAAATAATAATAATCAATTTAATTTATAAGCTGATTAGCCGCCGACTTCCTGATAATAAGGTTCAGACACTAATTAATCAACAATCTCTGCGATTTAAATTAATAAATCAATAGAATGAATATGCTTTGCTAGGTAGCGTAGAAATTGTCTCGAAGAAAACAAGTAAATCGATAACAGAGACGGATTTTCTCTTGAGCATTATATAAGATTTAAATTAGAATGTTGGATTGAATAATGATTTCCAACTCAATTACTGCCTTCATTACGACTGTCATTGTTTTCCCTAGATAGGTTATTGTTTCAAATTTGTCAACATTTTAAATAATAGTCTAACATAGTGAACTTGTGATATTTCTCTCAAACTTCTAATCTTAATTTTACTTCATTAAGTTAGCAATTAGTTCTCTTCAAATATAGAAAACAATGTTTTTGCTTTAATACCAGTACATGCGTTGACGTTTCCAAATAATAATTAAGATTTTGTTTGTATTTTAAATGGCATTTCTGACACATTTTCACTCTTGTTTTCACTTCAAAATGCTAACAGTTGCAAGACGCATTCTGCTACAATGTAACCAAAAATCATAACGTTCTGTCAAACATAATACGAGTACAAGCAGCAAGTTTTTCAGTAAAATGTATCCGATTTTGGATACTCTGAACTTTTCTACCATCTACTTTAACTACTTAGCCATACATCCATTAAATACATGCAGTTTTATAGGTTAAAATATAGTTACTTACGTGTCGTGATATAAAGCATGATAGTGGTCCGATTTCAGTGAATAAACCAACCTGCAAAAATGTTACTTTTATATTTTTTAAAAATGAAAAATGAGATTGTTATTAACCTTGTTGACTTGAGTAACAACCGCGTCTAAAACTTCTCCTTTAAAAGGTCTAAATACGATGGCTTTGTATTTGACAGGATATACTACAAAACCACGACCAGGTTGAATTAAGCCAGCGCCAATATTGTCAATTGTAGTTACTGCTATCACAAAGCCATACCTAAAAATTTAACAAGATTAGCAACACCAAAAACAGAGCAAATATTGACTGCTGTTTACTAACTTCCCAGTGCACGTTCCCTCCACTTCAGTAAACAATTTCTGCTTAACAGTTTCTAATAATTGAGGACCGAAATATCTTGGATGAAGGAGAATTTCATGTTCTAACGTGATCTGCCAAAATATAATGCAAATGGTCAAAACAATCGTAAAATCATGAATAGTTAAAATCTAGAATAAGGTTTAAGCAAAGAGCATGACAATTACAATTAGAAGTTACATAGGCAACTGTATATGTGATAAAAGAACATTATGTTGTTAATTACTTACATGATAAAACATTTTTGATTTTTAATTAGCTGTAAATTACAAATTTATCGCGAAAACTTCACCACACGTTATTAAATTCGCGCACAAAACCAAGCAACAAAATTTTAAAAGAAGCAGACGAGTCAGTTGATTTGCGGTAAAGATTACAGTCCCTCAGAATGTGCATATAAACATTGTCGGGTTTTTAAATTGTTAATTTACTAATACAATTAACGATGATAACGTATTAAATTGGCGTTTTAAAATGTAATAGAACTAATTTGTTTGTCAAATTGTTCTTGTATGTATCGTAGTATGTGTTTTAATGTTTGTGTTAATGTAAATACTGAGATGGGGCTTTCTGCTGTTTCGTAGAATCACGGCAAACGTAGTTACGTAAATTATCTACGCTAAATTTCACGTGTTATGGAATTTTGATGTTTTCAATCAAATTAAAATGGCAGGCATGGACGGTGAGAATGTTGAAGAAAATTTAAATAAGTTGTTGCTGCACGAAATTAAAAAATATGGTGGCGACGAGGTGAGTTTGTTATTTACTTTAGCCATATTTATGTTAAACGAAATGTTGTGTATTAAATGATCTAAGTGTTGCCTGGGTATCGTACATGGTAGACTCGCACGTGGTTTACGTTTATTAAAGTAGTGTACAAATCTTGTCGGCATATGACCTAAATTGTGTATAATTTATTTTATAGGAAGATTTGCAGTTAATTGACGAAGATGATGATGCTGAAGAAATTGTTGAAGGAGATGATAGCGATTCAGATGATGAATTATTACCAAAAGCAGAAGTAAGTTTTCGCATTGTGATGACAAACATGCCTATTACAATTTGATAATGTGCGTATCATAGATACTTATACTAGATATGCGCAAATCTTGAATACGGTTTATAATTGTTTTTATGAAAATTGTTATTAATCAACTGACATGCTTGTAGTTAAGAGAATTCATCAAGAAGCTAGGATTGAATACCGTTACCAACAAATTAGATGTTGTAAAAGATGAAGATGAGAGCGATGATGATGAAGAGGAGAAGGAAAGCAGTAAAGCTGTTGAAGTTAACGGGAAAGATAACGATGCTAAAGTTAAGAAATCTAAGTTGGAAAAAAAGATGGAAAGAGATGAAAAATACAAAGTAACAAAGAAAGTTTCAATTAAGTCAAATGATACTGGTCCTCCAAAAGAACTTAAAAAAAGAGACTATATGTTGTTGAAGCCACAGACTAGGTGGTTTGAAAATGAGGTAAAAATATTACTACTTATGCATTTTTAAGATACTTTATCTTTATTGAATTTTTTAGGTTAATTGCCAAGCCGACAAAATCGAGTTTACGAAGCTGAGTTTGCCTGAAGTGATGGCGTTTGAGAATTATGCAGCCAAGCTTTTGCAGCACGACACGATGCTTTATCAGAAATGTAGATTTTAGATAATACAATTAATATATTTCGGCCATCATAATCGTTTTCATTTATTCAATTGGCAGATCAGCGTTCATCGAAGAATCGATCTGATTTTGGGTGGATTCAAACAGTCTTAAAGTCTGGTACAATTTCCGACATAATGGCTGCACGAATTACTCTTGTCCAGGATTCTCCAGTGCACAATTTATCCAGTTTAGATCATTTAATAAAGATGATAGATGTTAAACGAAAAAAGGAATGTCTTCATGCCATCGGTAATTATAAGTTTTGATATTGCTATAAAAATGTTTTAAAAGATTATAACACAGCAATTATTTTTGATATTAAGATACTTTAAAAGAGCTCTTTCTGGTGGATTTGTTATTAGAAGATAAAAAATTGCGACCATTTGATCAGGTAATTTACTTATTGTAGTAGAATGTCATATTTTGTTAATATATATTTATATATTATGTAGCAACCTCTTGGAAGTATAAATTCAATGAGTGCCGGAGATCCTGATGTTTATGACAAACTGCTTATGCTTTGGAGCTTTGAAGGCATTTTAAAACAGAAATATTCCCAGTTTGTGTCGGCAATAGTGAAAGTATCTCATGATCCGGTTGATGCTAATAAACGGAAAGCTTTGAAAGCTATGTTTTATTTATTATTAAAAAATCCAGAACAAGAACAAGTACGTTTTTACCGTTTGGTAGCATAAAATTATTTATTCTAAGATTTCTCTATAGGTACTGTTGAATAGCATTGTAAACAAATTGGGAGATCCCAACCACAAAATCGCATCACAGACGAGTTACTTTTTGTGTCGACTATTGGATAAACATCCAACGATGAAAGGAATTGTTGTGAATGAAGTGGAAAGGTTGCTATTTAGACCTAACGTGACTGCCAAAGCTTCCTACTTTGCCGTCTGTTTTCTGAATCAAATTATATTGGACCAAGAAGACAAATCAGTTGCTAGTAAATTAACTTCCATATACTTTTCACTGTTCAAAGGAGCTTCTAAGAAAGGTGAGGTTGATTCCAAAATGATGACCGCTCTTCTAACCGGAGCCAATCGAGCCTTTCCATTTGCCAAATTGGATTCAGCTACCATTAGTGAAGATATTGACTCAACATACAAGATTATTCCCACTATGAATTTTAACATTGGCGTGCAAGCGCTGACACTTTTGTATCATATTCTGGATTCAAAGGGTGACTTTTCAGACAGGTAAGGCCGAATGCAACATGCTAGAAAAGAATTTTAATGAAAGTGCTATTTAATTTTAGGTTTTACTGCTCTTTATATCGAAAGCTGCTTGACCCAGAGTTGAAGACGACATCAAAACAGACCATATTCATTAATCTTTTATACAAATCTTTAAAGCGTGACAATATGGAAAATCGCTTGCATGCTTTTCTCAAGCGAATATTTCAGATTGCTCAAGATCAAATGCCTTCGATGGCATGTGGTCTTTTGTTCATGGTTTCAGAAATTCTTCGAAGTTGTGATAAAAAAATACCTTTAACACTTGAAGGAAACAAGTGGGAAGCTGATGATGACGATGACGACGAACATTTTAAGGACGCTTCTGAAGACGAGACTGAAATCTCAGAAAGCCAAACAAAAGAAAAATCGCCTGAGAAGCAAGTCAAGCCTAAGCAATCATGGGTTCATAGAACTCTTCAAAAGAAATCAGGAAGCGCATCGGACAAATTGAATGGAAAGTCGAGCTTAGCTTACGATCCATTACATCGAAATCCGTTATACGCCATAACGGGAAAAGCTTCGTTTTTAGAGTTAACAAAATTAGCAGAACACAATCATCCATCGGTAGCACTGTTTGCACAAACACTATTACAAGGAGAATACTTGAAATACAACGGTGATCCACTTCAAGATTTTACATTAACGCGTTTTCTTGACCGTTTTGTGTATCGAAATCCTAAGAAGGTTCTCTCAAAGAAAGATGAAGATTATGTGGAACCTGCTCCAGTTACTTCACAGATGAGTATTTTAGGAAAGAGAAGTCGGTATCAGTTTAAAGGTGTTCGTGCATTAAGTGTGAACAGTGATACGTACGTTGACAAACCAGAAGCGGCCATTCCAGTAGATGAAAGATTTATTTATAAGTATTTCTCTTCTAATAAACAACATGCTTTAACTGCCGTTGTAAATAATGGTAAAAAGGAAGACGATGATGATGACGTCGAAAGTGTTGCTAGTGACGAATTTGATTTGATGTTAAGCAAGTTTGAGGAAGGCACTTTGAAGACTGATTATGAACTTGACTTTGCTGCCCAAATGAAGAAAGGATTAACAGTTGGTGGTAAATGCATAATCTCAATAGATTCTTAAGTCTTGATTTTATCAGTTGGTTTTTACTTATAGGAAATAAATCAAAACGCGCTAACGTCGAAGCGGATGATGGGGACGATGATGAAGCCAACTTTTCAGCTGATGATTTTGATGACGCTTTTAAAGAATTTGATGATGACATTGAAGAAGCGAAAGCGGCAGCTGAAGACGATGAAGATGAGCTGGGCAGTGACGATGGAGTTGATGGTGATTTTGGTACTGATTAATTATTTTATTTGTTATTTTTGTCTTTGATAACATATGGTTGGTTTCTACGAAAGATTCCAAAGAAAACGACGAGGAGTTTAGCGAAAATGATGAAGATAAATTAGACGAGGAAGATGAGGATGAAGATCCACAGCCCAAAAAGCGAAGAATGTCAAAACAGTTAGTTTTTTTTTTTTTAACTAAAAATTCTCATGGATAATGCAATTTTTTTTTCTTATAGTGACAATCCAGCGAGTTTGTTTGCAGCTGCTGAGGATGTATGTTCATGTAATTATGGTATTGTCTAAAATATATATTAATGTGTTTAACGTTTTAGTTTGCTGCGGTTATGGAAGAAAATGCAGAGATTGGTGAATCATTTTCTGGATTGGATGCCTTTGCTAATAAAGATAATGCTCGTAAGTAAACAGTTTTGTTTAGCGTTAATGCTTTAAATAATTTGGTATATCTATTGATTGATTCAAGAAATTGTACTGGTTTTTTCCATTTACTTATATGTGAGATTCTATTTACAGATGTGAAACAATTGAGGTGGGAAGCGGATAGAGATAAGTGGGTTCGTGGGGCTGATTGGAAATCTAAAAAACGACAAAAAACAAAATTTGCAAAAAATCCTACAAATAATCGTAAAGGTGTCAAATTTACCAAAAAGAAGGGACATAAGTAAGAATCTTTTGAAGTAAGTTAGAATAAAGACAAGTCGCGTAATGAAATTTTAAAAAACCCTATACGTTTTGATTGTTTAGAATATTTATTTTCTCTATAATTATGATAAACTTTCTGTAGAAAAAAATGGTTTTTTCCTTAAAAACTAGACGACTGATAAAATTCGTAAAAGTCGCTTTAAATTTAAACTATATCATTTACGATTTTGATATAGAATTAACTATCGTTAAGCAGAAACTATTTGGATGTAATCATTTCCAACCATAATTTAGACGCAGTCATCAACAGTGGAAACTACAGTTCGTTTTAAAGTTAACGGTTGAGCGAAATACATGGTTTCTGCTCTTTAAAACTGGTGTTAATATTGGAAGAGAGTTCGATTTACGTAATTAAATATTAAATAACTCTTATAAGAATGAAATGGGTCGAACAAGATCAGAGTGATTGGCACGCGAATTTGATCTAATCTGTATAGCAATACATACGGTTAACAAATTAAAATAATCATTACAATTTAAAGCTTGTACGCATATGTAAAAGTTAACTACGACAACAAATATACGTATGATATTTGAAAAAATAGGTGAATTAAAATAACAAAGATAACATGATAAAATTATTAAACAAAAAATAAAATTTTTTAAACAATAACAGTTTAAATGAAGCAACCAACAATGAGATTAAAATATGACGGAAGTTGTTACAACTGACTACAAGGGGTAAAAACATTGCATCTTCTTCCATTTTTTTAAAATTTCTTATATCTCCAATGGCTTTCATTTCCTATTAGTCTTCATCACATATAACTGGATATCACCTTAACTTCCTGTTTGTAAGAAAAATCAGATTAGCAGTGGATTAGTGACAGCACAAGGTAAATAAAATGTAAAATTGGGGACTAGATTGCTAACTATAGAGCAAAGGAATGTAGGAATGGGATTAAAAAAATTTGGTTTCCACTGCTTTTTTTACATTTAGGATGGCGAATCAAAAACTGAAAAGAAAAAATATTGTACTTTGGTTTTGGATTGGTGGTACGTGTACTCTCACCGATTACTGCTTCCAAAGGATAACAAGTCATCGTCGGATTTTCGATGCCACCCTACTTTAACGTGTCCTCCGCTTACTTTATTTTTAGACAGAGATTCCAGTTCCTTAACAATATTACGCACGGATTTTGGTCCACTGGCTGTGAAACGACTAGATCGGTCATTAGCAACAGGTCTTCCTGCTTCTTTCCATTCAGAGGGTCTACGGTTTAATTCAACTACAGTTGTGTGAAGTAGATTTGCAGTTGTTGGAGAAATGCTACGTGGTGTTCCAGGCAGACTGGATGCGCGTTCAGATTTTGTGATCCATCGGCCATTATCCATGCTTACTGATGGACCTGGTGCTGTTTTACGCCATGGTGAAGATGGAGGTGTCAACTGTGATGCGCTTTTAGCTCTAGTATAACTTGAACTTGACTGAGGTCGAACTTGTATTTTGGAGGCACCAATTAAATTGGAAGATCTGTTGTTGCCTACATATCTTGGAATTGAAGATTTTGGAAGACTAAGAGGTGGAATCGGAGATGAAGAAGCTGATCTGCTCAATCGTCCACTACGCTCTCGGGTACCTAATGGTTGTTCAAATACCGGTGGAGTTGTACAACGAGGTTTGTGATTTCTTGACCAGAAAGGAAACATTTTGTCACCGCCACCATGTGTTACATTGATATCATCCGTTAAACCAACAAGTTCAGGTTCAAAATCCTCAGATGATTGAGAAGTTGGAAAGTGGGAAACGTTATTTGAGTTAGAAAAGTCAAGATGGTTAATAGGATTGAAAGGGAGGTAGTCAGAAGAAGAGTTTGAATACAGAAGCAGAGATTCCAGTCTACCATGATCGGTTAGAAGGGAAGACAAAGATGACCGATACCTTGGAATGTGGGTAGGAGAGTTTGATGCCGACTTTGAAATAGTAGAGTCCACCGCAGACAGACGGTGCGATGCTGAAGTAGCCCTTGGAAGAGTTGATGAAAACACTAAAGTGCCAGGTCCCAGAGATTTTCTCCTACCCTGATTTGCACGACGAATCGACTCTGGCAAAATAAAAAAATTGATTTTCAATACTTTAAATGACAATGTTAGTTCTTCTTACTGGGAGATGGAAAAGGACTGTCCACTGGGGATTTGACCAAGTTGGCCGACTTATTTTTAAGTGTGGACGACGATATGGCATCAGGAGGAGATGGTCGTGGAGGAGATGTATATCGTCTAATGATTATAAAAGTGTAAGTATCATAATTATATTATTTTAAAGTACCGGTAATAAAACACATTTTATAACGCCAATTCAACATGTTAGAAAATTAGTTTGAGCTTATTAAACATTATGAATTGTCGCTATTAAAATGTTATTGCTAACTCTTTTCTATTTGCTGCAACTTTATCAATTGCTGTTGTGGCAGATCTAGCCAGCATTGGTATCCGACTAGTTGTTTCCACTTGTTTCATAGAAGCTACCACTTTTTTAACATTACTGCCATCATTTACATTGGACCCTAGCATACATACAAATTCAATATTAAATCAATATTAATACATATAAATTGTCGAGTTCTCACATTTGGTTATGTTTTGTTTACTCGTTGACGCTTGAGTAGTAGAATTATTCTGAGCCAGCATTCCAATCCCAACTAATCCCACCACAATACAATTATTTATTACCGAAAATTTGATTATTAACATAATTATATTGCTGCAAATTACTTAAACTTGTCCGAACGGGAATTCTTCCAGGAGATTTTGGAACTTTAGTTGATTCGGGTTGTTTTTGTCTTTGAATTATGCCAACTGCGTTTCTAGATGTAATCTAACCAAGACAAGCTTCAAGTTAATGATATTAAATATATTTTAACCGGTTGGAAGTTTATTTACAGTATCTCCAAAGCTTTGTTCATCCAATTCTATTCTTTTTTCTTCCTGCACAGCTGAATTTAAAATATTATGCCTTGTCGACTGTAAAGAAACCTAACATCCATTAATCAGTACAAAAGTTGAGCTCTAACAATAATTTGAATATTTTATTACATTTACAGATATTATGTTTTCGGTTGGAACTTCAATTTGGTCTAATTCCATAATTGCCTGAAATAACGAAAATCTGTGTTAATACGACATAAAAAGCTAGGTAAATAATGGTTCAAAATACTCTTTTGACTGCATAAGATACATCTCGATCATCTTCATCAATCATCAATTTTCCAACACAGGTTTCTAGTTCTTGCAGCAGCTCTTTGTCTCTTGGAAATCGAAGTACGGTTTTCATCATAGGAATTACCTGACAAAGTCGAAGTCTAACATTTGCTACTGGATCCTCTACAAAGAACATATTTGAAATGACGTTGATAAACAATGTAAAATTAAGAAGCACAATACCAGCTAGTCTCAGTAAATGCAAAAAGAAATAGTCTTTAAAAAATGATTTGGAAAAAATGTTGATCACCAGTTCGCAAATTGTGATGAATAGCATTCGGCTGTGACAGCTTCTTCCGTGACATAATTCTACAATAGCATCGATTAGTTACTTAAAGACAACCTTACGAAAGTAACTAATTTAAATTTAACCTTCAACCAGACTGGAACAGATTTGTTGTTTCTGATCTTGTCTTGGGTTTGACTTTAACAACAGTAGTAACGTCGATGCAGCTGCTAATCGACAAGGTATGGGTCTCTGTAAGTACTTAAAAAGTTAAAGAACTCGAAAGGGCGAGGAAACTTGTTCAATTTACCACAGTAAACAATTTTTTAAAGAAAACAGGAACAAACTGGTGAAAAATAACTGCGCTGGGTAGGCACTTTGGAAGACAAGACAATTTCTCTAACAGCTGCGAGTGCAAACGCCAATTACTTGTTCGCGACACTGCATCTTCACATTCCATTACAGCAAATATTACTTCTTCTACCTGAAAATTGGAAACGTAAACTGTAAGTTACCATTTCTCACAACATTTATTTCAGTAAACAACATACACGGCGTTCGCTAATACTGTTTCCACTTTCTTTTGCTAGTGACTCTAACGTAACTGGAAGGTGTTCAATTATACCTTCAATTACCTACAATATTGAATTGTTAAGAATTATTAATTAAACATCCTTAATCCGAATATTACTTTACTTACTTCGAGAGAATCATCCTGTAGAAGTGTGATTAATTCTCCAACTATGAGATGAATATTTGCCCCCAACAGTCTAACGATCTAGATAATCAGTTTAATGTATGAATTTAATAGTTTTAAGTATACAAAAACTTGATTACCTCATGTATTCCACAGGCAATGGTTCTGCGTACCATGGAATGAGGATCATTAGCTAAATTATGGAAAGCGTCGAACAGTTGTTGTTCAAAGTTCTCTGGACCAGCAAATAATGTCATCGCCTTAATAGAATTATTTTAGCCATTTGATACTTTTTTTTTAATTTCTAACAAAAACTTAAATTACAGGGAAGTTGAAGGCACAAAAAAGGCGGCATTCAGCAAGCTGATCCTTTTCTCTGCTGTCCATTCGTGGAACAATATCTGGCATCTATTTGAAGTTTTCAACCTCCATTATTATATCGTCATAAGTAAATTGCAATTAATTCACTTACCGATTGACCACCAATGTTAAGATGATCATTTAAATGAAGGTGGATTGGTATGTAACCTAATTTTGATAATCTCCGATAGAAATCTAAAAACCATCTTTTCTGGTCAGGCATTAAGTTAACTGTAAATATTTAATTATCAGAAAAATTCTCAGATCAAAATGCAGCGACTAAATCATGTTTTTACCAGATAATCCATGACACAACTTTCCAATTTGCTTAGCTACCACGGGAAGAGTAATGTCTTCCAAGCGTAAAGAATTATCGCAAAATTTTTTGACTAGAGGTGCAATTATTTGGACGCACGTTTCTAAAGAATGAAAACCCGAATATTAAATTACCACTTTACATTCTTATACTTAATGATTTTTACCATCATCTAATAGACTTAACATTTGTACTACTGTTTCAATAGCCGCAAGTCGAACTGCAGCTGATTCATCATTTGCCAATTCTACTAGTTCAGGAAGTATGGAGTTTTTCGTAGCTTCTAGTCTACATTAATGAATCAAAAAGCTGTAAACTTCGTTCAACTTGATGCAGGAAGTCGATAGTGTATACTTGCCCTAATCCTTTGGCAACTGAATCTAATTGACGACACATACAGCCTCTAACTTCATGTTCAACGTCTTGACAGAGACTTTGAACGAGTGGCAGAATTTCCTTTTTAATCCTTAAATAAAACAACAGTAAGTACAGCTTGAATGAGTAAGTTCAAATAACAGATTTCATTACATGTACGATTCGAATTTACAACATATTTTCCCCAATAATCGACAGGAAGCCAGTCGAGAAAAACTCGATTGGGACATTTGACCTTTAGCCACAGCCATATTAAGAATCTACGTAAATAATTATTAATTTATTTTTTATAACTATATACTTGTGATATCAAATTACCTCTTTTTTAATGACATCTTTAGGAAGAAGCTCCACAACATCCAGCAATGTCTCTAACCATGCATTCGAAACGACTAAAAAGGATGAAATTAATTACAAAAAGAATTTTGGCAGAAAAAAAAACATTTTACTGGGATCCTTGGAATCAACACTGGTTAATATACTTTGCAGAAAAGCATGAGTGAACGTCGAATGGGCTTCTTGGTCTTTTTCAAAAGCAGTGAAGACATTTCCAGCATTTAACTGAACATCTGGAAACGCCTCCTAGTTTGTAATCAAACGTATGTAAAACTGATAAAGAAAAATGGATATTTGTAAATAATAATTTCGTACTTTTATAGCTGGAAATATTTCTCGAAAATACTCGGTAGATGGATGACGGTCATCAAACAACGTATGTAACTGAGTAATGAGTTGGTGATGCGAATCTCTATCCAGGCGCGATCTAAGTTGAGTTAAATGAGAAATGATATCTAATTTTTAATAAGTCTAGTTATAAAATATTTACCTTGCTCCAAGTAGAATTTCATAAGGTGCTTCTCCACCTTCAAGAGGTGGTGACCCTGGTTCAGAGGATTTTCGACAGTCAGAATGTTCCTTGTCATCTTCATCTTCATGCCTCATTATTTGCCAAATACAGTAACACTTAAAGGCACTCGGTTTTGGCTATACAGCATATTTCACCAGTTTCAAAGGTTTGTAATGGCGATTCTAAAATATTGTCAAAAATTAATCCATAAACAGCCTTACAAGCACTGTATGTACATTCTTCCTAGATTTCCTCTTACAATTACTTTTTACGCCACCAGTTACATAATGAGTCGATTGTTTTTCTTTACAATAGCTAATTATTGAATCACAATAGTCAAAAGCTATTTTTTAAACTCGAATCTCTAGGAAGGATGTGGTGATGACTAATCCGTATTGTAAGCTGCTATTGATGTTGTCACTCCTTTACTTACGTTTTAAGGTACATCTCCATACACTGCATGCAAATGAATTGCATAAAATTTATTCATCAGCACTATAATAATACAGTACGGTATGTGTTACTGGACGTAATGGTTGAATAAAAAAACCATTGATGGCGACTGTAACTTGGACATATTCACGAATCACGGCGTTAGGCGAAACTAGTAACCCATTAGCCTAATAGACGATATTTATATCTATATCGATCGCGAGAAACCATGCCTGATATGTGACTTCGTCTTTGAGGAAGTTAGTATCTATGTATAGTTGTCCCATATAGGAAGGATTTAATTTTTAGTACGGTAAACGAAATACAGAACAACAGTAATCGCTTTACATTAATTTGCTTTTTAAACTTCGTTCTTTTTAACAGTTAACCAAAGTATAGTTAATTTAGTTTTAAATTAACTTTCTCACAATTTCATAATTTAGTTCAAGTGGTATAATTAGCATTGTTCTCCATTAATTTCCAAATTTCTATAAGCTAAAGTATAATAATAACGAGAAATGAATTTTTTGGAAGTAAGTAGTCGTATCATACAGAATCTACTGTATTTCAATGTACTCTTGAATTTACGGCATTCATGTATTACTTAACACGTTCTCTATAGAGATGGCGTACCTGAGGAATGGCAAAACTTGGTTATGATTAGTCCAGTAATATTGTCGAACATGGAGCTGCATGTTTAGATCAAGGCTTAAAGTCACATTTTGAAAATGGTACCTGTAACTGAATTGCTTTTACCCGGTAATTTAGGTTCACGGACTCTTTGACGAAATATCTTTTGTCGAAAATATATCGATGCCAATATTGCACCGTATCTCTAGAAAAACATCGCGATATGTAGAGCGCTTTCTTTTATATTCAGATTAATCACAACAAAGACATTTTTACCTAATCTAAACTAACCTAACATCTTTAATTGTAAAAAAAATATTTGTGGTGATTGCTCTGAATGTAAAATAAGATGATCTACATATTGCGATTTTTTTCTGGTGATACAATATTGGAATCGATATATTTTCGACAAAAGACGTTTCGCCAAAGAGTCCGGACACCTGTAACATACAGTAGTTGTTTTAGCGACGGAATTAAAATTGTTTGTCTAAATTTAGTCCTTTATTACTGAAAATGTGTTTTATAGTTTTTCTTTATGGTTGTTGTTATAAATTTTGATCTCGTTTAAGCGTTAAATAGGAAATTTAAATGTTGAAATGCGTATTTTAACGATATATTTCAAAATGTTTAGACGAATACAGTACCATACCGTATTTTGTGTGTGATAACTAGCAGCACTGTCGCTACAGCTGATTTACAAATGGCGGCTGCGACGTGTGTTGGTGACATTTCATGGAATTTAGGCAGTGCTAAAACAATAAACTTTGGAAAACAATAAGAAGCTAGGCCATCGTAGTAAACAATTTAAAGGTAAGAACCAAATTTAATCTTTAATGTAAGCGTTCGATTTAAGGATTGGTACCAAGTTTTACGTTTCAAAAAGACCCTGTCTTTTTGACGTGTCTGATAACCCTAATTCAAATTGACTGGAAACTAGTTTTAAGTGAAATCGTACAGATGTTGTACATTATAGACGTTTGTTACATTTGAAAATGTTGATGTCATTTTCATTGAATTTTTTTGCAAACCTAGTTACCTACAGTAATTACAATTAGATATTTAGAATTACAGGTTGATGTAGTTATTTTAGATTTAAGCAGTTCAGGGCTAGCAGGGTAAGCCATCTCGGAGGTGCGGCGAATGCTATGCACGGGGACCCCGAAATTTCAAAACAAGTACCGGTACAATTGGGCCCAATTTAGCTTTGTAAAAGAACTCTTGGCATATTCTGCAATAAATCATGGTTTTTCCAAGAAAGATACGTTTAGAAGCTACTAATATTTAACTAGATAGTAAATAGCTAAATTAACCCAAATCGAAACAAGCACGAAGACGGTGGAAGAAAGTTTGATCCTAATAACGGCCAAAGACTAGTGAATAAGGTGATTAATCTAAGATCCCTAACCACTAGATCAAAAGACCCTGAACAAATTGAACCTAGATTGCTCCATTATATAAAAAAAACACTAAATCTTTCACAAATTCACTAACACTTGCAATAGTAAAACGAACTTGATACATTTCAAAAATTTGTTAAAGATGTTGCGGCGGTGGCGAAAGTTTAATCGCCAAATTTCATGTACATTTACGTCAAATCGAAAATTTATTTGGCAAGTTTATTTATTCTGGATTAACTGAGTACGGATTCAGGGATACTGATCAACTTTTCTATTGATCAATTTGGATTTACGGCAGCTACAGTGATGGATCATAGGGAAACCAAAGATCAGTTGTTTAATACGACGAGTAGCCATTTTGCTATTCTTTATTAATTTAGTACAAGTGAATCCATTGTTCATCATTATGATGCTTATACCGGTACTATTTAATTAATGTGATGCTTTCTGACTATTTAAATTAGACATTAATTTAAAATGAAAACAAACGTTTGACAAGTTTTATATATTGGTGCCGAAGGCTTATTAAAACTTTGATTTTAAAATTACAAAGACATACATTATTTTATTTTACCCAATTTAAAATTTCAATTACAAATTTAGTTTATTTAAATCTTTAGCATACTGTATTTGGGAATTAATTTGACTAACTAAAATCATTTAATGTCTTTTTTTTGTTTTAAAGACCATGAGACTCAATTACTTTTTCTGTTTTAACTGGAATCTGCATTTAAATTTCAATGGCTTAGTTAATGTATTAGTGCTTGTCAATTGTTTGAATTTTGTATGGTTGGTTTTGTAATAAATTGACTACAAATCGCGAACTAACAATTATTGTAAGTTCGCGTTTTTTTATACTGTATTCATGTAAATTTTAGACACTATTTTAGAACGTAAATAAATGAGGCGATCGTTCAAGTTGATTTAAAACGTGTAAAGCAACTAAAATTTATCACAAATACTTTCTGTACCGGGTAAATGAAAAAGAAATTTGAACTTTGAATAATAAATTCTTACGATATTGGGATATCAATTTCTTTGGAGATCAATTAGAAAGATTTTATTTTGTTAAGTAAAATGATATTGTATAATTTTACTAATTAGCAATACTAATTTTATTTTTATTTGGCAGCAAAGTCTGAATGAAGTTACAAATTCAGCTGGGGAAAAAAATCAATAAAAGTCAATAATCTTTGTCGTGTAAGATACTTGAAAAGCACTAGTAATTAGTATTTTAAACGAATAATCAAATGCGATTTACTGTAGGAACGTACCGAAGAAAGATGTTTTCCAGACGCCAAGTATTTGTTTAAAAATATTTAAAAATTTGTTAAAATTAAAAATAAATTCTTTTTGCTGTTTATTTAGCTCGACATGATACAAAAATAGTAAGTGGAATACAATAACTAAGAAGATAGTCTTGGTAATATCTAGCAAGGTGAAAATGCTTCAGATGGCACCAGAGCAGTGGAAGGAGCACATTAAAAAGCAAGAGTTGAGGGCATTTTCTTATTGCAAAATAAAATCTCAAAACCGGTCACATTTTTAGATGCAGCTTAAACTTTCTTTATTTTGCTAATTTTAATTGATCAATTTGGCTGATATTAGACAAACGAAACGCTGGTGATAAAAATAAACATGACGACGATGATGAAAGTTTGCATCTTCAAATACAACCAAGTCAAATGTATGAGCCTAATTACTAAGTTATTAACAATTTTAATGAAATTGTGTTTTTAAATTACAGTAATAGTAAAATTAAGGAGAAATTAACTGTTGGACTTGAGCAGACAATTGGAACTTAACAATCGGACTTGAGCAGACAATTGGAACTTAACATTTGGACTTGAGCAACATTTTATTTGCTGTATTAATTACGATTACGAAATGTTTGATTGCAGAAACTGATAAGAATCAAAAGTCCGAATAAGTGGCACCAAACGAATCCAAAACCAACATTAAAAATAAAGAAAAGACAGAAGATGCAACACCGAAGGAGTCTAAAGCAACCAGTAAATCAAAGGAAAAGTTTGAACATGTAACACCAAAAGATTCAAAAACAATCAGTAAGCACAGTGGTAAAGTGAAAAGTCTAGTGAAAAACGAGTTAATATTCCGAAGTATGTAAGAAAAATGCCTTACGATTACTGTGTTGCTGCACTATACGAGAGGAAGTATGTTTACTATGTTATTTTGGCAGTTGAAGACTGAGAAATCTGCAGTTGAGAAATGAACTTCAAATTCATTCAGTATATTGTCTCAAGATCGGCTGAACGGTAACATAGCGTAACGTACAGTATGCAAGTTATAAAGTTGTTACTGGCATTTCAAGATAAAACTAAAAAAATGTTTTTAAAAATATGTTAATGGTTTAAATTTTTTTTTAATTTACAAGTATATTTCAGGGATCCAGAATAACTGCTTAAGCATTAAGAACATAAAAAAGGAACGAAGATTATTATAAACTGCTGTAGTTTTATTAGTGTATTATTTGGGACAAACCGCTTTAAAGGGATATCGTATTCACCATAGCAACCTTCTACGTAATGGATACATAGAAGATCACCGTATCAGTTTGAAGTGACCAAAGTGAACTATTAAAATTTCCAAAATCTAGTGCATGTGATGTGGTAACTCCGAATAGTGAAATGATGTTATCGTGAATGTTACAACACATCAGATCATTCCCAAAGTGAAAAACTGTGATCAAACGTAATTAAAAAATACAGATGGTGTTTACATCTAATGAGCAAAGTGAAGAAGTCAAGAAATTCATCAATTGTGCTTAATGTATGATACGATATCTACAGTTTGCAACATGGCCTCCTGTAGCAACTTTCTTGTGCAGTTTAAAGTAAGTTTTAAACTTTATTTTTTCTAGTAATACAGACTTTATCAAGTACTCTAATTGATTTTTAAGATGTTTAATATTTACGACCAAATTTTACACTTGATATCAATACTTTATTCGTGAAGATTGATTTAGTAGTTTTTTATATTCAATCAAACGTTACAATCACTTTTAGATTTTCTCAGCATTTAATATTCTTTATACAAATCGCTTTTTTTTTCTTCATTTAATAGTTAATGTGTAGTTTTGATATTCATCTTTTAGTTTGATTTTGGGTTTGTGAAAAGTTTTTCAACTTTCAATATATTTGTTATGATAGAACTCGATAATCTTGGCAGCCAATGCTTTTATAATTGCTTTTATAATTGTATTGACTTTGTAAACTGCTAGTTTAGCTATACGTCCATACAATTAGATATGGACACGGACATGGACGATTAGCTAAACTGCTAGTTTAGCTAATTGTCCATGTATGTCCATGTATTGATTTTGAGAGTTGAAATGAGTAGTTTTGAGGCGTTCTCCTTTCGTATGTGTATCCATAACTTCCAAAGTAAAGCCAAAATGAAATTAATGTGGGAAAAATACAATATTACTCCCAAGTGTGTGGCACTTTGAAATATTAAAAACGTCGCATAGATTTCTCCAGCGCTGATAATTACTGTGGTCAAAAACATAAGACCAATCGTTAATTTAGCCAAGAACGTCAATGTTGTTTTCAGATAGGAATTGTGTTGAGTTTTCTGTCCAAATTACATTCAAACTAGTTGAAATAAAGTGAAGAATTGCTGCAGCGCTTTAAATGCCTTCATTTTTTAGATCGGTGATTGATTTATTTTGTATCACAATGCAGTATTGCAAGTTAACCTACGTGATTAAGTTAAAACATATTTAAATTTATATTTACATTAGTAATAAGTAAGATACAGTTGCTTCTTCCAAAGGAATTGGATGCCGTGTAGCTAACTGATTTCTCATTGCTGAAAAAAATCTGGTTTTTCTAATGATTATTAATTACAATGGATTAGAATACGTTAATTATAGGAATTTGGTTTAACTTGAGGTTTAAATAATTGGCAATTAAGTAAACGCTTTGGCTGACAACTTCTTACCATGTCTTGCTTTCAGGTTGACTATTATAAATTGGGCAGCTGATAATAGTTGTCATGCAGCTGACAAACAAAACAAATGTAAACAAATCGTTGGTAGTTTTGCTGATAAGTTTCCACATTTGTATATGTCGTCACTGCCTTTTTAATGACTTTTCTGGTTCTGTAAGGTGACTGTACAGTTATAACTTCTCTAATTTCTTCCAATTTTGCGGTAATTTTTCGTCTTTTTTACAAGAAAATTAGCGATGTAGTTTTCGAATTCACTACCAATTTCTAGGCGTGTAGTTAACTGCTTCTTACCACCTGAAGATGAAAACTGATGCTTATCAAAGCGAAACTATTTTTAGGTCTTAAAAAGCAAAGGAAATTCAGATTACAAAGCATTATTGGTTTTTTATTAATCTTTTTTTTATCTGCTGTAAAATGATCGATAAAAGCTATTCATGCCTTTTTTGCTATTAATTTTAGTGCATTGATTATTAATGATTAATTTTTTGTTAGTGAAAATGATAACTGTGAATGATAATGATTTTGTTGTTGTATTTTTAATATTTATGGTGTAAAGGATGCGACTTGTGACAACTTGTTTTCATCTACTTAAACTTCTGGATTTTTCTAATGAGGTATGTTTTTATGAATTTTCTAATGTTTTTTTAAAAGGGTATCTTAATTGAAATTCTACTATGATGATGTATAATTAAGCCACATTTAAGTTTACACTACATTGGAGTAGTGGAACATCGAAACTTGTGGGACTTGAGATAGAAAAGCTAAAAAAAAATGTTTTTGGTAGAAAGCTAGCGATTCTAATAATCGGTTTTCTCTAAAATGCAATGAAAGTACTGGTATTACAGTATATAGTTGATCACAGAGATGGCGATTGGTGACTTCTTAGACTAATATTTAAAGAATAAATATACGAAACCTGTAAACTTATTCTAGCAAAACTGTATCAGTTACATATTTAACATTACACATGTAGTTAATTTAGTATTGCTTTTACAGAAAACAAAACGCTGAAAGGAATGTAATTTAATCTTAATTTTTTACCTAAACTGAAACTATTGGAAAATAGTAATTCAATATCTTTAAATTTACTCTTTTAAATTAGACACATTTAGCCATTCTTTCATTATTCAACTTTCTTTTAGCTTTATTTAATGTGTATGTGTAATTGAAAAATCTATAACCACGGTATATAGTAAAGTTTGTTTTGGGGTTATGTTTTGATGTTTGATTTCACATGTTAGGTGAAAGTTCTTGAAGATTTAGACGAGATTTTTAAAGCTATTTCTAGTCTAATTCATGTAAAAGAAGCTTTGTAGTATTACTGTTACCGGTATGCTTATTTTTTTAATTTTGCAAGAGTATTTGTAGATTTTATTAATAGTATTGTCTGTTATGAGGGGCTAGACTTTAAAAATGAGAGAAAAAAAGCATCGTGATGATCTTGAAAATGTGATGATTGAAAATGCGGATTTGTGAAGATGGTGAAAAGCAAAAATTCAGACTGATTAACCGATCTTGTATCGAAGACACTTGCTAAAGTTACGTTATTTTGATATCTTTGATTGTATTGTTTATTTTCTACGCTTATTTTAGGTGGGTTCTGAGAAAGTTTCAGAAGCTTGCGAGAGGCTCAACAACTAGTTTCCTGAAAACGTGTAATGGGTATGTATACAAATTTCGATGAGTAAAATTCTTATCTTTACTAACATGGGGTTTTTGTCAAAATAGTGATGAGAAGATCATCTATAAGATTAAAGATGATTGCAAGTGTGCAATTAATAACTTATGAAACTTGAAATGTTGCTGTTGCTGCTGATTAATGTAGGCTTTGACAGAATTAGGAACTGTAGATTCTCTTCGGAATCAAGAAAAATTTTAATGGCAAGCACTAACAAAGGAAAGTCATGTACATGCCATTTCAAATTAATTAGTGTTATTTAACCGATTTTGGTTTAGAATTTTTTGTCATTGGTTTGAATAGACTTTGGATTTTCATTGTTTATTAGTTACATTAAGGTTAATTATTTGCAAAGTTGGTTTAGCTTTATTCTCATTTGTTGCTGATGGCCCAATTAATTATTAAAATATTAATTTTATCACGTACACTAAAGAACCATTCAGGAAAATCCACAAAAAACTTTTCTTTTTATCACATTATTTTATTACATGTTTACAAGTTGTAGTCTAACACCTTGAGCCTCATGTTTTTTGTGAATTATATAGTTGAAATTACATAGTTAATAATCCCATAAGTAAAATTCTTTAGTTGGTTTTTATGCTAAATTTTTTCTGTATTCAGTAGTACCTATTTTTAAATATTTTTTAAAAAACTAAATACTTTTATTGATTGTTTTGTCATTAATAATTGTTTAATTGTTTTTGAAGAAGATTGAATTGGTTGTACTTTTTTAATGAAAGGATATCAAATAACTTGAGTTAGTGGAAAGTGTTGGAAGTTGTTAAAGCAGTGAAGCATTTTGAAAATTCGTTAATTAACCAGAAATCTAAAGGTAAAAATAAATTTTTTTTCACATTTACTATTCACTAATTTATTGCTTGTTTCTCAAAAGTAGTTTGCCTGTGCTGTGGTAGTTTGTGTGACAAAGCTTTTCCTGTGCTTCTATGCTACAATGTTCAAATAATCTACAGTTAAGATGTGATTTTTGGTTCGCTTTTTAACTAATCTTCAGTGCTTGGGATAAGTGGTGATTTGGATTATATTGCTTCTGAACGTGTAATCTTATGGATAATGATGGATTGAAGTGTTTATATGCTGATAAAGGAGTGAATGTTAAAGAGAACTGAACTTCAACTTAATGGAAAAAGAAAACTGAACTTCAACTTAATGGAAAAAGAGAACTGAACTTCAACTTAATGGAAAAAGAGAACTGAACTTCAACTTAATGGAAAAAGAGAACTGAACTTCAACTTAATGGAAAAAGAGAACTGAACTTCAACTTAATGGAAAGAGAGAATGAAACACTTTTGATGAACTCCACTATAAGAAGATAAGGTAGGAAATGTTTTCCTTCATTTACGCTGTTAGTTCCTTAATATGCATTATAATGCATTAATATGCATTATCAGAAAAAGTTTGATGTGCTATTGTCAGTATGAAAAAAACTTTCAAAATTTGTCTCATTTTAAGTTGATTGTTTGGAGTTTTGGTTAAATTAGCAATATGGTGATTATTTCAGAGCAAGAATTTTTTTAAAACTTTTTTGACTACATTTTTTCACTTTTATTGTTAACATGTATCACAAAAAAGTTTGTATTTGAATGTTTTAATAATGGTTTATGACAATGTAGCATTACTTATATGACTTCCATATTTATGCAATGAACTTTCTTTATCCTAGCTAATCTTAATCAGAATGTTGAACAATTTCACAGCAGTTACTGTCATGCAATTATTGGTATTTTGTTTAAAATCTTTTTTATTTGAATATTTTACTGTAATCCCTAATAATTGTAAAGTACACTAATTTTTTTGAATTATTCCTTTTAATATTTGAGACTGGTCTTTAATAGAAGTTCAAAATTCATCTCAACTTGTTTCAAAGTTCCAGTTAAAGGAACTATAATTTTCGCAAAGCACTTTTGAAATGCTTGAGAGTACCAGATAACAACCACTGCTGTAGTGTATGCATTTACAATATTCTACTTTAAATTGATGCAAGAACTATAATTTAAATAATATAAGAAATGAACTTAACTTTTAGTTGTATTTTAAAAAGTAACTTAAATGAATGTTAGGGGTGACATTTAAACAATTATATTCAATAATAAGCTGAATTTGTATGCTGAGAGAAACGAATTACAATAAATGTATAATTATTATACAAGTTTTAGGCAACTTTTTTAATCATATGTAACTTTATCTAAAATTGTCTTAAAACATCATTAGTGCTGATATTGAGTACAGAATTAGGCCTGATTTAATTATTTTTAGTTATTGATTATTTACACAGCCATTGACATTCAAAGATATGAATGTATTTGTATATTAGTTTCCATTTCACAAATAGAGTAGTTATACAAGTAGTTATATAAATAGAGTAGTTAATTAATAATTTAATCATTAGCACTATAAAAGTACTTTCAAACTAAGATTTTAATTTCAATACTGATTTGTCGCTAATGTTAAGGTAATATATGTCAATAATTAGCAGTTGTTGACTACCATTATTTTTATTGACACTGAACATGTAAACATTTCCAATGTGTTAGTATTGCCATGATTTTAGTCTGTTTTGGTTGGATTTTTTTGTGTGAAACAAGCTTGTAATATTGAAACATTTACATAAAAGCTTACTCAC
>JAAFCF010006680.1:22233535-22286484 GCA_013389785.1 Helicorthomorpha holstii
AATGAAAACGCTCCCTTACATCACTGCATGACATTTGAAACAAATTACTCTTCTCAAATTTCTTGAAAACACTTCCTTTCAGCTCCACAAACTTTTAAAACAATTGTCTTAAAATTATTTTACGCTAAAAAAAAACAAAATGACAGTAATATCGAAATCTTACATTGTTTGACATCATAATTGTAAGCAGTCCACTGTTTTTTGAGTTGATGGCAACGTTTAATGATGTAACTTGAAAAAGGACTAGCAAGGCATGTAGAACTTTTATTCGAATTAAGGTGAAAACTAACAGTACTTGGGCAACAATAACCAAAATAGAAAAAAAGGATACACACATAAACAATCGCTAAACACAGGTGAGGAATAACGCCAAAATATTTTCGCTTTCTCAGTCTTGGTTCTGTACCTGTCCATAACAGAGTATCAAGAATGTCTTGCCCAAACGCTGACAGTAAACGATCACCAACCTAAAAAGAATAGCCAAATCAATTAATCCAGTCATGAATCTCAATCATTAATTTATATGTAAAACAAGGAACTTTTATTTACCTCTAACATATTAAAAAGAATGTATAGCTTGATGACCGACTGACTTTTTATGAGGTGGTACATCATTGATGTATCAATGTAAGTCATTAAAAAAGCACTTGCAACAAAAGTAATTGCTTTTAAGATATCGCATTTTTCAGCAGGCTGTAAAATGATCTCACGGTGGCAATGGCTAGTATTAACCAAAAACATTAAATTAGTAAACAAGCTATCAACTTTACTAGTTACAATGATTATCATTACCCAAATAAATTCCTAAATGTTCTACTAATTAAATACCACACCACTAGCACCAGCCTAAGTGGCAAAAATGTGAAAAGAAATAGAAATGCATCCAGGCACTGCATCCAACCATACATCATAAACTAAGCACAATCGATTACAATTCATTCACAATTAAAATAGAATAACTTACTTAACATGTTACATACATAGACAGTAATTATACTTACTTTTTCTAAGTCCCATGGTATTTTCAAAATAGTGTATACTTTCTCTCTCCTCTCCGAATATCCAGCTTCATCATTTTCCAGTAAATAGTGCCTAGTTAGTTCAGAACTAAAGAATTTAAAAAGAGTTCCACCTGCAATTAAAATAGCATTCTTAATGTCAAATTACATTGAAATTCTAATACAAAGTTATGATACAAGTTCCATGTCACAAATCACTTACAAGTTACAGCATTAAAAATAATCAAAATCACCTAAACTCTGTTTATATCCACCTGTATTCTTGTAGTTCTCGTACAGTGAACTTCCAATTTCGTCGTTATTTAATACTTCTTCAATACCATTTTGTGCGTTACTTGAAGTTTCTTTTGACGTCTCAATTGGGCCGTCTGTGTGTCTAGTATGTACGTTTATATTTTCGAATTCCATGTTTTGACATACAGAAGATGTAACACCACCACCACTTTTAACAATTCCACTTTACTGGGCTGTATAAACCAAAGCACATTCGATAATTTCAACCACTAAATAACTAAATTTGTGTTTCGTACACAGTACGCTATATATCAAATCTCTTCATTGCTTACAAAATTATCATACAAGGTCACCTCCACTGTACTTGGAAACAAAAGTCCTATGAATCAGCCAGCGGCATCAGCTGCTACGTCAATCACTACAAAAACCTCATTTTTCTTACTTAATCGCATATTTTCGCTCATAAAAACCGATCATTTTATGAAGATAACTTAGAAACCAGAGTTGATTAAATCCAAATTCTCTAGATTTTATATCAGAAATTTAAAAAGATTGCGCAGCTCCTTCCAACCACAAACTCACACTGATGGCTATGACGTAACTACGTCGGCACCCGGCAACAGTAACGCTGCTTTACGCACAACTCTCTCTTGGGTGTCCGGAGTATACGACGCCAGGGAAATGTAGCCAGGGAAACGTAGCCAGTAATATGTAGCCAGTTATAGGTCACCTTCGTTTTCACAATTAATGATGTTAGGTTAGATTAAAATAGGTTAGGTTAGATTAAATAATTTTAGATTAGGTTAGTTTAGTTTAGGTTAGTTTAAATTGGGAGATAAACTTACACAAAGGTGATCTATTTCCGCGTCATGGCTTTCTACGTCATGTTACTGGCTACATTTCCCTGGCTACATATTGTTGGCGACGTATACCCCTAGAACCCTCTCTTGTTGAAAAATAACACTGTTCTATATTATCATTCTTTTTTGAACTCGTGAAAAGTTTCTAACACATCGTTTCTTTCACAATTTAATATTAAAACTTATTAAAGATTTTGTAAACAAGAATACTTGCGCGATGCAATTTGGAGGCTTCAGTCCCCTCTTTCACGCCGATTTCGTCACACGATTATTTAATACTTGCATAATCAGCGCTAAATTTAAATGTTCAAACTCACGTAAACGCTCAACGAATACGAACAATTAAATTTAACAAGAAAAACCTTTACTACAAAAATAAATTGTTATAAGTACCAGTATTGTAAAATGTCACAAAAAAAAACTTACCATTTGAAGAAATTTTTTAGAAGTTTTCTCTTTCTAGTTTTTCAATACGCAACATAACGCTTCTTAAATTTTAACACCAATAAATAATAGTCTTTCAAAGTCCCCAGACCCATTTGTGAATGGATAAATCTCATAAAATAACCTAAAAAAAATGATTCGGAATCATTTTGGAATGCGACCTTAAAATCATACAGGTACAAAAACATTATTATGGCTGTATCTAATCAATTGAAAATGTAAGACATTCACTTAAAAAACTATAAAATATATACAACCGCGTGAATGCAATAAAAACCTTTTCCAACTTTTATAATTATGAGTCAAATCATAATTTGCTTTGAAATCGCTTGTGTGATCAATTTTGAACCGAGTAGATATCTCAAGCTGCCAGTGTTGAACGACTTACACGAAACTGACGCTTAATTTGTCAGCGTAATGATTGTTTGTCACATGTTCGCCACATTTAGTTGTTGCGCGAGCCTGAAAATTATAATCACCATCACAAAAATCTTCCATTTTAGCGTTATTAACAAAAGGTACCAAAGGCATAGGTCGACGGGGTTTAGGAGGCAGCGGTGGAGGTTCATCAGGATAACGAATAAATACAGAAGAAGGTCGTTTGCCTACATATTTATTCTGTACTGGAGTTGGCGGCGGATAGTCAGCCATGTCTGCGTTTATTGAAGTGTTTGGAGTATCATTAGGCATTGGAACTGATGTGGGTGAAAATGATCTTTCTAAAATTCGTTTAGTTGAGACTTCTGTTGGCACTTGATTCATTCCAGGAACACTAGTATTAATGTCTTTTCTGCTTGGCAGTCCACAGTCGGTCATTCGACCCCATTGATGACCTGTTATAGGTGGATGAGAACAAGGTCTCATTGCTGATCTAGAATGATCTAACTTCCTAGAATTAATGAGCAAATCACCTGAATCAATGCAGCTTCCATCTCCAAAATAATCTTCAGCTTGTTCAGCTGTTGGAATTATACCATTTTTCACAAACATTTCTTCACCTAATTTGGCAAACGTTTTACTCAGTGGAAGTTCCGAGTTTAAGCGAGACATTTTAGATATGCCCCCACTCTTGTAACGAGAAGGACCAACCGGTTCGCTGGCTCGTCCTTCAGGAATGTGAGACTGAATTCGAAGAAATTCTGGGAGCTCAAAATTAATTTCTGTTCCACGTTGATCATCTAATCGACTACATTGAGCTCGTTTCCACAAATGATACATTTCTGTGTGCAATTTAAAATTAGTAATTTTCCATAATTAAATTATGTTAACAAGCACACCTTCATTTTCTTTTTTCTTCTGCGTTGGAGGTGCAACCGGCGGTTTCATAGCACAGTTTTTACCCTGCAAAGTACTGTCCTGCGAATGAGAACAATCCTAAAACCAATAAGAAATTTAATACAAACTTCAATAACAAAAGTAAAACTAAACATACAACTGCTTTCCAGGTAGTTTCAGTTGTTGAATCAGAAGAATCATTAATTGGTTGAGATTTACCATTACGTAAATGAAAACCTAGCAATGATAAACCGTTACTAAAATACTTTCATAGAACATTCAAAAACTATAATACATACCAGTGTTCTTTGTCTGAACAGTCAAGCGATTAGCATCAAAAGCCGACGCTAATAAAGTCACATCAACTTTTTCTCCAATGCCATTCTAAAATGAAATACAGTATATATGCAAGAGCTAAAAAAACAAAAGCAACTACAATGATATTTGCAATACCTGCAGAATTGCGATGTTATCTACTGAAAGACCAAACTTCAAGAGTACAGGACGTAATGCATCTGCTAACGGTATGTTTGGCTTCGCTTTAACCGAAATAAATTTCTTTTGAGTTGGCAATTCAATCTGAAATGTAACTCTTTCTTCAATGCGAATTTCTTGCCCTTTAATCACTACACAATCGCTTTCCAAGTCGATTTCCTTATGTAAGTATAAACAAATTAAAACCCATTATAAGACATAAGTCATCTACTAATACTTCTGCATTTCCAAAGTGAGCCTCATATCCACTAAAGCACATTCCTCGACGATCCAGCACACGATTTAGACAACTGCCAATTGTTTCACCTGCTTTTACTGATACAATTGTAGTCGACTGATCAGGAAGTAAAATGCGACAATACGACACTCCGTCCTAAATATGACAATCAATTGAATATCAATAACATGTATGTAATCAAACGTTTTAAAGTTTAAAGATATACCTCCTCTGAACATTGTCGCTGTCCGGCCGATGGTAAATCTGAGCTTGCTAAAGAAGAACGACTTCCTGTTAAATCTGACCGAGACGATGAGACACCGTCATCTTTTTTGTCGCCTTTTTTAATGTTTTTCTCCTTTTTTGTCTTCCCACTTTTATTTCTGTGCCAAGGAAGCAATGACTTTCTACGCCTATCTTCAGCTTCATCTTTACTTTTACACTTTTTATAATCTTTTAAAACATCCGTAGTGTCTGGATCCAAAGTCTTATCCCCTAAGTATGGCAACGCTTCGCCACTCGATTCTTTCATGACGCAGTCTTGATATATTGGTGACTTGAGAAATCTCGCATACGAGTCAAATTTCATTAAATTAAAAATCTAAAAATATATACCGCAATGAAATTAGTCTCAATTTCATTTTAATAATAACGGCAAAAATACTTGTTTCTGAGGCAATATAAATAATTGAGTCGTTGGAGAAAAAAGGCCATCATCAACTTTCTGACGTGCGTGACTATCAACGTTAACGGGTTCAGAAGCTTCACTGCTAAGATGTTTATAAAAAATGGCTTTTCCATACGATTTGATCTATTAATAAAAAAATAAAAGTTATTTCCAAATCTCAACAGTGAATAGACGGATTATGAGCTTGTCACAACCATTACTCTTAATCTACAGTAAAGCTTTAAAGTTTTGATAGTAATATTACTAAGTCTTACCTCATCCGAATTCGTAAGTCGTCGAAACCTCTCGCATGCTATCCAAAATGCAATGTTTTCGTAACTAAACTCCTTTTTCAAAAACTCCTATAACAACAAAACAAAGGAATAAATAACACAAACTAAAAACAATTCAAACGATTCTAAAATGACTAGGAATTGGCAAATTAAAAAATTTAACTTACTGCAAAAGTATGCAGCCCTGCAGGGTCATTAAGTAGTTTCTCAAAACTGATAGCCCAACTACCAGTTCGACCAACTCCGCCAATAACCGAGGAACATCTGTTCCCGTTACCCATAATCACCGGAGTTTCAATGTTCACTGCCGAGTTCACTCGAATACACTTGGTGTCCATTGAGTCGGCATCAGGAACAACGCATCCATTTGAAACTCTCTATTTAAATAATGGCAAAATATGATTAGTTGTACAGCATGAAATAATAAATCAATTTTAAAGTCAGTTAATTTATTCAATAGCAAAAAAAACAAAGTTCATGCACTGGTTGCATTGCTTTTTGCAATAATAGTTAATCGCAAAAAAACCACTTAAAATGTCAGCCAAACATAAAATTACTCCAACCGTTAATAATGAAAAGTTTATGTAAACTATTAAATCAGTAAACATGCGTAAATGTCATACAACGTTACGTCCAATGTAAATTTAAAATTATAGACACCAATAAACGTCAATGAAAAATGTAATATTCTTTTAGCTAGATACCATTAAAAATAAAACTAAGGTAAGAAAAAACCCTTACCTAAAATGGACAATAAAGATCTATAAATAAAATTAATATTCGTTCAACCGACAATTAAAACGGTTGGATAAAAGTAGAACAAAAACATTTTGCAAGGAAATGACGATAATTCCATGAAAATAAGCGACATGTCCCAATAAAGTAAACAACAGCAAAAACATGCACACATTTCTAGTTACAATGATCGTAATAATATCAACATCTTTACACAATTAGCAAAAAAAGTTCTTTCTTAGCTAATCAAAGTAGCTCCTTTACCGTTATCATTTTTATCCTATAAATTATAGAAGCGTGTGTAAATAAAGATAAAATAATGTCATCAGAATACATTTTATAATGTGTATGCAAGAAATAATCAACAAATAAAAAAAAAACAAATAATTGTATATTAGTTGCTATATTACCTCACTGTATTTTGAATGACCTCCGAATCTCATCTTCAGGTGCTTGCGAAACGAAGTAGATCGAGAGACTCTTAGATCCTCACTGCCAGCATCCTTTAACAAAAATCAAAATGATTCAAAATTAATTGACGTCAATAAGAAGATTCAAACAATTCTCTGAACAGTTAAATTTGCATGACACGTTAAAAGAGCAATAAACTCACAACATAAAATGTAACGAGTAGTAAATTCTGATTAACATGTTCAACATTTGTTTCGCAATTTGCTGCGCCTAACTACGTAATATCAATTCATAAAATCACTCAATTAATTGTCAATAACTACAACTTAATGTGTACCAAAAAGCGGTGTGCCGATTGACAGCTGTCTTCCTGTTCATGCTTTCCAAATGAAATATTCGCGTACATGTTTATAACAGCCGATAACACGAGCACACTACGCACCCGTATTAATGATTAATAACAACAAACAATATCAAAGTTGTAACTGACACATTCCATCGTTAGCACCGTCGGTTTTAGCACGTCTATCACCTCCTAAGTCTTATTAATCATCTCGTACAGCCATCTGACTAGAATAAAGCGTACATTTCTAAATACAGCAAAATAAAGATTTCACCATCAACAAACTCGGTTTATTTCATCATCAACTAAGCTTCCCGTCGAATAAAAAGACCTTCAAAATAACTTACCAGCATTTCCTTTCTCTATATTGCGGATTAAATAGATTTTGAGCTTTAATTTCCTGCACAACTCAAGACAACAGCAAGTAATTCTTGATATCTATATCTAAGTTATCGTGTTTGATTGGTAATGAACTCAATTCTATGTCTCAAACATCACACTGTTTATGAAATCAAATTAAAAATTAACAACTTATCAGTTTCGCCAATTCTTTGTAACTGAAACTGTTAATTCTTGTACGTGCAAAGAAAATCTAGAGTATTGCTTTCTAGCTTGATCTCGTTACTACAATATTCATCATTAAAAGTTTAATTGAAAATTACATACATTTTCAAGTCCAGAACCGTCGCTGTCTTCAGCCTGAGATGGTGGATTTACATCTTGGCTTCCCTCTTCTTGTTCGCAAGTATTTTCAGTAGCATCATCGGCCAACATTGTTGTGCCACAATCAGATTCATTGCCGTTAAACGCCGGAATTTCAGAAGCAGTTTCAGTCATAAGATCACTTGCTCCGTTTGTCACGGTCGTACTAGACTGTGAACCAGTGCACTGCTGCTGCGGACACAAGCCATGAACATGCGCAAGCTGCACAACTTCAGGACCAGAAGAGGCCAAAACTAACATTGGTGACATGCTTCTCGCTTCAAAATTTAGCCCAGTAAGTTTATCCTCACCCATTTTATTAGTAAAATATTTCAAAGGTCCTTTAGGCGTGCTCATAAAAGATGATCCAGGATTTACAGGATCAGGCATCGCTCTTACAGTCAGTTTATTTCCATTAACTAAACACTTTTTAGAAACGGGTACACAATCTGACAACTTCTCACCAGCATTATCGATTTGAGAAGGTGGTTTTAATGCACTTATGCTACCACTCGGTCCTGCTGAATGTCCGGGCATTGATAAACCACATCTCCACGAAGGTACCAAGTTAGATTTGGGGCCATTATTTACCGCCACCGGATTAATGTAACCATAATCATTATCAATGTCAACGATTGATACACGGTCGCTATTTTGACCTTCATCTCTAAATCCAATTCCGCTGTCACTGTTGCTGCTAGTGTTACTTGGTTGTGGAGAAACGTGAGCGTCAAGATCCATTGGCATTCCAGCTCTTCCTCGATATAAACCAACAATTGCCACTAAAATGGCATCAACTGTTTCGGGAAATTCACAACATTCTCCGTGTCCTGATCCCATATCAGGTGTGCATTCAAAGCGAAATGACCTGGCTCTTTTAACATGCTCATCGTGGAGAAGCAGCTTAGGATCCACCATAAATACGTGACACGAATTGCTCTTAATGGCAGGTTCTTCTTCGCTCGCTGCGGCAGCCAAAAGTTCTTCAGCTTCTGCAATAGCTCGAGTTGTTACTAACCCAAAAAACTTCTTATCGTCAGCATAAGCGCCACAAAATGTTATTCTTTCGGTTGGAAATTCAGCTAAATTTGCGCCGTGGGAATTAATGAGAGTAACCCGATCACCAAAAACTTTAAGAAGCACCAAAGTATGAACCTTTTTCTCTACCCTTAACCGCCTTATACAATTTCGAATGGCCGAAAGTCGATGGCAAGGAACATACGGCTCTTTTGGCATCTCAATCGTTCCTAAATATCCAACCACGGCCTTATAGATCGGTTCTTCAGTATCTGAATTACATTGCAGCTGCTGCAAGGACGGATAAATCATGCTATTAATTTCATGCTCGCTAAACAACGGTTGACAATTCTCTTTCTCTGGTGCATCCCACAGACTTTGCTGCTCGGTCAGAAGATCCTTTCTTAGTGATATTCCTGAAGTTTTCTTTCTGTCACTCTGATGCTGAAATCCAACGTATTTCGATTTGTTTACGCTAACAACACTGCCATTTAGGGACTCGAAATATTTACAACCAGAAGACGTTGCACCTGCCGTTGGAAGTTGCTGTAAAGCGTTCCATGACTTTGTATCATTATTCTGAGAATCAACGGCATTCTTTCTGCTACTATTTACAATGCCATTCGAACTATTAGCAGCGCTGCTGTTTGTCAGCCAATTAGTTTGTGAAACAGCCACTCCACTGATATTTTTATAATCAGTATTGTCACCGTAAATGGAAGTTTGTTGCTGATTGCAAGAGTCTGTAAGTGAGCTTGAACTATGATTTGCCGAATTTAAATGCGAAAATGCATTTAGATGATGGTGGTGATGGTGATGATGATGGTGACTATGGTGATGACTGTGATGATTCTGATGCCGCTGTCGAAAACGGTTTGGATATCGCGGCCTCGGCCTTGCTGAAGTCGTAGTTACTTCATCATCCGACGAATTTGAATAATAATTTTCAGCTATTTGCAACTTTAATATTCCTTGACAACTGCCAATCATCCGTACGACATCGTCATGTAGAGCTTTAGATACATTTTGTCCGTTAACGGCAATTAAGTAATCGCCTGATCTCAATCCACTTGCCTCGGCAGGACTAGAAGCGGCGATGGAGCTTAAAATGCATGGAGCTTGGCCTGAAATTGTAAAACCAAAGCCGTTTTTCCCTCTGGCAATCTCGATTGTTCGAACCCCATAACTGGGCCGTTTTTTACGACGTCTTGTTTGGTGCATGGTCGACAAAACAATTCATTAAAATGTAACAATCTATAAATAACAAAAATACCATAGTTAAATTAAATCACACAACCGTTATCCAAAAATTTAAAATACAATCAATTGCACGGTTTTGCTAATAAACCAATTTCTCGAACTGCCACCTGTCATCTGTGCCCTTTCATCGTTATACAGACTTTAAACAGGACAATAGCGTAAACATAGTTTGCACTTAATTCCCTTTTCAAAACTTTCAACAATAAAACACATTAACATAACACCAGAACTACTTTATCGCCAGCAAGTTTGAATAACACAGTTATAGATAACGAAATACAATAATAATTACTAATTACCTTGTTGGAAACGATGTTTATGTAGACGCAGCCATTGACCGCCGTCAACCACAACCGACAAAGCAAACAAATCTCTGCAAACTCTTCAATTCTTACCATGATAATGTATAAACCTACAAATACTTAACAATCGATGGTTACATTTCTAATATTATCACCTTAATCAGCACATCTATGCATTATTTTGCGACAAATTAGGGCAACCGAGGTCATAGAACAACATAGAAAAAAAAAAACATGATCACTTCGGAATGCACAAAGGAATTTCATTTCAGTTTTTCGTTAACCAAAGTCTGACGTCACGCAAGTCGCTACCTATAGTGACGTCACCCAAAATACAAGTAGCGTTACGAAAAGCTACGACTATTCAAAGTACGTTTTCTAATACAGTACGACGTATTATAAATAAGATAAAAAAAGTACAAGTTATTAAGTTACTGTACTATACAATTTAAATTTTTATCATGATAAACAAGTAAACTTATTTTATCGATTATATCGGGAAATATTAATATGTATAAATAAATTTATCATCGAAGATTTCTTTCATTGCTGTATCTCAAATTTCTCTAGAAAAACGCAATGCACCGGTAATTCATGAGCACATTTGAAACGAAGTTTTTATTAGATTAAAATTGAATGACAGCAATATAATTCGGTTCAGTAAATCAAAAGTTTTACACTTAAAAAGAAAAATATTACGATTATTACCTAATTTCTTTCAAAAAGCTTTCTTTACTCTCTGAGGAAGAATTGAGTCTTTGGCAAAATTAAAAAATGAAAGCAATCCATACCGTTTGCTTTTTCTTGAAAAGTAATTAGACACCACATCGTTATCATCTACAGTAAATAAAACAATCAATTAGAAAATTCGACTTGTAGGTTGTAGTTACTCACCTGAGAGTAAATGTTTCGTTTCAGCAACTGTTGGTAAAATATTTTCATTTGCCGACAGTGAAACAAAAAAAGAAAATGGCACCAGCCACAAACATATAGTGAAATAAGCAAGAACCTATTTCATTTTCATGATTAAAATTATTGTTTGACTAATAAATTGTATTAAAATAATAATATAAGAATTTTAGTAAATTCTCACCTCTGAAAATGGGTAATATTGCAGAGCAAAGTGAGAAAACGCCAGATAATGATTAACGCATAACATGACTAAAATAATAGTTAATAATTCATTACAATGCCACTAAAATAAAAATTAGAATAATGATTACTAGCTGCAATAATAAATGGAGGCGAAGTAAGCAAAAAAAATGGGAACGTCCTCAGCAGCAACAGATGCATAACTTGACTTACTATTCCACATATTATCATTGACACCGGAAATTCTTCAAATAAAAACAAGCAAATGTATATTCCAAGGGAAATCTTAAAAACACAAAATGACAGCAATAAATTACCACGTTATGCAAGCTACTGTATGAATGCAAGTTCAAAGTGTAATTTAACTATAGTTGGCAGCTATAGTTCTTAATACTTACAAATATTAAATAACTAATTATTTTTCCGGTTACGACTGTATATTCTTCTACTAACTCAGCCAAATAATATAAAAATGCCGCTAAAAAATAGTAAACATTTGTAAACAAATTTGTGAATAATCGATCGCAATTACTTGGAAAACCTTACCTATAGCACATGTAATGAAACAAACGTGTATTATCACAGAAATCCAGCTTAGTAAGTACAGAAACGTCATTGTTTCCAATAAAATCAATGCTATGATTATTCAAATGACTGGGTAATTTACATAACACACGATTATAAATACTTAACATTCATTAGATCAAAATTATTTGGTTTCTCTATTCATGACATGATTTGGCCATCTCACACACATGATACTGTTATTCCGCAACGCAAAATGTTATCGACGCAATTAAAACTGCATTTATAGAACGGTGACAAAATGCATCCTACGTAACGTAATGACCATAATGCATATCCGTAAATCGACACGCAAGATAACGGACGGAGCGTTTGAATCGGAATGGTCTAATGCAACGTATAAATACGGTAACGTTAGCAATTACCGGTACTAGCAATAATAAATTAACAATTTTTTTGCAATAACTTTGTTATTGGCGAAGTAATTAAGCTTAGAAATAAGTAGTTTAATTTGTTAAATAAATTTGAAATAAATATCGTATTCCTTATAAATTAATATACCATATTGTTTGACTTCATCATATATACCGTACTTAATAACCTGAAAGTAAATACTTTAACGTTAGAATTTTTCAAGTGCCCTGTAAAGGTTTTAAAACATTGCGAATATTTTGAAAACAAACATCTTTGTTAAAAATTTTATTTTACATGTCTTAGCTTCAAATATTTTTGGAAAACGTTACTGTTATACAAATAAAGGCTACTTAATGTGACTAGGATAGGTTTTTTTTTTTGCACACAACAAATGAAAAATTCATTTTTAAAATACCGTAAGCATATTTAGGTGACTGGTAACAAAACGGAATTTAACTTAAAATTAAAAAAAAATCACTGATTTTAATTTAAAGCTGTTTATGCTTTGATATTCAGACTGAAAAGCCGAATTTTTTTGTTTGTACAAATTGGTGTATAATTATAAGTAAATATATCATTAAACGTATAATCTACTTCGACTAACGGTAATGACGGTACTATTGATTACGGTATTATTTACAAATAAACTTACATAATAATTTTATATTCACAATCGTTTGTAATAAAACAAGTTGCACTTAACCGATTTTTATCAATTCTTCACTGCAATAATTAAAAAATAAAAAAAAATTTCCATTCTGGTTTCATTCATTCTTAATAAAGACATGAAAGCCCAAAACCAAGTTATAAAAACTATAATTCTCATATACACAATTGGAAATCAAAATGAACAATTCAATATTTCAAAATAACTTTAGCTCCAATATGTTCTCATCGAACAAAGTTAAACCGCTTTAAATTATAATTTAATAATATCCAAAACAACCTAAATTAATTGGGATGATCGCTTTTGCAATTTAGTCAAATACCCACCAAACCATATACTGTATTATATATATATGTCAAAATATGCCAGTATTTTGAATTACACTTCTTTGCCAATCGATATTTTTGAATAAAAAAGGTCAATTATATATCTATTACCTGGAACTCTTGCTTTATCCCGATAAATCAAGATCTGTAGGTGCGAATAACATCTTGAATTTTCGCCCGACATATAGGACACCAGTTTCCACCAGGCTTTTTCATGTGCTGCTCAGCGCATTCATAACACATGCACATGTGACCGCAACAATACAGTACGCTATTCACTGGTCTCTCGCAGCAAATCATACACTCTGAATCAATTGCATCTGAACTATTACTTGGCGTTTCAAGTTCTGTAACTGTAACTGGTAGCTGTTTTGTATTTGGTTTCTCTGAATTGTCCATACAACAACCTATAATTATGAAAGTTACTTTAATGATATCACACAAATCTCTCATTTTAAAATTTAAAGTAAATGAAATAAAAAATTAAATTGGCAATTACCTAACGACGCAATTTTAACCGTTATTCCATATACATCGAAAAAAGCCCAAAGTCGCTGCGTCTCATCAACGTGTAATATGGAAATCGCCGGATGATTGTTTTTTGAAAATAAAACGTTACCTATTATCAAACATTTATAATCAATTCATTAAATAATATCGCATAACAAAAAATACCGGTTGACGTTATTTGGAAACTGAGCTCATCTCCAATTTTAGGCACAAGCGCAACATCTTTCAAGACCACCCAGTATTCCTGACGATCTAATAAATGATCGCAGTCGTCAGGAAGCTCAATTGGATGAAGATTTGCTGGATCACAGCTAGTTAGACCAAATGATAATGCTCCAAAATAGTCTTCTACATTTTCCATGACTTTGATTATTAGCTTTTCGTTACATATTAGAGGACGTTCAGAGAAAACATAACCCTGTGAGTACTCAGCCGAATCTCTTGTTGCACACAGTCGATCATTGGATAAACGGACGTTTTTACCAGTAACCGCATGAAAAGATAACGGAGTCAATTGGCAATGTCGATAAAATCTAGTAGAGTAACTAATATCACTAGATGTTACTTGACTTTCAATATGCCGTTCAGCTGCCTCTCTAAGCTGTCTACGCGGATCTAAATAACAAAGCAGAACATGAGGTTCTATCAATTATAAAAATTAGAAAGTTCCTTACCTATTATTTCCAATGCTACCGAGTTTCCATAGATGTCAACTATAGCCCATAATGGCTTTCTAGTATCGACGCCAGAGAAAAAAACTCCTTTTTCTTCATCGTTGATACCATAATGGACGTCTCCTTCGTCGGTTACGTAATAAAATATAATAACGTCCCTTTCCACCATTCGATCAGGCAGTGCTTTAGCCCAGAACCCAACACGATTGGTAAGATCAGGACAAGCATATTTAGGTAAATTACTTCGATGAGTAGTTGGATCTTGATTGGTAAAACCAAACCGAATTACTCCACTCCAAGTACTTGAAACTTCAACTAACTTCAGTAAAATATATTCGTTAATTCGAACCGGCCGATTGCTAAATGTGATTCCTTTGCAAAAGCTGTCTACTCTTCTGGCTACTAGTCCATTTTTTGACACTCTGATGTTTTCTCCGTGAACTGTCTGATGAAAGCGCAGTAAACCTTGATTTGAAATCGGATGACTGGAATTCAATTGACGTCTGAGACCAGCAGGCAAGACAAAAGCAGCTAAAAATTACAATAAATATTTAAAGAAAACATCCATTCTAAATAAATTATTCGGTTATTTTAATAGTAGTCACCCCTAATACATCAAATCTCGAAGCTTATAAAACAGATTCTTTACTGTTATTTAAATGAAATGGTGCAGAAAGCGGATTTCCTTAGTTGGGAATGCAAAGAGCTTATGCTGTGAGAGAGTTGAGTTTGTGTTGTTTATTTGCAATGCTCAAGCGACTTTTCCTTTAAAAATAATAAAACTTTGATTTTTTACGCATTGGACTTAAAACGCCTGGTTGTCAAAGATAAAAGATTTTTAAAATAAAAAGTAAAGATTGAAGAAGAAAAAAAAGGGAGAAAACAAAGCGTTTTGCCTTGCTGAAAAAGCTGATAGCCATCATCCGGTAACACCACAATAATTTCTGCCCTAAACACAATTAAATTAGACACAAGGAGGAAGGAGGGAGAAAATAATAAAAACGTCTTAAATGCAAAAATACAATGTCTACAATTACGCCTCCTTCTCATAACATACAAAATTAATGATACTGTAGGTGCTCATAAAACGGTTAAAAATTTCACGTACCAAAATCCTAATAGTTTGTCAACAATAAGAGCTGTCTATTAGTAAACGCAAAAGTCACAATTCAATATTCTCATGAATGGGAACGTAGAGTAGCAAGTTACTACAGTATGTGTGTGAATCAGCCATGAATGAAAAGTTCATCATAAAAAAAACCAGATGTTTTTATGTTAATTCTACATTTTTAAAGGTTTTATTTTTCAGTTCGTTAAAAGATTTAATCATCCGATTAAGAAGTAAAACATGATTTATTTTACTTTTTAAGAACTCGCATAACCAGAAAATATTTCTAAGCAAAAGTTAGTGCAGATACTTGTAAATAAGTAAACATAAATAAACAAACATTTACGAATAGATATACAAACTCTTACTAATATTTTAGATAGATTTTAGGTAAGTGTTATGCAATTTAATTTATTTACCAAATGTTGTACACTGTACAAAATCGAATATTGCCAATTATGTTTTCTTATTCTTACTAAAAACTGACTTCTTTAATAAGCTGCTGGTACGATTATAATAACTCAATGGATAAAATGCTAAAATTCCAAAATACTGTACCTAGTCAATTCTTTTAAATTTAACGTTACCTTTTCAGACAGACAGCTTGAAATGTGTTTTCACAATAAGCTATTACAGCATAATACATTACATGATGTTTGTTATAACAAGTTCATTATAACTGTCTTAACAATTAGTTACCATCCGTTAAGTAAATGTAATTTATTGAGCAATTTTGAGACAAATTATTTTCTTAATGTGAGTTATCTGTTACTGTTTCAAAAGTTTCAATACCATTAAATTGTAACGGTAACGAAGTTAAAAATTTTTTTATTGCTTTGCTAATTATTAATTAATATAAGTTGCAATTCAACAATACAAACCGAAGACGATCTAAAATGCATCCTTTTACTCTGATGTACATAATGTAAATTTAATCAAGTGCAGTCATAGTGATTCACAATCATAATGATTCTAATATCAAGTGTCGACGTATCATCACAAGACATTGACGTATAACAAAATCGTTACATTTTGCTAAAAAAAATTGACAACAGAATTATCGTAAGCAGTATTTAATTGCAACCTAAACATAAAAAGTATTTTGTTTATAGTATTGGTTAAAGCATAACCTCTTAATGGTATCGATCGATTGAGTTTAATCCTGTTTCTTACTAAGAAATAACTACAGCAACCTTGAAATATTTCTAAAATCTAAAGTAATCAGTAGTAAATTAGTATTCAGGGTAGCAACTGTAAGTTTACAACTGAAGCAACCGCTAAACTGTATTCAAATTATGAAATACTAGTTATAAATTTAATACAAAAACAAATGTGCAATAATAACGCCAATTAAATTCAGACATCGTTAAGCAACCTAATAATACAGTATTCAATTTAATTCTTTCAAGGATAAATTTATAAGGAAAGTCAGAGTGGTATTTACAGTACTGCATTTAAAAAATCATTCATCCTTGTTTTCTCGTGAAAATTAAAAGGATTTAACCAACGAAATTGTATACTTTCGAGAATAGCTTTCTTCAAATTGAAGAGATTAAAAAGTAACGGGATAATAATTTGATACTCAATCAATTACCGTAATCCTTTATGTGTTAAATTTAACATTATAATAGAACAATAATTAAACTTAATAAATACATAATGCGCCCTACTGTCAAACAATAAGAATGGCAATTTCAAAACTTCGGTTTCTTCTGTAAATACCGTTGTTTATAACAGCAAATTTACTAAATACAAATCTAATAATTTTAAAAAATCATTGTAAAAAAATACAAGCCTAGACAAAAACAAGTATACCGGTACAGTAGTTTGAAAAATTGGACATTACAATTTGCATCACTTGTTTTCCATCAATTTGGTAAATAATTCTTGATCTCGTACCGGTAGCTCAAAATAATTTTAAGAACATTAGCGATATCATTGTTAACATACTGTACAATTACTTTATTCATGATAGGTTCATTTTCAAATTTTTAAGTGGAGATCAACAAACAGGAAACCTACATAATTACCTTGCCATAAACTATAATTTAAACAACCGGTATCCGCAAACGATTCCAAGCAATAATTAAGTATAAACATTGTTAACCCACTAATGCTAAATTAATTCTTGAAGACTAGTTTGCTGTGGCAGCAAATAAGCTACAATCGTAATGTAGATAATACTGTACTGTAGATAATACAATAGTCAATAAGCATAATGTCAAACTAGATTTAATATACTTGGATTGCGAACCCATTGTCAAACTTGAATTGTAATCCATTTATTTGCTCAACTTGTATAATTAAATTCGCATAGTGTTATCTACGGATAATCAACCGTCAAATTGATCGACTTCACATTAAACGGTCAAACAGAAGGTACTGTAACTTATTATGTAAATTTATGACTGAGAAATACAGTATAGAAAATAATACAGTAGTACTAAGGGAACAGGTGCATTGCACCCATAACCTCAAACTTAACAAGAAAAAAAATAAAGATTTTTTAACCAAAACGTAAACAAATGTTAAAAAATACATCTAAAACATAGCAAAATATTATATATCATTAAGAAATAATTAAGAAATTTAAGTCAGCAATATGCCAAATTAGAACTGAAAGTAGCAGGGCACCTAATTTTGTTGATAAATAAGAACTTCTATTAATTCTGTGGATTTGTACAGTTCGAATAAATCGTTAACTTTTACTAGGAACCTCTACTGCTGAAATGCCCAATACATTTTAGATAACTTATAAATGAATAGAGTACAAATAGATGTCGACCATTACAAGATATCAAAAATAACTTGAACTTACTGCTGCGTGTTGAATTGTCACTATTTAGTACGTTTCCCATGTTACTCCTGTGTTGCAAGTTAATATGACAAAGGTCGATCACTATTAGTTAATGATGACTTCAAATATAACAAACATTCTTCTCGTAATTTATGGAAACTTAAACGAAAGTATAAAAAGTTAAATAAGAAAATTATTTACTGAACAAAATCCACATCAGCTTTTCTTGGTAGCTTATCCAATTATGAATGTTGATGTTGCTGTTTAAACTCCCCTACTGCGCATGTGTAAAAAGCCTCAAAGGGGGCGCCTATCGCTAACTCTTTTTAGCTTAATTTGCCTTTATAAATACAGTAAATTTAAAGTTACGGTACCGTAATAAATCTACTGTACAGTATAATACAGTACATAAAAATATTACTGGGAAACTTATTTGATTAATACTTTAGTACATGTACTTTTACTCTTACAATGTATTACTTAAAATCTCGTGCCGTTAGTTGATTTTATCACCATGAAATTTCATTTAGACATTTTTAGTAGACTATTTACCTTTGAAAACGATAATTTAGCTAATTTAGTATACCTCTCAGTGATATATTATATGCATCACACTTGAAATAATTTTATTTGCCAGAGTAAATTGAATAAATATTATACTGCTGTTTCAAACAAATCAATCTTATTGAAACTACTAATCTAGTACAATATAATGTTTATTTAATCAATAAAATGACGAGAAGATGATTGAATCAACAAAATCAACGATAAATCACTCGATTTCAATCACTGTCACTACTGCTTCCACTATCATCACTTTCAGCAGGGAGAACGTCGATTGATACGTCGTATTCCTGATCGCAGCCCATGTATGAATCACTCATAAAATACAATGTGTATGAATAGCGACCTGGTGCCGGTGCTACAAAATCTAATTTCACTTGCGCCTTTTGCTGTAGTGCCAATCGCTTAATAGAAATAAGAGAATTAGTTTTTGGATCACCAATGACCACCCACCATCCTTCTTCTCGTTTCTAAAAAAAAAAAAAAACATAAAAATTAGACTTTAGAAGAAATATTTCAACCAATTGTCATACTTGAGGGAAAAATGGAGCGATTACAGGTCCAACAACTTCATCTTCTCTTTCTAGGTGTACAGACACATTAACAGGCATTCCACTATAAAATAAAAAAAATGATATTACATACTGTATGTTATTTCATTCATTATTCCACTATAAAATACGAACCTCCTAATTCGATCTTTATCCAAAACTTCAGACAGCAGTTCAATATTGGGATATCTGTTGCAAAAACGAGCAACGTCGGCCATTTCACTATCTGATAAATGTAACAACTTATTTCGGAGCTCATCGTCCAATTCCAAAATATCAAATACGGTTTCCACTTTCTGTAAAAAATCATAAATTTACAACCTACATCTTTATTATTATACAGTATAATCTAAAAAACCTTCTCAGTACAACGTTTTACGATATCAGTATTAAAATGTGGCAGCTGTTTCAACAGTGAATCTTTATTCCACATCGCCTGAGTGACCATCTGCGCCAACTCCATAGCCGCAAGAGCAGGAGTTAACCAACCATTGCTACTTAATACATCCACACAAGCCAATATTAAACGTACCACCTATAATATTAAATTCAAATATCAATAATAAGCTCGATTAAAATACGAAATATTTTTTTACTTGAGAAAGAATGATTTCTGTGTCAGATTGTAGCTCAGCTGATAACTGCATGCGAGATAAATGAGCTTGCAACAGTAAGTTTGCCTTCACATGTGGATCATTGTATTTTGGATCAGTAAGTTTATTGGGCAACTTGGCAGCAAGCTAAAAAATCATTTAATATTCATAAAAAAAACCTAAATATCTATAATTTTTAAATTGCTGTACTTGTTTAAGAATTGCGTCTTCATGATGTCTTATTGGAATAGATTCATATTCAGCAGCGGAAGAAATAATTTCAATTAATCCTCTCATCTTTGTCTTAGCGTCCAATGACATGCTGAACAATTCTATGTAAAATAAAGTATAAAATAAAAAAAATATGAGTATAAAGTTGTAAAACAAATCGCAATAAATACGTTACCAATCGTGGTGTAATTAATGTAGTAGTACGCAGCAATCATTCCCAAATTTAAAGGTGCCACGTCCACTTCATCTTCGATGCTTACACACTATAAAACACATCATTAAAACTTTAACCAAATACAATTAAATCAATAAACGCTTACTTTTGATTGCTCCAAGTCGTTCAAAGTGCCTTCAACAAGCTCAGATAAATGATCCGACAAATGCCGATGTGTTACTCCTGCAAAAACAAAACAATCGACTCATGAGAAACTATGCTTTTATAAAAATATCTTTAAAAAAAAACCTTGTAAATTGTAATAATTTGGATTTTGTGTCATTCGCCTATACAGGAATGTCCAAGTCAAGTAATCTACAGCATCTTGTTTATTTTCGATTGTTTTTGTCACTATTTCCGCATTAAAATGATCGTGCATACAGTGATCCAAATGGCTCTAAAAATACGATATACTCAAATTAATTCGGTTAAAATAAAACTCAATTGTATAAAAGAATTGGCATACCTCAACAGGAAGAGGCTCATATAAGAATTTTTTAAAAAAATCTTTCTTGGAACTCTGGCATAACAACACGCATTTTCCTAAACAAAGAAAACACTCAGTTAATACATTCTAAACCAGACAAGCATTAATTTTACCATCATCATCGACTAAAGGTCGGTTCGCTTTCCCAACCATTTGGAGAACATCAGTTACCGGATAATCTTCATATCTGAATAGAGTAAAAAGTAATTAGACAAATGGTGTTCCGTACCTTAAAACTAATAACTTACGCATGAATTTTGCCATTGTAATACTGCGTGTCCATTATAACCACAAGGTGTCCAACGATGCTTAAACCCCAGCACATGCTCCAAGACACTATAACAACTTGCACTGTTCCACTTTCAAAGAACTGTTCAACCAGATTTCTATCGGTTGCATTTAGTCCTTCGTGTAAATATGCAACACCTTGAAGAAGGGTTTCTTTCAGAGTCTACATAAATAAGATAACAAATTGAGTACCGGTAACTAGAATTATTTTATTATAAGAAATTTACTTTATCGGTAAGTCGTTCAAGAGCTTTCTCAAATGCAGGACGATCTTCCTCTCGGAGATGCAAAAATCTATCTGGCTGGCCATCTGCAGCTGCATACGTTAAAACGTTAATAGCAGTCAGCCTTGATTGCTTTCTGGAAGGTACAAATACAATGGCTGGTTTAGATGGTGCATACTTTACAGTAGCATGATAAACTGGTTTGGCCATCGATATCAGACGAGACGCGTTGTGATTAACATTAAAACCCTGTTAGAAATCGATTAAACAACCATTTAAAATGATTTCAAAATGTGTCTTTAACTTACTTGAATATGAAGTTCAAGAGGTACTGGTCTAACGTTTGGATGAAAGTTGAAAGTAGCGTTAGTGCTGCATCCCAGCCACTGAGAAACGTCTTTCGCGTTGGATAACGATGAACTGAGCGCCACAATACGAATTTGCTTTTCAATTTGGGAAGAAATGTATCGCATTCGAGAACACACAACTTCCAAAACAGGCTACAATAAAAGTAGCAACATTTAAAATTTATTAGCATCGACAAAAACTAATAACATCACAGCAACTCACCCCATCTTCGCCTCCAATTAACTGCAATTCATCCACAATAAACAAATTAGTGTTTTGTACATTCTTTCTTTGTTTCCAACGTCTGGACAGCACATCCCACTTTTCTGGAGTACTTACGACGATATTGCCCTAAATAACCAAACAGAATAATAAATAACTAATACTAAATAACTAATACCCAACAATTACCTTTGCTAAAAGCTTCAAATCAGTTCCCGTTTCACCAGTAAGTAACACAACCTTTTTACCCAGTTGACTGCCAAATTTTTGTTGAAAATCAGCGTATAACTAAAATCGTAAATATCATATTAAAAGCTACAACAAGATTTTAATAAATAGTAAAATAATACCAGTTCTGCTAGCGAATCTTTAGGAGTAACATATACGCATCGCCCATCTGGATTGAGTAAAATCATTCTGAGAATAGCAAACTCGGCGCAAATAGTCTTGCCGCTACCAGTAGGAGCTCCAATGAAAATGTTATCATCAGTGTTGTAGATAGCGTTAAATACTACATCATTAACGTAAAGTTAATTACTCATAATTCATATAATAAATTAGGCCACTGTTACCTTGTGTTTGTATTGGATTAAAAAATGGAAACTTTTTACTGTACAGTGCTTCAAAGGCAGAATTTCGCAAAGCTGAAACAGGTAGCGGTTGAAGATCAAGAAGTTCTGTTGGTGGAGGATATTTTTCAGGCAAAATCAAATGTCGGAATGATACTGGAAGTTGCGTCTCCGAACCTAAATATAGTAATAAAGTTATTACAAAATAACATACAAGTTTCATGGCGACTTTTCTTACCAATCCATCGATCAGACACGATTCTGATAAAATATTGGGGTGGCAAAGGTTCAAAAATAGGAACAAAAAATTTAATAATGTGTTCATCTTGGGCGTATTTGTTTTTCAATAAGAAGTACTCATGATGTAACAGTGCTTCACTGTCAACGTCTTCAACAAAAATCCAAAAACCCTTCATTTAATCATAGTAAATATTAAGATTATATTTTAAAACTGTCAAAAAACAATGTTCATAAATACCTCCGAATAACCATGAATTTTATCGTCCCATTGAAAGTCTGGAGTAATGGTCAATTCAACTTTTAACGTCGATCTTGTGATTGGCTGAATGTGAGTCGAAAGTTCTAATTTAGGAAACTGGTGGATGTACCTAAGATAAAGTAAACATTATCGTTAATTTGTAAACATTTTCAAAAGTTACAAAAGTTACTTGTGAATGGTTTTTCCCATTTTTGGCATTCTAATTAATTCTCCAATTTCGTTAGGTCCAAGATCGAACAACCTTTCCCAAGGAAAATTCTTTTTCTCAATTTTCTTTATTACTTCCTCTGGAATTTTTTTAAATTGTCGTAATGGTGACATCGACTGCCACATTCTTCGATCAATCATTTTACACATAGTCAATGCTTTGTCGGTTAATTGTGCCCAACCACGGTGAAGCACAATTTCAAAAATAGCTCTCGTAAGCCGACCAGCTGATTGAGTTACATATACCATATCTGACATAAGCGCAAAACCTTCAAGTTTAAGTTGAGATATGTAAGCTTGAAGTAAAACATTGACCTAAACAAATAAATAATTATAACTTCAATCAATATTAAATAAAAACAATAAAATACTTTAGCGCTGGGCTCTTCAATGCTTTCTTTGCAAGGAATGGGCACACGCTCCATAAGCTTCTGCAACTCCAATTTCTCTTCCTTTAACAAAAAAATAATATAATTATCAACATACAAAAAATAAGTAAATAAAAATGTACCTCTCGCACTGTAATATTTCTAAATTCAGAAGACAAAGAAAAAATTCTGAATAATTCAATTTCACCCACAGTTGGCTTTAAAAGTTGATTGTAAGTAGAGATGGTCTCAAAAGTGCAGTAATAATGGCTGGCAATGCGTCCAAGTTCAGTTACTTGAAAGTACCCACCTTTCTTGTCATATTTCGTCAAGTTAGCTTTATCTAACATAACGCCAGCTGTGTGAATTAGATTGGCTCGGCATAGTTCCAATTTCGGATCATCTTTAACTTGGTCATGACTAATTCCGTACAACGTAGGACTTCGCAGCATGCGAACGTACAAGTAAGTGTATCCAAGCCAATCAACAGCGTCTTTCAAGTTCTGGATTGTTCCTAAAACTGCTTCAGCATTTAGCATATCAGGCAGTTTACTAATCAACTGACTCTCAATTGGGAGCTAAAAATAAAAAAAACAATTTAAGTAAACCCTAGTAACTTAGTACAGTAATTCAATTACCTGTTGATTAAGCAGAGATAAATAATACTGCAATTCGCTGTGATTTGTAATTAAAATGCCTTCTCCTTTTGAATCATATTGAGGACGACCAGCTCGTCCCAACATCTAAAATTAAAATCTCATTAATAATCAAATAAATTTTAAGCTAGTTAACAATAGTAGATACCTGCAGCACATCAAGAGGTCCTAATTCAACCCATCGACCTTTTTCTGGACTGTAAATTTGAGTACCTTTGATAATTACAGTATGAGCGGGTAAATTGACACCCCAAGCCAAAGTTGCAGTTGAAACTAATACTTGGATGTGCCTGTCTGCAAACAGATCTTCAACCAATGTACGATCAACTCTTGTCATTCCAGCATGATGGATGGCAAAACCATAAGGTAACAAGTCACGAAGTTCAGGATTCTATTTTTAAAAACCCTTTTAATAAATACGTTTATTAATAATAATAGTTAAAAAAAATACTACCTTAACTTGCTCAGCTTCTGTGCGCAAAACTTCAGTAGAAGCGGAGCCTTCTCTTAAAAACATTCCAAGAGTGTCTTTTTCTAAGCACATATCTCTAATTGCTCGCGCAGTTTTGCCAGTTTCCTTTCTAGAATGCACAAACACCAAAATCTGATGCTTTCCAGCATGCTCCACTACCTTTTCATATACGATCTCGTTCATAATCTGAAATCTCTTAACAGCTTTCTTCTCAGTTATGCCAATGTACTGCTGCTCCAAAGGAACAGGACGAAAGCTATTGTCAAAATAAAATAACCCTTTGCTAGGATTGACACGTAAAAACGTAGCAACATCTTCATAATTGGGAAGTGTGGCACTCAAACCAACAAGACGAACATCTTCTTGTGTGGTTTCAATGTTTCGAATTGTTCTAAATTTATAAAATGTAATACATTAATTTAACTCTTAAATAGTTATAATTAACCTTTACCTTGCAACTAAAGTTTCTAATACTGGACCTCGGTCATCATGAAGTAAGTGAACTTCATCCTAATTTAGTAAATAAGCATTAGAATAATAAACACTAAAAATAGTTTGAAACAAAACAATTATACATACAAACACCATCAGTCGAACAAGCTGTGTGTAAGTTCGTTCACCTCCTTTACGGGTGATGATATCCCACTTTTCTGGTGTGCACACAATAATTTGAGACTGCATAATTTCTTCCTTGCTTAATTGATGATCACCAGTTAACTCCGATACTTTAATGTTATACGAGTTTAAACGCTAAAAAAAAATAACAACTGATAAGCAACCATTCATAATTATCTTAAAATTCTGAGTTACCTTGCTAAAACTTCCAACCATTTCCTGTACCAATGATCTCATCGGAGCTATGTAAACAATTTTAAATTGATCCGCAGCAATTAAGCCATCTTCACTGACATGTTTTCCAATTTCTCTCATCATGCATAACAGCGCCACATTAGTTTTGCCAGCACCCTATTTAAAGAACAATATCTTAAGCAAAGTAACAAATAAGAAGCGGAAAATAAATGATTTAATGTATTCATAATGTACAAATTTAAAATGACGTGTATGAAGCTAAAGTAGATGCTAAAAAATTTAATAAACAGCATCAAACAAAAGCAGATATCAGTTAATTTTCCTCCATTTTCTATACAGACACTTTTACATAAAAATGCTGCGGTAAGCACCTGGAGGTTTAACTGTAAAAGAAAAACAAACTAATGGAATTGGTTACTTACTGTCGGCGCACATAAGAGCAAGTTTTCATCTGATCCCATTGCAGCTGGAAACAGTCTACTCTGAATTCGATTTAACGACTTAAAACCTTCAAAAGCTGGTTGGGCATATCTCGGAAGCTTCTCAATAGAAACTAAGTTTTCATTTTGTTCAAATGGTTTGGGCTTCAACGCTGGAACGTATACTTCTTCATAGCCTAAACATCAAGATTTCTCAAATTAATTAATGTACACGATTGCGACATGCATTGTGCACATTTGAAATGTACATCGATTGTAAAGTGTATGAAGCTAAAGTAAACGCTAAATAATTTAAATAGATAGCATCAAACGAAAGCAGATATCAGTTAATTTTCCTCCATTTTCTATACAGATATTTTTACTAAAAAATACTGCGGTAAGCACCTGGAGGTTCAACTATAAAAATAGCCAAAAAAACGTTTCTAACCTTTCTTTGGCTTCCTAAATGACCCATCAGGTAACTGACACCGTTTATTTGCCATAAAGTGACTTCCTTGGGTAAAAGCTAAGTCTTCCAAATCCAAAACCTGTCTTGAACCAGGCATTTGATTCACTTCCGAACCATCAATATCCATTGAATCTAAATCAGCATCCACTCGAGCTTGTCGTGTCTGTGCTCTACGTTCTCTCTCCTCCTATAATTATAACAAATTTCATTAAAAGAAAACACAAATAAAATCACAAATTGATATTAACCTGCACTATGTCGTCAGCTTCAGTGTTTTCCAACATATGGTAAATTTTACTCAGCTGTACATCAGAAAGCATTTTATCTACAATTTTGTTTTTTTCAGCTTCACTTTGTGAAGCAGCCAACATCGTACAATATAAAACTAAAAATAATCATAAACGTTAAGAGTGGTTTAAGAAAAGTTAAATATATTAAATGACTTACTCATTAACCGATGCTGTCGTAAAGTTTTAATAAATTCAAATTGTGTAAAACCTAACAACGAAACCAATTGATTTTCACAATCTCGATCATCAACTGCATTCTAGAAGCCAAAATAGATAAGCCACCAAATTACTTACAAAAAAATACAATCATAAATATTATGCTCAACTAACTTTAAGTATATCCAACACTTCGCCGGCTTTGGCTTGAGCGACCATGGGATCATCATAGGAACGACTCAAACAACGTTGAAGCCAAAAAGCATCGATATCTCGAGGATGAAGTGCTTTGTCACTTTTTCCTACTGCTTCTTGTCCAGCAACCAACTAAAATAACATTAATAATTAAAATAAAAAATAATTTTTTTTTTTGACTATTTACGTTTGTGGCTTGTAAAGTTGCTGTAACTTCAGCTTCTTCACCCTCATCTTCGTCGTTTGATTCGTCATCTCTGACTTCACCGTAAACGTTTTCGTCATCCTACACATTCCACAAAATAACAATTATTGTAAAAAAAAACTTTTAATAACTTAAAGTACTTAAAACTTACAACTCCTTCTTCATCGGACTCTTCAAACTGCACATTTACACCATAAGTTTCATCAATATTTCCATCTGCAAACAATTTTTAAAAGTAAGAACAACGTTCCAAGCAAACTATTTAATAATTCTAATACAGTACTATAATAGTAACTTATTCTCATACCATTAACTGCGGCCTTTTCATCCACACCATAGTCAGTTATCTTTTTGCCTAAGTTAACTAGTAGAGCAAATCGTTCATCAGCCAAGCCCCCTAATAATTGTTCAGTTTCTTTCTTCTTTTCTTTGTCTTTTAACTTGTCGTTTTTCAAAACAGATAAAATTTCATCCGCTGCACCACACAATACATCTCTAGGCTAAATATCATTAAACCGCTATATTAGACAATATACTATACCTTAACAAAAATCGTAATATATTACCTGGTCGCCTAACGCTTCTTGTATAAACGTTAAAAGTACTTCGTATGTCTGTCTAGTTTCTTGAGTTTTTGGCTTATAAACAATTCCCATCATGTCATCAATTCCCTCTGAAAGCAAAGTCGCTCCACGCATCCTTTTAAAATCATAACGAGCTTCATCTCTTTTCTGTCGTCTATCATAAACATACCGCATATTAGAAATAGAACTAATAATTTCGTAAATAATTTTTATTAACTTACTTAGCTTTACATTCTTCTGAAAATTTTGGTTTTGTTCTTTGATACAAGTCGCCCATTCTTTTTCCGTCCAACTTGCCAACCAAAGAAATAACTTCGCCGGTAGCTTCATCTCTACCTCTTTTTTCAAGCAAACGAGTGTCTGCTTGTAATACAAGATTGGAATTCTAAATAAAACATTTATTAAGTTTTAATCTAAATTTACAGTACTGTATTTAAAAGCACGTTGAAGCCTTTTGAAAGCCACACAAAATTAATAATACAACACAATGACTTACCGATTTATACTCGTACTGTAAAGAACGGGCAGCTACATCAGCCATTGCGCCGAACTTTAAATTTTTTACAAATGTATATGTTCTTCAGTATTTTACTCACTCTTAATGATCAACAAATAAAACAAGAAATGTAGACTACAACAACCAAACACAACAACAACCCGCAACGTTCAAACAACGCACTCCACGAGAAGCAGACGACTATATTACTTCGATCCGATAATATCGAACTGATAACCAATTTTGATCAACAAAAAAAATACAGTACTGTAGTACAGTACAGTAATAACATTACTTCGGTATTAAATAACGTTATTTTGTAAAAGTTGAGTCATACTTACTAAAGTTAAAATAATAAACGTGTAACAAAAAGTTTGTACAATATAATCAGTCAGAGGCTTTTCATTAACAAACGCCAACTAGATCTTGTTTAAAATTTAACGATTTGTTACTTATCTAAAACGTCTGGAATGACAGAAATTAAAAAATACTGTACTACCTTTACAAATACTGTACTTCGATTTTACATCTCAGTTTAACTTTTTAGTTCAAGAATTATAATTATTAGTCGTCCTTTAGAATGCCATGTACAACTTTATAATTTCATTAAAATCAATTTGAACTGATTCAGAATCTAGAAATGTCAAAAATCGAATTAATCAGTTAAAGTAAACAATATCTACAATTTATTACAAATAATACATACTACACTGACCGCAATCCACATTATGCCAAATTCCACCACGATAAACTTTTAAATTGTTATAAAACATAATAATGACGTTCATTATTTTGCAAGTCAATTTAAAATAATATAAAGCTAGATATCGTCAATTGAAAATGTCAAATGCATAAAGTGTTCGGTTAAAGACATTTAAAATTGCAGATGACTGTTGCAATCAAATCAAATGTTACATTGTACTACCGGCTTTAGCAAAAATAATTTAACATGAAAACAGACATTGATAGAACGCATTTTGTGTAACAATTTTGTTTACTTCATGTTCAAATTTGTTTTGCCAAATCCTGCATTAATTATGTAAAGCCATTCCATATACTTTACGATAGCGTAATCATCATTTACATTGTATCGAAATAAAAGTTACCAGGATGTAGCTGACAATAGTGGGTCGAATTAAACGTAAATCAATCATTAGATCTCTATATGTATTGAACATAAAAGCTTTACTTTTACGATTCGAGTTATTTCATATGTTGACAGATTGTGGTCAATAATGATAAAAATTGTAAAACAAAAACACATAAAATTAAATACTTTAATTTAATATTATAAATATTATACTCTGAAATCCGATCAACTTAAAAAAAAAGAATGCAACCGAATGAAACAACAAACGAACAAGCCATCGATAAATAATGTACAAATGTGAACGGAATCAAGTATACTATAGATGAAAATGAAAAGAAAAATAATAAACAAAGCTGGTTAGTTAAATTTTAACCGACTTTGTTTGAAAAGTTGTGCTCATATAAAAACATTTAATATTAACTAATAGAGCTTTCAATCATTCATACGACAGCATATTTACAAACAAATCGCCATCCCCGACGCTCACTTTATAATGAAAAGAAACATTTCTCATTATAAAACGTTTATATCAAATATGACATCGTTGTTTACATATTATAAACTTGAAGCCACTATTCTGTGACTTTCAGCTTCTACAAGACTTACTTTAAATTTAACAAAAGTTTCGAGCTGTGATTAATTCTACAGTGCAAGATGCATTTCAAACCCAATAGCAAAAGTGCGTTGGAACTAAGCAAACCACTGCTCAATTATTCCATCAGACTTTTGCTTCAAATTCTTCGTATAACGCAAGGAATTTTCGTCAATAGGACAGCGAATGTAAAGTTATCAACTCTCTATCACGTTAGAAATAATCTAAGCCTGCCAGCAAGCAATATTATAAACCACATTACTAGTGATAACAATACAGTAATGGTGCAATTTCAGCGACACAAAATGAACTGATTTGTTTTTAAAAAAATGATGACCATACTGTTTAAACAATGTGTTACCTCACGGCCAATCGCAACACCTTTTAAACCAGTAACCATTAGCTTGAATTATATGAGGAGATGAAGTACTGTTAGTTTTTTCTCGTTAATTTAAATTAAAAACCATCATCTTCATATTGTTATCATTCGACGCATAATTACTTGCTCTCCCGGCAAAAAATAAAAAGAAATATCCTCTAAAGTCAGTTACTTTACCTCGTTACATATGTGTAAGTACGCGATGGAGAGTTTTTGCTGTCAGCAGATGAAAAGTTGAGAAAATCCCATATCAAAATAGTGTCATCATGCGAACTACTAACAATTTGAAATTCATCAAATTGCAACCTAAACACTCGTCCGGAATGTTCCTAAACAGCAACGACAACATAGACATGATATAAATCTCAATATATTAAGGTTATTCAAGAACTCACCACCAACGTTCGAAGGCAAAGTGTTCCAGCAGGTGCTCTAGGATCTAAAGCGGCGGCTAAATCCCATACTTTAATTTTCCTAAAAATAATTTCGCAATTTTACAATCCCATTATCTTGTATATAGAGTGTATTCGCTTACCCATCATAAGCTCCACTAACTATACGTTTATTGTCAAATCTTATGCAACGGACCAACTCCTCATGGCCTTCCAACACCCTTAAACAAGCACCACATTCAATATCCCACAATCTAAAAAACCAAACAGACAAATAAAAATTGAAGAAAAAAAAAAACCCACTGTAAATATTTACCTAATTGTGTTATCGGAACTGCCGCTGACCACTAATCGATCTCTGTATTGTAGACAGGCAATTCCTCGCTTATGTCCATTTAAAGTCCGAACGAATTCACAGGTGGACGTATTCCAAACCTTTATAGTTCGATCTCCAGAAGCAGAAACAACATATTTTTCGTCAAAGTCGACTACATTTACGGCAGCTCGATGTCCAACTAAAACTCTTCTTAAATTTATTTCCATTGGTGAAACCATATCCCACACTGCAATTGAACGATCCTATAAACCAATATATAAATGTCAAACCATAATAAACAAAAACTTTAATAACAGTGAATTACTTTTGAACATGTAACCATCATTCCATTGTTAAATCTCAAATGTAAAACAGCTTCACAGTGATGTATTAAAGAAGTTACCATCTCACCGGTTTTCACATCCCACACTCTTAAATAGTTCAATACAATTATTACATAATCAACAAATCTAACCAGTTAACATTAAAATATACCTGACGGTTGAGTCGCTTGATCCGCTAATTATAACTTTGTCATCATATTGTAAACACAACACTGAACCAGTGTGACCAGTTAAAACCTGTAATAAGTCTACCATTGTAACAATTCGGTTACTTGTAAATATTTCGAAACAATAGATCAACCTGAATGCATTGAAGAGTATTTCTATCCCATATTTTTATTGTATTATCCCGGAGACCACTAACAATTTTATTATCGTCGTACTGAAGGCAATAAACTCCTTTACTGTTTTCACTGTGACAATTTATGCGTTGTAGATTGTGCCTACCACATCGCCAATTATTTTCGATGCTCTAATCAAACAATATTTATTACTCGATCATATCAATCTTAAAACAAATGTTATCAAACACAAGTTACCTCGATGTCATGAATAATTCTAGGATATAATTTACGATATGATAAATGGTCGAGATTCGGTTCTCCTGGCTTAGGTTTAAACAAATGTTTGCCCCTACAAAATTCACAAAACAAATTAACAACATCGCTTTTATGGTTTAAAAGGTGAAAGACTATGTACCAGCCGCGTCTTTCAGCAAGTCCTCTCCAAAGAGAATCTGTCCGGACACGACTTTCGATTAATTTTTTCCATAACATTCCCTCAGAGATCACTCGATACCACTCTTTACATACTAACTCGGCTGCGCAAAGTGACTTGGCATCGAGATAAGATAGAATAGTTTCAGCTACATGGTCCAGACCTTTTTCTCAAATAATAAAACAAAAATAAACAAATTTTTCTATATGAATACCAAATATATTTTTCACAAATCTAAATTTAGCTACTTGGTAAAAGCGTTATAAAATCTCGTTGTAAAATGGGCTTCAAGTAGGCGTTAACATGACTGTGCTGATAGTGACACATCTTCCCCAGCAAATTCTCCACAAATTCCACCTGATCCTTTTCGCTCCATTTCTCAAAATATCGTACGCATACATCTTTTTCTGCATTGTACCGGGATGGTTCACTCCGTTTAACCGGATCATATAAAGTCGTCACCGGTGCCTAAATAAAAAAAAACATCGTCAACTATGCGCTAAATTTTTACACATTGACAAAAACTTGACACTTAATAAAATGTTATATACGACACAACTATAATAATTCTTATGTAGAACTTCACGCTATATTTACGTAATACCATGGTGCCACCTTCATTAAACGCTTACAATTGACCTACACTAACATTCGAAAGGAGACACACAAGAGCAACTTCACAGCTCTGACGTCTCAGTAGTTAATAACAAAAAATAAACTACTTTCAAGTAACACTAATTAAAATGACCACGAATTATATCTTACATCACACGACAGTAATAACAATAATTACTAAAATAATAAAGTTCAAAAGGTCAGTTTGAAAAGAAATTTAGCCTCTTGTCATCTGGTATCCCATTCTCTTAATAAAAAAAATTGGATGTTAATGCTATAATTACTATATATAACGATTACTTTACAGAGGAAATAATCATGATTACAATAAAACAAGAGAAAAAAAATATTTTTTAAAATGAAAACATTTATTTCGGTCACGGGATTCTTTTTATACTGAATTTTATGTCAGACCAATTTTCATCCTCTAAAATACTAAATTTCTAGAAGGTTTACAACATATGACTATAATAGGCTCCAACAAAGTTTTATTATACCGCTTATGTAACCTTTCTTTAATGGCTAAATATACATTAGTATTAATACCTAAACCTGTATTTCATAATTAAAAAATAACCCAAAACAACTTTCGAATTATCTTGATAATCGCTTAACAAGTAATTGAAATCAATGACGTTTCAACTTTTTAAAAATCAGAATTTCCTTTTTAAATTTCCTTTAAATTTACACGAAATCTGACTCAAACAGACGTCATCATTAAACACAAACGGAAAATGTATTTATAAAACAATCCAATAAACATACGAGTGTATATTTTTCTGGTGGAAAAAAATGTTAATAATGAAATTATGTTCTGCTATCACACACTTGACATACGACAAGTGATACTGATCAGTTTTAATCATTAATAATGGTACTGTGTACATTAATATTCTTGGTTTCAAATCTGGTGCTTAACGTAACAGTACTGAAATCTATGGAAATAGCGGACTCTAAAATTATAATAGTTTACCTAACATTATGAATCATTAATGTAACCTAATCGGTGGTTATTGGTTACTGTTAAATATTGAACAATGTTACTTTAACTTTTTAACCTATTCTTAAGAATCAGCTGCTGTACAAACTTCATTAGCAATAAACTATCACCATGAAACTAAAATCACAAAAATAAAATTACAATAATAATACTAAACTAAAAATCAATACTAACACTGTTAATAACAGAAATCAACAAAGTAAATCATCGTAAGCTAAATTTAAACATTAAGTTCGACAAAAGCATGAATGAACTCCAATGACTGTGCACCCTGTTATATTTGCACAGCCTGCATTCAAAAGAGCAAAAGCCTTTGTTTATTTCACAATTTTGACGCAAATAAAACAACTTAAATGCAACATTATACCATTACAAACTCAGATATTTTACGTTGAGGTATTTTGGAGTCCTCGATTTACCTCGGTCATGGTAATAAAGCAAACTGGGTCGTCGTAGTCATTTTGCCCTCACTGTTGCAAATCGCGCGCACTCTAGACTAGGCTTAGCAACAGCCGTCATTATCTAATGTTACATTTTAACCGCATTAACAATCGATTGCGTTTCTTTAGCTCTAAATAGACCAAAACACTAGTTTAAAACAAATGATTTTGACTCTATCCCAAATACTAAGCACGACAGAGTAGGGGTAACTTCCGTGTTCGTCACTCTGTAGATGCTAGAGAATCTTTATGATCAAACAAGCTAATACAAGCAATATCATGACCCCATTTAATGGCGAAACAAGCTTTCCACAAATAAGCCATCAAAAATATAGTTAAACGCATATATCTAACTAAATTGTTAACTCTTACCGCCTCGTTTTGTATTTGCTTTCCATCGTTTACAGTATCCATTAAAAAACAGTTGGAAAATTTCGTAAATTACGTCGCCAATTTTATATACAGTAGAAAACTATTCCCCACAGCACCAAACACCAGTACTCTCCAGTACCTGCCAACGAACGCAGCGACGCTATCACCAACACGAGCAATGATAAAACACAATGAAAGCCAACGATGCCGACAATCATGTAATAATACATAAAAAATTTAAAATGCATCTATTACATGTGATTAATTATTTATCGTCAATTATTAACACTTAATATAAATAAATGTTAATAAATTAAATCATTTTAAAATTTATGCGTTAAACAAAATTTTAAATATCCATAATAATAAACAAAATCTTTAATACTTGAGAAATTCTTTCTAAATTGACAACACTGTCGTAATGTTATTCTCGTAACCTTTTAGTAGGCTTCCTTTTACCAATAGAAGAATTTAATATTCAATTATTGTTTTCATTTGAGTTTAGCCATTTACTAGATTTCTTGCTGGAGTTATTTACGAAATTAAGTATGTATATGACTTTAAAATGGTTTCCAGCCATAACATGGCAACAAAGCTAGTGATAATTGATTAACGAATGTGTATTTGTTTCGTAAGCATTATTTTGTGATAGAAGCAATGACCAAAATACTGCAATCCTTCAGTGAGTCATTAACTCGTGTGACTTGAACGATTAATAATAATCAATCGATCGATTTTAAGATAATCGAGTTCTAAGTGGTTAAAATAAACCAAAAACTGGTATTAATTGAACATTGGCTACTTGATATTTAATAATTATGCCATTTTCATTAGCTAACAATGAATTCAAATAATCCCATGATGTCCAATTAACTTTCGCTATTAATTAATTATTTCATTGCGATAACTGCTGTAATATATGTGCCAAATAGGCTGATAGCCCATAAAAATCAATTACGTCATCAAAAATAATTAATATTAATACATAAAAAAATCTAAAAATATGAACTAGGTTATTAAAGTAGAAATTATATGAAACCCAACAGCTACGCTACTATCTTAGTGATATCGCTTAATAAAAATATAATTTATTGACAAATCAATTAATAATGATTTATCAATTATTTATAAAAGTATGTTCATTTATTTAAAACCAATAAAATTTTGTTTGTAAATATTTGAGATGCCCAGTTTAAAAAAAAGCGTTTAATAAGATTCCTACTTTTTAAACATTTATTTTTTCAGTGCCATAAGGAATCAAGCCTTTAAATTGTTGGTTCATTGGTAAAGGTCTATAGTTTCCTTTGGCTATGACTGCATTTTCAGTGCAATAGTGGAACAAACCCAATACTGTAGTGTTGGCACATGTTTTATGTATTTATTGTGAATTAATTAACTTTAATGCTCAATATCTCAAATTATGATTTGCGAACTTTGGAACTGAACGGTTCATTTAATGTGCGTATGTTATAAAGCATTTAGAAATGGCAAAAATTTCATTTTAACATTAAATATGTTTATATATTTTTTATAGTCATATACTGTACTGTACGGTAACATTAAATTTAGAAAAAAAAATTGACGTCACTGATTAAAATTAGCATCAAGACGTTTTAAATTAAAGAAAAAACCCCAATCAAACATAATATTGATAATTAATAAAACCTAAAACTCATAAAAATAAAGTTGGAATTAATTATTTAAAAAATGCCCTTTTTAAGATTTCATATTTTTAAACTTGGTATTGTGTAATGATGTACAGGAAATTTAAATTTTATATAAACACTTTGTTTTCGTTTAAGATTTTTTTTGATTAAATAACCTTCGTTAATGTCTTAAAAAAAACCTTTCCAAACAGGTATAAAATGATGTAAAAAAAATATGGCCAAGATCCATCTAACTGCATAAGCAAGTAGCAATTTGAAGTGTACGAAAAAGGTCTTTACGAAACCAGGCAGCAAAATAGCAATTTAGTTATACGTGTCAAATTGGAAAAACGTTTCGCAATCAAGCTGTCATTTCGCCGAAATCAAATTCGTGACTACAAGTATGTAGCTTTCAGTACACATATTATGCAGCAAAAACAAGCATATTATCTCCATCCAACAAGACTTTAGTTTTGCACACAAGCAGGTTGAAGGTTACCTGTTGATTTGTCGATCGTACAGTGGAGGCCTAGTCTGGTTGGTTGGTTTGCGTCGCGTTTCTCTCTTTCACTCGTCTGAGCGTAATCATACGTCATAGCGTTTTATTTTTCATCCAAAAAGAAATAAAAAATGACGTCATCGTAGCCCAGCGGCTGACGACGAAAATGGCGGAGTGTGTTGTAGCTCGCTGCGTACAGGAACGGCGATTCCTGAAACGAGAACTCCAGAAATGGGGCAAAAACGTTTTGTATTTAGTAGGTAGGTAAACAACCAATCATTTTATTAACTAATTCATAATTAATAATTGGAAATGGATGGACTGTCGTTTTGTTTTAAACGTGTGGCACAGGCTTAAAAAAAGAAGGGAATTGTGGGGTTCCTCATAAAGCTTGATACACTTTCGCTGAGGAGAATTTTTTTTTATTATTTTTATTTCCCCCTCCCATCACCCCCCTCCTCTCTTATATGTCTGGAGTAAAGCGTGTGTATAGAGGCTCAACCCTGACTCACGTTATATTAAAATATCGATTAAAAAACGACTATTATAGATATGATAAGAAAATTAATGAGAAAATAAAATTTCAACTTGTTATTTATTATGAACACTTGTGTTTAACGGTGAAGCCCAAACTATGTTGATCTAATCGGGCTGAGGTAAAATTATTGCACAATCCGGTTACATTAGAGCTAGTTGACTGGGTTGTCTTTTTAAGGTTTTCGCCGAAAAAAGGGTCATGAGAGGGCGTTCCGCCATAATGCGCCACAGCAGTCACAAAAAAACAGCCACAGCAATTTTAATAAACGACACATACGCTGTATTGTACAAGTTAATTAAAAATGATTAATTGTTCAATGCTGTTTTCTTTTCGTTCAACACTTCAAACATGTTAATACATCAGTTTATTCATGATTAAGATGTCGAATGTTAAGACAATTAAAACAAGGTTGCTTTATCACTTCTTTTTATGTGGGAGAAAAATTTACTTGATAAAATTATAACTGACGATCGTTTCAATCGCATTTAAATCATTAGTAAAAGGTTGTAATTTCAACTTGTATGTTATCAAACATTTCAAAATATTGACGTTTTAAAATCTTATATTACATAATTTTAAATATTTCCTAAGAAAGAGTTTAATGGGTGATAGGATTGTCAATCATGTAATCCAGATAAAACATAACGGCGACATCCATAAAATAAATGGCATTTTTTTGTAACTGAATCTCTCTTGATATGTAATGATGGACATCTTGCATATAAAAGAACTTGTTAAATGTCAATCCTACGATATATATGTAATATCATACATTGTGTTATGTGACCTTTTGCCATTTTATTTTACGGTTAATTTGTTAAATGAAATTTTTTTGTTTGTTTTGAAAACCTCAGGTTTAGAGCGAGTGGCACAAGAAATTATGGGATTCGATAGGTGGACCAAAGTTTGTCAACCACAAACAGGTGGGCAATATTATTTTACGTATTCAGATTAAAGTTTTACTAAAAAAGAAATAATTTTAAAAATCTAGTACTGGAATCAAAAGAAGTAGTAGATTGGAATCCGGATAGTAAATGTTATTTTTGTAATAATTGGAAAACGCCGTTTTTGGTAATATTTTTTTAACTTCAATTTAAAATAATGTACATGTTTAAAAAATAAAATTTAATAAAATATTAGGACAAAACTAATGGATCAACGGTAGTTGATGACTATTTATCCGACCAAGAACAAGGTATGACATTTAATTTATTTCAACTGCAATTTCAACTCAAGAATTCCCATTCATTTATTCTTTTTATTTAATACCAAATCAGCTAATGCTATACCAAATAATTCAACAAAAACAAATAATTTGTTTTAAAAAAATGCTTTATAAACAATTAATTTATAGGGTTTCATAAATCAATGGTAAAACGGTTTCTACAACTGGCAAGAAGATCGGGGCTTTGGTACTCAGTTTACTCAGTTACTCTTACATTCTGCTAACGGATTTGAATTTAAAATTAATATTTGTATTGCATTTCATACCAACATTGCAAGTTTATACTGTATTTTTCAACCTAACAGCTCCAATTTTTCTGCATATTTTGATTGACTAATATCAGAACACGAAATAACGGAAATTGTTTTAAACTACTGGATTTGTAACATTATTAACATAACGTTGTCAACCAACAACAGTAGCTAACTCAAATTTGCGTTCTAAACTTTTCACTTAAACGTTTATTTGATGTACTAACAAAGAGCGCATTTCTGACTAAACACAAGCTTTTGTGTTAAAAAAACGTTTTTCGATTTCAGTATTTGTAGCATGTACTCTTGGAATGCATTGGATTTAATGGCATCCCGTCATTTACTTTGTTTTAAAATCAAAGCTTTAATAATAATGTCATTTTATAGGTACCTTTTCAAGAGGAGTGTCAAGGTCGGCCAGTCCTGCATCTGTTGACTCTGATCAGCCCCTTGATTTAAGTGTAGGCAGTAGGACACGGTCTCCCAATGGACTTCTGATTGATGGAGAAGTAATCGGCAGCTCAATTGCTGCCTTGTTGAAAGTGCCTCAGATTCCAGACAAGTCAGGGTACATGAAGAATCCTAAAACCAAGTAAAAATTAGTTGTTTGTAGTAACTTTTTTACTTATATGGGTGTTTATATTCAATTTTTAATAGGAAATTAAAACGACCTCCTGTTCGCGTGGAGTCGTCGACAGCTACGATGTGCAAACGATCATACACTGAAGATGAACTTCAGGCTGCCTTACAAGATATTCGAAGTGGAAAATTGGGTACTAGACGAGCTGCTGTTATTTATGGAATTCCAAGGTCTACACTGCGTAACAAAGTGTACAAGTTGGCTCTTAGTGGAGACAAAAATTTGGTTCAAGATGCAACATCAGTTAAAAGTGGGAAATTAGAAATATCAGCTTCGACAGTTAAAAACAAAAGTCAAACAACTGTCATAAATAAGGATCATAATTTTGAAACTAAAGATAAAGGAACTTCTGCTAGTGAATCTCTACGTCGACTTTTACGTAACCGAATATCAGAAAATTTAGAAAATCACCATATTCAACAGTCGCTTTACGAAACTTCAAACTCTTCCTTATTGGCCAGTCTCGAATCTAATCCGGCACTGGCTCCAATTCTCTCCCATGTGCTGGCTAATGTTCATCAGTTGGCCTTAATGTCTCTACAAGGTGAAAGTGGTGGTGCCGAATGTGGTGAAAAAGATATGTCTACAAATTTAGATTTACCCATTTTACCAGAACTCATTCGTAAATTAACTGAAAAACGCTTTGAAGAAGAATGTAACCGTCATCGATTACCATCATCAGAAACCGTCTCGCCATCTAGCAAAATGGGAGAAAACACTGGAAATCCAGCATCGTCGACTTCGGCGTCAGTGATACTAAAAATTCCGTCCTACAAGCCGGTCAAATCAGTGCATAATAGTGACGCTAACGTAACATCTAGTCAGATAACTAATAATGGTAATGCTACTAATAATAACACTAGCAGCAATGGAACCAAAGTTGGTGGTGCAACACTACGAGAGATAATCGCTAAAAATATTACACAAAGAGTAAATAAAAATAAGCAAACTGTTGCTTCATATTTAGAAACATCAAGCACATCAAACGGAAGTTTATCAGCAAAGAAAGCACGAACATCGGCGACTGATTTGCCAACAACAATATCGGCAGGAACAAGCGAAAGTAGCGCTGGTAACGGAAGTGGACATAATCTGAGAACCACACGTTCGTCTTCTTCTTCAGTCTCCAACAGAGCGACGGTATACGAAAGCAGTAAAGACGTAAAACGAGATAAACCAGAAAAACGTTCCCGACCTAAAAGAGGTAGGTACCGGAACTATGATCGAGATAACTTAGTCGAAGCTGTGAGGGCGGTTCAACGTGGTGAAATGAGCGTTCATCGCGCCGGAAGCTTCTACGGTGTTCCACATTCGACTTTAGAATATAAAGTGAAAGAAAGGCACTTACTACGACCCAGGAAACATCGCCTGACCGTATCAAAAAGTGCCAAGAGTTTACTAAGTAGTGGAAAAAATGCTTCATCATCGAGTAGCAGTTGCAGTAGCAGCAGCTGCAGTATGAGTAGCACAATTTCCAGTACCAAAACGGCAGTGAACAACAACGCTGTAAACGAAAAAACCAAAAGTGGTGCTAAAGAACAGAGTGGAACTGCAGCATCAGCAAGTGATAATACTGCAGCCACTTCATCAAATGATAACAACCGGTGGTCAAATTCACCGCTTTTTGCACTTGATTTTAGTCGCTTAAATTCCAGTAATTTTTTTGCCTCTCAAATGATGCGAAAACTGCAAGAAGACGCGTTGACGCAGGGCTCGCGTACCGGTGAAAATCTTAGCAGCAGAGACGCTTTATTACTTGGAGTTTTACTAAGAAATGGATTGCAAATTGCAGAAAGTACCAGCAACAGCAAATGAAACAACAGTTAAATACAAGATATTTAAGTAAAGTTTTAAATATAATTTTAAATTGGCGACAACTGTGACAATTACATGGACAACTCGGCATTAATGTAACGATAGCGAGTTTTAAAAGTACTTAAATTTGTTCTACGTTTGCATAACAAGGGGATTTTGATTTGCCCTTTCATGTGACAACACAAAATTGAGATGATCGTAAAATAATTATATAATTATTTTCATCTTCAGAGATCAGAGTCTGCAGGTGAATATCCATCCACAGTGCGAGATGATAATGAACGAGTTTTCATTCCCCTCTTGCTATTAAGAAACTCAATTTGATTATCTCTAGTTTTAGTTGTTTACAGTAATTTGAAAAGCATTATTATTGAAAAGATAGAATCTCAGATTAGGCCACAAAGCATTTTCATGACAATTTAGGAATTAATTTAGCCACCATTAATTACTATTCCTTAGTTTACGAATTAATTAGAAGACGTGATCTTTATTAAAGTTCTCTTATCCAGAGATTACCAAAACAAGTTAAGAATTTGGTCACATAAAATTAAATAGTTGACTAAAATTTTGAGTATTTAACGTTTAGTACAGGACTAAGATGCAATTAATATTTGATAAGGGAATAACATATGATCACGATTATGGAATTTCATATCTTATGTACGAGCAATGAAAACTATAAAATAGAATTTAGAGAGATGAAAGTATATTTTGAAACTTTTTTTAGTCAGTTTTATTATTGAAAAAATTTATTTGTTCAGATTTGAGATAGTTTTGAAAGAATTTTTTTTTTGAGATTTTACCTTATATTCTTTAGATACTACAAAATGATTTTTATTTGTAGAAAATTATTGTAATCATTTTCAATATTTCCAATTTGTTATGTTTACTTAAAAAAACCGAATTTCTTAATAGTGTTCCCCCCCCTAATTTCAAGACACAAAATCCATAACTACATTAGTGCAATTTCATTACTATTCATATAATTTACTATGAAATGGTGTAATGGTGCAATGTTTCAGAAATGTGCTATATAATATGGATTACAATAGCATGTTTAATTTTAAAATATAATTTTAAAAAAGACTTACGCATGATTCTACACTTCAAAATTAAATGGAAAAATTATTTAATAATTTAACGCAATCATTAATCATAAAACGATTTTAATTTACTTTTTTGTTAACTAATAATTTTGGCTGTGTTTAAAAGTATGAGTACCAAAGTACTTTCAACATTAATATTGTCTCCCATTACATGACATGATGTGACATAAACTTGTGGTCAGTTGAAATGGACAAAAGTATAAAAAAGGCCTATGCATATTAATTTTATTTGTCCACTTATTAGATACGAAAATATACTGAAGATGTAATTATATAAGACAAACAATTGATGACCAAATTTCCCGTTAACATAATGGGATTATAATTTAACGTGCTTTTCTAGTCGGCCATCAGAACAGTAATTAAGAGCATTTTGTTCTTACATATTATACATTTGACTGATTTTGTTTTTGAAGACGAAACTTTTTGAGATAAACTTAAAAAAAATTGCTTTGTTGTAATTATATAATCGAATTTGTGTCACAAAGTGAAGTGTTTATTGTATAAAATTTACTATATATATATTATATACACACATAGTTCATATTATATAACTAAATTGACAGTATTTTTAAAAATGAAACAATTATTGTGTAGGGCTTTAAATGGAGATGTATTATTAATAATGTTTTTTTTTCCAATTTTTTGTTTTTTAATGAAACCAAATAACGTAGATATAATTTCAGTTTTCTTGTTTTTATTTTTAATTAAAAATTTTAAAGAATTTTAACCATTCCATTTATACTTTTTAAAAAATTATTAAAATGGATCTCTTTTTTTTTTTTAAGACAATTATGTTGCCACTAGTTAATTAAATGATTTACATAATTTTTATTTGTATTTTCCAAAATGTTATTGAAAGTAAGGATCAGTATTATCGTTTTTATTTGTTGTGAACTTATTTAAGAAAAATAGAAAAGTGAGAAAAAAATAACAGCACAAAATTTGGCATAATTTAACCATATGCGAGATCTTGTATACCACTTGTTAAATGGTTGTCTATTATTGGAAATGCAGTGCATGTTGGAATTACATTTTGTAACCATCATTTCAACCAACAACAACGATTACTAGTACAGTACTTTACTTATCTACAGTTCGGACAATTTTGTAGACAAAATTAAATATTAGATTTATGTACTTAGGATAAAACGTTGTTTATAATTGAATAGTGTTGCAGATAGTTAATCTCATACAATGCACTGCAAAATGTCAAGTCAGTTTTGCTTAGAATTTGATCTCCACCGAAATTCTGGTGAATGGTTGATCTAAAAAAAGCTTTTTTCATTGTCCAAATTGTATAGTGTTAAAATCAATGAAACGCGTCTCTTATAAAAAATGAAGATGATAAAAATATAATATTATATAAGAATATAACGACGGTGATGCCTTTTACAATAGTTAAATGAACATTATTACCAAAAAAAAGTTTTTAAATAAAGAATAATCATCAAGAAAATTTTTTTTTCGGGAGATTTCATATTTAGTAAAAATAAAATTACAAAAAAAGCACTTGTGTTACTATGCGTGTGTTTGGACAGTGTGAAATGTGTATATTTAAGAAAAAAATTCCAATCAAGAATATTTTTATACAGATAACGAAGAAAAATCCTCCCATTCTTGCAGATTTTATCCTTCTCGTATGTTTATTATGTAATTAATCATGCATAGAAAATATAACAAAAAATTACTACAAAAAAAATTACAACCCATCACCATGTTTTACCCACTAACACAGCCCACAAAATCATTATGTATCTCACTCACCTAATGTGCTGTCATTAACATTCGTGAAAAAAAAAGATGTTATCAGAAATATTATATACAGTATATTAACTTATAAAGAAATGAAAAAGAATTTTCCTGTTGATTTTCTAATGATATTATAATATCCGTGGGTGCCAGCACTTGCCTTTCAATTTCGTCTAAGCCTTCTATTCAATTCACATTGTGTGAAGTTGTCAAATTTTGTACACTGGACATCATTAAGACTGTATTGATGATGTTAAGTTGACAAAATTAAAGGCAACTAAAAGGGTCCTAAGTGTTTTTCATTGGGACAACAAAAATTGACATTCGAACCAACAACTTTTTTGTATTGCGAGAGAAATAAAAATGTTGTAAGAAAAAAAATCTAAGACAAAACTTTTTATCTTAGAAAATGTGTGATTTTTTTTAAATTAACAAAAAATTACATCTACATGAAATATTTTGAAATAATATTGTCGTTTTAAAATCGTCGTTTGATACAAAGCATTTGTGTCATTATATACCAAAATAGTTTAATATTTATTATGTAGACATTATAAATAAATAACGGTGCAATTTAACTGGACTGGAAACATTTGAAATTCATTTTATGTTGTTTCTAGAGAAACTTTTATAAATGACTTAATTTTCACTACAACTATTATAACACATTCCTGAATGGTTTTTTTTTTAAAGATGTTGTTACCCGGTTGCGTTTATGAAAGAATACGTACATTATCATCTTATATTTATTCGATATTTTGTAAAGTTATTTCGTGGTTCGGTTTGCCATTTTGTGCATATACTTCATCTCAGCGGTTTTTTTTCCACTAATTTTTGTTTGTTATTTACTTAATCGAACTGTTATTTAAGAACAAACGACGATTAATTACAATTCCTGATTAAACGAGTTGAATGTGTGGCATTCGAATAACATTTAAATAAAAATAATGGTAACCCATTTTAACTCTCGACTTTTTGCCAGCGTCATTTGGTTATCAAACACATAAAAATCATGTTGAAATTCGATAAAAAGTTCACTTCTATCGTACAATTGTATTTGGTACTTTAGTCTCAACCTAAAATGGTCAAGCTAACCTGAAGTAAAATCAATATATCGGTGCAATACTGGAGTGTGGAACCCTCGAAGTTACAGATGCAGCAACACCATAAAAAAAGCCGTTCAAAAGTTAAAACTTCATCACTGGATGAATAAATGATTCACGGTTTTGTGCTTCTTACACACAACCACTAAGAGTCGTTACCATAGATTAAACATGAAATAGAATTATTATAAAGGTATTTACGTCAAGATACAGTAATTACTTATTCTTGCCGTGTTCGGAATGCACGGTGCACCGAGATCATAAAATTGTCGCCAACTTAAATTGATAAAGCCATGAATCTTTTTAAAATCAGTATCAACTAACTTTTAAAGTTTTAATGTTGATTTCTCAACAACAACTTCTTAACGATACATTTATGATATTATTTACAGTATGATGAAAACGAAAATATGTCCTGTACTTACAAAATAAAGCGCGGGAACCGATGTCAGTGTTGGAAATTTATTACGCCGAATAATGATGGCACCATACGAAGAGTTTCTAGCTGCTCTTTCAAAAATGATTTCGTTCCGTTAAGCTTAGTTAATTCTTCTTGAAGTTCTGTTTCTCGTTGCTTAAATTTGAACAAAATAATTAACAAACTGTATGCACAATCTTTATCTGCTTGTGAAATGTACAATCATCCAATGCGTGTAGCATGTCACGTCATAGGCCGATTTTCTTTGAAAGAAGAAGCTACTGTACAATGGCTCGCGGGCCTTTTCTGCACTTTCAAGGGGCCGACTAGTGATAGAACTATACCGGCAAGTTTAAATTTGACTTGGAATCAAAAATAAGTTGTTAAATGAATTTGGTTATAAATACGACTATATATAAAAATAACTTTCTAATTGTTTAACATCAATTAAAACAATTATTATAAGTTACAGCATTTTTTTCTACTATGCTTTTTTAAATATTGGCTAGTAAATATATATTAGTGCATCGTATTGTTTTATATGCCGAAAAATTAATTGCAATTTCAATATTCTAATTTATCCAATTTCTCTAAATATTAAGCGAAAGTAGATTCTTCTTATCTAAATAGCATTTTTCCAATAACAGTAAATATATAATAATAAAAACTCAAACAAGTCATACTTGAAACTTTTGAACTTCTTTTCTTAAATCTTCGTTTTTTCTTTTGTTGTGTTTCATCTGATAAGATAACAGTTTAATTTCTTCATTACGATCTGCCAAAAAAATTATTTTTTAAAGATGCTTTTTAAATAACAAAGATTATGTGTAACAATTACCAAACGTCAACTGGATAAAATCTAAGATAGCTTGATTGATATTCGTAGCTTTACTATAATGTGACGATGAAGGTAAATAACCACTCGATTGAATCGACTTATCTATTGTACGAGATTTACTGAATTCATTGTTTGGTTTGGACTGCAGCTTTTCTATAAAAAATAACAAAAATTCAGTAAACATTACCAATTAATCACAATCAACATACTGTAAAATGTACCGGTAAGCGTGAGAAGATGTTGTTTACCATACATATGCTCAGATTTGTTATGAAGATTTATGAAATACTGATCACATACTCTGCAATACAACTCTTCATTTACCCCATTTTTCTAAAATATACTAACATAATGTCGATGTAAAAATCGTTTATGTACAATTAATACCGGTGCATGATTTTTATCACTGTTCAAAATTGTCTCTGACTCAACCACTTCGGTAACTTCATCTAGCTTAAATAACAACAAACATTAATAAATGCAAAAATAAATCAAATACGTTTTGTTTAGTATTAACTACCTTTCCATGATTGTATACAAGTAGCTCTTCGCGATAACGCCTTTTGTCTTCTTCAGCTTTATCCAGATATTTCTAAACAATGTTGTAAGTCGATATAAATAAAAACGACATACAGTATAATATGTTCTAACCTGCTTTTCAGACATATCTAAACGACTCCACTCTCTACCTAGCACTTTTGTAACGCTGGCAAAATCCAAATCAGGATGTGTCGTCCTGTACCACTGTCTTTTCTCATTTAAAAATAAAACATATCTATTTCAATAAAAAAATGATTATAATACATGCAAGATTATAAAACACACATTTAAATTTAATCAAACTAATTACCCTGTTGTTGGAGCTTTAGGTCCTTTTCGCCCTAAAATATCTTGTTTACGTCTTTTACCTTTTGGCCAGCCACCTTTACGTTTCTTAAACAATAATACTGTGAGTTGAATCATCTGAATGTCCTATACTACACACATCAAAATTGTACTTTTGGTTCCTCTCTCGTTTGATGTATATCAGAACTAGCTGAATTGTCAATTATAAGTTGCTGATCAGAATCAGGTGATCGTTCAGCAATGTCTTCAAGATCATCATTTCCAGTCGATTCTGAATCAAAATATGATGCTGGTTGCACGTAAACACTCTTTGATGATGGCAAATCTCGGTCTACAATGTTTGAAGCTATCAAGTTAACACAATACTAATTTATTACTTTAATAATGACGTTACATTTCTTACCTAATTCATCTTTTGAATATTTTTCCATTTTCATTGATTAGTGACTACTGTTAAAAGACACAGTTCATACTGTACATTAATTATAAGCTACTTATAATAAAAAAAAATTAGGCAAGCTGATATTATAACTTACTTTAAATTTTGATATGTTTACAACATATTCTCTGATTCTTGAGTCTTAGTCAAATAAATCATAATCCATACATTACTTTACAATGCTGAAATAAGATTATCATCCCCTATCGATTATCGATATGCGCTGTTGGTCGCATCAAATATTGTACTATAGTATTTGGTCGCATTATTAACTTAATTTATATCAAACTAGATTCAGTCCCTAATGTTGTTGCGTTTAAAGCAACGCTAGTCACTTGCAATTTAAAATCATTTTTTATTATAATTAAGTATGAAATTTTCAGGTTTAGTCGTCTTTATATTATGCAACATTGCATTGTTAATTGGCAGTATTTATGGGGTAAGAAAAATGACTAATTAAGGCTAATACCGGTAATATTAATTTCGTGTTTTTAAATGGCTGTTGGTATCGATTATGGATTATTAGGATGAAGAATTTGAAGTCATCACAGTGCAGTTACAGCACACATTCGACCATGGTTTTATCTATTGCTTTGATTTAAATTATAAACGAATAATTTAATATTTAACTACCGTACTTTAGGTCCTCAGCCACAATACAGTGACCGAGCTCCACTTACGTTTCGACCACTGAGAGCATCGAAATTCACTTTTCCAGCTGATGTTGAATTAACACAAGATGACCAAAACAAATTAATAGTTATTTACATTTTCTTTTTGTGTTTGATTTTAACATGGGTGATAAATGTTTATAATGTAATTTAGAAACTTGTGGAAAAAGACGGTTTCTATCGATTACGCATTCCGATTAAAAGCAATGATACAGTCACCTATTTAACAACCTATATTAAAGCGGTATAATTATCTACTTTTAATTCCTTATGCTGTTTTTCTAATTTTGAAATTTTGTTTGATTTAATTTTAGTGTTCACTGTATGAATCAGGCCTGTCAGATATTCTGACACTCCATACAGGAGTGAATGGAGAATTGTTAGGCATTTCAGCCATGACTACGCAGACATTATGCCAAGGAAAACACGTCCAACCACGAAACTTGCAGTATTTTAACACTATCGTTGAAATCAGACCTATAGAAAGTGGACCATCGTAATTACATTTTGTGAAATATTTACTTCATTTAGAATAGAATAATAACTTAAAGTAAACAATTTCAGACCTGATACTACAGCTTTCATCCAAAAATTGGAAAAGGAAAAAGCAGACCGAGATAAGAATGAACAAGGAGATAATAGATCTTTTTTTGCGAAATATGTAAGTTGTTATGCTTTTCATTGTAAATATTATAACTTAAAATTTGGTGTTTTTAGTGGATGTACATTGTGCCTGCAGTTGTGTTTATGTTTATATCACAAATATTTTCACCAGATCCACAAGGAGGCGGTCGCTAAATCAACTAGAATCAATCATTACCAAATTATTATCGTTATCAATGGTCTTTATTCGAAGACATTAATAAAGCCTCTTAACATAGCTTTTGCTAAATTTTTATTTCTTTACATAACAACTGCAGTGTGTTGAAATAACTACTGTAGAGACTAAAGAATGCAAGTTTGAGGATTATTTGAATGAATTTGTCTTGATTTGGTTATATTTCATAAGATAACATGGCACTGTATAACAAATCGACTGATTTGGTCGGTTCCTTATACTTTGCGAATTCCACTGCATTGGTAAGTGTATTAGTATAACCATATCGAAAACTGTATCAGTTTCTTTTAAACTATCGAGGAAGGAACAAACATTATACTGTAGTTACTTCCCTAGTCTATCTAACTTTCATTTACAGCCTGTTCTGCAAAGAGCTCTCAAACTCGTTGGATACAGAAATTTTATGATTATGGTTTAAAAAAATAACACGCAAAGTCAGTGGTATAGTTTTGCCAGCTAATCGATATTCAGTGACACAAGGTTTTCATGAAATATTGATAGTAAGATGTGATCATACGTTACACTTATTTGAAATCGTTGTGGTTGCGTTGTAGATCATCTTTAGCGTGCGTTTGAATGGGAATGAAATTGTGGTTTAGCGCAAAACATTTCTGCAAACGTCGCTATCGAAAAAGTTGAAGAGTAAGTGATCCAATTACTTGAGTAATTTCCCTGTTCAAAATTAATGCAATTTCAAAAAAATCTTTTTTCAACCATCATACTGTAAATTTGTTATGCAACACGATTAAAATTAATCATAAATAAGTTTTAATTATGATTGTTCGATTTCTTATTTGCCAATAAATAAATTATCTAATTAAAACTAAATTTAATTAACTCTTGGTTAATAACATTCGGCCATTTAATATTATGTAGATTTTAATTATACGGTGCCAAAACATATTTATACACGCAAATAGCAATAATGCATTTTTACTATAACTAACAGAAGTGTAATAATTTTTTTGTGTTGCCTCCTGTTATAATTATTTAAATTGTAAACTACAATTGAAATAATTATTCTTCAACAGTTACATGGAGTGATTCCAATTGTTGTTTGTGTTTAATTGTGTATACTTGTAATTCAGAAATAGCTGGCTGTCGTTTTCTTAAATATCTTCGTACAATAGCACCACAAAGTAATGACATCTATAAACAATTATAATTATAAAACCAATATTAACCAAAATATGAGTAAATAAAATATCAACCCCAAATAATAAAAGTACGATGAAAACCACAAGTGCCCATGGAAATCCTATGTATTGAAACAATGGACCGCCACCAGTTGACCCAAAAAAACATCTGAAATGTAGTTTTTTTTTATTTAATTGAAACATTAAATGTCGGTGAGGATATAGACATATCGTATAAATCTTATTAACATTAAAATTTCAACTTTCATACCCCATAATCTGCATTGAAAAAAAAACTTCTGATGTCAACTGCTTGACAGGTTTAGTCACTGGTTTATTGTCACGTCTAATAAATAACATAACAATTGCACCTTATTTTTTAAATAACCAATTAATAGTCTTACAGAAGTTCCATTGTGTAAATAAAGCAACTGAAGGATAAAAATGCTAAACTTATGCCTGATATGGTCAGCCCTAGAACAACGGTTGTAATGGATCTATATTAGTATAAAAAATTCAGCTTAAAATTAATAAATAATATTTAGAATGTCTTACAAATTTAAAGGTACAAAAGGAACCGGTCCTAATATTATAAAGCCAAAAACAGTCAACACACATCCAACGATCATCATTTCAATATATCGAGTCTACAATGTCAATAATAATTAACAACCATAACAAACATAAAAGCATTAAATAAATTCTCACTAACACAATATTTAGCCAAATAGGATAACGCAATAATTAGCACACAATATGTACCATATAGGGCTACATACATTAGTCCAACCATTGCCTGTGTCAGATTAAGCTAACATCAAATTTCATTAATATGCATTACCGGTATGAGTTATAAGAGTATAAGTTATATGATACCTGACGAATGTGGGGTTCAAAAAATGCTTGGACAAAGCCCATTGATGCACAACATGAAATCAATGTTACAATTGTGGCCCATGTTCTGAGATAACGTAAAAGCTTTTTAATTAGAGATATTGAATTAAACGGGGGTTCTTCAGCAGCATTATTATCAGAAGATTTTGAACCTTAATGTACATTAGTAGAATTAAAATGATGAATCATGTCATAACTATATATTATGTTTAATTACGTTACCACTTTCCCTGATTACTAATACTGCAAAGATAAACACCAGCAATAAACCGCATCCAATTACAAGAAATGGCAAATAAAATCCATACAGCTGTAATAATTTTTAGATCAAACGTAAATATATTGTGCCGAACAAAATGAATGACTGACAATTATTATTTAGATTTAAAATACCTCAAATAACAAACTTCCGACTGGTGGTCCTAATATTAAACCAAAAAGAAAGGCATTATCTGAAACAACCTGGGTTTGAAAAAATTAAATTAATATAATATTACAGTATATAAAATTAAACAATAATATAGTTTAGTATCAGCACATACTAAAGCAACGGTTGCAGCATTTGGATAAAGATCAGCCGATAAAATAAAACTTGGTACATAGATTGCTGTGTCACTAATTCCAATCAGCATTCTTAGTACAACCGACGCGGCATAGAACAATTTTCTATTGGAAATATATTCAATAAATCTGAAAAATAATTCAAAATGCGTGTTATAAAATGATGATAAACCATAAGTACAGTTATTCGGTATGATAGAGTAATAAACATGTCTTAATTTATTTTAATGTTTTAACTTATTACTAAAACATCAACAAAAAAATTACCCATATGAAACAGTGAATACAGCAGCAAAGAATACACCAATTTTAAACAATTTTGAATATCCAAATTTCCGACCCTTTTAAATAATAAGTAATTAACTTAATAATATTAATCACATGGCAACATACAGTATTTAAATTTAAATATAATTTGCGGCATACTTGTAGCAGAATTAAACCAAATGCAAAGGCCATTGCAAAAATATTTTTATACACAAACTAACAATTAATTATTACAGAACTTTTAATCAGTAGAACACATTATTAGCATTCATTAAATTGTTAAAGGTTTAATTTTGTCATTGTATAAAACTTTGTATAAACAATCAAAACCAAATTTTGGTTAAGCAAATTTAAGCCAAAAGTGGCAATTTGAAACAATAAATTGTTTACTGTACTTGTCTACAATAAATTGTTTACTTGTGGCAATTTTAGACAATAAATGCGGTGCCATAAAAATAAAAATCCGTTACACGTAACACTGGCACGGTTGTTTATTGCGTAACATTAAATGTGCCACATTGATAAAATTTTTAATTTAATATAACCTGACAATTACTTACCAATATCATTACAATTGGAAATAAAATGGCATACATTAACTGGTAAGCTCCAAACACAAATCCATATGAAGCTGGATTTATACCTTTAGATGAAGCCTAAAACATTACATGTCTTATATTATTAAGTTTAACATTAACTTAATTT
>JAAFCF010006680.1:22286494-22539550 GCA_013389785.1 Helicorthomorpha holstii
AAGTGAGTATATTAAAGCGGTATAATTGTCTATTTTTTAATCGTTTTTCTGTTGGTGTAATTTTGACAATTTGTTTGATTTAATTTTAGTGTTCAATGTATGCATATTCTAATACTCCATACAGGAGCCAAATAAGAATTACTTCATTTACAATATAATAATAACTTAAAGTAAACAATTTCAGACTTGATACTACAGCTTTCATCCAAAAATTGGAAAAGGAAAAATCAGACTGAGATAAAAATGAATAAGATAATATTTCTGCTTTTTTAGGTTTGATAGGATCAACTTATTCAATCCTTCTGGAAATCATGAATGTTGAGGCTATTGCTGGCGTGGTATTTTTTTGTATAAGTAAAAGCTAAACACTGCGTTACCGATTATTGATTAGCATATTAACTTATTGAATATATTTTTTTATATTTACGGCACTGCCTGACAAATCCACTGTAATAGTATTTATTTCTCATTAATCAATCATTTCAGCTTGCCAATTATAACAACCTTCTGAAATAATTAACTGCTAATAAATTCGACCAAAAGAAATAGAAGTTAATGCCAAAGCAGCATTAAAACAATAGATAAACGATTGGAACAAAGACACAATTTTTGCTTCAAACGTTTATTAATGTTAAAATGTTTTGAAAGCCTTTGGCACATTATCTGCCAAGTAAATGTTTGGAAATGTCGCAAAATATACAGTATTTATTTGAAGTTTTTAAACTAAAGAAAACAATTGCGGCAATTTAAATAACTGGCTTAAATGTAGATTTAAATAAAGTTTGATTTTTATTTTAGCAAACAATTTTTTAAATGCTGCATTAAAAAACTAAACCGTACACAATACCAAATAGCAGGTTGCGCATACGATTGGCGACAATGGTACTGGCTATAAAAGTCAAATTACCGAAATTATAAAACAGACAATTTGAAAATTAATTTTGGTAATTAAAAGACACAGTACTGCAATTATTTTGGTCATATGCTTCTACGATTTTATTAAATACTGTATTTTATTTTCTTTCAAACTACGTCTTCATACATCATTGGTTTGGCAATCTTTGGTTATTCATTATGCATTATCTTGCAATACCATTAAGCATTGATTAATACAGTATTTATGCAATACGCTGCTTATAAGTATAAGTTATTTGTATAAAATTGCAAGTGACGAAAGCCTAACTTCCAATAACAAAATAATTAAACAATTCGGTGATAAGCAAAGTCCGGAATTGTATGAAATGTTTAATTTATTTTAGCATAAGTTATTTTCACATTGCCCAATTTACGCACTTTAATTTTTCATGAGTTTTATATTCGTAACTAAGGAACCGGAAACAATCCAGCCTCGTGCTTAGTACCATTTAACAGATCATTTTCCCATTTTTCATTTTAATGATCAAACATGCTTTAACCAAAATATGCATACCGAAAAGTTATATGAGTATAAAGTTACCAAAAACAAACGAATTTTTTTCAGGTAATTTTAATAAATGGATAAAAAATAATTATGTCAAAACATTTCGCTATTGAACGTGCAACAGTTCAATGCAACAGTCCATGGCGGGTTGTTTATGGTGATACTTGTTAAATACCGCCTTGGAACTTATCCTATAAAATAATTTTACAAATTAAATGAGTTACTAAATATAGTAGTAATTTTCGTATTTGTGTTGTTTTTGTTATATAATGCCAATAAATGTAACAAGTAACCACATATACCAAACCAGGCTACAAAAATGCAAAGTACTGGCTATTGTATGAGTTGAATAACTCTAACTTTATTATTTATGCAAATGATCAGTTACGTATTTTTCTATACCAGTTCATGCAAACTACACTCGTTCCAAATCATTATGAAATGGTTCATTAAATACTTCAATCAAAATAATTATTTTAATGAGTTATACCAACCAACATTAACTACAATTATCTTTAAACACCTTTGATAAAGGTCTTCAATAACGTATTCTGTAATCATGTAAATGTATTTTTGAAATCCAGTATTAACGTTCGTAACGTGGGTGGCGTTATGGGAAAAATAATAGATTTTCAAGGTGTTTCAGAAATCGAAATTGTCATGGAAAAAAACCCTTTAAAATGAGTTTTAAAAATAAGTTTTAAAAATGAGTTTTAAAAATGAGTTTTAAAAAGCTATTGGGTTGACGGGGGACGTGGCACTCAGTCAAAGCCAGAAAACCTAAAAGACATAATCGAGTATACTATTAACTATTTTAACTTTGGTGATATTTCGCAAATCTTAAATAATATAGTAATTAAACACTATTCATAATCACATTTTTACTATCGTGGTTCCTGTCAGACTGGCATTCAAATTTGGTTTGATTAAAGCCATAACTTGGCAAACCAACAGTAATAACGAAAAAATAAATTAAAATTTACGACATCCAAAAACTTGAAATACAATTGGTACTGTATGTAAACTATACTTTCTTGCCAAATATTGCTTAATGAGATTCTTGATTGTCACATTTACTTAATGTTTAAAGTCTTAAGTCTATTCCATACGCTTATAAAACATTAAAGTAAAATTGACACTTTAAACAGATTTGGACTACTTTGTATAAAATTATTTCAAAAAATAAAAGAAACTTTTCAATCATGATCAATTAGCAATGAATGTGATACTGTAGTTTGTGATAGTATGTTTAATATGTAAACGTAAATACGAGTAACCGCAATTTTAAAATGCCTTAAAGAAACTCTAAAATTTAAATTTATCGTATTGTGTATAATAAATCTGAAATAAAGCCAACAAGTTGTACAATCGAATGTTGATGCCAAATAAGACGTTCCAGTAGACAACAATTTACATTATATTTTTAGATAAGTGATAAATTTTAATTATTATATTCAAAGCACTAGTCTCACAATTTTTAGTATGTGTTTTTTAAGGACTAAATCATTTTCATATCAAAAGTTAATGATGATTAAAAGTGTTCTGATTTACAAGACCACAACTTGATTATTTTAAAATTTAAAAAAAAATTAACAATGGAAAGAAGGAAACAACACATGCAATTGGCGACAATAACATTGGCCATAATGTTAGGCGGAATAACAGCTTCAGTACAAGGACCAATTTATCCCCAACTGGTAATTTACGTTGATGTTGTTTATTAATACGTTTAACGTATCATATTTACCTCTTATTTCAGATTATTTATTGGTTCAACTGGAGGTGGCCCTTTGTTTCAATATTTAGGATTTCCGTGGGCAATTGTAATTTTCATCGCATTTGTGCTACTAGAGGTTGAGAATATGCTTGTTGATACTTATGTTTATCATGTTAATGATTTTCTAATAATTTCTTAATTTGCTTTTCTTGCAGATATTGTTACTATGTGGAATTATTGTATTAAAATATTTTCGTAAAGAACAACAAACTGACCCTGAATTACAGATTGATACGATTAAACAGCCTCAGCAAACACAGTCAACTACTGTTGAAGAATAACGAACATTTATATACCGGTAATCTAATTTCTATTAATTGATACCAGCAAATGATATAAATAAAATTGCTATATGTGATCTACAGTTTAGTTTATTTTCCTTGTTTAATAAAGTCGTCAGTTTTTAATAACGCTAATCTCTTTTCATGAATCTGAATTTTGCTGAAAACATGTTTAAAAAATAACAGTCGTTTCACGATGCAGTATAATTAAAATTATTCATGCCAATAACTCCAAGGAACTATACCTTAAGAACTTATTGTTAAAAGATTGAGCAATACAAAAATGAAAATGGAAATGCTTCTTCACAATCCCATTAAAATAACATTTTTATACTGCCATTGTGATTTATTAGTTCAATCAGTATGGCAATTAAATTTAATACAAAATTAACAACTTTATAAAATCATACTTAAAACTAAATTTAATTAGCACTTAGGTAATCAAAATCAGTTATTTATTATTATGTAAACTGCGTGTATTTATACTGTACATTGTATTTATATTGTATTTTAAGTTATACGATATATAACTTACAGTTGGAGTGTAATATTTTTTTTAAATCTCTTGCTATAATTATTAATATCATAAATTACAATCGAGGTACTTACTCATCAACAGTTATATTGGCTGACTCCGTATGATTAGGAAGTTTAATCGTATATACTTGTATTTCAGTATTATTTGATTGTCGCTTACTTAAATATCTTGATGCAATGACACCACAAATTAAAGCCATCTATAAACAATTGTAATTAGAAATCTGATATTGACGAGAATCTCAGTAAATATAATATCAACCCCTAATAACAAACATATGTCGAAAACCACAAGTGCCCATGGAAACCCTATGTATTGAAACAATGGACCGCCACCAGTTGATCCAATAAAAGTTCTGAAAAGTAAGTTTTTTTTAATGAAATGAATATTAATTACCGGTACGTACAGTATATACTGTAACTATAACTAACATTAGAATTTGAACTTTCATACCCTATAATCTGCAATGTAAAATAAATTTCTGCTGACAATTGCTTGACAGCTTTAGTCGCTTGTTTATTTTCACGTCTAATAAATAACATAAGGATTAAAGCTTATTTTTTAGATAACCAATTGTTAGGCTTACAAAAGTTCCAATACGTAAATAAAGCAATTGAAGGCTAAAAGTGCCAAACCTATCCCTGATATGATCAGCCCAAAAATAACGGTTATAATGGAACTATATACAGTGGATTCTCGTTAACACGAACCCCGTTACCACGAATTTCTCGTTAACACGAAGCAACATTGTGGTCCCGAACTACAGTATAGGCTTTCCCATACATTTTTTGTTCGTTAACACGAAGTAAAACCCCGTTTGCACGAACAAATTTTGCTTCTCCAAATGAAAAATTTCATATATCGTCGGCGAAAATGTATAGAAAATTAAAATTTTGATAAGTTTTAATGTTTTTATAAAAACAAATAGAAATTCAATACATTTTTTGTTTGTTTTTATAAAAAAAAATTCAAATTGCGATGTTTTTTCCGAAGTGCATACATGCATATGAATGCACAAAATGCATAATATTTTGAAATTTAAATTTGGTATCACTTATGATGTAAATAATGATTCAAATATGATGTAAATAGTGAGTTTAAATGTGATTTACTCTAAAAAATGTCATTTTGGCCATTATATATTAGATTTTGCATGTGTTCGTTAACACAAAACCCCGTTAACACGAACAAAAATCTCGGTCCCGTCGAGTTCGTGTTAACGAGAATTCACTGTAAGTTTAAAAAATTAAGTTTAAAATTAATAAAATAATATTATAACAAGACAATAAAATCTTACAAATTTAAAGGTATAAAAGGAGCCGGTCCTAATAATATAAAACCAAAAACAAGAGACACACAACCAACGATCATTACTTCAAGATTCTGCGTCTACAATGTCAACAATAAAATCATACAATTGCACATAAAAGCATGAAATAAATTCACACTAACGTAATATTTAGCAAAATAGGTTAATGCTATAGTAATCACAGCATATGTACCATAAAAGGCTAGATACAATAGTCCAATCTTTGTATTCGCCACATTAAGCTAAGTTAAAAACAAATTCCGTAAATATACATTACAGGTATGAGTAATTGAAATATATGATACCTTATGAATGTGAGGTTCTAAAAATGCCTGCATAAAGCCCATTGAAGCACAATATGAAAGCGTTGTTACAATTGTCGCCCAAGTATTGAGATTACGTAAAAGCCTTTTAAATAGAGATTTTACATTTAACGGTACATTTACAGCAGCATTACTATCCGTACATTCTGGACCTTAATGTACATTAGTCGAATTAAAATAATGAATCACGTCATAACTATATATTATGTTTAATTACGTTACCAGTTTCTTTGATTAGTAGTACTGCAAAGAAAAACACCAGCAATAAACCACTTCCAGTTAAAACAAATGGCAAATAAAATCCATACAACTATAGAAATTATGAAATCTAACGTAAACGTATTGTACCGCACGAGTTCTAATGACTGACGATTATTACAGTATTTAGATTTTAAATACCTCAAATAACCAACTTCCGATCGGTGGTCCTATTATTAATCCAAGAAGAAAGGCATTATCTGATACAATCTGGATTAGAAAAATTATATTAATGAAATATTCCAGTATATATAATTGAACAATAGAATAATTTTATATGAGCACATACTAAAGCAATAACGGCAGCATTTGGATAAAGATCAGCTGACAAAACAATACTTGGTACATTGATGGCTGTATCACTCATGCCAATTAGCATTCGTAGTATAACAGACACTACATAAAATATCTTACTATTGGAAATATGATCAATAAATCTGAAAAATAATTCAAAATGCATGTTATAAGGTGAGGATATACCATAAATATAATTATACGGTATGATAAAGTAATACACTTGTCTTAATTTATGCTAATAATTCCTAAAACATCGATTATAAAACATACCCGTATGAAGTAATAAATACACCAGCAAAAAATGTGCCAACTTTCAACAAATTTGAATATCCAAATTTCCGACCCTTTCAGATAAGTAAATATAATAATATTAATGATTTTAAACACTACTTGATGGCAAAACTATGACAGTGTTAATACCAACTACAATGGCCATTGCAAAAATGTTTTTATACAGCAAACTATAAAAGTTAATTAAATGATTTATTATTACTGAAATTTCAATCAGTAAAATTTAATTTTGTCACTGTATAATACTGTTTGTTTAAATCAGATTTTGGTTTTAATGGGTTTAAATTTGGTTTAGAAACACAATAAATGCTGTGCCTTACATTTAACACTGACCCGCTTGTCCATTTCATTATATAAAAAGCGCCACAGTTATAAAACTTTTAATTTAAAATAATTTCAGAATTACTTACCAATATCAGTACAAATGGCAATAAAATGGCATACATTAATTGGTAAGCTCCAAACACAAATCCATACTTAGCTGGATATATTCCTTTAGAAGCAGCCTAAAATGTTGACTGTCTTATATTGTTAAGTTAACATTAACTTAATATAAATTACCAGTTGTGGATAAATTGGCCCTTGCACAGAAGCAGTCATTCCACCTAATGCAATGGCCAGTGCTATAGTCGCCAGTTGCAAGTGTTTGTTCCACTTCCCCATTGTAATTTTTGCAGATTATTTTAATATAAAATCATTCCTTTTAATTGCAAATGATTTTAAGCAAAATAATGTAAAATATTTAAATAACACTTAATTGATAATTTACCAAACACAAACTGAAGAAGTCCAAAATTTATAATATTGCTCTTCCAACCTAAATGAGAAATACATATTTATACCAAATGCTATATGGTATTATAGTATGTATATATATAGTACAGAAACCATTCGTTTAAGAAGCCTTGTTTGGCATCAATGTCTTTTTGTAACAATTACTGGCATTTTTTCAAAGCCTTCAAAGTAACAATTTAATGCAATTAGCCATCTGATAAAAATCGCTTTGGTAACTCTTTTTATGCGATATGTTATGACGGTACTAAACGATTGTTTTCTGAGAGATTTACTCAAATTCTAAGTTCTCACTGCCAAACAGTGCAATCCTGCAATAGACCTGATAGTCATCATGCGGCTCTTTTGAATGTTTTCTGTAACGCATCGAACCTTCATGAAATATTCCACCATTCACTAAAACCAAAAACAATTTTAAAAAATTTATTAAAAACTTTTTTAAATACGATTTTCTGAAATAAAAACTGTTTAGTTTCTGGACTGACATCCTAGGCTACAAGAAACTGTGCTTATTTTAACCATTTTTTAATTGTGATCATTTCGCATATTTACTTGCATATTTTGCTTTTAATTTTAATATTCTATTGAATACATTTTAAAATGTATGTAATACTACGAATACCTTAAAAATATAAAATTACCTAAAACTTACTTTAAAAAAATTAAGTTATTAACTTAGTGTAAAAAATTTGAATCTCTTTACATTACTATAATACCGATTACAGTTTGCTGCATTAAACAAAATTTAATAATATCTTAATACTGTCATCTAACATTATAGCCAGTAGCATAACAAATAGACAAATTGTTGCCAAGTTATAACAAAATTTCAAGTTATACAATACTGGAAATGTACGATTTGGAGCAGACCTAGTCATTAAATAGCATTTATATTAATGTATTTTATATTTTGGCACGAAAAAACATAATTAAATACTTTTCGTTTAGTCTATCAATTATTAAGAAATATTTATAAAATCCAGAAATCTTAAGTACCGGGTATCGTAAGTTAATTGCAAACTTTATCTTCTGATTGATAGCTGTCTTATTTTGATTTTATAATAAACATTTATTAACTTATTTAATCATCATTAATACTGTATAGAATACATTGACAAAATTTTATGCTACACTGTATTAACCTATAATTGCCTAAAAATATAACATTTGGCACAAACTAACTCTAATGAGACTGGACTCATCCCATTACAAACAATGATATTAACATTAATAAAACTCGGTGAAAATCTCCTTCCTCTGACTTAAAATCCATTGAGTACTGATACAAATTAAAATCTTACAGCAAATAATTGCCAATGCCATTTAAATTTCTATTTTGATAACGTGATTTCTTAATATGATAATGTGATCCAAATCTCAAAAATATGCATTAGTTGTGTTATCTTCAACTTCTTATTGTTTCTATATTCAAATATTACATAATTGTGAGACAAACCATGGTGATCAAATTCAAAAGTGCAAACTTATACGAATATACTGTAACATTAAAATTTCGTCTAATAGCTATAGAACTAAAGTTTCAACTACCTTTCAGAACTGCAACGATTATTAAAATATGTATGAGATAATTGGTTGATTTTCATGAAAATAAATATATATCTTATAGTCAAGTAAATCACGTTAAGCACTATGGCATGTTACTTCATACCGATTGATTAATTTTGTTATTTCGTTATTTCCTATATTCATATGCAAAAGCTTTAACAAAAAGTACACTAGCATAACAATCATTTGTTTAACAAAAACAATCTTAAAATATTTGTTGTGCCAATAGTATTTAATTGCGTGATTGCTTCCATCCAGTTAAAAGTACAATTGTTTCACAATACAGTATAATTATTGCCAATTAAAATTGTTTATGCCAAACTACTAATAACTCTAAAAAGCTAAACTCTAAAAACTTATTATTTAAAAATTGATCAATTCATAAATCAAAAGGAAAGGGTTTCCTCATAATCCCATTAGAATAATACTGTATTATTATTCAGCAATTTATTGGCACAGTTCGATTATTTTTATCCATGTGAATAATCTATGACTATTACCCGTTTGGTAACACTAATTACTTTGCTCTTTTTATTATTTAAAACCATTTCGTACTAGTTGGTAGTGGAATTTACATTTTTTTTTAGAACTGCAGAGCCATCGCTCACTTTCTCAATATGAATAAGAACTTATTTAACTTGTAACGAAGTGTTTTACGTTTCATTGCGTCAAGCATCTGGCAGTTTTTGTTTTGGTATGCCACGTTTAATAAATTAGAAAACATTTGCAACTTAACATTTGAAGCTAACATAGAAATAAAAGTGCAAAATCGGTACCTAACATAATCAACTATATAACAACTGCTGTAACAAATCTAGAATAAAATAACTAAACTTGAAATAATCGAATAATATCTTCTCTAATAACATCAACAAACATGCAAAAAACATCAATTCAGGCTACGTAGTCAAACTTACAACGTGAGTAGTAAACAGACATAACTTTCAACAAAAAAGTATAAAAACAATAAATAGCATAAAGAACTTTACTATTGGAAAGTACCCATTCAATATATGAAAGCATCAAAAGTAGAAACACTAGTCTACTCAAATGTAATCACCAGATAATACACGATTTTTAAACTTTCTTAATTTATATTAATACAGTAACATCTTACATAAAGTATACTCGTTAGTTAGAAAAGTTGGTTTGGCAAAAGTAGTTAACTGTTAAATTAAAATTTATTGGCACTATTTCAGAATTACAATTGGCAAAGCAATAAGTTGATCAAATTTCTTTATAAATACAAAAATGTTTTAAAATGTTACTATACAGTTGCTTACTCAATTTTTGACTATTTTAAAAATTTACTGTACTCAAATTCTCAATAAAAACAGGCCAAACGTTTTGCCTATGACTGAGACACAAATACGCTGTTTGGAAAACAAAATTCCAAACAAAAAACAACATAAATACTGTAGTTAACTGCATTCAACAAGTATGCTTTACAGACACAAAAGTAAAAACAAAATAATAATAACTAAAAAAAATTTTTTTTTAAAAAACAGTTATTTTCGTAGACCGCGGGACCGGGTGCAGTGTCCGCGCTGCACCCGTGTTTTCCAGGTCCTTTAACTACGTCAATATTTATAATTATAACACGTTTAGTTACGCAAATGAATAAAATGATTCCATCTACTACACACACGTACAATAGCTAGTTAAAGTTACAATCTAAAATTCGTTTTTATTGTCGGTTTAATAACTATATTTAATAAAGTCACGATTATACACTTGATGAAACCGTAAGTTATAATGTACAGTATACCATAAAAATTATGATATATTGCATTAGCATTTTAACGTAATAAATATTGTAGGGAACGCTGCTTTTTAATAACAACTCCAACAATCAAAATTATCTAAAAAACGTAAATAAAAAGTCACTAAATACCCGTAATCTTGCAATTCACCTTGCACAGTAAATTAAAAAAATGCTTCAGCATGTAAAATCAGAAATAAACATCAAGTTAAAGCGAAGCGGATGTACTATGAATAAGAGCCGGGAGTGTTAACTTAGATTATGCTTCTTAAGTTTATGGTTAAATTTTAACTTGCGGTTAAAATTGTTATAAGAAGACGCTACTGCAGCATTTGTTACACTTTACAGAGAATATATCTTAGCAAGAAAATGACCTGAGAAATGTCCAAGGAGATTAAACAACGATTCCACTAATGTGCCAGTATTTAAAATCAATTGTGTTATTAGTTGGAAAAGAAGGATAGTCTAATAAGCAGTATAAAAATTGAATTGCACATAAAAGTGTACTTTTCAAAACAAAATTCGTGATTTAACTTACAGCAATGCATTCCATTCCTAAGATGACTAAGCTTGCCCGAGAAAAGCCAATAATGTCAAATAAAGCACCTCCAACAGTAGGTCCAACAAAACCACTGACAATAAATTTTACTTTTAAATGTGCTAAATACTATAGTTCCAATATACAGTACCCTAAACCATAGATGCAGTTATAAAGACCAGAAACAAAACTTTGAATGGCCATGTGTCTAGGTCCATCTCCAGCACTGTTTCAATACAATCAGCTATTGTATTATAATCGTATTTATTACATCTTACAATAAATATCGACATTACATTGTGGTCAAAATGTCCATGACGACGTTAATAAATATCAATCCACATGCAATACCAATCAATATAACCGATGATGAAGCAAGACCAACCGTTCTAATATGCTCAAAATTATTCAAGAATCAATTGAATCACTTATTTCAGAAACGACATATCGTCAAAAAATCCAAAATTGAGATAATGACATATTCATATAGAGTTTTGCTCACTGCACAGTTTAGTGAAAAAAAAAAGTTATGTTTTCCATTTGGTTTGACTTTGGTGACCGACCAAACATATGGGTTTGTTGCAGAAACCACTCAAGTGATGACATATAGTGACTTTCTGCAGTAAAGCATGTACCGTCGTTTATTTTAATGGCACTTATGCAGACGGCAAATTGTATGAGTTGTATTCTTACCAATTTTAGCAGTAAATTGTTTCAGAAATCTATCTTAAATATTGTTTTGCTGTTGTTGATTGGATTAATATTGGATTAATATGCAAGTCCATGGCATATCACCAAGTCGTGTACGTCAAATTTCCTTGCTGTTACATAAAAAGAAACATCTTTGAGATTTACTTGGAAGAAATAAAAGTGGTAATGCTATACCTGGTGATATCTGCATCAAAATTCGTGAGCACATTGAAACATTTGATGTGAAAACTACTCATTATGGTGGAAAACCAAAGAAATATTTGGATGCTCAACTCTCAGTTGTGACCATGCATGAACTTGTTTCAAACTGAATACCCTGAGTCATCCAACAGAGTAAAATATAACTTCTACTACCATTATTTTAAGGAGAATTTTGGATATGGTATGCATTTAGTTGTCCCCAAATTGATGTTTGTGGTCAATGTGAAAGTTTGATCACAAAAATTAAAGATCCAGAGCTGTCTATTAGTGCAAAACATAGTTTGGCTGAGTTTAGTGTACATAGACGGAGGGAGACTTGGTAAGAAAGTTGTTGACATTGTGTTGTAAACAATGTTTAAAAATCGTATTATTTTATAGAAAGTAATTTTCTGACTGTTCATCTCAATGTTTATGTACAGCAAAGGTTTCCAAGGTTTCTTGTCCCAACAACATTGGTTTGAAAATGTTTAATTTTATGCGTTTTGAATGTCGCAAAAAATAAAGAAAAACTTAGTATAATGTAAGAAATGTTGACTTTAGTCATTTGATAATAATTTTCATGTACCCATTTAAAAGTAAACAAAACTAAATACTCGGCAATTGCGATGATTTACTGCAGAAAGTCACTATGTTAAGATTTACTGCAGAAAGTCACTATGTCAAAAAAATTCAACAATTTATTTAAAATTCCCGATGAATCTTTTCAGTTATTTAACTATACAGACATGATTGGCACATCATCACACACGTCCCCAATTTTTTTCCAGCCAATATAACGGTAATTTAAGAAACTAAACAGTTTTTATCGATTATCTCAAAACTAGATTTTGTTGACTTGGTTGGTTTCTGAAATAAGCGATTCAATTTAACTTAGATACAGTGTGTCAATACTCACAGTTCAATGCTAACTTCACAATAATGTACTTACAATGGCAAAGGAATAAACGGCACCGGTCCCAATAACAAAAACCCAAGTATTAAGAACAGAATGCCAATCAAATGAACTATGCTAAAATGCTCCTGCAACATTATGCAATAGAGATACGTGGCATTATCTAAGTTATTTGCAAATGTTGAAAAAGTACTTACAAATTTATCAGCAATAATGCCCCCCACGACTGACGATAACGCATAAGTCAACCCTAGTCCTGCAAACACTAGACCAACAAACGTTTGAGATATATTCAACTAAAATTGATCAATAAATAGCAGTTTTAAAACATTTTAAAAATAATAAACAAGAAATCGGTTAAACTTACAGGATTTAAATGTGGTTGAAGCAGTGCTTGCATAAAACCGAGACTAAATGCAGCGGCAAACATTGAATAGCAATTAATCAATATGTAAGGATTAGTAAAAACCGTTGACAACTTGGGTCTTTCTCCAATTGTTTCTTGAACATCATTAAGGTCTAAAATAATGAACATAATTAAACTAATATTTTATTTCTTTAGTTCTTACTTTTACCTATATTTCTAAAAATAAAAATGCTTATAACTCCAAAAACCATTAAAATTCCTCCTATTGTAAAAAACGGCAATGAAAATCCTCCAACCTAATTAAACAATAATTTTTACAATATTAACTTTAATTAAATTTATTATCAGCAAGTTACGTCAAAAAGAAATCCTCCAATCGCTGGACCAACAATTACTCCAACACCAAATGCGGTTTCAACGGCTGCCTATTAATAAAGCAATACTATACACTTTCATTAAGTTTTATTCATGTCCCATAATAATCACCAAATCAGTAGCCAAGTTATTAGGGTATAATCCTGCTGCTAACAAATAGCCAGTAATCCAGATAGCTGAATCTCCCAATGCAGAAATAGCTCTTACAACAATTGACAATGACAAAAACGTTGCCTTTGGTGGAGACCATTCTAAAATTCTATTATTTGTAAATAAATTATTAATAACAACAAAGAAAAACACCAGAAAAACTCAAAACATGCTCAGAAATTACCCGAATAGAATGGTACAATAGGCAGAAGTAAATGTTCCAACATTAAATAAAAACGCAGGTCCAATTGATTTCGCCTATAAATTTGTATTATATTAATTAACGTTATCGTATCATGAAAACAACAATAAGTTAGCTTACATAAGCTCCAAGTAATGGTGAAGTAAATACAATCACAAGTTGAAACACGCCAAAAACAAATCCAAACTGAGTAGGCGTTACCCCTTTAGCAGCAGCCTAAAACAAAATTTCTTACAAAATATTTAACCACAATTATAATTATCAAAATACAACAAACTTCTTCTGGATAAATTGGTGCTTGTACTGAAAAGCACATGCCTCCTGTAAATACGATTAACATGACTAAAAGCAAATAAAATTTCCGCTGCCATTTTCCAACTTGATTGAAAGACGTTGGGGTGCTTTCAGATTGAGTAGGCTTCAATGTCAAGCTTTCTACTAACATTTTTCACTATTAAATATTTTGTTTTTCTAACGATGTGTTTCTAAACTATACAGAAGCAGAAACTTACTAATTATCAAGCAAAATAATGCATTTTTAGTCAAACTCTTTTTTGAATCACCATTAAAAATTGCCTGAAAATGATTATTATATTACATCTATTGCGATTGGCTTGGACTACTTTAAACAAAATTAATGGCTTTATATTGCGGTTGTTTATCTACAGTACTGGCTCAAGATTAATGACTTTACATCATTTTAAATATAGTGCAGAGTTCAATACTGGTTTTTCTTAATATGTCCAGAATCAAGTTTCAAAGCAATTTTACCAGTGTATTTATGATTCAGTTGTGAAAAAAAAGATAAAATGATCTGAACATGTAACCAAATATATTCTGCAAATATAACTTAATATATAAGTTTTTATATAAAAGTAATCAATACCGAAGAATTGAGTATTGCAAAACTGTGTCACAAGAGCAATTATGTTTATAGAAATTAAATCATATAATAAAGTTTATAATTATGTTGGCTAAAGCTGACCTAAAACCAAAATGAAGTAATTAAAATTAAATTGCAGATAATTTGTATTAAAAACAGTAGCGTATTAAGTTAAATTTTGATTACATCAAGTTGGTTTATTATTGAACCGAGTACTTATTGTGGAATAACAACATCAAGTAATAGCAAAATTTAAACTTACATAAAAAATTGTACATAAATCAATGTAGCAATAACAAATGAATAAAATTAACGCAATCAAATAGTTCAACTAACCTTGTTGTCTTTGATGCTTTGCAATTGAAGACATTCATGAGACAGCGACCGGCCATGGTCATTAGCCTAACCGGAGAAATCGATGAAACCAAACACGCTGGTGTAAACTGCAACACGACTGAGACCAGGCATGCCATTGTAATTGGAAACTTGGATGAAACTGCATTATACTTCATGGACTGAACCCGTCGCTTCGCCACCATGTGGTACCGATGCATCTGGAAATAATTATGTTGTGAATTGAACCTGTTACCCGAGCCTCGGCTTCATAGAACATGGCATGACTGAAAAAAGTTGTGCTGCGGAAAACGCCGGTGTGCTAGGTTACATTGATGAAACTGGCTGGGCTAATGGTTGCAGCAGAAATGTCCAAAGGACGTCAAGATGAATATTATGGAACTATAATAGAAACACATACAAAGAATATTGTAAGCATTTTTTACTTAAGGCAACTTGTTAATACAACTTATGAAATATAATAAACATTAATTCTAGGTTGTATAACTAATATAATGCTAACTTATTTAAACAGTCGCAATTAAGCACTATCAATTGAATGAAAGTAACCAAGCCAATTTAGCAAAAGCTATGTATAAATTAACATTAAAAAGAGACAAAAAGTATATATTAAATTCTCTAAATCTTTCTGAAAAGCTTGTGATATGCAATGATGTACAACAGAATTGATATATTATACTGCATGACAATCTTTAGTGATACCGTATATATACTGTAGTGTTATCAATATCAGTGATATAGTTTTCAGAATAATGTTATTTTTCCCAAATGATTAACAATATCATTTTAAAGAAATTCTTAGCCATTGTTTTAAAACAATACATAATTATAATGTTGATAAATTGCCAATCGATGCAAATAGATAATATTCTTGTACGTTTCTGGGAATCGTTAAAATTATAAGCTATGAGGCACCAGATATCTCGCCGCCCAGGTTCCCATCAAAAAAAAATTATTTATTTAGATATTGGTTGTATGATTATTATAAACAGTTAAGGTCTGCACGGTTCAAAGGTGACTCACCATTAAAAACAAATTCAGTTTGTCTAGAAGTCCGTAGACAGATTTACGGTTACAATAACAAATTATAATATCACTAAAATTTTTTTAAATTAGTTTCATTTAATCCATTTTAATGCAAATTAAGTTATTTATTAATGGAATTATTACTGTTAGAAATGAGTTTAATATTGCATTAAATCAGCCGTCATTGGTAACCTACAAAATTCCAGTTACAGTTAAAATAATTACCATGGTTTTTATAAAACATTAAAGATCCTTAACAGTTTGCGACGGTGTATTACTGATATATCTGGTTGCTATCAGCTCTTCACTTATATCCCACAGTTTCTGAGATAAAGTAGAATTTTCAGCCTGATTGGATGGTTCGCACCGACAACAATTGTTAAAATACAGTCCACCAAGTAGTTCCAGTTCTGGAGCAGTTGCGCAATAAATGCTGGTAGCAGCAGCTTGTTGCTACAAATAATAAAAGCAAATACAAAAATAAGTTGCTACCAGTCTAATAATCAGTTTTAGCAGACACCAAAGTATGTTGACAGTCACAACTGTCTGAATTTTAAAACATAAAACTCATTTCACACCAAAGCTACGCAATAAATCAGTATTGGATGATACTCAACTAATATTGTACACTAACTGTATAATACAGATTCTATCTATACTCACCAAAGACTTTGTAAACGGTCTGACTAGAGCAAAAGCAATCCGATATAACCACCAATTTCTCGACAAATAAGAGCTAACCATATTTCCAGGATGAAGAGAATTGCATGTAACACCTTTGAAGTTCAGTCTGGAGTTTAAGCGATTAGCAAATAAAACGTTACACATTTTTGACAAATTATAAGCTGACATTGACATAAAATTTTTGTCATTAGAAGGAGACAACTTTTCAATCGAAATGTTATCTTCGTTCAAATCAGAAAATCTAAATAAATGTTTTTAAAACTGCAATTAATAAACCTATAAATTACAATCAATCAACTAGTTAACCTATGCGATTCAGACGAAACGACAACAACTCTTGCAGGAGCAGATGAAATTAAAACGTCTTCGAGTAGACTAGTTAGAAGAAAATGAGCCAAATGATTAACTTGGAAAATCGATTCATATCCATCTTCTGTTAGTTCAAAATTAACACCAAATATAGCAGCGTTAAGAATTAAAATGTGTAGATATCTATCAAATAAAATATTCATCAATACAGTCCAAATAATGCGAATTAAATCTTAACCTGTGTTCTTTTTTAAACGATGCAACAAATTCATAGACACTAGATAAACGCATCAAATCTAAGTGCATAACTTTAACTTTTGCAAATGGCTAAACAATGTAAAACAAATATTAATCATTAAAAGATAACTTTAACAGCAAAATGTACCCGTTCTTTAGTTATTAATTTGACAGCTTCTTGAGCTTTCAAAATACTCCGACAAGCTAAGATTACCTCAGCGCCATGAAACGCTAGAGACTTGGCAGTTTCAAATCCTAAATTACATAACGATTTATTGATAAAATATTATTAGATCTGTAATAAACCTGGAAAAGTTACCAATTCCACAGTTAGCACCCGTTACAATGCAAACTTTTCCACTTAAATCCCGGCCGTGTAAAACCTGAAATGCAGTACTTGAACCATCAAACCTTTGTCGTAACTCGTCAACTTTTTCAACATCTTCAACTGCAAATGCTAATCGTGGATCAGTGAATGTCGTCTTTTGATTTATGTGACTGTCAAAAATACCATAACACTTGTAAAGTACGATTCATTTTAAAATCTTTCGTCTTACTCAATAAAAAACAATCTGCCATCATCAGTGACTCGACTTTCCCAACCATATGGTAATTCTAGAAAATTAAATAACGTCGATTACAACATGTAATCTATAATTATTTACAAAAGTACCTCCTGCGACCCTTTTCTTCTTTCCTGTTCTAGGATGCGTCCAATGTGTCGTTTTATCTAGATGACTATAGACACAAAAAATAGAATATAGTCAGTAACCACTTAAGTTTAATAAATACGTGTAATAACAGACAATGTACTTTGCATAATATACACGACCGTCACTTGTCACTCTTTCTTCCCAATCTGGAGGCAACTCTTCGTCACTATCTGAATCGGCGTAATTATTCATGATGTAAAGTTACTGTATGTAATTGTTATACACTACAAAGTAAAAGTTTATCTTAAAACAGTTGCTCAAATTAATGCAAATTAACAAAAACATTTCTAGGTTACCTTCACTTTAAATTGTCAGTAATAGTTTTCATAAAACCATAATAATTATTGTTATATAATGAATTAGAATGTTTTTAGAATTGAAAGAATTCCTAGATTCCAGAATGAAAGGGTCTGGAACTTAAGAACTTCTAACGTTTGGAGAAGCACCTCATGCTAAAATCGTTTTTGATTTTGTAGAAAAAATTTAGACTTTAGATACTGTAACTAAATAAGTGAATTTCAGCTGCGTTAACTTGCTTTACATGCTAACAAATAGTACTGGTTTTTAATAATGACTTTAGCACCTTAATTTTGATTACCGGTATTCGTTGTTGGAAACGTCATTCTTAAAATCAAAACTCCTAACCTTGATTTGGGACGAATTGACATAAAGATCATTTCTAGAAAGTCAATACAGTTGTTACAAAGCGGTACACGAATTTGTTCAATATCTTATAAAACTTTGAGTTTTAATAATAATTTTTCATTTTAAAAATGTATATGTATAGTAAATACTAGTGTAATATGTTTGTTATATAGAACGTCTACCTTGTTTCATAAGTGCAGTTCCAAAAAAAGTTTACGTTTTACATGCATGACGTCATGCTGATCAAAAATTCCAAAATCCTGTAATCATTTTAAAGATGGCGTCCAATGGGGATGATGAATATTTGGGGTTGTTGGTAGAAATTCGTTCTTTACAAAGTAAGTATTGTGTCTTTTGACATTAGTGCATGTTTTCAATTTATACTAAGTGAGGAAGTTTTGTATTAAATTTAGTGTTTTGTATTATATGTATACTGATACCTATTTATGAATGGGTAGTATGTATGGAATGGTATCTGGACACTATGTCGTGAGAAACTATGTCGTCGATATATCGATTCCAATATCGTATCACTAGAAAAACATCGCGATATGGTTATGTAAAAATATCTTTATTTATATCGCGATGTTTTTCTAGTGATACGATATTGGAATCGATATATCGACGACATAATTTTTCACGACATAGTGTCCATGAACCGTATGGAATGTACAGTATTACTGTATTCGTATGAAGTTTACGATAACCATAACTTCAGAATTTAGTAAATATTTATTGTTATAAGAAGTTCTGTACAATATATCTAGAAATGTTGGAGTTACACAAAAAGACAAAGGTTAATCAGCAGTATTTCCCCAACCGAGCAAATGGGCATTACAACAAATTCTCCTACAACGCATCTCTTAAAAACAAGTATACAGTTCATCGGATACCACCGAAAACATCAACTTCACATTTCACAAGAAATTCTTTAAACGTAAGAACTAATGTTAAAGATAATCGCCTAAATCTAGGAGCACCCGCACTCTCTGTTGAGTCGAAAAGCGTGGTACCTTCAGTAACAAACAACAAAGCCATCGTAATTGTGAAAAAGCCCATTATAAGAGAAAATGGTATGATTACGAATGGATACCATTCATTGCCTAAAATACAAGCTTCAAAGCTTAAATGGGTTGCCAATTCGTTGCCGGGTTCTGCTAATACTGTTAAAAAACTTAATAAAAGCAGGAACGTCACTCTCAACAACAGTAAATATCATAAAGTAAATAATTCTGTTAACCCCATTCGCAAATGTGTTAGCAAAGTTTACAAGTCATCGCCTAATGTAAAGCTAATCAAAGTGAAAAACACTACAAACTATAACGAAAGTTGGAGATCAAATCGATTTAGGTTTGGAATTACTACGAATATAACATTTCGCTGAATAAAACTAATTTTAGATTTTCTTACTTTTATAGATTTTTCTGCCATCATCCGAGAAAATATCAGTACAAAGCTTTCTTGTCTAAGTTTTCAACAAAAGGGACGTTTCGGCACAATTTACAGAGCAGTACAAATCCAAGTAATTTTGCTGAAAAATAAAAGGAAAAATGAATTAATTTTTTATATTTGAAATTTCAGATAGCCTTTCGAAATTTAGTAAACGAAAACTTATTAAATTGGGTGAAGATAAATTTGTCGTTAATGAAAATCGAAGAAAATTACTTAAGGGCAAACAAACAACCAAACCGTTAGATGGTAAATTATATAGGCTATTATAGTAACTGAACATTAATCATAAATTCGTTACCTTTCAGGTATTACAGTTAATAATTTACTGCAGACACCGATTCAAACTGTTAAGCAAAAGAAAACAAATCAAATGAAGTATATTGCCAAGTAAGTCTCAAAATTTAGTAGAGAATATTGAAAATTTAACATTGAATTTGTTGCTGTAGCCGAGCTGTGAATAAAAGTATTTTTTGTCTTAATATTGCCAAAGACAAGTCTAAAAAATATTGCTTGTTTTTTAATAAATTTGGCAAATGTAATAAAAAGGAGACTGGTACCTGCCCATATATTCATGACCCAGAAAAAATCGCAGTTTGTAAAAGGTAAAGAAAAAATATGCTACAATTTGTTATTTTTAAGATTTCTAATGTGTTTTCTGATGTTTTAATTTTAAGATTTCTTAATGGTGAATGTAACGTTGAGAAATGTCCATTTGCACATGCTCAGTGTCGTTCAAAGATGCCTGTCTGTAGCTTTTTTTTACAAGGAACTTGCCATAATGGTGATAAATGCAATTACAGTCATGTAAATGTCGGTATAGATGCTGAAATCTGTCCAGACTTTGCAAAAGGTTATTGCTCTTCTGGTGACAAGGTGAAATTCAATAACGTTTAGATTTAAGGTGTAAGGATACTTAATTTGCATCACTGTTAATGGCTTTAGTGTAAAAAAGGACATTATGGTCGGTGTAATCAATTTGAGATCCAAGGACACTGTGATCGGCAAAAATGTCCGTTTGTGCATCGAAAGCGAGCACCTGAAAATCCTTCATCAATTGTAAATGATAAGTCGTACTTAAAAATCAAACCATCACGAAGTACTAATATAAAATTGAAGGATGCAAAGTTAGTTCAACGGTTGTGAAAAAATAGGGTTTTTTTTGTAAACATTAACATCTAGTATTTTTTTCAGTGATGATGTCACCAAATGCGAAAGCCTGTGGCTGAAACCTCTTCCTGCGTTTATCCCAATTGCTAACAATGACAAAGATCAATCATCAAATATCATTCCAGGCAAGAAATTTTGGTAATGTAACTGTTTTTGTCACGGTAAATAATTTTCGTTTTAGGTGCCGACAACAGTTTACAAATTCGTCCTAGTTTCTTATAGACAGGAATGAGGTGAGTGGCAAAAAATAATGCCAGCCAATTACCATGTGTATAGGTTTATTTTCAGGGATTTGAAAGTTTTAAATAAAATTATCTTGAAATAAATTTTGTGCTTACGTTTATTTATATTCTCGGTTACCAAATATTGAACTTCCAACACGAACATTAGTGCTGCCCATTTCGACCTGCAAATGGCATTTTACATTATAATTTTTTTTTTCTAACAATGTGATTGAGAAACTTACAGCATTTTCATAATCGGCAGACATCCCCATACTGAGATCCAATTCAGATGCATCAATTTCAAGCACTTTACTCACATCTTCTCGACATTTCAACATGATCTATACGGAAATATCAATAATACAGATATAGTTTTAGCAAGTAATCCTAACACAGAAGAATATAATTCAACAAAATATAACGTTGACTTGCTTGAAAATCAGGATTTGGGCCTTTTCTAAGATCCCAGTCAAACGACCCAATGGTCATCAAACCCGAAAAACAAAGTTGGGGACAATTGTTACGAATAAAAGTTGCTAGTGATGTTGCATCTTGTGGTGATGCGCCACTTTTACCTTAATTTAATATCAATTAATTTTAATATTATTGGATTATATTAAAGTCCATACTATCTTCTCCACTGGTGTTAATTTGAACTAAAACTTTTAGTGGTTCTGGTTTCTTTAGTTTTTCCCAACAAGAGTTTACAATTGACGCTAGTTTCGTCGAGTCCACCGTTTCAATCATATATAAATTTGGCACCGCTGCAAATTAAAATCCAACTATGGATTAATGTTATTATAGAAATCGCAAACAGTTATTGTGTTTACCTAACAACTTGGCGGATTTGTTCGACTGCAGGTGACCAATCAAATGCCATTTAATTTCTTTGCATTTTTCTAAAATCTAAATAAATGATATATTAACATTAAAAATTTAATTATTTTTTATACTTAATTATCACAATTAACATGCCTCAGCATCATTTCCTTTTTCTACAAGCTCTTGTACCTAAAAAGTAATTCAAAGTTAACTTTTTGTTACTAAGAATTATAGTACATAATCAGACATTAGCTTACATAATTCTCTCCAAAGTGTCTCTGTCCACATTTGTAAGCTTCGATAATTAATTCTTTTGGTTTGGTTTTACTGACGGCAACCAAACGAGCCGGAATACTGTTTATTTCCTGCAATATATATATGTAGAAAAATAATTAGAATATGCGAGGTAGTAATTTGAGTCACTTAATTGACTGAATAAATGTAGAATAATATGGCATAAATAAGTTAAACTGCATTGGTCAACGATCTATTAAACCTTTAATCTCGAAACACATCGTTTCAGCTGAGTTATTATTCCTTGATAATGGTCTAAACTTCTAAAATAATGATACACGATATAAGTATTCAATCCAGAAACACGTCCAACATCCGAAAGATGTCATGGCAATTAAAAACTAATTATCGAATACAGTTCAGTATTTCTGCACTCTTTGTACAGTATAATAAATTGTACCGTATCTGAATTTTTATCCAAGTCGTTTATCATTTAGTATAAAGTGTAAAAAGGTCTATAACTAAAAATCAATGCCAGTAAACAACTTGTTGCAGTAATCATTATTTTGGAATTGTTTACATTTCAATAATACTTTATAAACGTACAGTAGCTGTTTTCATCAATTGATCATTATAACTATTTTCGTTCGTGATGGATGATATCAATTTAAAAACGGGATTTTGTTAATTACATCGATGTATTAATGGAAAAGTGTTGAGCAAACCCTATATTATACATTTGCACTTGTAATACAGTAACTTATAAGTTTATATTTGGTCGTCATGTAAGCAGTTATATGAATACATTATAATTATCAACTGAATAGACCGTAACATGGTAACAAACTAAAAATAAAATAGTACATGTAACAAAAAAATTAAATCATACGATTGGTAACTACTATATAAAACTTACAATAAGTATACAGTATCTTGGAAATCGTTCAATAATCAAAACTTTGAAACTTTTCAATTGGAAATTTTGTTATTGACTGTTAGTTTAATTAACCGTACTTAGTTATGAACGTTCTTAATATTAAAACCTCAGAATTATGTTGGTGTTATTACTTTTACGCATTAATTCTTATACAGTACCGGTAAGTGTTTCAATATTATAAGATTGGCTATATTCATATTAAAGAATCTACATTTTTTCTAATGAGCTAAAAATAAACTTATAAAAAGCACGGTACACGTGTTGTATGGGGTTAAATGTCATAAGCAGGCCAAGGTTGAGAGTACTTGTACAAGTATTTTTTACTTAATTACAAAATACGCATGGGCTCCTCGTGCTACATCAAAGGTCGACAAAATTATGACGTCAAATGTTTTTAATAACTCCTTTAAAAATTGAATGATTTATTTTTAAAATGTATAATTATACGCTATTATTTATTGCGTCAGTAACTTATACTGTAATTTAAATAAAGGTAATTCAAAACACCTTTATTCATTGAAATTTCGAATTTACATTATTACGATTATACGAAAGTAGAATGATATTCTACAGGATCGTATTTACTAAAATCAGTACAATTACACAAAAGATATTAAATTTAAAACTGATAATTATTTTTTATACATATAAAAACAACTACCGTATAAAACTATTCGTAAAAAATATGAAATTAAATAGTTTAATAATTAAAATCTCGAAAATTATATTACTCAAGCAAATATATGGATTCTCTTCATTGTCAAGTTAATATTGTCGGGCTTCCTTCTTATTATGATATAAAATTATTCTTAATTGTAGAGAAACTAATTGCCGTTCTAAGATAACTGCAAAATGCAGTTAATTACATTTTGTGCTATATAATATAGTTTATATGCATTGTATTAATTGCTATACTGTAACTTGCTACACCGTAAATTTGTCAACAGGTGTAACATTTGGTGATGTTTATGGGGTTTACGTATATGATATGACGCAATATTAATCGCTCGTTTGTTATTAAATATTTCCTTGTTTTTAAGTGCCAATTCAATACAATAGTAATAATGTTGTACAATATTTTATTCTGTTTATTTAGAGATGGGAACATGATGTCATGACGTACACGCCACTTTATCAGTTATCATGCAAACACTTAGCCAAGAGGCGTGTTTGTTGCTGTACTTGATCAAAAAAACTAAATAAATGTTGTTTCAAGTGCAATAATGCAGACAGTAGTTGAGGTATTTCATTCTCACTACGTACACAACCATCGTTAAAGTGATGTCAACAGCTGTAAGCCTACATTATAATTCGGCTAACAAAATAAGTTACTAAGCAGCGAGAAAAATAGTCTGCCTTGCATCGTATAAAACTTAAACTCACCAACATTCGGTAAATTAATAAGCGACAATTCGTTAGTAATCAAACAGTTAAGCAGAAGAAAAGACGTGCTTTAAATTATAGGTTTCTATAACGCACAAATCAAGGTAATTAATTACACTATTTTTAAATTTCTAAAGGAACTACTTAGTTAATTCTTACTGTACAAAAAGAAAATGTAATCCTGGATTACGTTTATCCTTGCTAGTGCAACATAAAAAAATGTCAATGCGGGACTTTTCCCTGATAATCTCTTCAAATTATAATTTTTAACAATTTATTAAGAGCATGATCGACTTAATTCTGTTTTTTATAATTAGTGTAGCAAATTTAGTTAACTAAACTGGTTTATATAGGCTTCAATTACTGTAAATTAAAATTAGTTCCTATATTATTTTATGGTATCAAGCATACACAATAATACAGTCGGTATTTTACAAGAAATTCAGTGACTAATGAATATCATTATATCATTTAACCGTTCGCTTTATTATTCTAATTGGTTTGAAATATAAAAACTGTCTTTAAAATGTAATATTACAGCATTAACACCTAACCTCTACACTTTTTATGAACAAATTCTGTGAACATATTTTGTTTTGTTATGACTAATATTTACTGTACTAGTTCCATTCGATATATTTCATAGAATTTCTTGTTTTTCCTTTGTGCGCATTAACCATATATTCAATTACTATTTATTTTAAGTTCAATCTCGTTTACTTCAACTAAAAATGACCGGTTTTAACTTATCAAAACAGAAATTAAAGGTGGTTTCTTGTCGTACCTTTGGCCGGCGCAAACTAGCCGCTTGAATTTTTGCGTATACCAATTGTAAAGCTTTTCCAATGTCACTTGGCATGTCTTCCATTATTTATTCTATTAGGTTTCAATTCTCCTCTCACCTCTTTTTTTTAATCTCGCCCGTATTATTCAATATAAAAATTACTAGCATAAAGTATCATCCCATGATCCCATATCATATCACGCCACCCGGTTAAAGTTTAAAGCTTCAAAGTCTCATCACTAGATGCCGTAATGTACAATTGTTATGTATACACTGTTTACGTATGAACGGTTGACAAGTCAAAACAAACTTAAACTATGTCGTAACATATGTGCCAAAATTTCTGAAAATAGTATCCATTTGATTGTTTTGGTTGCCCATACGTATATATTGTAAACGCAGATATAATAGTTTACAGCACCCTTCACAAAAATACTTTAATCTATTTTTTAATTTGCATTTAACACAGCCTTCAAGGCACGTATTACTACTGTGTTAGTTATTTAGATGAGAATAGTGAAAAATTAATATACTGTACATTAAATGCTTTGTTTAAACTTTTGCATGAAAGTTTGTATGAAATCCTTTGTTTTTTATAATATTATGGTGAATAATTAACCACCCATCAACAGCGGTTTGTGAACAAAATGTAAGCACATCTAATTTCTAAGTTATTGAAATGATAAAGTATGAATGGCTTGGGTTACAATTATGGCTGTACTGAACAATTCAATAATGAATTCGTTGATTTTCCAAAGATTTCTTTCATAACATGCAAACCATCTTACAAATGTGTACGTTTTAGTTTTGTATTTAATTGAAATTCGTGGATATTGCCCTTCCTAGGTTCGTGTCTTGAATGTTTTTTAATGTTTGTTATTTTCTTGTAATTTGTAATATTTAGGAACTAGCAACAACATTAAAATCAATCAGATTAGCATTCTTTCACATACTGTAGATAAAAATATTAATATTCTTCATAGAGACAAGAGTGAAACTATTACACAATGGTTATAATGTTATCTTCTCACTGTCAATATAAACACGTCCTTGAAATTTTCCCTTTTCCTCATTTTTTTTTTTTTTTTTTTAAATTTAAAGGCATTTTAGTAACGTCACTGTCAAGGTCTCAATTCTTGTGGGTTTTTCCTAAACTATTAACTAACAGACGTCACTAGACAGTGCTTTAAAAACCTTAAAAAGTATTTTTCATTTTCAATCTACATACATTATTTAACACATGTAGTATTTGTTATCGTTGTACAGTATAAAATAAGTTGATACTACGTATTATGTTTTTCATTTTTTTCTAATCTAACTTCGTATTTAGGTGATTCCATTTGTTGTCGGATTTAATGGGACCAATTGACATATTAATGGAGGCCGCTCAGAGCCCCTCTTCGTCCAGTACGAAAATCGAAGATGCATATCCACGTAATTCATTTATTTATAGCATGATCACAGTTCTGAATTGTAATAGCTTGTATAATTTAGCGATGCCGTGGTTTGGTATGGATATAGGCGGAACTTTAGTCAAATTAGTTTATTTTGAACCTACTGATGAACCCGATAATGAAGAAGAGTTTGAATTGGAAACGGTAAAAAATATTAGAAGATATCTCACTAGTAATTCTGCTTATGGAAATACAGGTCACAGGGATGTTCATCTACAGGTAATTATTATTGAGTTATTTAACCAAAGCGATTGTCAAAATAATGTTTTTTTTAGATGGACAACGTTTGTATCGATGGTCGACGAGGATCTTTACATTACATTAGATTTCCTACAAGCGAAATGGGTAGTTTTTTAGAATTGGCTAAACAGAAGGGAATGGCTTCACTAGCTAGTACTGTTTGTGCAACTGGTGGTGGAGCTTATAAATTCGAGAACGACTTTAAAAAGGTGCTACATATATAAGAAACATAATGCAAATAGATTTATAACGATTTTTTATAGGAGGTGAATATGCAACTGCATAAAGCGGATGAATTAGACTCACTTATTCGGGGAATTCACTACATTGAAGCTAACGAACCAAACGAGTGTTATTATTGGAGCAATCCAAAAGATGAGCATTTATGTGAAAAAGTTCCCTACGATTTTAGTCATCCGTACCCATATCTAGTCGTCAATATTGGATCTGGAGTTAGCATTTTAGCAGTTACAGGTCCAGATCATTACAAGAGAGTTACGGGTACAAGGTACAATAAATATAGGTACTTTGCTTTGTTAACTATTTGCATTAATGTTTTTAAAATTTAATATTTTATAGTCTTGGAGGTGGAACTTTTCTAGGTCTGTGCTGTTTGTTAACTGGTTGCGAAACGTTTGAAGAAGCTATTGATTTAGCTGCCAAAGGTAACAGCAACACAGTTGACAAACTGGTTCAGGACATTTACGGAGGCGATTATCCCAAATTTAATCTCAAAGCAGACACGGTGGCTAGCAGGTTTGTATTTTTTTCTCATTATTTAAATTTCTTCATTAGTATAATTGTATTTTTGTATAAAGCTTTGGTCGTATGAATTCTAAAGACCGACGATCAAAAGCCTCAGTTGAAGACCTAGCCAAAGCAACGCTTGTTACTATAACAAATAATATCGGTTCAATTGCCAGGATGTGTGCGGTTAACGAGGTAAGTGTTGCTTCTTAAAATTTTGGGAACAAACATCGTAATGAAATTTTGATAAAAAATTGTATAGGGCATTGAACGTGTTGTGTTTGTTGGCAATTTTCTAAGAGTGAATACAATATCAATGAAACTGTTGGCATTCGCCATGGACTTTTGGTCAGGAGGAACCTTAAAAGCTTTGTTTTTGGAACATGAAGTATACACTACTTTTTTTTTTAAAAAAAAATTCATTATATTTAATTCTATTTCACTTAGGGTTATTTCGGAGCCGTTGGATGTTTACTTGAACTGATGCAATCAAACACTTAGTTCCAAACGCTTTTGCCATTATTTACAAGTATTTTATAAAAGTTTTGCTATTTGGATCAGTAATCGATCAGATTCCAGAAAAAAGTTTAGTATTAAATTATTAATTATTTAAGTATTTTTTCGTTTTTAAAGCCATAATTTTCCCTTTAAGTAATGAAATGTTAAGCGGTGCTTGGGTCTAAAATACAAGGGATATAGTAAAACCATCATTATAATAATGTAACGTCATTTACGTTTGAGCAATGCTAACCTTAAATTGTTTACTAACAAGCGGCAGCATCGTTTTAACCTCGTTTTCACGTTTTAAATAATTAACAAATTCGTTGGCTATTTGGTTTTAAACTCCTGACAAATGTAATTGTTAAAAGTGCTGGTGATTTGTATACAGTTTCCATAACGTTCCCATAAATTTTTGTATAATAATGAAATAAACAATTCGTATGTACTTGATAATTGACGAAATTATAATTGTAATGTTAAGTTTTCTCCTGTTTATCTACATAAACGGTGTCATTTTGTACGAGATTATAAATCTGACCAAATTCTACTAACAAGTCGCTTAATCTGTGGTGTATTCGTAGGTTTTTTAGCTTTCTAAAATCTCCTACCACTGTTATTTGCAGCTTCTTACACTATTTTGTTTGAAAACATTTTCTACCGATTATACCTGATGTATTGAATTCATTATTCAGAATTAATAACAAAGATTTTGAACCGATTTTCTTTTCACGTTTATAAAAGCGAGTATGATGTAAATTTCGATCAAATAAATGGACAAATTGTTGAAGAGTGGAAAAGACTCATCGTTTGTATTTCTCTTCCTAAATACCAACTTAACACACTTTTCGAATGGATCAATTTGATCTTGAGTTAGAAACAATAAAATATTTTAACTAAAACGATCGTGTCACCAAAACGTTAAGCCAAGAAAATCTCGTTTCAGAATAAAAAGGGGGGGGGGATTAACATACTGTAAAACCCCGGTTTGCGAATAACAATATTTGCGGACTTTTTAGTTTCTTCTAAAGAATTGAAGGGTAAGCACATCCAAAAATGTTCAGTAGATGTCGTTGATTTTTAGCCATTTGAGAGGCACAGAGAAGAAATTAACAATTGTAATGAAAAAGGCAACCATCGACGTAAAAAAGGCAGGGCAGCCCTGATATGGTACAAAAGTTCCGCTTGCGGTTGTTTAGATAAGCCTTTTGTAGTTTTAAACCATGGTCTTCACCCCCAGTTGGTAAATAGGAAAGATTGCATTTAACCGATCACCTGATTGTTTTTAATAATCGTCTAGATCGAAATCGTCAATTGGCTCTTCTGTTTCTAATGATTGAAGGTCTATCTTGTATCTCAATATACCTTTAAAAAAATTTAAACATTGTAATATGATTGTAAACAACATAAATGACTTTCAACATCTCATATAGATTTGGTAGCTTAATGTACACAAATCAATATTTGATCACCTGAGTTAGGGAAGAAAATCTAAAGAATCTGGTATATCTGGTCTAAACTAACAAAGTTAGATTATAACAGTTTCCAATACTGGGAACCGATAACGTCTTTTACATAAAACTGAATTTTAGCACACAAGCTAGATACGAAGCTAAACTACTTCCCCAACATAAGTATATACGCCATGCTCATTAATAATTTGAAAAAATATCGCCATATTATACCATTAAAAAGTCATTGTATACTAACCTCCAATCCCTCCAAATCCTCTAACAAACTGTGAACCCTCCTGAGACCTGTCGGTAATGATTTCCAAGGTGGCACCTTCATGTAATGCACATAATTAGTAATTAATAAAAAAAAACTTGTAGCTTTTCATTTGTTATTATCGCGTAAAAATGGGTATCCGTCCTTCTCCTTTGCTTACTTCTGAACAAAAAATCATCTTAATACTAAATGTAAGGCTTTATATAATAAAGTGCGTTATTGCGCAATTCAAATTAATAAAACCAGTCTATCATAGCTTATTCATAGCTACATTATGAGATGTCAAGAAAGACATAAAATCAATAAATAGAGATATTCATCAAATAATTATGCTCTTAGTTCCATTCAATAAAATAAACTTTTCAACCATTCTACGTGAATCGAATTTTTTTGCTCAGAAGTTTCAAGTTACGCTGCAGTTTTATATACCACAATTCAACTTTTCTTATTTCTATACCATCTGATTATTTACTTAGTTAAAGTAAGCATGACTTAAATTCCATTTTATGAGCAATAGCATTTCAAGGAATCGTTAAATGAAAAGCTAAAATTATACTTATTCAGTGAACTTACCGAATGATTTATAGTTATTCGCCAACCATTCTAATAAAGGCATAGATTCCATCAATTCCAACTCAACACCAGTCTATACATAAAAATAATAATGACTATAACAGTTCAGTTATATCGACAATGATTTCAATTACCTCTTTATCTGTAAAATGGCTTTTATCCTTTTCTTGTTCCGGCGTTAAGTGCAGAATTTTTTCTTCTAAAAACCAGAAAATAAATGCAAACCTTTACTACACCTCCTGTAGGAAAATCTTACCTCCTGTTGAATGATTCTTTAACGCATATCGTACAATATCTAAATTCTCCCACGCAATTAAGATTTCTACAGAGCCCAATTCCAAAGCTTTAAGGGTATCCTGTACGCCAAATACGTATTTCCCCGAATCTTGACTGATTTCATCAAAATATTTTCCTAAAATGTAAATACAAGTTTAAACTCACAATTCCTGTAGACTAAATTTAAAGATAAATACCTATGAGCTTCTTTTCTTGAATAAATTTCACATTGGACAAGATTTCAGAAGATAATTCAATGGCTTGATTAAATCCGTTTTCTCCACCATACGACACATCGACTAATTTTAAAACTTTAGCTTGCAACCTCTGTTTAAATATCGGAAAATTAGTTACAAAAATCAATACAGCATAACACAAAAGCAAACATACTGGATCAAACATATCGGATTGACTGAGTTCAGTTTTAAAATCGGCTGATCCAGCCAAAATAAGACCAGCAATATTGGGCTTGTCGTTCACAATAAACAATTGAGTTGCCACTTCAGCGACTTTTCTTACGTAATTGTGTCGCTTTTCCATACGTAATCGAGCAAAACGTAAAGCAGACTGGCCACCACGACCATGCTTCTTTGGCAAGTCTACAGTGAATTTATGAAGCACTTCCCTCGTATTACCTTGCAAGGTACCAAAAAGGGCTCCATTTCCGTCCATAACAATAAATCCAAATTTATTGTCGTCAGCCAGCAATGCCGATAGGGCCTAAAAAATTAAATTATAATTCGAATGCAGTACACAAATAAAAAGTAATGGAAAAACTTACCTCTGTGTGAAACTTATTGTCGCATAAATACAGCGACGTATTAATTGGTTTAAATGGTTCAAAATCTATATTAACTTTCTTTTCCTTTCCTTCTTCAGTAACGATGGTTCCACAATATATTACTAAACCATTATTTGGTACTACAAGCAATGATTTATTATTATTACGGTATACTTAATAGCATTCAACATATCGGAGTTACTGACTATTTACCTTTAGTGTACAATTTGAGACGGTGTTGGACAGATGTGATAGCCCCAAGTACAGAAAGGCGATTAACTCTGCTTTTAATATTAGAAGCTGTTCCAAATTCATCTGCTAACATCTTGGAAACTCGAGAAATTTGGTCCTTGGGAGGTATAATTAATGATATCATGCTCGTTCCATTGCTAAAAAAAAATAATTTAAAAGAAAAAAAATGTCATCAAAAAAAGTAGTTAATAATTACTTAATAATTTATCAATTACAATACATAATTATTAGTCAGACGTTATTTTGCAAATTACAAATGCTACAGAATTTTCTCAACTTTTGTATGTTAAATGGCGCCAATGTGTTAGTTTACATCAAAGTTTTTAACAAGTGACTGCAAGTTTAGCTAAAACTTAGAAATATTATTTTCAATTATTTATTGATGTAAAAATACAACAAACAAATATTATTCAATAAACAATAATAAAATCCATAAATAAATTACCAGATATACGTCATATGAATCACGATAACTTATACAAGAATTAACTTATTAAAATATTGTTTGTTTTTCTAACTTCCAAACTTCAATATAATCTATGAATAACAAAACTTATTTATAATGTTCAAGAATTTCATTTATTACAAGTTAAATTAAAAGTTATACGGTAGCTAAAGCAAACTTTAACGTATGTGACTCACTTCAAAAGAGTTGTTTCAAGTTACTTCGAATATTATGCAGAATTTGATTTGACGCCTTAAGAGTTCACTAACCTTTTGTTCAATTTCTAAAATAAAGTCTAAATACTCTATACTTAAGCATTAATGATAAGACTAAGATACTGATTTTCTTTCACAAACTTGAGCAACAGCAATACCCTTCCTTTCACGATTCATAATAATCATTTAAACAATAAGTATTTTAATTAATCAACATGATTTCAATGGTGCTAACCCTACTTTCTTAACAACATGTCAGTTTCACATAAAGCCCATAATTTTATTACAGCTGTACTATACACAAATGTGTGTAAACTTAATAATTAACGATAATTACCCTCTTGCAGCCTCCAGACTTTTAATTAATTTCTTAATTTTCCAGATTTCGACATTCCTGTCGGCAGAAGACTCTTCGGGATTGTATCCAGACATCTTTGCCGTTCAAAATAAACACCTGTTATTCAAAAGATAAAAAATTAACCATGTACAATTATTTAAATAATAAAGCCATCAGAAACACGCGTCTAGAAATAAATTTTTAAGACCAAAAACAATAAACTGTAGCGCAGACATATTCATATTCCCACATATCGGCGTTGCCACGAGACATTTCTTACAATGTATTCGTCTATAGGCTCACTCATCCAAATTTCAAAAATTGTTCTAATCTATGCACTCAAGCTTTTAGCAACCGCTAATAATTAAATGCGGACTAAAAAATAAATAAACGGATGGTCTCACCTTTGATTTTACAACTTTAGACAAAATACTTTTGATAATCTTTCTTCTTTACACACATGTGTCGCAAACCGTCGTTCAAGCTACACTAGTAGAAAAAGAAATAGCATTTCCCGTGATGACGTACTTGAGCACCCGCAATGATGTAACTCAAGCAACTAAGGTTCACGGATAGAATCTCGTCAAAAAAAAATCTCGTCGATGTATCGCTTATCGCATTGTATCGATAAGAAAATATCGCAATACGCCTGTAACGACCAGAAAAACTTTTAACAGGTAAAACGATTTCACCTATTTTAAACTAACCTAATCTTAAAAAATAACTAACTTAACCTGATATAATTTAACCTAATTAAACCAAAATAATTATAAAAATGTCTTTGCAATATTTTCTTAGTAATACAATACGATAATCGATACATCGATGAGATTTTTTTTGACGAGATTCTATCCGGACACCAGTAACTACATCACTAAGTCCTATTGTATTGAACCGTATGGTAACGCATAGTTTATTTTTTTTATAATAAACAGAAAACCTAATTGCAACTTTATTAATACGGTTTATTAAAACCAACTTGTAAATAAACGAGTTTAACCGAGTTAAAATTGCCTATTATCAGGCGGCTGACGGTTCAGTAACAGAGCAGACGAGCGCGAGACCAAAAGACAAGACACGTGGGTTTAGTTCAGTGTGAGCTTGCGAGAAATTTGTGTCTACTGTATTTTTCAAATACTTTTTTTTAACTCAAGATTTATAAAATGGATGAAGATGATAGTATTGGGTTTCACGAAATGGGACTTGACGATAGGATACTGAAGGTATTTTTTTTTAATTTAACATCAAATGTAATGCGTATACGAATAGACTTGCAGTAAATGTTATGTTAAGGCATGGTAAACAAAATGGATGTGAATCTTTTTGCTTTTTATTTAATATTCATATTTTAGTTATAAACAGTTACTGCAGTTTAGGATAAGGCTGCGATTATTTAAGTTTGGTTAATTGATTGTGATTTGTATTTAAGACAAAACATTCGATTTTGGGTATCATCTATCTTCACGCCTGAAGTTTGAAATCTTTCAAAATCAAATTTATCAATTATGTTTTTATAGGCCATAAGCAAGTTGGGATGGGCATCACCAACCTTGATACAAGAAAAAGCAGTTCCTCTAGCACTTAATGGTAAAGACATTTTGGCAAGAGCCAAAACTGGATCAGGAAAAACGGCTGCGTACATTATCCCCATTATACAGAAAGTGTTATCAAGCAAATATGTATGGCATTGGTGTTTTAATAGTAACATTGTCAACTAATGTTTTTTATTTTAAATATGATATAGACTTCTGTTGCTCAAGAAGTCACAGCCTTGGTATTGGCACCATCTCGGGAATTGTGCAAACAGATAGAAAAGAACTTCAAGGTATGAAAATTAGTGTTCCTAAGCTTAACAAAATGACTAACAAATGATTATAATAGGAGTTAACGGCTGCTTGTTCTCGTGAAGTAAGATGCGTAGACGTTTCAGGACAAGTGGATGTAACCGCACAAAAGTAGGTTTAAACGACATTTTACTTAGTTTTAAGTCTTTTATATGCTAATCATTTCTTTTATGATAGGCCACTTCTTATGGAGAAACCAGACATCGTAGTTGGAACTCCAAGTAGAATTTTAATGCATGTGCATGCAGGAAATTTAAAATTAAAAGAATCATTGGAAATGTTGGTTATTGATGAAGCTGATTTGCTTTTTACTTATGGGTTTGAAAAGGACACTAAACAAGTGCTACGGTTTGTTGGATTAATTTAGATTGTCATAGAAGAAAATAAACTAAATTGAAAAATATTTCTAGGCATCTTCCATCAATTTATCAAGCATTTCTTATGTCTGCAACCCTCAGTGATGATGTGCAAGCATTGAAAAAATTAATCCTTCACAATCCTGTGATTTTAAAACTTGAAGAACCAGAGCTACCAGTTTCAGATCGGCTGACTCAGTATTTAATTAGGTACATAATTATTATTGATATATCTATAGATAATTATTCTATCTATTTTTTTACAATTCCAGATGTGAAGAAACGGAAAAATTTGTTCTTATTTACGCATTATTTAAATTGAGTTTAATACGAGGAAGAACTTTAATTTTTGTTTCTAATGCTGACCGTTGTTATAAGTAAGCATTTATCAATTTTTAGCATAAAGTACTGTAATTTTTAGTTTAACAATTGGGCAATTAATAGGATGAAATTATATTTGGAACAATTTGGAATTCGGTCATGTGCATTAAATGCTGAATTACCGGTTGCATCACGCTGTCATATAGTGGAACAGTTTAACGATGGTCTTTACGATATAATCGTAGCTTCTGACGAAAAAAATTTAGAAGAAGCCCCACCGGTTGATTCCACGTCTGATGAATCGGATAAAAGGTTGGGCATAACTATTTTAATTACAACATTAAAAAATAGTCTAAAAACTTTTCCTCGGCAGGTCAAAGCGTAAAAAGGACAAAGAGTATGGTACATCTAGAGGAATTGATTTTCGGTCCGTCTCAAATGTTATTAATTTTGATTTCCCAAAAACCATTGAAGCTTACGTTCATCGTGTTGGCCGGTAAACTTATTATCATTGATGATTTAAGACACAATTTCGTATTAATGCTTAATTTTTTGTATAGAACTGCTAGAGCAAATAATAAAGGGACTGCATTATCATTTGTAAGAATTAAAGAAGAAGAATTGTTGAAAAATGTGGAAGAAGCATTTCGTGATCAGTGTGACGAAGGACAGTCGTCTATATTCAAGCCATATAATTTCAAAATGAATGAAATAGAAGCTTTCGAATACAGAGCAAAGGATGCATTAAGAAGTGTAACTACCATTGCAGTAAGAGAAGCGCGTTTGAAGGAAATTAAACAAGAACTTGTTGGATCCAAGAAATTGAAGGTATGTCATTGTCTTTATAAATTACAAGCATGTAAAATTGTTTAGCGCAACGAACAGTGATTAAATGATTTGTTATTCCTCAGTCTCATTTTGAAGATAATCCAAGAGATCTTCAAGTTTTAAGACATGATAAAGCATTACATACCATTAAACTTCAACCACATCTGAGAGACGTTCCCGATTATATAGGTTTGCAATGATTTTCTTCCAATTCCTACCTTTGAAATCTAAACTACGCTATTCTTATTTTGCAGTTCCACCGACTCTACAGAAATTAATGAAACGTAAGATTATGTCAACAGCTGCAATTAAATCTAAGAAACGCAAAAGTAATGAAAAACCTAAAAATTCTAAAGGATTGACTATGGCTCAAATTAAACATACGGTAAAAAACTGAAGCTTTTCTAAACGTTATTTATCATTAATAAAGTGTCAACTTTTTTATAGAGACAAGAAAAAGATCCACTTAAAAGTTTTAAGTTTACAGGTATTAAGAAAAAGTAAAGAAATAAAATTCATTAACTACAAAAAATATACTATATTTTCAATGTTGTAACGGTGGGTACGAACTTAAAATTTGAGACGAACCTTTTACATTTCAACTCCCATAAGTGCCCCTTTATTACGAGAAAATTAGATGAGACAGCCTCTATTTTGAAACCAAGTTAAAAACGAAAATAAAATATGTAACTATTACAATTAAAACTTGATTATAAAGCTGCAATACTAAACGACCATCTTGTACTCTCAAATTCGATCAGTGGATTTGTAAAAGGTAACTTTTTGGTCTTTGAATGGGCTAAACGCCTCAAATTTGTATGAGAAGGTCCCTCAACGCCCGCATAAAAAGTGAATTTAAAATTCTGATTATAAAAAATTAAAATGAACACATAAATTAATAAACGACAACTTAGAATAATAGATCTTGTCAACATCAGCTTTTAAAATCACCTTTTCGATACTTGCTTGCATCAGTGAATCGTTTTAGAAAACTTATTTTTAAAAACTACACTGTGTTCCACTTCAGTATCAGGTACAATAATATTATGAACTATCATCTGTGTAGTCGAATAAAGAAAGTAAAACAATAAATTGTAATACTATTGTACTGTAAAGTTCAATTACATAGAATACTCAAGATGTGTTCACAATTGTAATATCAACGTTAAAATGAGATTAAATTACGTATTACTACTGTCAATTACCAATGGGTATTGTATATGACTTTGAACTGTTAAATGATGATTGTGTAATGACTGTAGGAATAAAAGATAATTTGAATATTCTTGTTAATTTTTCTGTTCGTGATTTCTTTGCGCACTTGGTTTTTTAGACCTGTTAGTCAACATGGCTATAATAAATCATTTCTGCTAAACTGCAATTAAACAAGATGTTTTGCCATTAGCAAGACAAATCAACACTACAACCAACAGGTACAGTAATAAATTGTTGTAGACGTAATCTGCGAAGATGTACACAATGGCTATTGAGTCTTGTTCATAATTTTAATACTATTCCAATGCATTACTGAAGTTTAAACAAAAACAACTCTTAACATCTCCAAATCATGCACCATTTTTGGACTACGATGCTTTAGAAACTGCATCTGAAGTGGAATACATTGTATCTTTAAAACATGTAACTGACAGTTTCGGTCGGTCAGCTTATACTTTTAAAATTAATTACTTAAATATATCTTCATGATCATAATAACAGATTATGAATAACTCCATCAAATAAGAGGAATTCGTGGATTAAGTCTTCCTCAAAACTTTTCGAGTTTTCTTTCAAGTGACAATATTTACAAGTGATCTTAAATTTTCACTTTTTGTTACGATTGAAGTTCAATGAACATTTATCAATAGATATAGCAATTGCACCTGGCCGCATAACCATGAACTTCACCTGATAACGTTTTCCAGTCGCATTTTGTTTTCAGTGTTAGAAGGCTATTAATCACTGGCTTATAGCAGGAGACTTCTTATCTGAATCTTGGCTCCCTGGTGGTCCAGAGCCTGTCCGATCTTGACTTCCAGTCCACGGGCTTGCCGACGAAGGCATTGGAGAGTTAGAAAAATCTTCGTGCTCATCCATTCCGTTAGTAGCATCAAATTGTGTGTTCTCGAGTCGAGTGATCAATCGTTCATCTTCGTCGCCAAACTCTCCACCCATCAACGACGGTTCTCCAACGACCATAACGTCCTGGAATGATAGCAAAACAATGAAATCATTCTCATAAACTATTTTTGTTCTATAAATAACAATGTGACTGCAGCCTCATCAATATAAAAATGAGATTAATCAAAATTACTGAAACTAAGAATGTGCAACTGAAATGTTATTATCCCTAATCTATGGCGCAACATATTAACACCAATTTTTACGATAAAAATAAATTAAAATGTAAACACGAAAGAAACTAAAATAATTTAAAATGACATACTTATTAAAAAAATAAAAATAAGGTAATAAATTTCTACAGTAAGCGAGACGTAAAGGCAGAGAAGCTGTGCTTGCCTACCATGTCATTAAAATGCCCCATGCACTTGACACTGGAAGAATATCCCTTCATATATACAGGTGTTAAATGGCTAGCCTAGCTGAATAAAACGACGATTAATTTAATTCCATCATACAATTAAACGTCCTCAGATTCAACAAATGGTGTAAAAAAAAGTTGCACAAACTTTTTACAATGTAAAAATCAAAATTAACACAAGATTTCAACAAAATTCTTCGATTCTAATAATTTGTCGCTAATTTACACCATTCGCTAAGACACACTTCATACTGGCTAACTTCGCACTACTAATTGTACAAAAATGTTCATAATTTTCTTTCAAATTGAATACTGTACAAGTTTCATCTTCACGAAATAATTTGGTTTTTAAAAACAAATGTAGCCGACGACGTTAATGAGAAGTTTACCAGTATTTTCCTTTTCTAAATAACAAAGTGCAACCACTCATGCTATGACAAATAAACCAAATACTGTCAGGTAATGCGCATAGCCATGCCAAGTGTCATCATTCATCGAAATGAGCTTGTGTGAAAAAGAAGCTTACTTGCTTTCAGTTGTTCTCAACCCATCCGTCTGTCCCCGAAAACGCCTTAGTTCTGGGGGACAGAAAGAACAAGGCAGATCAACCAAACGCAAACTTTCAGTTAACAGAAACGTTCACGTAGAAAAATAGTACAGAAAATAAAAGCATAGAACCAAAAAAATAAACGAATAGGTTTCTATACAGTAAATAATAAAAACGAAGCAATAAAGTAATTTAAATGATGAATATCAAAATGCTGCCATAGTCCATGCCTATATTTCATTTAATTAAAATGAATAAATCTTGGTTGGGACTTGCTTTTTCTAAATTATTATTAAACATGCAACATCAACAAATTGTGACAAGTGGATTTTACTATTTATACCATTATGAAATCAGCTTAACAATAATAAAAACAAAGTACAATAATAAGCGTCTAAGTGGTTTGTGAAGCAAAATACAAAAAAATTAAATTGTGGAATAGAACTTTAACAAATTAACTAGAAAACAATTAATTACCTGAGATGCCAGAGAAAAGTTTTGTGGCCCCGGAGACATTTTCTTTTTTGGACCCGGGCCATTACTTGTTGGAACTCCAGGCGTCGCCCCACCAGAACCGCCCACTGATGACTTTCGTTTCCTCCTTTTACTTGGTGGTCGTTGTGTTTCTTTACGCATAAAATACATTGTAATCAAAACATTATAGATAATTAATCAACTAATACACAAACTCACCAGGCGGCGCAACCATTCTTTGCCATTTTTGAAACAAAGTAGTTTTTAAACAATCCCTGGGGCTGAGAGAATATGCTTTATGACGAGACATTAATTCTTGCATTGGTTCCAAAATGACACATAACTACGAGTTTTAAAAATCCCAAAGAAATTATTATCTCAAGTTTAAAAATATCAATAAAATAAACTTACTCTCAGATAATTAAGTGTGAAATTTGTTAACCCTTGCCTAGTAATATTCTTTGACATCTGTTCTAACATCGCTGGATCTTGCTACAAACAATTAAAAAAAATCATTGAGCAAATCAAAATCATTATTACAGTTCACACTAAGTAGCATAAATTGAAACCACTCTTTACTGTACCAAGCTCGATATGCCATACATTATCGTTAAAATTAATAGCGACTATCAAACAATCAATTACTACAATACAGTATTTATTATAATTTAGCAATGTAACTACGATTCTGTGTAAACGTCCATTATGTCAATAACTAAGTTATAAATATAGTCTCTTAATGTGTTTAACAACAAGTTGTAACTGAAATCAATATATATTACTTGATATAATCAATTGAAATATATTGACATTTGATGAAAAATATGATGTTGAAAATTTGACTAATAATATACCAGCACTGTTTTAAAAATTTTAAAAAGTTATTAGATGGTTAAGAACTATACCTGCATTGCTATAACGTTCCTGGGTATTAATTCCCTGTGTTGCCTCGTTGCAAAATGCCACGATTTAATCCTCATTAAGTCGTCAAACGTAAATTCCAAGATTAGTCTCCCTTCTGTACACACCTAATATGTAATTAACCATTATTAAACTGCAATCAAATTTAAATTAAGTATTAAACAATAAAAAATTGATGAAAAAAATTAATATGCTATTGCTAGTTAATACCCTACATATAAACCTTAATCATAAAATTAATTAACAGAATTCAATTCAGTATTTATTTTATCATAGTATACTTTCAAAATAAACTAAGAAAAAAATATGTTTAATGGGTCATTTTCTATTTTCATGAAACGACATGCGTTACTGTCATAACTTTTGATGATAACGATTTTGAAGCCTTATAAATTGTGTATGGTGGTGAAATGGTCAATGGAAGTTTGATGTGGTTCTCAACAACTAAGCAATGTGGTCACCCAACCTACAAAAGTAGATCGATAGGTATCGCCCAACGTTTCATGTAGGTTTTCACTTCCGTGTGCTGTTACTTCTGCCTGTGTAGCCTTGGTTACCGAATCAATAGAAGTTGGTCGTCATGACAACTGAATCAATAAAGCCCCAACGAGGTCTGAGAGAGCATGCTCCCAGTGTACACAGCAGCTAGCCACCTTGTGCGCCCAACCACCAATCCACCTACTCATTGTGCTCATCTTCACTGCTTACACACATACACATTCAGCGCAACCGAGCACTAGGCAATACGCAAAAAATAAACCATTGCTTCTCAAGAAGTTACGACAGTACCACATATCTTAAATTGAGAACCACAAATCATGCATACTGTAGATGTCGACAGAGCATAAAATACCTTAATGTTAATATTGTAAACTGACCTTAGTAAACATAGGTTTGCCATGATGTGTGACCATAGTAGATTGATCACAATCTAATGTGATTGTTGTATTATGGAAAGATTCTTTTGGATGCTTTAAGTTAAAATACAGGTCCGTTACTCCTCCTTCAAATATACTTCGGAAATACCGAGGAATCAATGTCCTTCCTATAGCTACACAATACAATATAACAATCAATAAATCATTGCAAGACGCACTGCATAATAAAAATATTTAAAAAAAAACCGATTACGTTTCAACAGGTTATTGTTACTCTTAACTTACTATATCGCTTTGGTCCATCTTCTAAGCAGAACGTTAATGTTAAGGTGGCATCATCTTCAAAGAATTCAGTAGCGAATGCATCCCACCATAAATTATCACTCTCCTAAAATGATTCAATTGATTAAATAGATTGGATAAAATAAACCAGTAAACCAATTTGTCATTTCAACGAGACTGTAAATCGAAATCTTTTATCAAGATCAATATGTAGATATGAACCATTATTTAATACTCAACTCATAAATGCATGTAAAGGTGTAAACTAATATTGCACTTGCCCCTATTTAATTTGTGCTCTCAAGTTATAACTATTTTAGTTATACAGTATATAGCTCAATTTCATACTAAAATAAATCTACGTCTCATAGTTACAATAATTGATAAGATGATAGTGTTGGTTTCCAGGGTTTATAATCATTGCATAGCTCATTCAATTTAGTTTGATCTCAAATCCACAGCCACAAATCAACCATCGTCATGGCAACAATTTAATGCCCTTGAATGCAAACTCTGACATCAAAAGAAGCTTCAATACGACAATTCTAGAGTTTAAACATCTTATATATTTTTAAACATTCATAAGAATTAAAACCTACTTAATGACTTACTGTTAAACAATAAATCTTAAATATGTAGAACCACTTTTAACGAGAAGTGGGTTGAGGTTTTTTTGTGATCTGTCAACTTGTAGACCATCAAAATATTTATTAAATTTAAAAAAAATAGTAGATAAGGGGATGATTAATCATTTTATATAGACCTTAAAACGTCAACAAGTAACATTTACGTTTTAAAAAACAAAATTTAGTATAGATACATTTGAAAATAACTGAAAGGTTAAGTCACAGCTGGGTTGAATCAGTGAATCTGACAAATGAAGTTTTCACAGCCAAATGGAGTTTATTTTGTACTTCAAAAACTATAAAGTTTGTAACTTTCATATTTTATTTTACTCTGATCACCTGAAAATTGAAAATAAGTCGAATTGGCTAATGTTCTTCAACTCTGTAGACTCGCATATGAAAATAGCATTTCTTGTTTTCAATAAGAATTAGCAAGGATGTTCAACTTTGCCTGTACAAATGTTGGTCAATCTCCAATAATTTACTTGAATAAAAGTTTAACAAAAAGTCATGCGATCTTGCTGAACTGGTACATGATTAACAGCCCACTCTCCGTGGACCGTTAGTTGAGGAACAAGGGTATAGACCACCATTCATAAAAACTTAAAAGTTGCGTGCAATAAAAAATGTTGAACGATTAATACGCATTAAATTCTTAATTATTGTAAATAGTACAAAATCAAAACTTCTTAGCCATGTCAACTCAAATTCCATACAAACAAGCTTATAGCTAACGTCTTGGTTTTCTATACATTAGAGTGTAAATTTATTTTAATAACATCCCATAATTATTATGTCAATTGTATGCTACCACATACGGCCTATAAACACGTGGCAAATGACAAGGTCACGTTACTAAAGCCAATTCCCATGCAATGTGTGCAAACAACATTGTGGATTTGGAAAGTGGGTTAAAGTGTTGTAAACAAACTAATGCAACAAAAAAATTGTTTAAAAGGTTTAACGGGGAGAATAAACATATTGTTTAGTGGGTGGTAGTAATACGATCGCGTGCTATTCATTTTCCGGTTTGCAAGCAACAGGTAATAAATTTCAACTGTAAAGCAACTGCCAAGTATACTTATACTAAATCCTTTTTGTCTGATAAAGCTGCCAATAATAGTTTTGCAATTTCCTCCAACATTACAAGGTTACAAAAACCACTTGTTTCAATGACAAATTAGTTTAAAAGAAATCATTTCGTACGTTATCCATAATATAAAAACCCAATAAAAAATAAAGTAAAATCAATTTACCTCCGTTCTCTGTTGCAGCCTCTTGTTGAGCTCATATATCCGGTAATCTGGCTGACCAAAATATGGTGTGTGACGCCTAAAATAAGGCGAAAAAGGTGATGAATAAAAGGGGTCAGCTGCGGCCATTACTGGGGTCACATTCCCCCCCTCCCAAATAACCGGAGACAGTATTTTGGCTGGTTGAAAGTCAATCGCCGAAGGGACAAATGGAATTGACGGCGGCGGCGTCAAGTAAGAGCGTGGCAGATTGACTGCCAAACACATCCGATCGCAAAATTATTTGCCAATTTCTACAATTAATTACGGTTTATAAGCATAACAGTCCAAACAGTCCAAAAGAGCGATAGTTCTCAATACAATTAAATAATAGCGCACAAGCTAAAACAAATACGCAGCATCAACAACTTTGTCCATTCGAATTACACGCTCGACGTTTTCTATACAAACACAGCTCGTCGAATGAACTCGTGTACATTCATTTCAAAGCTTCCCTTCACCATCTGAGACTTTCAGCTCAATGGAATATCCTATCATAGCTAAGCACAGACAGACTTGATACCACAAACTAAGCAACTTCCATATGTCACGCAAAACATTATCCTGCGCTCACCTTCACTCCATCTATCCATCCATTCAACCACACAGTCTTTGCTTATCATCACTATCCAACATTTAATAGCATAAGCTGAGATTACACGACTCTATATTAGTCAATAAAACACCAACAATCTTTACTCATATCATTTTTTATTACAGTAATTTTAAACTACGCTTGACCTTAATCACTTCCACTGTCCATCACTCTGACAGATTATTATGAACACTAATCAATTTTATACATAAATTATAGTTAAATATATTACGAAATTCGATAGTAATATTGTCTTTTTCTCTCCAAATTAAACTGCTAAACTTTATTCTTGGCGACTTTCGCCTCCTAGGAAACTGCTATGCTGCTTTGAATCTGTAGAAATAGTGCATAGCCGCTTAGCTGTATCCGTACACTGGATACGACTGCCAATTTTAGCGATGTAATTATGTATTCCAATTTAAAATAAAAGTATGCAAACCGGTTGTCGACGCATCAGGTTTGCAGCATCCATTATATTTCTTAACATTTATCTTGAAAAGATCGACATTAGAATCTATTTTTAGACTCAAAACTAGAATGGTCAATCTGATCGATTAATGACTCGGTACGGTACATGGAATGGTGTCTTTACTGTAATTTAATGTTCAAATTATATTGCAAGCTGTAAAGCGGAAATAACTATACAGAATACAAATGGTTCTGATAAAACAGACACTGTATATAAAATAATTTTGTCATTCAATCATGGAGTTGAATATTGGCTATTGATTACGATAAGCGGAATGTCAAATCCAAAATAAAGAAACGATTCTCCCCCTTCATTTACACTTCGACTCTTCTATAATTCCATTTCACATTCACAAATACCACGGTTTTACCCTTGAAAGCCTTTGCAAGTGACCTTTACAGTCAAACATTTTGGTCAACGTTTGCAGTAGTCATTAAATGAGATTATTGCACCTCGTAATTGCTAACATGTACAGTATTTTCTTCATGGTTCCTCTCATAATTTTTTTAAATACTATATAGTACAGTGTAATTTGTTACGCGTCAACTTAGAACTTCATCATTCCCCTTCAAGCTAAATAATTATTACAGTAATAACATTGGTAAATGTTAAAAAAATGCATAAAATTATACCGCAATTATTCTCTAAAAAATTCCCTAAACCAGCAGATTAGTTGGTAAATGTTTACGGATAATAAAAGTAAAATTATAATGCAATAAAATTAGAATTTTCGCAAGTTAAATAAAAACTACGCCAGTAAAGAATTTAACGTTACGTAAACGCTAGCGCCATCCAGTGATCAACTGTAGAACCCTTTAACATAAGATATAGTAATGACCAGCAATCAAACGTAAATACGGTAAAACATTTGCAATTATACAACACAGTTATTAAACAAATTATTTTAGTCTTAATAAACGAAGCGTAAAATCAAATTAAGCTTCTAGAAAAATGAGAACGGTATTCGAAAGGATCGAAGAATTAGAAACTCTTAGTGATTGCGATTTACCGTAAAGAAAAATGTCTTCATTAACTTTGTAAAGTTAAATTTCAGCATAAAACAAACATTTTAACGTTATAAAAATCCCTTTTAAAAAACTTTAAAACTTTTTCCAACATTTTCCAGAAATCTCAAATTTTAATGCAGTTAAATTATATTATTTGATACTGCGAGCAATGGTGCTCAAGTTTTTATAATTGCTTCCTGTCATTTTACTATTTTTCTATCAAAAATAAGTAATGAAAGATACGGTGCAATGTTTAATAATAAAATCTCACACATTTCCTTTTGTACTGTATTTTCACTATACCCGTGTACGGTCAACGTCCCCATTACGTTATGCTTGCTTTAATATGAAAATTTTTAAAAAATAATAAAAAAAATTAAGATAAAAACATTTTTCGTATGTACTGTGAAAGTAATAACGAATAAAACCCTTTTAATGTTTTAAATAGTATGCTTTGTTTATACTAAATGTATATCTAACTTTTTTGAACACCAAAACAAATGCAATTTTAGAAAAGATAGACATACAGTAAGTTTGTTAAGAAAAAGCACGGTTTTAAAAACTTATTAAACCACTCTTAGGTCTATATTGTCCATCATACAATACAAGTTATTAATCATACTCACAAATTTAACAATACTGTAAAGTAATTGTTGAGTATTATGAAAAAAGTTTGTCGTATATAGCGTGTCGTATATGTTGTATATAGTATGTCGTAAATAGAAATGTTTATCGTACATTTCACCACCAAATTAAATTTGAATTTAAAAATACCTTAAAATCGGACTTATTGTAATCTAATCTAATTCACATATTTTAAATTAATAATATCCTAAAACCTCATAGTTAATGACTTCATCGGTAATAAACTTAATAAGAATTTAAAATGTAGCCAGATTAATAGTTAACAATTGTACATGATTTTGAATAGTTAACTATTGTACAAATATTATTAATTTATAGAAAAAAAATCACAAAAAAATAATCAACTAACCAATAATCATGAATCCCTATAAATTTTAAATAAAAGTCAGAAATTAACTAGCACGAAAACAGCCTCTAAAATTGTCAGATAAAAGACGTTCAAACGAAACTAAGAAGCAAATAAAGTTTTGAGAATCACTTCGAAATATGATGTTTCTCTAATGACGTACCTGTTACATCATTTAGGTAAATGATATTTTAAAATTCTCTGCAATAATTGAGTGAAAGTATAGGCATTATTAGCAAATTTCGCATTCAGATTCTCACAAATTGCTCACTTTTAATCCCAAAGTCATTTAAAACAATTGTTTGACAAGAGAAAGAAATTGAAAAGAATAGCTATTCAGTACAGATATTGAGTAGTACTCCATGAAACTATAGAAAAGAACAGTCTTCTACGTATAAATGACAGAGTATAGACCAATTGAATGGATATAGACTACTGCTACAGACCTTGACTATAACATTGGTTCAGTACTAAGGTTCTCTAAATAAAGTGAAACGGAAGTTTTAATTAGTTTAAATTAGTTTTAATTAGTTTAGCAGAGCGGAGATTAGAGCGGAGATTAGAGCGGAGATTTAAATTAGTTTAGCAGAAATGCAAAATCATTCCAACTGTCATAAATTATTATTAAGACTAGTGTACAGTAATGTCATCGCCAAAACTTGCTTACTAACATCAATGATAAAAGTCCAGTTTCATTTTATGCTTTACTAAATTAAAAATGTTTACCCAATTTATTTAACTGTTTCTGTACAAGCGTTTAATTACCGTATTACGTTTTGAAAGATAAATTTGGCACTTGATTTAACGGAAGCTAAAAATGGCGTCTAAAATGTTAAATAATCGCTCGTCTTCACTTCTTTTTCTATTCAGAAAAAATATTTTAAAAAGTTGTTTCGTCGTTCGTTCTCTTCATCTCTATCTCTCGCCCTCTTTCCATGACCTCTGCTCGCTGTTCAACTCCATTACCGACCCGAGCTCGACTCGCGACCTAACCTTCCGACCTCGCCCTCTCTCTTCTGCCGCCAACAACGCTACCACTGCGGCAACTGCCACCATCATCATTCCCGCCTTCCCTTTTCACGTCGATCATCCCTCCCTATCCGCTTCATACTTTTTCAATACATTCAAAATCCCTTTTATATTTTTTTTACAATTTCAAATCAATAACAATGTCCATCTGATGGATATAAGGCTGCATACAAAATAACACGCTAAAATTTTAGTTTGAAATTCGGGTTTGTTTTTTTAGAATTTTTGCGATTAGCTTTTATTGAAAGTATTCACGTTGAGGTGGATAGGTTAATTGGGTTCAAATCATTGCGGAAGAACAATATAAGCAAAGCATAAGGGTGCATTACATTACTCTTACCACTTTTAATAAAAATGTATACAAATTCCAGCGGCTGTACATAAATTTAAAGTTCATCGTTTATGCATGCATACGTTTGCGTATAAGAAAACATTAAACAGCAGCATAGGGAACAATGGAAGAATGGAGTCGCGGGAGAAGCCAGCCACATTTACTTTGAAGGAGGTGATTACAGGCTACGCTGATTTATTTAGTTTTGTTTATATTCGATCATATTATCTTGCACAATGTAACAACTTATGACTACCGTTAAATTTGTTTATTAATTAATAGGTAGACGTGCATAACTTACCCAGGGTACTGCTGGAAATTTCAAAATTCCGCTTAACGCTGTCACAAAACAACACCGAAACGAGAACACAAAAAAATGGGACCCCTCACGCACTATTGCCATTAACCGCCAGGAAGCTTCCCTGCTGCCCCTAACAACTTCTTTGCCCCAAAATGACTACTAAAAATACTAAACTCTCCGCCATTCACCGAGCATAGCCGTACCTTATAAATAAAAAGGCCCCTAGCTTCAATATAAAATTTTACGAACAACGTCATTTATCTATTTTTTGGTTATCTGCTTGCAGCGCCACCATTAATTCAATTACAACTTTCTCAACTAAATTCACCGCTAGGTTCGTTTGTATCAACAACTTCACACTATTATTAAAAGATTTTAAAACCATGGAAAAAAATTTACCATTGCCATTAAAAAAAATAAGTCTACTCAAACCTAAAAGAAATCACATAATAAATTAGTTTCCTTAAATTCCATTAGAATGATTACGGAATGCTTTCCTAAAATAATTACAATAAAATTTTAAATTTATTTGTGAAAATGTCTTGTGTATATGAACATTATCCTGTTTTAAGTATGATCAATGAACAAAATAATAACGACAGAGTTCATGAATACAACAATTTCGTAAACATCAATGGAATTACCCCCATAAATGTGTGTGTGACAAATTTAAGTTGTATTCAAATGGTTATCAACATTAGTAAACGTGAAATGATAAATTTAGTAATCACAGAAAATTATGAGTTTCTTTTCAGAACTTATTGAAATGATATAAATTGCATCTCATGTTAGTGAAAAGCTGAGACACAGAATGGATTTTAACGATACAGTTTTCTACGCCAATTAGGTTATCTAAATATTATAACCTACGTCAAATCAAAAAAATCAAAAAGGTTTTTTTAATATCAGTATAAATTAAATAAACCTTCGGATACTTTAGATACCGGTATCAGAAAGCAACGCCGACGCTTGAATGTTGTCTATGCTGGAGATCGACTTCCATTCCTTTTCACAGATTCTCTTCCACTGTCGTGATTTGAACTTTCACGGTCACGGCTTCTTTCTCGGTCTCGACTTCGGTCTCTGCTTTTTTCTCGACTTCTATCTTTCTTGTATGAACTTTTGCGGCCTCTTCCACGAGAGTGAGAACGAGAACGGCCTCGAGAGCCAGACCTTGATCGCGACCGGGACTTGCTTCTTCTATTGGAACAAAAACATTAACACTAAAAAAAAAGAAAACAAAACGTTTTTTAAATTATAACTAACCTTGGAGAGCGACTTCGACGACGTTCCCTATCCCTTGAACGACTGCGAGAGCGAGATCGAGAACGGCTGTAAGAACGACGTCCTTTTCTCCTACAATAAAATTAAAAGATGTCTAGTTTTTACAAACATCAACCAGCAACACAAATTTAATACTAAATAACGACGATTACTTTGGACTGCGGCTGCGTGAGCGCTTGCGACGATCGTGTCGGCCACTGCCGTAATATGGTGAACGATGAATAGCCTTTTCCTTCGTTCTCATTTCACTTGGAGCTACAAGTACACAAATTATAAACCATAGTAACAATCAATACACCTTTAGCATAAATTGTAACTCACTTTTTCGGTCGCCTTGTGCAAACTGAATTTCCAGCTCCCTTCCATGATAATATGTTCTGTCCAAATTATACATCGCATCTTCGGCATCACGAACATCCTCAAATGTGCATCTGGTTAAGGCTTTTACTAAACTGTCTTTGCTATTTGCTAAACAATGATTATCCACCTAACTTTGAACAGTCTGTCAATTCTAAATATTCAGGTATCTAAACTTGGCTGCCCCCTTCCATGTCCATTATAATAGTTACCGCATATATCGATTTGTATCCGCAACTACTAAACTAGCAAGATCACAAATCGATACTTTGCAAATTCCGTGATATACAAATACAGCTAATTTCGGTAGATAGTGCAACTTGAATTTTCAAACCCCACAGTGAGATGTTGGCTTTAGCTTGATTCGAGTTCCTAACAAACTTGAATGACTTATGCAGCCGAACCAATTTGCTTGCCACTTTCAGGAAATACAGAACCCCAACAGAAGCTTTGCTACTTTAGAGACGACTTTTGAAGTCACGTCTTTGGTTTTCTCTTTTGTCTTTTCTTTCATCTTTTCTTTACTTTCAGTTTTTCACCCCTTTTTCTTTTTCACCCAAATTAGTTGCATCATCATCATGAACACACACCTTTGTCTCAATGAGCAGTTAACAACTTTTAACCTTGAACTTGACTTTCAATTCTATATAAAACCAAATGAAAACAAAGCATTATTGTATATTCTAGTCCAATTTTAAGTAAATTCGACCAGTCCGAGACTATTAATAGTAGAACCTTCTTATAAAACGTGAATATTTTTGCTCTGCAAACCCTAATTAAAAGTATAACTTTTTTAACAACTATATTATTTAACTGACAACACTAAGTTCTAAAACGCTGCATCATCACTAATTGATTAATACACTGCGGTGAAATCACAGGAACAGCCAGTTGAACTAATCGAAAGGATATTGTATGTAAGCAAAGCCACGAGGGCGCCTGGTGTAGTAATCCACTGGGATATAAACATCGCTTATGGGACCGTATTTACCAAACATGCTTCGTATCTCCTCAACTCTGTATTAAAAAGTAAAAAAATAACTTTTGACCACCAACATGCCAACAGCAGAATAATTCGTGTTAAAACATATAAATCATAGAATGAAAAGAACAAAGAACTTGAAAACTGATACATGATTTGTCACTTGTAAAATTTGAAAGCTTACAAACTAAGAAAAAGAATAGCAGCACAAGCCTAATGCCAATTCCCGCGCCAATACAATGAATATGGTCATTTACGTCGAGGTGTTAATAATTATGTAGTTTATACAAGTTGATCATAAGTATTCATGCTAGATGAAATATTTAGGAATGTGTTTCGTATAATGGCTGTATTTTGCGATTACAACTGGTTAAGGGATTTGCCGCATTGACTGAAGCACGTGCTATTGTCTTTAGCCATAACAAAAATTATTTATGGCTCAGTTATCATTAATTCTTAATAATGTTACAAATTAATACCTTGCTCCTTCGGGTACATTCCTAATGTATAACGACGTATTTGGTGGTCTCGAATAACGAGACATTTTGATGGTTTATAGATGTAAATTAAAATCTTCAATGACTTCTGAATTGACTGCCGAATTTCGGTATCATACGTCGTTGCCCTCAAATGAATAAACACAGATGGCAAATCCGAAGTGTCGAATGTCGAATTCACTTAAGGATAGATGTATTTATAGATTTACACGTCAGTATAACAATAACTTTCTATGACAAATGGTCTATACGACGATTGATTTTAAAAATTGTGCAGGTAATCTGGTTTAGATATTGAGGATCAATTGACGCAAGCGCCAAATATCGGAGGTGCTGATTAATTTGTGAATACAAACTTTTGTTCTAGAGTCTGCGCCCTTCAATCAATATACAGTATATCTCAATAAGGCACATTATTAATATGCGATTTATTTATTTTAATAATAAACAAATTATTGTAATATTGGTTTGCAAGTAATTTTTTAGACGTGAGCTGTCTAAGGCGAGTTACTAAAGGCAACAAAATCTTGAACTATGCTATAACCATCAGTAGTGTTACGTCGATTAGCCGTAATACAGTCAAGTTATTTTTTTTTTTTTAATTTTGAGGATTAGGAAAAAAGATGGCGGCAACCTTGGGATTCGTGGTTCGTCCGATGGGTAAATTAAAAACTTTTATAATCCTTATTTTTAGAATACTATAATTTACAAAATTCTAAATCTTAATGAGAATATGCCCTTGTAATAACTACAATTTAAATGAGCAAATATTTTGTGTTAGACCTTGAAACCCATTTCATCAACGTAGCATAGTAAAAACTACCCGCATTATAAATTTAAATAATGGTATTTTTAATCCACATGTTCAGTTGCAAGTTTTACTTATAAAATTGTAAAAATAAGAATCTCTTTTTACAGTGCAACGATTTGGTGTACGAACATGTTACACTGCGACAAGAGCTAATATGAAGATTAATAAAGAGACCCGGGTTATCTGTCAAGGTTTCACGGGCAAACAAGTAAAGTAAACTTGATTATTTTGTTTTACCAATATAAATTAACAATACCGTATTTTATATTAACTTTACAATTTAGGGAACATTTCATTGCAAACAAGCATTAGAATATGGAACTAAAGTAGTCGGGGGTGTATCGCCTGGTAAAGGTGGCCAACAGCATTTGAGTTTGCCTGTATTCAATTCCGTGAAGGAGGTATGAAATTTAAATACAGTAATTTATGAGTTCATTTCAGTTGTATTTATAATTATTTTTAGGCAAAAAATGCAACTGGTGCTACCGCTTCAGTAGTTTACGTGCCACCACCCGGAGCTGCAGCTGCAATTCTCGAAAGTATTGAAGCTGAAATGCCGCTTGTAGTTTGCATTACTGAAGGAATCCCACAGCAAGACATGGTGAAAGTTAAACATCAATTAGTTCGTCAGAACAAAACACGTTTAATAGGACCTAATTGTCCTGGAATCATTAAAGTAATTATAAAACAGGGTGACAGCAATAGCATTATGTACTTTTCTATAATAACTATTGTGCTGTTGAAAATGGTTGCAGCCTGGAGAGTGTAAAATTGGCATTATGCCAGGACACATTCATCAAAAGGGAAAAATCGGTATTGTATCGAGATCTGGAACTTTAACTTACGAAGCCGTCCATCAAACAACTCAAGTTGGACTGGGGCAAACCCTCTGTATTGGAATTGGAGGTGATCCATTCAATGGAACTAACTTCATTGATTGTTTAGAAGTATTTTTAAACGATACAGAGACTAAAGGTTGGCTATTCTCTCTAATAACTGATATTGTAGTGTATTATAACTTTTCAGTCTTTAGGAATTATTCTAATCGGAGAAATTGGTGGAGGTGCTGAAGAAAAAGCTGCCGAATACCTATCTAAACATAACAAAGTACTGTGATGCAAAAGATTTTGCTTTCAAAGTTTTAATCTTTATATCACGGATGTTAGGGAGCAAATTCAAAACCTGTAGTCTCGTTCATTGCCGGCCTTACTGCCCCACCTGGTCGACGAATGGGTCATGCAGGTGCCATTATATCCGGTGGAAAAGGAGGAGCTCAAGAAAAAATTGCTGCTTTACAAGAAGCTGGAGTGGTTGTTACAAAGTCTCCTGCCCAACTGGGAACAACTATGTTGCAGGTAAGAAGTCATATGATTATGCGATTTCGTTTGTTGGTTTTTAAATTTTTTTAATCATTCTATAGGAAATGAAAAAACGTGGAGTAGCTTAAGATAGCAAATTACCGATTATTAGTCAAGTCTTGACTTTCTGTAGATGGCTGATGCCTTTATCAAAATTCTTTAGAGATCCCATAATTATGAACATTCTTCCACCCTTTACTTTGCAAAAGCTAAATTCTTGTTTAAATAAATTGTGCCGTTCAAAAAAATAAAATATTGGAGATTGTCACTTAATTCACATTTTGACTCATTTTATTTTCACACAATACACAGATGTTTCTGTTTTGTAATGTTATGGTAGTCGATAGATTTTGTCATCATTTGATATTTCTATTATCGGTCAAATTACTCTAGACGATATAGGAGATGTTAATATCAAATTGGGCTATTTTATAATAAACGCAAAATTAAGTTGGGAAAGGGCGGAAATTGAACTTGTAATTCTACAATATCGGAATAATTAATCCTGTTTTACAAATTTCGATACAGGCCATCAATTTTAACCAAAACGTGGCTCTTTGCGACAATATCTAACTCGAAGTTGTGGTTTTACAAACATCCACATTATTTTCAATAAATGCACCGCATGCAAAAAAAATTTCAATCACAAAACTCCACAATTATCATAGTACCACCTGTATTATTTTCGCACATGCTAACTGTTGATAAATTTTCATATAAAAATAAGTTCTCGTGAAAATAATAACCAAGTTATAATCGAATATCTATCTTTTTACAAACCACGCACACGCACGCTCTCAGCAATTCAACGGTGCATTACAATGTCGTCAGTAAACAATATATTTTTACCGATATAAAGCGCATCAGCAAGTTTCAACAAAATTTACAAACGAAGACATAGCTCTTAAACATAAACTTTTGTCACTTAAGATAAAGAGATCACAACTGGGCTTTTAAACAAGTCACAAGCATTCTAAATTTTGAAATTTGTTGCCTACATGTCATATTAGACAACTTACTCTTGTTAAACAATACACCCATGATTTCCATTGGTGAACAATTCTTACGCCATTAGAATACAATGTTGTAACAACTTGCTGTTACGCTGCACATCAGAAACTTATTTCTCAATTTTTTAAACTTCCTGAGCCAATAGAAGGAACCGGGTTAAAATTTTATATTACCAACGTCGACATCACAAATGATGAAAATCTCATCAGCATAAAGTTTTTCAATTGTTAATTATTGTGTGCGATTTAATCTTGCACAAGCAGAAACTAGAATAATCTACAATATGTCTTAATCTTTTTGTTGGGGTGTGGAGAAAACACCAGATATAATATCTAACAACTGTTATAATCTTGAATAAGAATGAAAGAAATGATAGAAAACGCGGCGCTTACTTTTACGTGCAAAAATCGCACTTATAAATTGCTTTTCTCTTAAATCTTATCTTTAACTTTAACTAGATACTGTAAATGGAAACTTCTCATCCAGTTTCCAAAATAGCCATATTCTCTTTAAACTGTCACTTTTTTTTTTGTTTCTTCGAACAACAATGAATAATAATGAATGAAAAAGAAGTTTTACGATACAGCCCCAAATATTATGAGCGGAAAAAACTGAAAATATTGAAGAAAGAAATGGGGAGAAAAATATGAAAAAAAAACAACCAATAGCCCATCATAAATGCTGCAAGGTAATGTGCTTGTGTACTGAAACGTTGTTTTGACTGGCTTCAATAACATGTGAAAAGTACTGCAAATTAGTACTCTTTCACTCGTCCACCATCACCCTCCGAAACGAATCGTTTTCTTCCTCTGAAAATTATCAAAATTCGTTGTAATAATCAAATACAGTTCCAACCAGCATCTGATACAATTAAATCCCCTATCACACTATGGTAGAAATAAATGAAAACATACCTGGATGGCAATTTCTTTACAATTTCCTCGGACATAAATCCTGAAGAATGGCACTTGCCCACAAACCTTTCTAGTATAGTGTACGCGTTAGGGACGTCAAGACAAATATCTGGCATTGATTCGTAAACCCGTTCAAATCCCTAAAAAATTGTAACCAATAATACAACTTATTAAAAAAAACCACTTCTTCAACATTATTTAAATAACTAACCCGGGTCATTTGATCCGGAGTGATTATAACCGCAGCATACAATGATTTGAGCAATTTGCAGACCAAATCGGCCGTTCTTTCGTTCATATCTTCCAAAACCATAACGATTGCCTCATACACCAGCTCATGATGAAAATGAGGCACCTCCAAGTCATTTAAACATCGTGTCGCTTCCACAGTATCGCCTGACGATATATATTCTTTCAATAACAAAACCATCTACACAAACAATTCATAATAGTTTTTAATAAAAAAAAGTCATTTATCAACTGACATAACCATTACTTTTTTAATGAGGTATTTGACAGGACGTGTGCCGCCACCAACACCCCAAACATTGTCAAGCCTCACCAGACCATGTTTCATACTTAACAGGACATCCGCCCTTTCGATAGCGGTTCTAATAAATAATATTTAATAATCAGATTAAATCATTCTGTTTATAAAGTAAAATAAGTAGCATTGAAAAGTTTTACAAGTCGATGACACATTTACATAAACTTGTAAAAAAAATCATTCGATATCAATTATTGCTGTCAGCATTAAAATTGAAAATAGCAAACTGTGCTGATGATATTTTAACAATGTAATTTTCAACTTTTCAAGATAAACAAATACAAACAATAGTAAAATATATAATTTCGTTCAGATAAAGGTGATTTACCCTGCAAAATTATTGTGTATTTGTTGAAAAAGAAATATTATTAAAGGCAAATAAATAATCGCTATTTAAGTTAGTGACATTTAGCCACTACAAGTCATGACATTTGGTTGCTTAAAAAATCAAAAGATGTTTACACATTCAAGTTTCTAAGGACAAACTTCAAGGTAATCAACTTAAAAATATTGCGCGTAGTAAAAATATACAAATTCCAAATGCACAGTTGAGATTAGCATCAATAAATATTATCTACGATATCAGATAACATAATTATATTGAATTACAAAAAAGTCGAAAATATACTTGTTAAATAAATTCCAATCGATTTTAACTTCAACATGGTAATTAACAAGTTCTTTAAAACTTACTTGGCATATTCGCACTCTAACACCCCTTTGTACTCAGCCAGGAATTTCGGAGGAAGGCAATCATCAGCTACTGCTCGTGCAATAAAATTGCCCAAAATCTTTAAATAAAACATTAAAAATTAAATTACTAATAACACTCAAAAAGTGACCAATATCAGCTTCTGACATACCAAAGGAGCTTCAGGAGTGTCCAACACAATATCGGATAAATTTCTTAGTAAATAGTCAAAACCTCTAGCGATGTCGCTTTGTGTCAGAAGATTAGGATACAAATCAGAGATCAAAACCGACGTTTGTTCTCTATTGGAAGGTTTCCTTTCCATAGCCAAAGAAATAGAAATCACAGGAATGCGCAACTTACGTTCCCCAAAATTCAATTCAGACAGGGACATCTATGGTCAATAGACATCATTTAAATCAACATTTCCTACTAAATATTAGAAGAACCACGTACAATAACTTCTCTAGTTTCGCTGTTCTCGAAATATTCGAGCAAAATTGATTCAACGTTCTTGGAAATTTCTTCATCGCTCAACTCCGGGCGTAACGCCGCTAGAACATAATTGTCCTAACAAATGTAAACAAATACATTTAAATTTAATATTCCAATAATCCATTTTTCAATCTCAATGAAGTCTTACCTGACTATCAGAATCGTAATTTGGATCGCCTGGGTTTTCGTTATCTCCTTCAGCCAACATTTCACTTCCTGGCTTTCCCCAAGTGCCCTTTCCACCTCCACCACCTGCAATAGACATAAATAACCTATTAGCTCAAGTAAATGCAACGGTTTTCACTTTCAATCTTGTTCACAATGCACACTATCAAGTCATTAATGTTAATGAGTATGCTATAAAATATTTAATACCACTACAATCGTTTGCAAAAGTTGATCTAACGGGTTAATTAACAATTCCTCAAATACCATTGGTATCAACTACCTGTCAATTGTAACAAAAACAAACTAGCGCAATAAAAATATAACAATGGTCACAGAAATACCAGGAATTACGACTTTTACATCCAGTAATTACGATAGTTATTAAACCATTTTTCCAACTAAACTGCTTTGTGTTCCTCTTTAACCAGAGTTCAATGGCTTTTAGATCGATGAAAAACTCCTCCGTACAATTTCCATTTAAATCTAGAATAGCATCAGCCAAATATTTTGAGGTTAATTCCAATCGGAGTAAATCGTGGGTGGAAGAAAGCATTCTATGAAAGAAGCTTTCAGTTCAATACACAACACTACAATTTACATCAAAGGCACAGTAATTCAATTTGTATTATTTTAATGGAGAACAGGTACTCCCATGCATTATGTGCACAGTAATTCACGTCAAATACAATGCCACTTATTTACATAATAATATGATAAGCATATATTTAATGATAATTTTACAAAGAAGTTTTCCATTAAAATAAAACAATGATTGGCTTAGTTTCTAAAAGCTTCAAGCAATTTCTATAGGTAGATAGAAATTTTTAATTTACTTTACATAATACTTTTGTAAGAATTAATTAAAAATTTCGAAACTGTAAATTGCCATTGCCACTTTTTCATTCGCCTTTCCATCTTTTAATTAATTCCATCAACTGTTAATAAATATAAAGTGACTTGAGGAGTCGGCATTTTGACCATAAGAATGAGAAAACTGCAAGTCAATTTTTTTCATATCAAACTCACTTTTAAACATTATTGTTTAAATAAGCTTCATTTTTTTAATTTATCACAAGTATCATCTCTACGTGTGATGAAAAGTGCTTATGCTTGCCAAACTGTGCATTGTTTTACGTCGCTAATTACAAAAAAAAAAGCAAAACAATAATTGAAAGTTCATTAACATGTATTGTTGTGTTAGTTGCGTGTCATAGAGCATATTAAATCTCTGATTACTAACGAATACCAGTTTTGTTTCCAAATTCGCTATGGCAACCAAATGCAATGGAGAACTTATGATACTGAAATCCATAAATATTAAAAATAAACAACACCATATATCAGAGATTATTATTTAAGGTAACTAGCATCTTAATAATAATCTCAGTAAAGTACTAATACCATTGGTGCTGGTATTTAATTTAGTAATTTTGCTCCCTCTTAACGATATAAGTAAAGTGCAGTATAACCATTAACTTAATAGCTTCAGAATCATACCGATTAAACGATTACTGTATACTAAAATTATATTCACCTAATAGTGATGCAAGTATATAATCCCAATTGTTTAATCAAAATATACATCCTAACACAAGTCAATAACCCTTTGCTGTGTGTCTGGTTCCTTTTGACGTCACCTGATACTCTGTTTTTCACTTCTTTATTTATGTTTATTTTTATCTCTTATCAAATTCAATTTCAAGCACTTAATTGCCCAATGAACCCCATTCGGAAATGATCTACGCAACTAAGACCTCTTAGAAATTTTCTAAAATTTAATTACCAACTAAGTTAAAATTTGATAAGACCATAATAGCATGTAATATTTCATAGTCAATACAACTATAAATGTAAGAAGTTAACCCAGTATTTGTTAATAAGTAAATACTACGTGAAAATTAGAATGGGAGTTTACGTAAACAAACCGTTTATTCGGACTACGTGTGTGCTAAATACTATTTATTCCACGTACTTTAAAAGAAACTTTCATAAGATTTATTTTAAATATAGCATAATTTTGCAATTAGCCAATGACGTACAACGTTGGTCCACAAATACTGTACAATATCATCATACATGACATAAAAAATCATCCCAACAAATGTAAACAAAGAAATAACCTCGTCCATTTACTGCAGTTTGGAAGTTATCTAGACTCGATTAACAACAATTTAACGTAAACAAAAACATTGCCATCTTCCGTTTACTCAACATATACACACCCAACATAAACTAACTGGAAAATCACAACTGCCACTTCAACAGTCCCATAGAAATCAACTATATTTGATACTTTTATTATCAATCGATCACATGCTGTATAAAAACAAAACATGTTATCAACTTATCAAGAATACTGTATACTATAAACCATGCTAAATGTTAACATTGCTTTAATGTTAACTATTAATCATGTGTCACGTAAATCAACAAGCAATTATTTAACCATTAAAAAAGTTTTAAAAGTCGATTTTAAACAGAAACTGTTTCTTTGATTTCAGTTCATCATACTCGACAGTATTTACATTGTCACCGTTCTACATGTAACAAGTAAAAAAAAACAGTATGCATTTTGATTTCGACGTCGCCAATGGTCAGCAGTCAACGTTTTATCAAGCATGACTTTCGGATGATTTTTTTTTTCTAATCTTTGTATGTAAATACGGTGGTGAACCCCACGACTGAGTTTTGTAAACGCTGAATTAGGTCAAGCTTTCAATGCTTTTGTATAACCCTCAAACCAACATCCATTATGTTTACCTTCATAACCACGTAGCTCTCCTATTATTGTAACCCCCTCTTTTCTCCTTCCTAAAAACAGTACAGAAAACTAGAGTCTGCATTCCATGTGCAGTGCATGCAACTTGCAGAAACCTCAAAAAGTACAGTACAGCAAAATAACTAAAACGATAGTACAGTAGTCGAATGGAGAACTACCACTACTTTCAAAAAATTAAAGTACTGTACACTGTACTACTCAAAATTAACAATCATAAACTAACGTTTTATATTAAATGGTTCATTATTTAGGTAAAAATTGAGCAATTATTTTCAAAACTTTAAAAATTGACACCCTTTTAACTGTACAGTATTGTTAAAATAACCATTACATCAGTTTAACTATTAAACTCCGACTTTTAGCCTCCATGGGTACAATTTAATTTCTACTTGAGCCTAATAAAAAAAAATGCAAACTTTCACTTTACATATGCTATTATTCCATTATAGACAACTCATGATTCAGCCGATCTACTTTTATTTTTTTTTTAAATTCAATAAATTACCCACTTTCAAACGGAAAGATAAGCGAGAATTGTGACTCAGTAGTAGCATAACTGTTTCTTTTAACAATAGAAATCCAAAAAATGACTTGACTAAATTTATTTAAAAAAAAAAAAAAAACAAAGCTAGCTTAATTCTATTCCGTCTCACTAATCCGAATTATACCAGTACTTACTAGACTTCTACAACAAATTCGTTTTTGCAAGCAACTGAATCCTGAATTCTTTATAATGGTACCGGTATATCTTAGTTATGTTACAGTACATCGTCTGGCAATCCATTTACAAAACAATTGAGCAATTTAACATATCACATAAGAAACAATATAATTTATCAAGTCTACTTCAACCGGAAACAGCATTTATAATCCACTACAATAAATCCAAAGTCTAGAATTCTTGATTGATGCACGTCTATAGGATGATACCCTACGCTATACCAAATTTAAAATTTAGATTTACCGTATTTTATCAGTCTTTATTTTTGTATACTGTAGTAAGCTACTCTTTAAATCTATACATACTAATTAATTTAATCGCCAATAAATCTTTGTTTCCCCAAACCAGTAGTAGTTTTCAAGATGATGCCATGGGATTTCAAAACAACCAAACCATGCACATCAACATAATTCTCTTCGCAATGCAAGCTAAGCTTATTTGACATTTGTTAAGTTTCTTAATACTGTATATTACAGTCAACATCGTACAACTTTAATTTTACATACTTTTTTAACTTTGAAGTCAACAGAACCATTAAAAGTAGAACATGAGAGTATATTTAACATTAAATCGACCTTCATTATGTACAATAATTAACAAAGCGTACAATTTTTTTACAACACTTTATAAAAAATAGCTTTAAGCTAACTGTTATTACTGTACAATATTTTCAAAAGCCATTCTAACTTAGTAACACCAGAACAGATAATTTCGTAATAAAAACAGATTAATAATTTAAGTCTAAAACCGTACATGTAAAGCCGGCGTCAGTAGCTACAAACTTAACGAAACAGTTTCGGGTCCTTTAATATTTTCAAGGTTAGTCATGCCCTCTTTTTCACCCTCTACTAATTTCTATTAACTGTGTACAAGTAGTAACACATCCCAGCAGCTGTAAGCTGACTTGGGTTTCCATAACAGCCCTTACTACCCAGCTGGTTGGTTGCCTAGGAAACCTAAATATTCCCATCACTTGATTCAATTCAATCCCTCTGCTGTACAGTATTTTTCGTTTTTCTCAGATTATGATAAACACAGATTAAATTTCAACACAGAATTATAAATCCAGATAATTTAAATATACAATCTAATTTCAATTCAAGCATGCATTAGTATACAATACGGTACGAGTAATCTAAATGGTTTCAATTACATGAACTGAGTCTTATGGACTTTTGAGTTCATATTTGTGATCCTAGTTTTAATATCGTACTGTAACTTAACAGTACAGTATATTTCTTAATCAAACGTGTTGTTGAAATCAATATTGTACTTGATTTCTTATTTTTTTTAATATTGTAGCCTTATTCTTCTATCAACTGAGCAGCATGATAATCCACTTTTAACGGTACTTATCGTTTCTAATCAAACAAAATAAACACTAACCTTATCGTAAAGTGTTTTCAGCATTTAACTTAAGTTATAAGTTTGCAATGCGCCAATGATAAACAACAACAAAAAATTGTTTTACTTTTTTTTGTTAACTTATCAGAGTGTCCGTATAAACTCAGCCAAATCTATAAATTATCTCCGCATTGAAATTTACAGTGAGTTTTAAGAATTTTTTGGCAAATTTACAACAGTCCAAAGTTGTTTAAACTTTTTCTTTTTAAAGTACAGTAAGCAGTTTTTTTCACTTGTAAAGACATTAAACCTAAATCTATAAGAAAATATCCTTTTATACTGTAAAACACATTTAGTTACATGATCGACTTTCATTTATTACTTTAAAATTTTAGGTAATAATTACAATATTTTAATTAGTGTAATATTTATTTTATTACCATTAAATTACTGTAAACACGAAAAAACATTTCCTTTTTTTGCTGCAGAAATCAACACGGCAGTTCCCCTAACTATTACACCCTCCCTATTATTAAACTAACAGCCATTTACTTAAGCAGTTCGTATTTTTTAACACCCACCCCAACTATAACGCACTCACCCTTAAGCCATTAAGCAGAGTTCATTTTCAAGGATAAAGGGGTACAAAAGGTAGCATCAATACTAATGGAAAGTCGATATTAACCGCATACACAAGATGGCGCTACAGTGTGAAGAACGGTTCAAGGTGAAGGTCAAAGAGATGCTTTGCTCAACAACACAGAAACAGACTACACTAAACTGTTTTTCGCCCAATAATAACCAAAAACCATAATATTTTCAAATGCATACATCTGTACATAATTGCACTTAGTTATCCATTAATCAAATTTTTTTATTAAAAAAAAATAGTTCCAACAACCTAGCATTATATCACTGACATTTCAACTTAACAATATTCCAAAGACATCTTTTGTTAAACCCAACTAATGTTATGAGCCAACCATATTTTAAAACCCATACTGCAAAAGAACAAGTCTAAAATAATATTCAACTTAAATTATATTTAATTGCTATAACCGTCATGGTTAATCTGTGCATCGAATTCGTTATATTATCCAAAGAGAAAAAAGGGTACTTGTTTTCTACAAAAATAAAAACTATAAATAAATTTAAAAAGCCTAGTACAGTACGTTATCTTCCCTGGGAATTAACTACCGTACAGTATACTGTATTTAACCAAGCACAAAAATACAAAACAAAAACAAGCGTAATATATGAGCAACAATAACAATGCCACTAAGTTTGAACGCAAACCACGCCTACGCCCGGTGCTCACTATATATTTGTTTACATTGCAGATGCCAGTTTCTACTACTGAACTGCACTTTTCTTAAACATACTTGAAATGGTTTAAAATAAACTAACATGCGGATTAAACCAACTGTTAGTAAACACGATCTTTTGTCGCTTTCTCGTAATAAACAAAAGCAGTAGTAAGGTCTTATTCGGTGGTATCGTATTTTACAAAGCAGTTAATGAATTTGCGATGGTTTAACCCAAGGTTGAACCAATAAAACAACCACCGTTTATGATTCATACTTTTCCATTCCGATTTCAATTATCAATACCCACCATATGTCAATACTAATATCAAAATAAAACAGTACACAACTAATTTAATGTGCAATTGTAATGATAAACCTGCAGTCTTTTAAACTTAACATCACAAATATCTTGTATAACACAACGCTGCAAGAGAAAAATCATCCTTTTTCATAATTACTTATTGATTTGTTATTGAAGGTGTCAGTGATGCGCATCGTTTAGATTTCCTTAACAGCAAAGATATTTTTCTACTTGTTCAATTTTTACACGCAACTAGTTTTTAAATAGCACAGTTGTTGCTTAGAAGATATTAATTCATATTTTACAGTACTGTAGATCACGATGATCACCAACTAGTTAAAAAAAACCATACCATATCACTAAAAACCATCATTCAGCATCCCATCTATCACTGCAATTAATTATTTAGAAATACAATAATAACATGCAAACTACAGTGCAAAATTTAAACTGAATAATCCATTTGAAACATTAATGATCACCGCTGACATTTAATTTGCAGTTGCAAAAACTGATTAACTATTAAAAGAATTAACAGTCTCTTCTCAAACACCAGTCTTAAACTTTCCCTTACAGTACAGTATTAATTTAAGTACAAAAAAGTAATTCATTTAAAATCAAACGAAAATTTACGCTTCGTAAAACAATGGTTACAAACTATTAAGCAAAATTATTGATGCAAAACCAATTGAATTTAAAGGGGAAAAAATGATGTGGGATAAATTCGTGCCAGTTAAAAACCCCTAAGTGAGCCCTAGTGTTGTTCCATTGTATTGCAAACGATTCATTGATTTTTTTATCATCCAAATCAACCTGTTTTCATGATGAAAACGTCGGTCAAGGTCACTTTCTGTGCATCAAGTTCTCCTTATATTATTAAAATTGAACGACATTTACACTCCTTTGCATTGCCTAGGCTAACATCACTCATGGTAAACAGACATTCCAATATAAATTTCAATGCATAAAAATTTTATTTGTAAATTCCAATCTTAGACTGCTTAGAACATACTGTACTGTAAAATGTCAATCGTTCATTTCAACTTTTATCGGATTATTACACTATCATCAGTATAAGGCCCTTATTTAATGGTTGGTAAATCGTAATTGAATTCGTAATCGTCTATTGAATTTTCAACAGAGAATATTTTTAACTTGATCACAGATACATAGTGTATGTATTTTTATCCATCAATACTGTGTGTTAAATTTATTTATGAAATAGCAGCAAACAATGCTAGATTCTTCTAAGAACACGAGGTCTAACTGATGTAAAGGTCAACACAGTCTCAAATTTAATATCAAAGCTTCTTTATTTTAAGCTTATCCGACGGCTAGAATACTAATACAGTACGACTACAAAATTATATTTACATTTTAATATTTGTTACTCTAATTTGTTTAACGTTATCAAAAACGGTATTTAAAACAACTAAATTAAGATCAGCTGTTTCAATCAACAATGGATTTGTCATAAAATATTAAATAAAAACCAGCATTTTTGCAACGTTGCTTCAGTAATCATTTTAAAACAAAATAAACTAGAATTTAAAATCATTTTAATGTGAACTATCGAATGTGTGTCTGCTCTAAGTCAAATGTGGTTTTAAACCTTGGTCTAAGAATAGCCAGGGTTAATAACGTTATAATTGTTTATTTCAGTCGCATTCTCCAGCATTTTAATAAAAATTTCTTTTAAACAAAATTATTAATACTGTGATATCAATACCTTTCTTTGGAAGTCCTCTGCCAAAACCATTCCTTGATTTTCGACTGTTTTTCAGTAGTCTAACAGCTGCTGTACTGCCTGCCGTGATGGTTGCACCTTCTCCGGCAGGGGTCACTCCATTTGGTCCATTTGCCACTGGTGATGTTCCCTGCAAGTTAATTATAGATCTTTTGGCTTTCTTTTTAATTCTTCCATCCATATGATTTCCAATGGGTTTTCCGATGAAATTATCGTAATCACCACCGATGGCCGCGTCGTTTGTGCTATTGCCATCACTTTGGCTGCCATCTTCCTCGTCGGGAAAATCCTCCATTTCTGGATTGCCATTAATGTGCAACATTTCAACTTCACTGGCCATTTTCTTCTTATTTGATAATAGTTTATTTGTCAAAAATTACTTAATATTTTTTAAATCACAAGAGATTTAAGTGCCCAAAAATAAATGGGTTTTGTTTTGGTTCTTTTTTTGCAAAAAAAGATGCACACGCACGATGAACACAAACACACAATGGTAAACAAAAACAAAAAAGTTTAAGCTTCCTTTTCTAGAATTTTGAAAAACCCTTTTAAAAAAACGATTAGCAAATTAGTTTCTAGATTTTTGTGGGAAATTATTTTACAAAACGGTAATGTGTGACAAAATTGAATCTTCAAATAATTTTATCTACAAACAACCAACGACGACGACTGACAAAAAGTGCTGCGGCGGGTGCTGGCGTTGACAACGGCGGCCAAAAACAGCGAAGGATGGAGCCTCCTCCAAAATTTGCTTACTTTAAAAGTATTTTGTTCGTTTTACATTGACAGTAGCAGGAAGAACTAGATCACAAAATATAACCGATGAAATATGTAATATAATGATAAAATGCAGCACACAATCAATCGATTGCGAAGAGTTGAAACTTTTGACAAAATGAAAACAATACAACACGGACAATCATACGCACATATCTGTTTTGTTTGTGTTCGACGCTGCACGTACGCCACTAGTTAGCCTCGAACGCTCTGCTGAGCTTATATTTACATCGTTTGAAAAAGGATAACTACAAATCAAAAAAGCAAAACTATAAATTAATATGTTAAAATACGATGAAATGACAATATATAAAAACATGTAATGTCAAGCTAACCATTATATAATAATAATGAAAAATGTTTTGTTATGATGTAAATATGACCTTGGCGCCTGGGGTTGAGATTATATTTACAGATCACGCCATGTTTGAATGTTTTTTTTTTTAAGTACGCTGTTATGTATGTTATGATTTGTCAGTCCAATTGTTATTATGTGTCCTGTCATCATTATAGTATCAGTTCAATTGATTATTACATGTATTTTTAAATAATTAATAGTTAGTGTAAAACCAATATCTTTAGATTAAAATTAAGGAGGGGGATCGCCGCATTGTTTTGGTTTTCCAAAAACAATCTAACCTGGCGATTAAAACTTATTGGATTGGTGAGTTATTCAACGTCACTTTGAACTGTACAAATACTTGTACAAAAGTTGACAATAACAATATTTTTGTAACAATCCAATTCGAATAAGTTATATAGAAATATCCAGACAAATTATACCTATTTTATTATTTTTTACTATAAATCGTATGCAATAAAATCTGATTTTGAATACTTATTACTGTATGTACAGTATAATTATTTTCAATTTACAGAAAATATTGAAAAATGATGTGGTGATAAATTCCAGCAGTATTATGGCTATTTACTTACTATCACAATATATTCTAACTAGTTTAATATTTTTTTTTTGCATAAACTTTAAATAAACAGAAAATTGTTACAAGTACGTTTTGATTTTGAATTTCCCACGCGCAAATTGCTTTGCAGGGATGTTGCGCCCTCTGCTGGGGGTCAGCTATGCGATTTAGTGAATCATTGATTCATTCTCAATTCAGTTGTTCATTTTATCGGTTCAGTCTGATTCATTCCGACTACCAGATAAACAAGACGTGTCACGTGACACTTCCATTTAGTGTTAAAAGTCATGAATGTGTTATTAGCAATTATCTTATATTTATTGAGTTTATAATTTCAATTTTGAGTTTACAATGGGAAAATCTGCTGGTGTTAAACGGAGGAGAACTAAGAAGTTTAATTATAATACTAATCGACGTCGTTTGTGGAAAAATTCGAAGAAATTACCACACATCAAATGGTAAGTACTCTACTATACAACTAACCACGTGCTTTAAATTCTATAAGTTTTCTTTATAAAAATCATAATATTAATAGCCAAGCTGTACGAGAAGCATGGGAAAGAGGAAAAGGAGTCGCCAGGAATCTTCAGGAAATGGGCCTAGTCGCCGATCCCAATAAAATTGATAGGATACCTTCGGCCAAAGTAAGTTACTAATGTCGGTTGTACTTGTTATTTATCGAGATTAAATTGGTCAATTAACGTGTGTAGGAACTGTTGAAACAAAGTGTTAAAAATATAAATGATGAACCCGTAACTAAGCCATCCAGACAGAAACTTAGAAAAGGATTCGTTGTTAATGGTAATTTAGATACCTGATTTGATCATATTCTATTTGGTACTTTCATAACAAAACTTTCATTGTATAATAGCTCTGGTTGAAGAAGCTTCTAAACCCCGAGAAACGACATTTCACGTGTCAAATGAAATCGGATATTTTGTAAAGTACATGGTTGAGAAATATGCTGATGATTACAAAGTAAACAAAATCATTCATTAAATTGCCTGAATTGTTAATATTGATATGTATATGTAGGCTATGGCTAGGGACCCAAGAAATTATTACCAGGAGACTCCTAAACAGATCAAAAGAAAAATTGAAGATCATAAAGTTTCCAAATATTTAGACGCAATGCGAGTAGCTAAGAAGAGAGAAAAATCTTCAGCTACTTCTGAATCTTTAATTTAAAAACGTATTATTTCTATTTTGTTAAACATTCAATAAAAACCTTCTGAATATAAAGCACTTATTGTCTATTATTTATAATTTAAAAAACTTACTTTATTTTACAGTAATATTGCGGGATTCGATTTGATTGTTTCGTTGATGTCCATATTGAAACTTTATCGACAATTCACCCATCTTTGACTTAGGAAATAAATTAGGGATCCATTCGATTATAAATGGAGTAACATCAGCACCGTTCTTGCCTTAAAAAATTCTAATATTTAATACCGACCCGATGGTATTTACTGAATGTCTGAACATACCAACTTTAAGAAACGTTTTTAATTCCAATGGTCTAATTGGTTGGTGTCTATCTTTGATCTTGTCATAAAGGCGAGAATCAGGTGGAGGTACTGGTGGTTCATGTGCAATGTATGTTCCATCCCGATTTTCAGTGAAGTAACGTGTAACTTCTAGTTGCATCTATATCATCTTTGTTTAAATAAACGTGAACGTTCTATATAAATTTCGTATATTACCTTTGGTGTATCAAAAATTTGTTTAACATGTAATAAATTTGTAAAATGCCATGAATATAAAATAAAAGCTCCAAGCGGTGGAATTCGGTCTCTGGTTATTACTGTTGTTGAATTTGGAAGCCTTCGCTTTTTACATCCGATTGAAAAGCGTTCTTCCAAACAATCGAAAAAAAGATTTGGTATAATATATGTTAAAGGTTCCGGATTACCTAAACATACCATTAAGATAAACGTTTACATCCATTGGATAATTAGTTTATAACTCAGATTTACCATCGAATTGATAATGCATCAATTCGTAAATTCTTTCAATTACACCATCCAACCATTGATGGAAATCTAGGTTCACATTTGCTTCAACTAACGTTTCCCCAGCTATTAAATTTAAATGAAATAATTATTACAGTATATAGCAACTTAAAATTCCATCGAATAATTGTTAAGTATTTTACGTACCCGGCTTTTTTAAATATATTTTGTGATCATGATTTCTCTTCTTTTTGCCATTTTCTGGACTTGATAACATATCAAAAATTTTATCTACAATTTATATCAACGTAAACGGTATGTTAATATCAGTTAAACGGGCAACAGTAACCTTAGTAACTAACCTAAATCGTCGTTTCGTGACTTCTTAGTTGGAGATTCAATCACAGCAATTTCGGATTGCTCTAACATCGTCATATTTAACGTTAAAATTGTTTCGGATGCATCATTTATAAAACTTTCAATGGTACTTTCAGGACCAACTAAACAATAAATACGTATTATTAAATGTTACGCAAACAATACTATACTATTAATTACAATTGCTCTCCATCTTAATATAATAAGAAAATTCTTCAGCCAATTTTTCATTACTGGCAAAAGCACATATACAGGCATAAAAATGTACACATCTTTTCTTCATCTCTCTTTTACGAATTGTACCTTCATGATCAGTCTAAGATGTTAAGAAAACATTAGAAAAATCAAAACTGCTAATACATTTAATGTGTTATACCTTAAAAGATCTACAACTGCAATAAAATCGATGTTCCACATTTTTATTAAACTTCGTCATTTCCATGCAAGTAAAGTGAACGTACCCCAGTGGCTGTCTTGGAGTTACATTGCATTTGACAACCATTGTATTTTTTGACACTCGCTGTACTGAAGGCCCTGTAGAATCAGTTGCCAATAACCAAATTGCTTGCTTAATCTCACTAGAAATTGGTAAAGAGTTCAGAACTGAATTTTTCAAAGATAAAGGTTGAGCTTCGTTGACACATTGTAGAGCTGACTTTACGTGTCGACACTGCTCGGCTAGAAAATCACTAGCTCCTAAATCTTGTCCAAAATCCAACGAATTGCACATTTCGGTGTAACATTTAGCTACGTTCAGTTTGTCATGGATTTCAATGACACTACCTTCGACTGTCAACAAAGGCAGTTGAACAAAACTACGAAAGTCAGGTCCACCGTCTCGAAGTCTGACTGAGTAAACCTCGTATGATACGTTCGTATCTGTTAGGATTTTCACAGCATCTGGACTCAGACTATCTTTATTGTCAGCAGTTGATAGTTTAAATGCAACTCCACAAGCTTTATTTTTGCATCTAACACAACGAGTACCGTTGAAAGTGCCACAGTTTGGACATTTTCGTACACCACGCATAGTGGGTTTACCCAAGTCGCATAGTAACGTCTTTGTTCTTTCTTCAATTCCTGCCATGATTTATGCTGTTAACTGTTTGTTAAACCTGCAAAATCATAATACGGTAATACCACATTTAGTATCAAAGCAATCAACCTTTATACAGTACAATCATGCTAAAACATTTATTACAAATCTCTTATTAATGCTATATAAATGTTAACTTCACAACTATTACCTGCTAGATGGTTATTTAAGTTAAAATTCATAATGACATTCGTATTTTCACATCCTATTTTCCTGGTTTTTCATCATTCATTAGAGAATCAAGAATAATATTAGGAATCAAAATTTAAGGATGAACCTAAACAGTAATTTCACATGACATTAAGAATCCAAGTAATAATCAATCCAAATTTTAATATCTAACCTTTACAATTTTATAACATTTCTTCTCTGCTTAGGTCCACTTCAATCATCAATTATTTTAATTGGAATTCATTTAATGTTTTAATATTGGGTTCTTGCTCCTTGTGTAGGTAAATTCTGGCAACCCAACTTGCAAATTTTCGTTTATTTCATTGCTTAATATTATTGGTCGCTACTGCTTTGGCTCTATGTTCATTGGTAAGCGTTAAAACCCGCTATTTTCGAAAGTCGTTATTATACTTTCAGCTGGTACTGTTATTATGCCGATGATCTAATAAAATGAAAGATTATTTTATACCTTACTGTTTATTAGAATCATTAATATTTAACATCAATAGAAAAACATAATGATGTCAACAAGTTACAAAATACAGTAGAATTTACAAAAACATCAAAATGAGGATCTAAAACTGACCAAACTAACTTTACCAAAATTATTTGAATTAAAGTACTTTATGTTTATGTTGTTTATTTTTAATAAACTTAAGAATCGCTTAATAAACTTAATCGCTTTTCAATATTAAAGATCTTGAATTGATCTATTAAAATGAATTAGTGTTGTTAATTACGGTATGTTCAGTATGTGTAGACCAAAACTGTTTTTAAAATGAGTTGTACCAATTTTTAAAAATACAAAAATAAAAACATTGTTTCTAATGTACAGTATTTTTTATTTTTTTCAAGTACTGATAGTATTGTACCTTTACTGCAATAAATTAATGGTATTGTCCATTTGTAAAAGGCACTTACTAAATTTTCGTAATAACTTAACAGTTAATAACTGAATAATTTATTAACAAGTGTAATTTTGAATGTGACTTTAATTTCTTTAAAGATACAGTATAATTAAGAATAAACTTAAACTTCAAAAAGTGAAAGTTTAAACTCTCTATCGGAATTGTATTTACAAATCCGGGATTTCCAAAGAAAAAATTTTAAAAAAAACTTAAATACTTCGTTAAATACTGTAACTTAAATGTAAAAATAACACTTAATAAATACTTATTACTATTATGGCATCCTTGTTAAAATATTTAATGGGTATAGTTACCATAATAATTATCATAATAGAAGACTGACATTAAACCAGCCAATTCCAGTTCTATTCAATGGATATACTTAATGCTTTTTACATGGCAATTACATTAAAGTAAATACTGTAAGTTATACAGTACTAAAAATACTTAAAGATGCACAGCTTTTACAACATCTTATCTAAAATATCAAATTAATGATTTTCATTATTTCACGTTGATTTTTAGATTTTTAAATATTTTTCCCACGCGTTTTGTTTGAATTTAACGAGTTCAGTACCACACAGATCTTATAATTACTTAGTGGAGTTTTTAACTTTGTTAAACTTTAATTTCAACTTTGGTGGGCCTCCCACTTCTCTTCCACCCTACTACATTTTTTTCCTTAAAACTCTCTCTTAACCAATCAAGCAAAAACACTCATAGTTTTTTTTTTTAAAAAAAAATTTCAATGTTAAAATTTAAAACGTTATGTTTACGTTATGTGTTATAGCCACAGGCATTTGAAAGCTTTAATTTTGTGCTTATAAACTTATATCCATTCCTTCAATGGTCTTTTATTTTACTCTTCTTACCCCTTCTTTTTTTTCTTTTCTTTTCTTTTTTTTTTACTTTTATTTCTTTCTTACTTTTTTTTTTTTTTTTTTTTTTTTTGGCAATTCAGCCAATTCGCTCTCTCTAATTGCTGTTACCCTGTCAGTTAACTAACGAAACTTATAATCACCGGCGCATTTACTTGTTGGAAAGCAATGAGACCCTTTATTAAGTATTTTGCATGTCAAACGCTATGCTAACAAAGTCATCATCCATTATTTAATTTTCTACATAACTCAAACCCATAGCTCTATGCAGTCATAACACTATAGCACAGGAATAACAATATAAAAAAAAGAGTATACAGTGAATATGAGTAAGAAGTGACTATAATAGTGGTTTAAAACTTTAAATCACAACACAGAGCAAAGAGGAAAAATTCTTATAAGCTTGGGAAAAAGGTTAGAGGTCAAATGAAGTTAAAGATCAAACCTTAGAGCGCCGCTTTCTCCCATTTTTACAATTAATATCGGTTGAATGTAGATACAACATATCAAAAAATAACTTTGCAACATTGTTTAAAAGGAGGAACAACATGCCTGTTTCCAATATATTTTTTGGACAATTTGTCTGCATTCTCGACGTTGGAGCTCTTTAAATTTCTTAGTATAAAATATACCAAAAAATAGATAAGCATCAAAACGACTGTTTATTTGTGTGTGGCCACGATACTTTTTTGTGTCATAATTCACATTACCTTAAATTAGTTCAGAACCACACAAGAATTTTATCTGAAAAATACTCAAATAGCTCATTTAATGTCAACATAATTGAAGTTTCACTAGAAAAATAAGCAACAATTTGGCAAAAGTTAAATGCTAAGCTCTTTTAAAATTATCCACATCAAACAATCTACTTATCTAATATAATAACCACACAGAAGATAGCCTATTTAGAATATACTGTAGCAATTTACGTATCAAAATACTGCAATAACAAAAATTAAACTTTAATTTTTTTTACATTTTTATTTAGCTTTTGAATTAGTTTTCAATCAGATAACTTTAACAGTTAAAATCTAAATTTAGGAATAATACTAGATAATTTTAATATCAGATAACATACAGTACTTGTATAATAATTCCTAAGCCATAACTTATTTTAAATGATTATGTAACCTACAGATACCGGTATTTGAAAATACAATCTTACGCAATAAATGATGTCTTCTTTTTTTATTGTAAAAGTTCAATTTACAGCTAAACTTTCTATATACAAAACTGTCTAATTTGTTATTTCCATATACCAAAGTACTAAATTACAGTACGGTATTAAGATTGACTTATTTTCTTTATTGATATTACTATATTGTCATTATAATTATTGGTTATATAAATTACATTTACAACATGTATTAAACTTAGTAAAAGTTCGTACTTTATTGTATTTTAAAGTCTCATTTTATATACTGTATTGAATAAAAAAACAATTGAAATGAAACAGTTGATTGAATTAAAGGGTATGCAATAGCTAAATTAAAAGTACTAAAAGTATCTATCAAATGATATTAAATGTATAAATGCAACATTTCTAATTCTTAAATTACAAGTGAAAGCTAAATTGGAGCTAAATTAGTGCACTATTTCTAATATTTAGATATTATAATACCAATCAGTAATTTAATACCGGTACTGTATTAATACGTTGTATATTAACGCGCCTCAAATGTCAAATTAAAATTCGTTCAAACTCAACAGATGGCGTTAGTTTAGTTTTGACGGTCGTGGTCATCTAACTTTTCCACGTCTATCAACACGTGCTATTGTCTAGTTTCCAGAGTTTATAAACCTCTCTAAATTTTAACTTTTATTTGGTGCTTAATTAATTAGTGTTCGGGTTCAAGTGCTAAATCAACATTAGAAGATGTGTCCAGGACGAATACCAGACAGGTAAACAAAAGCTTTTAACTGTACTGTGACCGTTGAGACTTAACCTGAATTCTACGTTGTCTTATTTGAAAATCAACACATAACTAATAATTAATACTGTAATAATTGATCTTCTACTTTGTTCATAGATGGGAGATGTATAAAGCTCTAGGAAATATTATACAAGGGACTCGTTTCATAGCGTTTAAATGCCCTCTAAAAGATGTGAGTTACCATTATGATTATTTCTTTACAAATGCGTCTACGTAAAATAACGTAACAAACTCAACGATACGCTATAAGCAATCGCTCAGTGGCGCTACCTAGCTAAAGCATATCCAGTTAAAATAAGTAGCACAATTTAACTCATTTTAACTTTACACCAGTTTTCATGTCATTATTATATCAAAAAATTACTGTTTAAAGACTTAAAAACATTGCCTTTAAGCGTATTTATATATTATATATTTTTTTATATATAAGTTATATAAAACTCGATTTGAAATTTGACAAGTGACCGCTTGGGAGATCATTTATATAGGACAGCATGATTTGGGGATATTTGGATTTTGGAGTTACAGTTTCATCTCCCTCCCCTTAATTTTTTTATAAAGTTTAATAATAATCATAGGAAAAAATGCTGATTCACTGAGCTACATTGATTATATGTGAAATCTCGTTCAATTGACCGTGTATATATTATAAAAGTGATGGAGACATATTTGGTTCGTTGATGGTGGTCATTTTGGGTGTGGACTTTTAAACATTTCACTTTTTTATATTATAAGTTTACTGTATTATTTTTTTGGGGGTGAAAAGGGACGGAAGGTTAATCTGACGGACCACCTGCACCTGTGACAGCAGTCCAACCTAACTAAAAAGTTAAAAACTAAAAAGAAAAAACATTTTTTTTGTGTGTGTGTTACTTTCTGATTGGCTGTTGTTGTCTGCCGTAGTTAATTCCAATGTTGGGCGACATGGGTCGTCAATTGAGAAGAGTCGGATGAACAATATGGTTAGTAGGGGTGGGATAAGAAGATGATTACATAGCTGTTCAAACATAACATTTTGGGAGAGTTGATATTGTATACACTATACAGTATAGTGACAGAGATTGTGGCATCTCAGCCCCGTTGTTATTGCAAATTTTTAACAGAAAATGTAGGTGTGGTGGTTGGTAGTGGTGGTGGTCATTACGTGTGTGGCCTGCTTTTATGTGTCGGGGTGTGGAGAAACGTCAGTCGTTAAATACCAGAACAGGTATTAATTCCTGTCTGACTAGTTGTAACTTTTACCTTCCTCCTATCCATACAAATTGGGTGGACTTATTTAACTGTACATAATGCATTTTTGGATTTTTCGTTATCATTTTATCGGTAGTTTTAACTGCAGCAGACTTTCCAAACCAAATTCCGAAATGAGTTAATGGGGTACGACTTACGAAAATTGGTTTGGCACATGAATTTCAAAGCTGAACAACGCAGTTCAGTATTTCATAGAACAGTATCTAGTTCCAAAAATGATAAGCGCTGTTGATTTATTTAGTTCCTAAAACTTGAAACTTTTGATTATTGAGCAGCTTTTTGACGTAGTACTGGTACCTGTAGAGTACAGTGAACACATATTTTAGGTTCCACCAGAGTTCCTAAAGGAGCATAGAGGCTCCCAAAGTCGTTTATAACGGCATCAGTTTACTTGCCCGACAACATTTCAGTATGTCAGATGATTGTTAGGTTATTTTTTTTATTTTACCTTACTGAAATAATCGTTTTACATCATAAAAATTATAATGTTATGTTTTATACTAAATGTATTGTCGGAATTGGGATCTATCATAACAACGAAAATGTAATAATCAAGTTTTAATTTATCTACTGTACCTTAAAAGTTCTCAGCTGTTAATGTAATTTATATTAAAGAACAGCCGGTCTATAATGAACATCGAGTTACATTATTCTTTGAATTCCGTAAAATTTAATTCTCCTCTCTCTCGTGAACTCGTATTTCCATGGACTTTTGTATACTTTTGTTACTGGCCCTTCTTAAAAAGATTTATAAAAAGTATGTCGTAATATTATGCCGGTATATAGACATCTCAAAAGTAATCTTCAAAATAATTTTAATGATTTTAATTTTAATCCGTTGTTGCTTATTGCTCTTTATTTAGTGGGGTATTTTTCAAATGCCATCTTTATTCTTTCCACCGTCTTTCTTTTCTCTTAATCTCTCTTCTCATCTTCCCCCACCCACTACTCTTGCTGTGTCCAGTATAAATCATGTTATGTGCTTCCAGCATCTGCCACCTGCTGCTATGGACACCCCACATACGCATGCGCATTAAAGATGTATAATATTTTTGGTGGAGGAGGATGAGGAGGGAATAATTTTTGGCTGTTCAGTTAATGGAGTTGTCAGAAGTTCTGACAGCAGTGACTGGACGGTATATCAACTGTGGCCCACATTTTACAATTGATAGACTTACCCTCCCACCCCCTTCATTTAAACACCGAATATTTTTCCACAAATAAATTGCTTTTAATCCTCCAGCATCGTTTGTTGAATTCTTTGCATGAAAATTTAGTCAAAATTTGTAGGTTAAGGGCGGATGTTGTTGAATTTGGTAGAAGGGGGTTGGGCCAGATTGAAGGTGAACTATGAAATATACAGTCATGAATTTATGTAATTAAGGGGGAATAGAGTGGATCCAGTATAATATGAAGCCAAAATGACTGGTTGGGAGGAGCGAGACAGACGAAAAGGCTATTAAATTAAATCGATACACTGTAAAACTGGATGTTGAAGAAAAATGTGTGAAAAATAGGCGGACGAATTGTATGTGCCCTTTGATGTCTTCATGGGGGAAAGTTTATTTTCTCTTGTTCTGCCTGGGAGATTAGCATAGCGGCTTTTATAACTTACTAGAATTGGAGAAACCGTTTTAAAGCAAAAGAAAGAGAAAGCCAAAAAAAATTGTTTTGAAATAAATTTACACTATTTTCATACACCTTTTCATATTTACGATATGTGGGGGGTTTTTGTTTATGTGTGGCACGAAAATGCTTCAGAGCAACAAAGAAAAACTAGTTATGAACTTGTAATCAACGAAAATATTCAAAATTTGAATTTCTAACTGGATAAACTTGTGAAAGCTAAAAAGTACAAGTAACTATAATAAGGTGTTATAAATGTTATTTAGGAACTGTAATCTGTATTTTATTTTAATTAGTCAAATTTATTCTGAAAATGCAGTGACAAATCTGCAAATTTTTTAAAAAGATTGAAATATTTTAATGCTTATTTTTTTAATTGCTATTGAAAATGTATGTCAATTACAGTGCGTTGCTTTTATAACAATGAAATCCACCTTGAATAACGAGCTTTACACAGATTTAATAAAAAGCCTTTAAAACTGGTTTGTATTTTGCTGTAAGTCACTGAAAATATTAGATTTTGGTTTCGTCTAAATATAACCTATTTTTTCCACAAATAATTCATCTTTGTAGTTGCGCTTGTTGACAGTCTTAATCCGTCGATTATGTTAATCCTTTCAGTTACTAACGACTAAAACGTTTTTCAGTTTTGAAATTAGTTGACAAAACTATTCCCACTCCAAATCTCTCTACCTAAAAAAATAACTTTCCCAAAAAAAAAAAATAAATAAATAAAACTCCCTACATTTGAAGTTTTTTTTATTTATTTATTTTAAACCATATAAAAAGAAAAAAGCCGTTTAGCATTGTCGTTGTGTAAATCCCTGTCGAGGGGTTTTCAGGATGTGTGTTCATTGTGTAAATCCGACACAAAAGTATTTTTTCACGGTGCAGTATGTTTGGGGAAGGCCCAATGACAAATTATCGTGACTGCGTTGTCTGTGGCAAAATGCCGCTGCTCAACTCCCTCATTCCCAACCACCCACCCTCAGTGTTTCAATGATTTATTAAGTCTCCAATTCCGAAAAAGAAAAGACAAGAAAGTCAACGAAGAAAACAACAATAAATTTCTCTCTTTTCTCTTCATATTACATTGCATTGCATATTCTAATGTGTATACACATTGGGTATGTTTGGGAGAGGTGGTGGGGGGAGGGAAGTTGATTGGTGGGTGGATGGATGAGAGAATTGCCCCTGTGGTTTGATGTCTCCAGCGGTGCCCGGTTTGCAGCTTCCTATTTTTCACGTACACATTTTGATTTACAACTCCCCCTCTGAGCTTTTATATTTAAAAGGGATTGGGAGGCTAAGTGGGGGTGGAAGTGAAATATAACGTTAGATGCACTTATTTAACTCGAATAGGATTTGTGGATCGACACACTTAACAGTATACTGTAGGTCGTCATATTATTCACTGCACAGCCAAAACAACCATCGAATATAAAATACAGACTTTACCTCATCAAAATACCGTTGAAAAACAAAGTTTACATTTGGAATACACTTGCTAACCTTTCGAGGTGAAATAGTTTAAATTGAAGCATTGCAATTCCCAAAAAAACAAACTAATAAAATTTTATAACTGCGTTTCAGTTTTTACATTATCGTTATCCATGGCAATACTTAGGGTTTATTGTTTTTGTACGTCTAACTTAATAAATGACAACATCATTTTCATGTTGACATTTTCACGTTGCATTGACTAAAATGTTCAATGCAATCTATTATGTTCAATGACTTGGTTTACGGTGCCAGCCAAACTGCGGGATGCACTAATAATATACACACTAACGGCGTCGGCTGTATACAAAGTGTTGAGTGTTGTTAGTTGTTCTTCCCATACATATACCTTTGATACACTGGTAAAGTACCTAACTGCCCATTTAACCACTCCCCTTTTCCCCCTGACGAAATAATGTTATGCCATCCATCGTCAAAGTCAGATGTAACGCTTTCATATGTTAACTTATAGGAAAGCATTTCTTGTCTAATTTCAAAACCGCACAAAACATTCCAATGGGTTGATATTATAGAGAACAGCGTTATTCATTGAATAGGAAATAGGAAGCATTCCATTACGTGTTTTCCCCTAATGGCAAATACAAAATTGTTTATTTAAGTGGAAAAACACAAAAAAAGTTTCTCTTTTGGGACCAAAAAATACTGAACAAAAAATAACAATAAATTCTTCAAATGTTTTGTTTGTGGACACACGCACAGTAATGTCCTTTTATGCCATAATCCTTCGCTCTATGCCGTTTAATTTACCCCCAACATAACCGTTAAATGATACGGAAAGCTATTTATTTAACCCCCTCCACAGTAATAAACCCATTTCATCCCGAAAATAACTCCGCCATCACATTATTATACAGTATAACATCTAATACAACTCAGAATATAAGAGATTCCGTAAGAATTATGACATGATAATTTAGTTTACGTGTAAGCACATTAACCTTGAAGATAACTATAATTTATAACTAGCAATATAAAGCAGTCGAAACAATAGATAAAAATGTTTTGAGACATAGTAATGAACTTCAAATGAAAGCTTCTCTGAAGGGAAATTCAGTTTGTATGTAAAGTATGATGAGAAATTACAATATAAACATAAGTTGAATTGTGCAGTACCATGTTTTATGAATCGAGGCAGAAAATATAACAGTATACAATAGGTGTAACCAAAACTATAGTGAGTTATGTGTAATTTATGCATGTTAACATGATGTCATTTCAATAGGAAGAATTACAAGGTGTTGAATGTTACAGTAAAGCTTTCTTTAGTTCTTAACACCAACGTATGGTAAATTACAGCTGAATAAATTATTTTTTACAAGAACGCAAAATACTGTAAGATGCAAAGTAGAACGCAAAAATCATTTTTGAGAACCAATAACACACTCTCAGTTCCCATCTTGTGGAACTGAGTTATTCAAAAAAAGATCAGAACCACAGGACTGTTTTCTCATATTTATGGGGCATTTTTTGTATCAACAATTCCTTCAGTTGAATTAATAAACCATAGCAAAAATTAAATATAAAAGAGGCAGTTTACTTGAAAAACCATAGATTTAACGCCAGTATTTCACCACAAGTTAAAAGAATTGGGCTTTTATCAAAGTGTAATTAACTTGGGTACCAGACTTGATAGGTTGGGATATTTTTTAATGCAAATTCAACTGTTTGAATCTAAATTGAGTCACATTTAGCGCTACTTGTGGCTTTCATAAACACTGAAAATCACAATTCCTCGTTGTATGTTTATGTAACTTGAACTTGTCTCTTAAAAAAACTTTTTTTTAGTTAAGAAAAGAAATAAAAAACGGGTTGTACTGTAATATGTGGATAATGGATTCAGTGAAAATGGATGTGGGATACGATATTGTGGTGGAAATATTTGTTGTGGACTGTTTAAAGTACGCCACGCTATTTGTCTTTATGGTCAACGTAGCGTATATTGTTATTGTGTATGGCAATAAACACATTTTGATATATACACAATCATTTACAATGACACTGTTGTACTTTTATTTCGTTTTCCCTTCTTCCAAATATTTTTCCCATGGCTAACTAGTAACTAACATCAAGAGATGAAAAAAAAATCGACTACCCAATAAATAGATGCATTTCTGACATTTTTCTTCTAAAGGGGGAAAACAAAGGAAATTCTTATAAAAATATTTATTTCCCCCTCTATCTCTCTTTCACTTTTTGTTTGTTTGTAATGTTTTTATTTTATTTTTTTTTTTGCACTGATCATAAAAACCTCTAAACTGTCATATTTGTTTTTATCTTACTTCTTTGCCACACATTTTCGCCACAAAATCCAATAATGAGGTGTTGAAAAATTAGAAATACTGAAAAAAAACTAAGGGAGGGGTTAAATAATAATAATAATAATAAAAAAAGAGATCTTTGAGTTGAGAGAGTTTAAAAAGCGAGAGAAAATTTGCTTAAGGGCAATAATTAATGTATAGGTTGGGGCCACTGGCTATATCTTTTTCTCTAAGTATTTCGCATTTTCTTGACTAAAAATTCCTTTGGACACTTCCATTGCAGTACATTACATTTGATAATGTGCACTGAGAAAAACGTTTTCACCTTCCAAAAGAAACGGTAACCATCATGTATACTGGTACTGTATTTACCCTGCGAATTCCTCAGGTCGTTGCTTTTAGCCCTTAACACCCATCAAAATTCAACGCCCTTAGATATGAAATGAACCATTTTACGCCTGATTTGCGCGATTACAAAACAACAACCATTTATAGTCAGTTTATCTAGTTTACAGATGCTGTTCAAATATTTTTACGCTAAATTGTTATTTAATTGCCGTTAAATAACGCTTGATTTTCTGTGTCTATTAGTGGTGATGACGTCATGTTTAATTGTTTTGTTTTTTGTAACTCTGGGTTTATTTTTGTAATGAGCTGATATCCATATATAGAATTATTCTTAATAATCGTACTTGAGAGTAGATAATGACGACCCTGTTCACGGAAGTTCAAGTCCATCTCAAGGTACATTTTCGGATTTAGTATTGATTTTCAATGAGGAAAATACTTTTTTGAATTCTGTAATCGGTAGCCAAAAAAATCAGATAAAATAAACCAATCGTGTTTTATCGTAGCAAACAGTTTCCTGGATGTTAACCTTTACCGGTTAAGACCTTGATATCAACTCTTTTATTTTTTTCCTAAAAAATACTGAACAGTTTTGACAAATACAGGCCTTGGTTTCGATCTATAAATCAATTATTTTCACTACTTTCTTTATCAAGAAAAATTTAATATTATTGATAAACTTTAAATAAAAAAATAATTAAATTGTCTGTTTTGGTGCCTCGAGTTTAGGGGTTAGTAATTGAATCAGTTCGTTCCCATTTAATGGGCAATTTGAACTTAACCTGTAGCCATAAATTTATCCTCTTACAGTTACATTGAACAGTTGAGGTTATTATTTCCATTATCGAAATTGGGCGAAATTTGGTTTATTATTGAGCGGCTGCTATGCCAATGTAATTGGATGTTGCGATTATCTGAATGGTTTGTTGCGACGATTTGAACGGAAGCCGCCGCTTACCAAACTACAACGGGCCATTACAAACACATACTAAATCAACCATTTATAGTACTTTTTTCAATCACCACTTAAATGCTGAAAGCTCAACCGACGTTAATCGGTATACACGGTGTTTCATTTACTGTATAGAGATAGATTATGCTTTTTAAAGCAACGTTTGAATTTCGTCAACAGCAACGTAAAATTCAAACTGTTAGATATTGCTTAATTATTGACATTTTGTTTTGGTCAAAAATCAAAATAAAAATGACCTTGTTTTAAGTAGTTGAAAATTGTAAGTCAACTAAGAGGAGTTGCAAAAAGGGGAGAGCTTGCTAACTCCTACAAGAGGGGAGAGTAAGTTGTGTCGTATGTGTTTCCTCCTCTTCTCACTCTCTCTTTTTACATATACGACACTTTTACAGTGAATTTTTATATTGTCAACTGTGTTGTAAATTTTACAACACAAATTTAAAACAATTTAATTGAAAAACTATTTGGAATTATTTTTGTATATGTCCACTGGTGGAGGGTTGTTACACAATTCTATTGTGTTGCTTAAATGTGCTACTTTAAGTGTTTTTGTATTTTTATAAAAAACTGAAATTTTGTCTACCATAAAATGCTTTACTGTAAATGGGTGTGTTTCAACATATAAGAAAAACTGAGATTACTATAAAAAACAAAGGTTTTTAAGAACTGTTTGTAACACTAAAATCTTAAATAGAAACCAAGGCTTAAAGAACATTTCAAAAACTTCAATGCTTCCAAGAAAATTATATAACATTATTGGGCACCTGGAAGCAATTACAATTTTATTCTTAAATGATATTTTAAAGTCCCTGATTGGATAGGACTTTTAACATGGTTCCAATGGCCCAGGCTGCGTATAAATACAGCCAAAATTTTAAACAAAGGAGAGTACAAATTCAGCTAGCAAATAGTTAAAATCCAGTGCTTCAGTGCAGTTCAATCAGCAAAAATGTAAATACAACTTCAATTGCAAAATTGGAAATTGTGCAGTCTCAAATCTTGGAGAAGGAGTTTTGTAAGCAATTTTAAGTTTTTGTTTTCACTTTACATTTAATAAAATGTAGTTAAAAAATAACTCAGCCATTAACAAGGCTAAACTTTGTTATGATATTTTAACCTCAGTTTTAGACTTTCATTTAGAGTGTTATTGTTACATTATTATTGAAGATGAAGACATGAAATTCCGAATTTATTAATTATTTAAATTGTTTGGCCTAAATTCTGGAAGCTGACTCAACTGTGAAGACTTCTTCAATCAAACTTATTAATAAATGCATTTTTGTTATTTTAATCCTAATACTTTTACTAATAATAAATTTGTAATAATTTGAAAAGGGGAAAATTAGATATTTTATTTAATAAACCAATAATTTTTAAATGAACTGGCCCTTAAATTCGAGCCTACAAAATCCAGTGCCTCTGGACTTAAAAAGGGGTTTTTAGTTATTACACAACGCAAGGTACTATAAAATATTAAATAATAATTAAATGAATATTTTTAATTAAACTTAATTAAAAAATAAAAGGGGCTAACAAAACGTTAGTAAATTGCGTTGAAAAACGTTAACACAAAGTTTCGAACCGCAATGTTGCTTCGTGTTAACGAGATTCCACTATACTGCGCTAGATTTTTTGTTTTAATAACTTATAAAATGAAATGTTTGATAGAAATATTTTGTAATTGAGCATCAATGCGTTACTTAGTTCTGGTATTAACAATTAAGCGCATTTCATTTAACTTGTTATTAAAAATGAATACTGTTTAGGAAACATGGCACTGTATAGTGTAAACCAGTGTTATTATGTAATGTACGTCACATTACGTAGAATTTTTATAAATTAACTAAAGTATGTGAAAATTGCAAGTTAACAAGAGCTGTTTTCTCGCCTTGTATATTTATAAGAGTATTAGTGTTGAATGCTAAAGAGTATTTGGTGTTATAATAGGAAGGGGATAATTCAGCAATACATGAGATGAATAACTTTCCAATGTAATTATTAAATATATAAAAGGAAGATTTGAATAGGTGTAGAGTATATTATAAAACCAAGGTGATTAAGTCCCATTTTTACGTCGTCTGCTGCATTTTCTTTTATGAGAACTTTTTTCTCCCCTTCCTAACTGTTCAATTATGTGTTTTCATCCTCTGAAATTATCCGGGTTTCTATCTCTCTTTTTCTCTTGGCTTATTTTACTTTCTATTTTAATACACAGGCGTCAATTTGTTATACGACCATTTGGGAAGATGGGTGAAAAGGAGGGTTAAAAATGTTATCCCTCACACTTTTTACATCTTCTGTTGTTAATCTTTCTCACATCATCGCAATTAAGGGTCATTTCATCTCCCCACTAACGGTGTGGATATAAGACGTCGAAAAGGAAAAACGGGATGAAAAGTTATTAGGGAAAAACGCAATCTTCCATTTTATTATTTTACGCTCAGCATTATAACGTCGCGTGCTTTACGCATGCGCATTTGTAACTTAAACGATGAAATTGAAACACATATTTTAGTTAATTGGTCACCATTAGCTCTCACCGATAATAAAACCGTCTCATTATTATAATTATACAGTATTTTATCCATATTTTATGTCTCCCTTATACTCTTAATGAATAAGCGATTTTACCACAACGTGGCACTGCAAACCGTTATGAAAACGTCGGAAATTTCAATTGAAAGTTAATCAATGGTATAAATTACTGTATGTGTGTGGGCGGTTTTTAATGGGTAGTCTCAAATGACATGATTGAAAATTACATCTATTGACAGACTGGATCATATCAGCATCTTCAAATATTTAACCATTTGTAATGTCTCGTCTAACATCATTAAAAAAATATTATTTAGTCATTTTAGTGCAAAATCTCACTCCTACATGTATTTCTAACAGTCTACCCTTTAAAGCTAAATTTAATAAGTGTAAACTAGTAATAATTTTATTTTTTCGATTTTGATTGAGAGCTTCAATGGCTGTCAAATTCAATCATTGATAAGTTTAAAGAGTGTTTTATACCTGTGTGGCAATATTTTTTTACTGTCGGAATACTTATCTTCAAATAAAAATAGTCGATTGGTTTATTTTTAACGTTGGATAAAATTAAATTTGGCTTTGATGACATAATGGTTATGCGCGTGCTAAAACTGGTGTTGCTTAATGTCTTAATGTAACAGCGAAAAATGATCACTCTTTGCTAATTAAATTAATTTAGGAAGAGTGCAATCGTCTGCAGTGCTTCAAACCTTTCACATTCATTCATTTGGGCGCAAAGTCTGAGTTGCATGTAAAAATTGGTTAATCAAATTAAAGCACTAATTGAATTATATTAAGAGAAATAAAACATGTGAAAGCTTAATGGTCCATATGAGAACAATGTGTTGAAATGAACGGCGACCAAGGGGAAGGAGAAGTGTGGGGAGGTGGCAGTGTCCGGGTCAATGGCACAATGAATGAGCATGTACATTGCTTGTTTACAAATGAGCCAAATGGCGCCAAACATTTGACTGCCCTCGATCTTATATTCTACTTCGGCGTCTCCGTCAAAACTTTCGTCTCGGCTTACTCTTATGATTTTATCCACCTCATAAACCCCTTTCACCCTAACCCCATACTAAAAACTTGCACTCCTTCCACTTGCCTGTTGTACTGTACATGTGTGATTTATTTTAATGTAAATGTCGTATGTTGTTTTTACGGTGGAAAGTTAGTTGAGCTTGTTTGCTTGTCTCTCACCCAAGCATTCACTCACATTTGTGTCTGTCTATGTTAACTGTCATTGTTGACAGGTGTAAACAAGAAAAAGTCATACGACATTCTCTTTAAATGTCGTATACAATCGTAATAATAATCTTTGCTTTAAAATTAATATTGGATGACATTCCATAATGTGATGTCATAATTGCATGCAACGTCATATACCTTAACAAAATGATTATTGCTGCATTCTAGTCGTATGACACATTTGGATGATTAGAATAGTGACATGTTATGGCGGCTGAATGGCAAGTTGTTACATTCTTATGTTTTAAAATAAAATTTTCATGCACCCACCGAGCTTCAAGAATGGTCGTATTGACGCTATAATAATTATTTATAAAGCTTGTCGATTGTGTTGTCAGAACCAGATGAGGTTGAGTAGTGATTTAATAATGAATTTAGTTGTGATTGTAGTGTGAATTTTGTGAGTTCGGGTGAAAGAACTGAATTGAAAAGCGTGTGTACAGGTGGCACCGTTGTTGCTCTTTGGCAGCTGTTTTTTTTTTTAATTTTATAAGAGAGAACGAGTTGCTCAATTGCCGATTTCAAGTGTTTGAAAACTTTTTCACTCTTTTTAATTTATTAGTAGACGCTTTGTTTTGCTTTGTTTTTATTATTTTTATCTGCTGTTTGAGTTTGAAGTGAATTGTTTATGTTGATGCATCATGCAGCCATCCACAAGTATTGAGTGTATGCCATTGAAGCAAACAGAATTCGTCTTGCTATTTATTATACGAAATGTCCAATGACAAAATATTTGCTTTTCTTCACAAAAATCTTCACAACTGTTCAACAATCAACAATTAATGTTTGCTTAAATTCAGAATAATAGATAAACAACTCTTACTCCCACACCACTACACAAAAAAAAACAGAAATATACGACGCTCAACAATTACGCCGCGACTTCGTTTACACTAACGGGTGATTAGAGTTAACGCTGAGGCTGTAAAATGGGCACTACGAACTCAATACATGTGTAAAAATCGTGTAACTAACTTTTTAAGTAAAACAGCAGGTCATTTAATACTTAAAAATAAAATTACGGTACTGTATTGCCGTGTTTAAAACATTGAGGAAAAAAAGGAAACTTTTATTTTATTAAGGAATACTGTACACTATATTTGTTCAGATGAGAGAGCATAAATTTCGTAATTTTTTTGTCTAAATAAGTATAAAAGTTCAATATGTAAGCAGGTACCATACAATATCACACTCATTAGCCTCACAGAGTTTTAATACAGTATAGTCAAACTGTCCAAAACACTGACCACGAAGCCATTTTTTAGTTTTGGCTCTCCATTACATGTTGTACAGCCTTGCAGTACCGTACTGTACCAGGATAATAATATGCAGGCTACATTTAAAAAAAAAATGGAAACTTACCCAAATTTATTTCAGGACAGCAATATTTATTACGTTCTCGAGTAATTTCCTCATACATATCGTATAGTATTTCTGCCATGCAAACATCCTATACATAAAAAGAAATTTAAATTAACACGCAATATTTATGACAAATTGACCATAATGTTTTCAATGAAATGTTTAATTAACTTAAATTAACTCATTAGTTATCTAGTTTGCATTAAAACTAATTTAATATGACAAATAATGTTACTTATTTACAAAATCGTCGCATGGGGTGGGAACTGAGAAGATTGAAACTACTCTATGATTAATGATTGATACAGTATAAGTTATACGGTTAGCATGAAACTAGCCACATCCTGTACTGTACAGTATATCTCTCGTATTTACAGTACCATTCATGGTATGCTTCATTTGACCCAGGTGACACTTCAACGAGTTCAACCCAATCGCTGTTTGTTTCCCACACGCACAGTCTTTCCTTATAGCTCCAGAGGATCATAGGTCAAAGGTAGATCTGTATTTATCCTGCCCCCTCCCATTTCCTAAATCCAACTACAAAGATAAAGCGAGATCAAACGTTGTAGAAAAGATTGGATTTCTTTTTTTGTTCTCCTTTGATGATGATGGCTTATTTAGTATTACTCTCGCCCTATTCTCATTCCTCCCTCTCTATCCCAATCTCCCACTGTACAATCGAAAAGTGAGCCAGCACATTTTTTTCTCCATCATTTAATTTTTCCAAAAATTTTTAAATAGCTCCAAGTGTACTTGAAGCAACTTTTGATTAACAAACAACGAAATGTTCTGCTCTTTGTTTACAAATATCTTGGTCACGATTTTTGCGTTGACTAATCAAATTTAGCGTTTGTTTTGCTTTACTTGCTCATATGCAACAACATTATACATTGTATGTTATGGGCTATGAATAATAATCACTGATTAAAAAAACCGCATAATTAGTAAGACATTGAAACAAGTACTGTATTAGAAAACTAATCTTAGATTGCGTTAGTGATGGCATAGTGCATTTTACAGCAGTTGCAACTGTGGGCATGGTTAGTAACCACAGGGTCGAATATGAGGCTAACCAAACATACTAATATGTTGAACAATATACCCAACAAGGTAATTAACATGTTAGGAGACTTGCAAGTATGTTGGTTTTCGTAAGTTAGGACATTTTAAAAAAAAAATCACTGAATAAATGTAAGTTATGGACAAGCTAAGCTGCCTGAAGGACGCTTATTATCATTGTTAAACACATTTAATATGCTAATTTGTCTGTTGTTTAATTATAATTAGTTTTCTTTTCAGTTTGGTAACTTGGGTGTGTGGTGCTTGGTGACTGGTGAGGGTTAATAAAGTTGAAATGAATATTTAAATGCTTACAAACTGACAGTTTGAATGTTTTAAATTCAAATTGCTACACTTTTTTATAGTGGGTTTGATTTAATGAACAGGGTTATGAATTTAATTTGTTGACTACACCTACTTTATCCAGTTGTCACCAAATAGCTGTCATCACACTTTGATAAATTGCACAATACAAAAGAAAATCAAACTTTATGATGTTATTATTTTGTTTTTATAGTTTCTATGTGTGCTCTGTCGTCACACTATATATCCATGAAATAAATGAGTTATTTGAATACATTTTCAGCACTAGATAAGATTTAGTTTTTTATAATTAATGTGTGGGAAATTTTTGCTTTGTTGTTGGTATTGTACTATATTGTTTAAAATATTAAAAGAAAATACAATATTGGTAATTTTGGAGGTTAAAATAAGTTGTTTAAGTAACCGAACTTTTCCCCCTTTGCTTCATTCATTTGACAGTTATTACAACTTATGTGGTCATTTAGTCAAACCAGTCCATGGCAGTGTTAATTAAAACTTTTTAAAAATAAAGATTAATATTTCTCATCCTTCTGACAACGTACAACCCAAAACAATACAAGTGTTTTGATTTTTTATATTAATATTTATAAATATGTTTTTCCTCATTTTTGACGCGTGTTGGCGTCAATTAAGATAGTGTAATAATAAAAAAAAATGATTAAGAAAAAAGTGCGTTGAGTGCAGTGTTTTCGGCCTTGACAGGAGCCAAAGAGCCAGAAAGTGTGAAACGGCCTTGAGGCTCAATTGCATTTTCATAAAATTAATTGCAATTACAATTCCCCACATATTAACGATTGACACTGACCCGTAAAATTTATTTTACTAAAATAAACAGATATAAAACAAAATTTGTGCAGCAAATTCGTTGAAAGGGACGGTTCAAAAAGTACTTATGCATTTCCAAATAACACCATGACAGTGTGACATAGTTACTGTATAAACCCAGCAATAATTATTATATGTACTCTATACAGTAATATTTTTTTAAAAAAGATTTTTCCTTCAAACGCAATATTGCAAAGTGTGTAAACAAAGGCGGGCATGTTGACAATTGAAACGTTCAATTGAATAAATCGAATGGATTCGTAGAACTGAAATCGACGGTTTTTTTTTTTGAATGTCGGTGGGCGTGGTTTAGTCAAGTTTTGCGACCAATCTAATCAAAAGAATCATTAAACTTTCACAATATTATTATTGTTAGCTCAAAATTGAACTTCAAACACGGTTGAAACACTAAAACACTGATTGATTAAAGCTTTGGTTGTACTGTGCTATAATTTAAACGAGATGTTATCCCAATTGTTTTATTTAAGCCAAAATAAAGTTTATATTGCCGGGATATTCCGCTATTATCTTATTGACTTTGTCTGAAGTGAAAGACGGAAAATGAGCATATTAGTCGGTCGTTGAACGTTTATTTTATTCCAAGATCTTTCCGCCGTGTTAACCCACAATACAATAACACTCTCAAACACATACAGTAACTCACTTTAATATTGCTAACAAAAATAAAGCAATACAGTACTTTTTATTTTAGTTAATTTCAATACATTAACAAATAGTCAGCATTTTTGTTATTTCGTTGTTTAATTAAGCTGTCAAGCTAATAAATAATTCTGAGCGAATTGTTAAGCAGTGCACACAATTTTGATATGTGTTAAGATGATGATGAAACATACAAAGAATGAAATAGAGAAAGCGAAACAATTGCTGAAAAGACAAAAAAAAATTTTTTTTTTTTTGAATTAAGAATTGCCGCCATGGCGCCAAATAGTTGTGACAAGTGTGTTGTTGAGATGGCGTGAAAACACGATGTTAATCACACATTGACGCTGCATCGCGTAACATTTAATACGAATACTGTATAGCATAGATCATTGGCTGAAACCTTGACTCCATAACTACACTGTATACAAGGAATGTCGTTGTCTGTATGCAATATTTATGATATACTATATTTTGGATAATAAAAAGCATTTATAATTGTCGCCACGGGTCAGGTTAACTTGCCTAACAGAGTCACTTTCCCAAAAATACATTGTCTCAAAACTTAAAAAAAAATCATTTTTTATTTTATTGTATTGGTTTTTATACCTTCAATTAAAATGATGTCTCCACGCATTTTGGAAAGGATAATTAATTAATTGGATATTGTATGTATCCTTTTAGCTGAAGCCACATTGCAGTGAGAATATAAAACTGCTTTTTTAAAGGTTTTTTATATAAAGAAATTCATAAATTTTCTCATTGGAATGTGAATGCGTTTGACATTTAATAAGTTTCTTTTAAAAACAAAATAAAAAAATAAATTAAAAGTTATTTTGGTTTTTGTGTGTAATGTGTGAGCATTTTCATGCACTTTGAAGAATGTTGAGAATGTCATGCGGCGCTTATGTGACGCCATACGACACTTCCAACAACGCCATTTTTAAAAATAAGTTGGGTGTAGAAAATGTTTATGAGAAGAAGGCTAAAATTTAATTTTTTTCTAATAAAATATGATATAGCCGGTACTGCACCGAACCGTCTTCAGTGCCGCCACCGCACTTTAATTCTGGTGGCTAACCAAAAATGATAGATAAGGCGAGTGAACTTTTTAACAACAAAGGTTATCATTCGCACCATTTCATCCCTACCGACAGCACCAGCTATTTTTTAACTGATGCTGAACTTCGTATATGTGTTAACTTCATTCCACTCATTCATTCCCACCGTTTGAAAAAAAGATATTTTCACGAACATTTCCGCAATCAGAAGCCATTATGTACTGTAGTTTAGCATCAACATAGACATTTTCATTTTTTAGCGTCGGTATTTATACTTGTACAAGTCTTAATCTCAACAACTGAAAAAGTTGTATCTTTTAAGGTTTTTGTTTGTCTTGATTGCGTACTGTAAAGTTACATAATCCAATAAAAAGCAATTAGGAATGATACGCTTAATTGTGCAACACTTATGTCGAATGTCATATCCTTTAGTGCTAATTACTCGACCTTTCAATGTCGATTGTTTACCCCTTCATTGCCATATCAATTCACAGCTGATGAGCAATGACTATGCAATTTCATTGTGCCAAAATTACCCTTTACAAGTATTACAAAGAATTCATTTAGAATAATGTGATGTACAATAATTTTCATTGCTTTTTCTATACTTTATGAGCATGGCGTTGACATTTACCTGTCAGAGCTTTTATTTTTTTATTTAATTTTTTATATTATTTTTGTGCCAACTAATAAGAAAAAGAAACAGTGGAAAAATTTGGTGGTTTTTTTATCTAATTTTATTTCTGTTTGTTGTTGTTGTTGCTTCTGCACATTCTTTGTTGTCGTTTTTTGCCATTTATCTATCTTTTTTAACTGTGTGTATTATCAGCCGCTTGAGTATTGTAGATGTAAGAGGGAAAAAATACAAAAAAATGTACAGCAAATTGCAATTTCAAATCTGCAGCACATCTCATAATTTTTAACCACTTTGCAACTGCAACTGTCGCTTACATTTTATTACTATTTTAAATCTTTTAACATTTTCTCATACAGGACAAAAATTTGGTCTCGTCTTTCCCCCTCTTTTTAGGTCTCGTCTTCCCACACGGCAAAAGTATTCTTACATAAATAAATGTTTAAGAAATCAGTTTTTTTTAGTGTTCAGAGAGTTGTGACAGTGCTAATGAGATAAAGTTATTGCTACAATAACATTTGTTGAGTAATTTTCGACATCTGATGACCCCCATAGCTGGACTGCAGCAAATTTATTGTAAAAAATCAAGAGTTCAAAATCGTTTCTTTGGAGCCACTGTAATATTTTTCAAACTGTCTTATCAATACATGGCATCAGCTTCAGTTTCATTCTAACTCTCTCACTAAACGTACGAGGACGTCTTTCAGAAATTGAGAAAGAAGGACCACCCATATATTTGACTGAATGTGTCAGGTGATTTGTGAAGAGGGTACTGGGGTCCTTTAATTCTGCGAATTGAAAGTTTATGAAGAAGTGAGAGAAATCAGAAACAAACATTTCAGCTGCTCCAATTGCAAACAAATCTCGATGGTATCGAACATTACATCAACAAATAGGCCATTCATTGTAAATAACTTAGCAGTAACAAATAAATGTACCGGTACTGTACATTTTCAACAAAAAAAAAACAGTGATTACCGATAATTATCCAGCCTGAAACTAGATAGGCACTGAAATTCCACATTTATCATTTGCAGGACACTCTTTCAATCTCCAAATTCAGTTTCCATAGTAACAAAACAAGTTTTTTTGGTAGGGCAATATTTTACGAGTAGTTAATGAAGAACAATTTTAAAGCCCAAGTTTTGAAATTGATTTACAAACAAAAAACAATGTAAATTTTTTAAAGCTCTTTTGAGATCAATAGTTAAAGGTTGCAAACTTTATACTTTAGTTGCATCATTGCAGTGAACTGATTGATTAGTCATAATAATTATGTCATAATTTAATTCAGAAACGATTTTGGTATCTGCATGTTGTATACTGTAGGTAGACGATGATGTAAGTCGTTGTAATTTAAGTTCTTTTTTTTTGGGAAATTTCCTTTCTTTTTTTCTCGGGTTTTTTTATAATTTTTGATAAATATGATGATAATGATAATAATAAAAAATATTTTCCCATCCAAATTAAAGTTTTTGACCCCACAAACTTTAGAACCTGGGGTTAAAGCCCATTAAAGATTTTCCATGTCTTAGAAGGGAGGAGAGGGCATAAAACAAAGGACTACTAAAGGAGCAGGATGAACATAAGTTTCAAATCATAATAATAATAATGGCTAAGAAAAAATTTGAATTTTATTTAAAATACTCGTCGGAAAGAAATTCCAGCGCCTAAATAGCGGTCATGAGTCACGTGATTAAGATGTGGAGAACCACAAATTGGTCGGATGAAATATTGGACAGGGTAAATTTGATGTGATGAAACTGATGTTGATCAGCATAAGCCATTAAAATAAATTGGGAAGAGCTCACTGATTGTGGCTTAGTGGAAAAAAACGTGACCATTGTAGGCGTGACTACACCTATACCACACCTCTTTTTTCACTTTTATATTCAACCCACCCCCCCCACCTTTATTTTTTCTTTTACTTTTATCTTTAAAACGGTAAATGACGTCATATTTTATCTTTTAAAAATGTCCAAATAAAAATGCAGTGCTACAATACATCTGACAAGGCTGTGGTGTGTATGCATCTCGTAAACCACGCCCACTTCAGAGAAATTTTTACCACAATTTCCAACAAATTATTAATATTTAAATGATGACATTTAAAGAAATACAACTATTTCAGATACCAATTTCCCCTTAAATTTATTTTTTTTAAAAAAAATAATGAAAAGAAAAGAAACAACTAAAGAATAACTTAAGAAGGCATCAAAATACAACTCTGGTACTGTGTAAATGCCAAAGCATACATAAATTTATGAATTAACACGCAAACATTTTATTTTATTGGTGAAGCGGTGTTTGTAGCGTCATAATGGCCGATTCAGCTGTCAATTAATTAATATATCGTCTATTGAATTTGTTGTCTTGAGTTGAACGAGTGGGCGTGGTTTGGGATTGTTAATAATGGCGTAAGGAGCAGAGGGGAATATTAAATGAAAGCCAAAATATATATGTGCTCATTGTTTAATCTCTCGAAACCGCCATCACCGGTGTTTTTCTTCGTAAACGGCAGGGATGGACGATAAAGCAGTGGAGAGGAGGGTTGGGTTGGGTGGGGTAGGGTAAAGTCATAGGAGATGTGTTGTTAATTGACACTCCTTTGGCGTCAGAATGGGTGTGTATGTATTATGTGTGTTAATATGAACACGTTGGTCAGTGATTGGCCACAACAAACAAACTACAAACAAAAAGACCGATAGTGGCCGTAGTTTGTAGTGGTGGCGGTGGCTGTGCTGGTGGCTCAGCGGAAGGGGAAAATCGTAGCCGAACGGTTGCGTGGGTGATGGCGCCACATTCATCTTTTTCTTAAGAAGAAGAAAAAAAATAACAATCTTTAAAACCTCAAATGCAAACCTCATTGTAATTCATAACACTCCGTTTGCAAAACCCTCACGTTTCTCACAAAGTTGTGTTCTTCACACTTTTTTTTTTATTTTTCCTTTACAATTATTTTTTTAGTGGTTTATCTACTTCTAAAATGTAAACTGCAAATGACTCCATCCAATTAAACCGCTCGGCTAAAATTTCTCAAATGCATCGATTGCAATGGTATAAGAAAAGTCACTAATCAATTGTTTATTCACCAGCCAAATTGAGTATTTAAGAGTAGATGGATGAAATTGAGGGAGGTTATCAGTTTGATTGATCAACTTATACAAAAGCCAACTGGACATGGGTCGGCAAACAGATTGACCAAAGACTGATTGATCAGTTGTTTAAACCACCGATTGGCAATCAATTGTCGGCTTATTAAATCAAATGAGTTGCAACTTTCAACAATCCAAAAATTAATTCTAACAAATGTTCAACACATGTCAGGCCACTTGAACTTAAACAAATACAGTAATAAAAAATCTATAAACAAAATCGCCGAAATTTAAACATTTGTCTTGCCACTTTATTATTCTTTTACAGTATGTAACTTGGTAAATAGGTGATAGTGAACTGACGTAATGTGACCTTGTTGAATGTTGTGATCGATCGTTTCGCTATCAATCAGTTAGTTGGTAATAAAAATCGTGGTAAGTGGGAGGAGTGAATAAGAGGCGATGAGATGAGACGACATACTGTCTGCTACCGACTGGGCTGTTGTGGGATGGGGTGGGGGGGGGAGAGAGTGAGAGTACAAGGGGTAACCGAGTCCAAGTGCGTGGGTGAGGATATTATTAGTGTGCCGAGTAGACTAATAGAGATTATTAGTGTACTGAATACAGCAGGGTCTTTCCCAGGATTCTTCACTATTACTCGTACAATAAGCTAAACAAACTTCCTACGCAAAATATTTTTTTCTGATTTCATTCACTAATCTACTCCAGTTTCTTTCGTACATTACACACACAATCAGCTGATGCAGAAATAACATGTAGAAAAAACAGATCATAACATGCATTTAGAAGCAGCTGAAGCGTAAAATAAACAGTGAACAAAAGTTACATAAATCAATAGCCAAGAAACATACTTGTAAGATGTTTAACATCACAATTTAGATCACAGATGATACCATTGTTTTGCTTATTTGTTAAGTGTTGGCACTTTGGCGTAAAATTCTACTCACTACTGTATTAGCAATGCTTTCATATATACAGTAGCTTACTGGGGTTCACAAAATAAGGGACTGAAAAACCAAATTTTCTATATCTTCAATAATTTGGCTTTTAGGTTATAAATTGAAAGTATTAAAAATTGTTGACTGTTTGTATCGCACTTTATGGCAGATAAAGATGAACTTATATTTTTATGTATGGTAAGACATACAACACTTAAAATGTATCCTGTGTGATCTAAAATTCTAAATGTGATTGGTTAGCTCTTTTTTCGATTATTTTTGCTTGCTCATTGCAATTACATGTGTTTTCATCGAGTTGTTGATAACGAAACATCCATTTTTTTCTGTTTAAAAAAGAAGTCAATTGATTGCAGTCATGCAAACTTTTGTCGGATTATCTATGTACAAGTATGTAGCTATGGTGTTTCACGTGATAGGCTGTAGTGTTTATAGTATATAGAGTATGTGAATGATGCAACAATTGCTATAATTAGAGTCGAGTAACTAGCGAATCGTTTCTCTTAATAAAAATAAAATAAAGCCGAAACGTAGATGACAATTGATTGAAATTTTTTCCTGTTAACACAAGTGCCATGTGATTGATGTCCTTGTTCGTGTCAAGTGCAGTCGAACTGACATCTCTCTCTTTGGAAAATATCTTTTCAATTGAACTCAATTGACCTAGAAACGCCCTCTAACTAAAGATATACTATGATAAAACTGGCAGTTCATCTCCATACTTTCGAAATTTCGATTCTAATTCAGTTAAAAGTTAAGGTGGTTCTAAAATGTTAGCCGAAATAGCTCCCTTAGTTATGTGAAAACAGGTTCAATGTCCCAGCAGCAAACAAAGCAGAAATATTTGTGGAAAAGCTATAACGGATGAAATTTAATGCTGATTTTAATTGTTGTAGTGGAAAGAAAAGTAATTGAATCCTTAAAAACAAATGAATGGGTTACAACCCCTTAATATCATATTACCATAAAGTGGTCTAAAATGGCTGCTTTGAACACTTTGAACAATTTTGTAGCAAAACTTAACTAATCGTTAAAATATTGGAAGACGTGAGAGAGCTAAACAATGCCATGGTGCCATTGTCCACTGTTGTCCAGGTCAAATTCACACAACCAAAAACATTAGGGCACGATTAGCTATTCTGAAGTTGTTGTTGTTGTTGTCATCACGCATGCGCTGGTTAGACCGATTATGTGGGCAGAATTCTTGATATTAAACGTCCTCTTTCAGCGTGATTTACTGCTTGAAATAAAATCACAACAAACGCGTGACGTCAACAATAAATTCTGTGTAAAACAAATTTCACTACCGGTTTACGACATTTTCGGATGAAAATGCATTTGAAATGAGATAAACTATTTTTGGGTTTTATATATGCAATTTACTTACTGGGAACTATTAATATTTGACATTTAATTGCAATTTGCATTGTTAATGGCTGTCATAAAATGACGATGTACAGTGCTAACCAGCAGCAACCGCCACTGTTTCACCCATTTTCCACTTAACTAAGATATGGTTACACGTGTGACTCCTACAATGACGCTAGTGCAATGGGATGCTAATGTTTTTCATCATCATCATAAACAAAAATGGTTGTAAAAAGATTTGTAAGATAGAGAAAAGGAAAAAAACTGTTTAAAAAGTATCTAATTATATAAAACGGTGTAAAAGGAAGAAGGAAATTCTTTCTAATGTATTTTCAAATATTAGTTAAATGTATCATGTGTTGGTGTGGTTGAAAAATGGGTGGCATTTGTTTCTCCCTTTCCACGGGCTAAACTGTATGGGGTCCTATTTAAATCCCAGCGGGTAATATTGTAGAAACACAAAGAAAAAATTATACATATTTTTTTGTATTTTAAAAAATAAAAGAAATTCCATCAAAATTATGTGCATGGGGCGAAATATTTGATGATATTTCACTCCTCCTCTCAAATGCTATTATAATAAAGATGATTTTGTCGGGAGTCAGAAATGATTAAACTTCTGCCAAAAAATATTTTCGCTAGAGTATTTTGATTTAAAACATAAGACAAATTAACCTTTTTAACAGAAGAAGAAAAAACTGTAAAAAAAGCATCATTTTATCCAATAATTCCCCTCTTTTTCTCTCCCACTGTGACCGCACATCACAGGGACTGGTAATAAAACGAATATAAATAAAAATAAATAACTGGCACATTAATAATTTTACACCCTTCCTGCAAACTTGTCTTATTTATTTGTATACATTTTCAACTTTTTTATAAAGCTTTACATAATACTGTACAGTATTTCTCTTTTATATTGTGTGTTTCGCATTAAGTAAGCGAGAAGAAAATTATATTTTACGTCAATGGCCGCGCATTATAAATCATCCAATACATAAAAGAAAAATGAATAAAATAAATAAATAATCGACGCTGTCTGTCGTAAAACGGTCGCTTTTCACTTCACCACTGTAAAGTGTAAATGTATATTTTGGAAATTCCATCATTTAACGGTCACCACTTTAAGAAAGATAACTTAGGTCAAAAGGGGTCAACGTAAACACCTTGTTCACTTAAATAATTTCTTATTTTTTAGGTGCTTCTCCCTTCCTCGGTTTTGTTGTTATTAAAATAATTTTTATTAAGTGGCTGCCACATGTACTGTGTAGTAAGCAATTAGGCGATTTTCAATTGGACTGTTAAACGCATTGGCCGTGTCAGCATTTGTATGGAAGGCCGTAAGCCGGCTGAAATGGTTACAAAGTTATTTTGGATATTTAGGCAAAGCAATTTACAAGAAAAAATAATTTAGTCGTTTGAGCAACTTGTAATTGTGTATCCGTGTAGACGAGGTGTTAATGTGTAAACAAGGCAATTGCTGTGTAAATCGAGCCCGAAGGTCTTCTACTAATTTACACTGAGCATTTCATAATACTCGTACAATGATTAAAATTCGGTCAAAGCTGAAAACATTAGTTTATTCGGAGAAATTCCACTTCCACCCCCTACATCTCTCTCCTAACTTACACAATGCCATATTAAACTTTCTATATTCCCATATTTCCTAACTAAAGACATTGCAACTTTGACATAATTTGCAATGCACGTACTGGGAACACCAAAAAATTCACTTCCTTCATTCACTGATACATTATTATTTCTAATTAATAAAACGGAATTTAATGGGTATTCAAAAAAATAGGAGCCAGATACAAAAAAACCTTCAGAAGTACTAATAAAAATACTTATTATTCTGTCGCCTCCACATATCAATCAATCAATCACCCTCATCGATCAAAATTAATATCTGGAATGAGAGGTGTGGGTGGTAAGGAGGGGAAATGACCTCAATAAATTCCATAGTAAGTGAAAGTGGGTTGGTGGGGAGAGTAGTAATAGAAACAAGCATTTAAAAATATAATTAATTTTTTTTTGCCATGTTTCCATATTTGTTTCAATTATATTTATTTAAGTTATTAATTTTTTATACTTGGTTTTTTTTACAGAGTTTGTGCAGAAACTTGTCACCCGATTACAGGTAAATAAAGATTAAAATACGTTACGTAAAATTGATGTTTGTTATAATGTTAACAATTTTTTCTTAGATTTACACCGTCGTTATTATTAGAAAAAATTAAAGATATCGGTCTTATAATCGATTTGACAAATACAACGAGGTACTACAATGCACAAATGGTAAGAAAACGTTCAATTTTGTTTTAAGAAAATGCCAAAATATTTGTTATACAAGTTTTCGAGCAAAATGTATTGAGCAAGTGTATTTTGTCGGTCAAATTTATGTCCAGACATGTGGTGTCGGGTAAGTCAACCAGACCCAAAAATCTAAAGTTATGTAATTACGAGTGTGAATGAGCTTATGATTAAATTATATTGTTAGTTATGATGAAATATCGATTTTTTAATCAAAATTACTGTTCTGTATTAAGATTGGAGTACATTCCACAATCTACATAGACTGCAAATAGCATGTTAATTGTTTATTTTTTTCATTGCGAAGTTAGGAAAGAATTTCGTGCTAACTTCGTGTATATTGTTGTCTTTTCCCTAAAGGCGACAAATTGCAGGAGGAAAGAAATAAAAGAGGGTTGGAATATAAATTTTTTTATTATTATGATAGAGGGGGCAATGTGTTATTAAAGAGTTTATTTGTATAATTGGACGCCACTAGCGACATAAATGAACAAAGAGGGAGAGAAGAAATTTTATTATATAATTTATAAGGGGAAAACTGGTTCAAAAAACAACAAGATAATTACATTAAGTTGTGAGCTTAAATAAATAATATTACAAAATAACTACGCCCTATAGCGACTATTCTCACTCATTTATCTCTTATTCACAACAATGTAATTAAACTTAAATTAACAAGCTATTAATTTATCATTACTGTTTGCCCTTGCGCATTTTAATGTTGGAAATGAAGTAGTCAAGTAAACTCATTCAAAAACAAACTGGAAATTCCGATATCACTACTAAACTAATGGTTAATGCTATGGGGATATTCCTTCATGGCAATAACAGAAATTGAAATATTTACTTTAAAAAAGTATACGAGATAGTTAACGTTTTTCTGGCTGTTTTTAACGTCGATATGCCGAGGTATACGAGTAAAAATGATATGCAATTAACGCTTGAGAGATAGTTTAACTGATAAATTTGTCTACATTTTAGACATAGACTGTAAAAACAAATCTATTTTTAATTAAGAAATGTGGGGTTTCAGTTGGGACTAACCCACCATCAGCATCAAAAAAAAACTGATAAGGCGAAACCATTCCCTCTTGGGATAAAGTATTTATAGTAATTTATTTTAAAAAAATTAATTAATTTCTAATCTTACTACATAATTTATTTCTCGCTATTACGTCATTCATAGTCTTCAAATAAATGTCAAATTGGTTTTTTTTACATATCCTAATAAGCATAATATAACACTTTTATTATAGTTGGGATTTCCACATATTATCACGTGGTGTCCTTTTAAAGTTACGACAGGTTACATAATAATTATTAATCATTTATTTTATATTTTTTCCTCATTGTGTTTACTTTATGCCTGCTTGTTATATTGAAATAATTTTATTTATTTTTGTTGGAAACAGGAATTTGTTAACCGAGGAGTTGGGTACCGGAAAATCTTCTGCGAAGGCAAAGTAGTTCCTTCACAAAAAGTACTACAAAGGTAAGCAACATACAAAAATAAAAAAACAACTAACTTACAAGATACAACTACATAAACATTGGACAGTACAACTTAAATGATAATGAAGGAAAGGGTTTATTAAATAAATAAAAAAAAACTAGGTTAGCGGGAACTTAAACATAGTATGACCACAGTTAGCAATGGTTTATGTCGTGTATTGAATTTTTAATGGACTTTTGCAGTTGCATCACTTGACTCATCAACACACGGTGTGGGTGGCACTACGAAAAATAGTATATAACATTGTTTACATGGAAAACTAAGCATAATAATTAATGAATCTAGCAGTAGTTGAACTGACTTGTGACGATATTAAAAATTAAACAAACAAGGGGTGTTTCCACGATTTTTTTTCACTCTTAACATCTGAAGAAAAATAAACAAAATAATGTTAGGAAGATTTAAAATTTTTTCCATGTTAAAAAAGGTGTAATATTTTATATTTGGGTGAAATTTTTATATTTGTGGTTTTATTCCTCAAATATTTTATAGGAATTCACTGACAGCCTTGGTTGTTGCTTTTTCTCTTTACACTAAAAAAATACATTTATTTTTATGATTATTATTTTAATAATAATAAAACACCGAGCAATATACAGTATGAAGAGATAAATCGAGATGAAATTTTTGAAAAAGACTTATTTTTTTCACATATAAATAGTTGAGAGAAATGTAAGAAATATGATGATGATGAAAACAAAGCTTAGGCGCCACCACTGTGCGACCAAAAACCGCACATAAATTTAATATTTTTTTTTTCTTTCTCATCTCTGTAAATATTTTACCAGAAAAATTCAACCTACAACTGATTTATTTTTTAAATAATAAATACTGTAAATACACTTGGGAATGGAAAGAGACTGTGATCATGTGATTTATTGACAGACAAGACAAAAAAAAATGCGAGAGAGTAATATAAGACGATGAGCTCATTTTATAAAATAACAATTTATATAGCCCACTTTCCACATTTATTTTAGATTTTTTTAAAAGCATTCAGCAAAATAATAATAATAAAAAAGTGAAAAAAGTGGAATTGGTAAAGAACCAAGAGGGAAAGTAGCTCATTCAATGTGAGGAATTTCATAAAAAATCCTGTACTTATTTACATAATGTTTATACAAATATACTTCTATGCTATCTAAAAGAAACTTAATACATCTTATTGTACAGAAACAATAAAAGTCCGAACTCTTGATGATATGATAAGCGAAATAATGTAGTAATACGTTTACATTTCAATGTTCGACAATTTAAAATATTACACATTGATAACATTGAGCTTCCAGCGTTTGTTTTTTTAAGGGTAACCAAAATCAAATGATGCCACTGATTTAGGAAACTTTATAGTATTATGTGATACTTTTATGAGCGAACATCATGGGTGGTTTATTTTTTTTACATAAAGAAAAGTCCAAGTATCAGCTTAATGTTCCATTGCCTGTGACTTTTTTAGTGTTTTATTATAGCCACTTGTCAAATACACAACCAGCTGACACTTCAAGAAGTACATTTTTTTTCAAATAATAATAATAAAACAGGCGAGCAGTAAAATAATAAAAACCTAAACAGAAAAGGAAATAACAAGACAACTACTGGAGAATGGCAAATTGCTTGATAAAGTTGACATGGGGGGCCCAGGGGGTTAGTTGACCATGCATATAAATATTTCCTGCTCTTATACTTGTACAAAAATTATCAACTTTAATGTACAGTATTTTCTAAAGAAAAAAAAAATTTTATAAATTTATAGCAGTGGTTCCCAACCGGTGCTCCCTAACCATTTCCAAAGGTAATTTGAATCGAATTACTTCAACTAGAACTCTGAAATAAGTTAAGATAGATTTTTGATGTCTATTCAACAAAAATACTCAGAAATTTTTTAATATGCTTAATTCAGTCATTTGACCTGCAATGGTAAGAATAGGTATTCCTCATAGGTGTTGATTGAGGGTGCTCCATCGTTTAAAAAAAGGTTGGGAACCACTGCTTTATAGACTGAAATTTATACGTAATTTCTCAAGGATTATTTTTTCTCTTCTGTATGTAATCGATTCACGTTTTGTAGATAAAATTGATTTATATCTATTGTAAGATTATACGGTAGGGTGGATGTAGCAAGTGGTGGCAGTATAAATCGATGTAACCTATTGGTATCTACATTATAAAAAATAACGCCAACATTTTCTATGATCACTTTATTCATTCTGATAAGTTCTCTCTCATTTAATAAACCCCCATACAGCTTAATACTTCCCAAAATAAATCAACACCTTCTTTCTATCTCAATCTCAAACGATACACTATTTAAATTTTATATTATTATAATCTTATAACGTGTCTAGCTAACTTATAATAATGTGCAATGCTTACACGTAGAGATATAAAATCATCTCTTTCACTTGCATGCGAAAAAGTTAGTAAAAAAAGGTGGATAAAATTATCGCTTCTGATTATTACTATTATTATTATAACCATTATTACTATTATAATCATTAAAATTCAAGACGAAACTTGTTTTATGATGGAAAAAATCAATAATTTTAGTTTATGGAATAAAGCGTTGAGGCAGTGTGTATGGGTCATTTAAGACATCTTCACTCACTTCCCACCCCCACCAATTCACCCCTTTCATCTCTTCTGTACAAGTTAAGAGGTGACCTATCTTTTCCTCCCACAAAAATGATGGATTATGGTGGAAAAGATTTTTTAATCTGAATATCCTATCAGTTTATGTAGGTAAATATGTATGAGGTTAGTTTTTATTACTTTTAGTTTAAGACTTCATAGTCAATGGTTGTGAATAAGAGATTGTGGGAGTAGGATTAATATTAAATAAGTTACAAAAAATGATAATATTAAGCTGTAAAAAAGTTTAATATAACTTAAATTTACTTTGGAAAGAAAATTTAATATACAATTAACCAATGTGTTTTTTTTAAGCTTTCAGGGCCGTTAAGACAAATTGTGCATAAAGATTGAACATAACTTGTACATTTTTATGGGGTTTTTGTCACAAAATTAATTAAAAATAACACTGTTTAGACGTGAATATTAACTTGCTTAATTTAATGGTCTTGTCTGAATATTATATGCAGTAGTTTATTATTTGAACCGTACTCAATTTCAATGCAAATTACAATTGCTATTTTGAACATTTAATAGTTTTTCAAGCTTTATCGTCTTACTTCACATACAAATAGGACTTCCTTATTTTTACTATATGGAAAAAGTAGTAAACAGCTTTAACCATAGATGTTTTAGACGTCTGAGACTATATAAAGTGTAGTAATTTAATAGCAACATACGCCATTTGCATTTTCATAAGAATATTAGTTAATATATCGATTCCAATGTAAACTGCATAGTTTGGATATTATTTGCACACTGGCAGTTCTGAACTACATCAGTATTTCATCATTAATGGATGTCTAAATTATGCCGTCGAATTTTAGATCATAAATTTCATGTGAAACTAAGGATATGCAATAGCTAACTTAAGTTTATAATATTTTGCAATTAAAAGTTTAGCTGTTATATATTTTTTTTTTTTGAGTACAGATCAGTCACCCACCCACCCTTTTTCTAGTTTGATGATTAAAAACAATGTTTTTCTTTATCTGAAAATATTTCTTAAAACCGCGTGTGTCGGTTTTCAGTGATTGCGTGTGTTCACTGCGCATGTGTGCAGTGAAAAGTGATGTTTGAATGACGTCGGAATGCTTTTGCTATTTCGTATACATAATGAAAACGTGGCGGTATTAAATCAAAGTTTTCTATACCACACAATTACGCATGCGTGAATGTTATATATTTATCATAAGCTGAGCCGTTTGATTGACACGACTTATAAGAGCTGGATTAACACGTAACTCCCTCCAATCTCCATCTCTTTCTTTACGAAACTTTCTGTCTTTCTCCCACTCATCAGATAACAAAACGGCTCAACATTAAAAAAAAAGTTTAAATGTCCATTTTACCTACTGTATATTAATGACGTCAAAATGATACTATTTTCGAACAATTTAAAACTCGGCTGATAAAAATCTTAAGTGAACTCGCACAAATATAACAATTATGTGGCGGAAATTAAAATCACCACATTTCACCCCACTTTTAGCCTCAATTTATCAGCAAACCGACTATCAACCATTTTTTTTTTTTTTGGTAATTGTAGTTTATTAGTACAGTAGAATGTAATTAAATTCGCATTTTCAATAAGTGTGTACATGACATGACTCTTCCCCCTCTCTGAAAATTTGTAAAATGCATAAACAAAACATTTGTTATCAACAACATGACAACAGAGCAATGTTTGGATATTTGACAAGTTTTTATCTAACTTTTCTTTTGAGTATTAAGAAACCTAGATTTTTTTTAGATCCATGGAAAGTCACAATTTGTGCCGCATATGCAATGCAAACATTACACAGGCATTCCTTTCTCTGTGGCTTTTATCATGCGAGGAATTCCTATGATATTGACACTTTGTGCCATTCTTAGATAACCAACGTGCAATTTCTATCTAAATTTGTAAATAAAGTAGGCGGTAGCATGATTGAATTTCATGAGATTTACATGAGCATCATTGTTTAATGTTTCAACAAGCCGTTTATATTGGATATTGTCAAAACAAGCTCTGGCATAACGTAACATAGTTTAATATAATTACCGCACCAAAATGGTTTATTGGCTGCAAAGTCATAAAATAAAATTTCCTCTTTCTCACATAATGTTCGTGTTTATTATAATAAACGTTTGGAAAATTACCACTGAACAAGTAACCGCCCTGTAGATTATATTTCTGCTGGCAAGTCAATGGAAAGAGCCGCTCCATTGAAATATATTTTACATAACCTATACAGTCCGCCATTTTCGTTTTGTGTGATCAAACCGCCATTGTGATTACTTTTTGTGTTCAAGATTTAAGGGGTGGGTGGGGATAAACGTTTCTCCCAAGCTTCTTACAAACAGATATATAAATATTAAAAAAATTGAAGTAGAAAAATATATTTTTTATGTACATATACATATTTGGATTTTGTTTGCAGTTGTTGATAATGGTGTCGGCTTCATGTATACACGGCCCCCCCTGACGGTGAAAGGGAGACATAAATTCGACTCCACCCCTGCAACTTACCACCAAAACGATACAAAAAAATGTATATACTGTATTGCAATGTGTTTTTTTTTTGTTTTTCCTATTATTCCCTCACCTCAACCAACCCAATCACTCTTCACCTTCACAAATATTAAGTGTAGAACTCAGTTGATAGAATATGTTATGCCACTAGGGGTCGCTTCTACTGCTGCTGCCGAAGCTTGTTGATGCTGTGGCTTATTGGAAAACAACAAAATATGTGTTTCATTCAATACACAGTATACGGCATCTTTTGACAAGTGCCTGCTGCATTTTCTAAACTCAATGGGACGTCTGTTTCCCCCCACCCACACTATTACACCCCTGCGTGCAGCATTTTAAACTAAAACAAAAACAAAAATTAGGGAAGACGTTTTTTCATATTAAACGCTGTTCTTCCACGTCATATTTTTTTAAAAGAAAAATGACGTATTTGTTAAATAGTTACATTTATTACGTAAATTCCATCATAGAATGTGTTCTACCGAGTGCAGGGTACAAACGTGACCAATGGTCATGAGCTTAGGTTGGACTGATAATGGAACTTAATGCAACAAGTTGAGTAGTTTAAATTTAAATTATATACGGTTTTAGCATGAGCTTAATTGATTGGAATTTAAGCTAAAAGACAAAAAAAAGGCAGAAACGCCTAATTAGTTTGATTGATTTTTTTCAAAGTAATCCCTGTTAAATGTGATGGCCAATGAGAGTGAGCTTGAGAGATTTGAAATGAGGGAGAAAATGGGCCTTCGTTGTCTAAGACACGGAGAATGTGAATAGTCATCAAGGGTCATATTGATATTTGAGTGCACGCCCATTTAGGAAATCTGTCTCTGCGGGGGGCAGGCGTATTTAAAATTGGGCAGATGGGGGACCCAAGGGGGGAGGAAGACCATGAAACACTGCTAAGAATTTAGATTGAAATTCTTCTTTGGACTAAAAACATTAGCCATGATTTATTAAGTTAGAAAACATCCATTTCATTTGTTAAAAATTTTATTAAGTAAAAGAAAAGCAAAATAAAAAGAAATGGTCAAGAAGAAATGGGGAGAAAAAAGAAATAAATAGCGTTAAGTTACTGTAGTTGAGCATTATTTAACACTTTTAGTTACAATAACTATGGCATTTATTACGTCATTAATCATTACCATTTGCTTCAAAAACAAATGACCAAAATTACTAATTTTTACAGGATTGAGTAACTCGACTAAAAATGGTTTTAACATGGAAAATAAAACACTAGAAAACTAAATTCTCTTAATAATCTAACAAAAAAGAAATATGTTTAAATGGTTTTAAAATGTAATAAAAATTAGATGTAAACAAATTATTTAAAACAATTTATGTTTTTTGTTAACTAATTTTTAAATGTTTATTTTATTTCAGTTTTTATGATACCGTTGATAATTTTGTTGAAAGCAATGACAACAATAGTAAGTGCATATCTTATCTACTATAATTTTGTGTCATGATTTGTAACTTGTATTTTGGTGACTTAATTAGGTATAATTGGTGTTCATTGTACCCATGGTATAAACCGGACGGGATACCTTATTTGCTCGTAAGTTTCTCAATATGCACTATCAAGACTAAAACTTCGCTGATTTTAAAATATCAGTAATATCTCTAATAATGTCTTAAAATAAACTTAAAAATCTGTATAAAATTATTTTAGTTACATGATTTATCGGTTGGGTTTTGATCCAACACAAGCTATCAACGGTAATATCATTCATGTAATCTTTACTGGTTCAAATGTCAATTTTATTCTCACAATTTCCAGAATTTAATAAAGCTAGAGGTTGCACCATTGAACGAGTTAATTATCTCGATGCATTGCATAAGAAGTTCGAAGATGCAAAGAAAGGAAGTCGGTCACCACCGCCTGATATAGACAACAACTCCAATAGAAGGTAATTTAGTCAACCATAATAGAATATAGATTTCTGAACCATGTCCCTTAAAAATAAAGTAGACCTGATTTTGATGGGCAATACGATCAGCCAATAGCACGACCACCACCATTTAGACCACGACCGGCAACTGACTCCTCCAATAGACGTGCATCTCCATATCAGCGTGGCAGTTTGAATCCAACTGATAGATTTCACTGGAGAGCACCACATAATATAGAACATGCAAGATCCCATCGTCATCAACAACAACTTCCGCAACCACATAATAGTGAATTTGGAAGATCCTATCGTCAACAACCACTTCCGCCGCCACATCGTAGTGAATTTGGAAGATCTCATCGACAACAACTTCCGCCACCACATTATAACGAATATGGAAGATCCCACCGTCAACAACAACTTCCGCCACCACATTATAACGATTATGGAAGCTCACATCGTCATCAACAAGTTCTGCTACCACATCATAGCGAATTTGGAAGATCCCATCGTCATCGACAACAACTTCCGCCTCCAGTTTACTCAGATTTCGACGATAACGACTTCCCAGAAGAAAGACGTAGCCAAAAACGACCAAACCATTTTTCTAATGGCAGAGAACCTCCAAGAAAACGTTAATAACGTCAAAGATTTACGTCAGCAAGTATTTTTTTTATTTCAAAACTTTAAATGGTATCTTAACTTAATTTTAAGCGTAGAATAAAAGAGTTTTCGTGTTACGAATTGATGTGTTTATTAAACCACGCCTACACATTTACGCCATTTAAACGACACACGTATTAAAAGAAATAATAGAAACGCTTAAAATAAACCGTTGCGTGTTAGTGAAAACTTTCAGATTTTCCCCGCCACCCACAAATCTTCTTTTATTTATTTTTTCTTAACTTTATTTCCCGCCATACAGTTATACACAGATAAGAGTTGCTGTGATTGGGTGTTCGTTGATAATTATATGTTATAAAGCCAGTTGAGTGAGACAGAGGGCAAATAAGTTGAACTTGTGTAAATGTATTTAGCAAATGAAAAAAAAATAGTTCGGTAGAAATGCGCAGATTACATGGTTTTTAATGTTCTTATGATGTGTATAATTACGCTGCGTTTTTAACATGGCCGCCAAGTGTAAATATAAACGTATACATTTATATATCGATAAAACAAGTGGAAAGATGTAATCGTCTAATTACATTGTAGTTTTCAAGTCAAACGCTTTCTGGCTGACCACAGAGCCACAAAATGTTTCCCATGAAATTGAATTAGATCACCTGGTGAGAGGATAAAAATATTTTTTTATAATAAAAATAGATAAATATGTGTTTTAGCTCACGCAAATACGTGAACAACAATAATTCTCTCCATCATTTTATTTACCAATAAAATTCAAATACTGTCTGTCCATCATAATTACACCCTGTTGAGCAGATAGTGATCTAACATTGACTCTCAACTGCTAGTACGCGTCCCCAACAAAAACCAAAATTCAACATTAAAAAGCTAAATAATATTGCACTCAGGGTCATCGTAACAGTAGGGACAATAGAAATAAACGGACCACTCATTCCAAGACACAGTCTCTTAATTTTCAAAAAAAATTTTCCAAAAAGACTTTAGTGCAACATTTCTTATCCATTTTCTGCATTATAAACAAGTAATTATTTTTTATTGATTTGCAGAAGAAAATAAGAAAGCAAGGACGCCATTATGTCTAGAATAGTCATGACGTAATATTTAAATTAAATTATCTTTTATCTACAAAAAGTATCGTGAGGTTTATTTTTTATCTGTAAAGTTTATTTATAACTAAAATTTTGCTTTCCAAAAATCTTTTCTAAAAACAGTAATACGTGGAGAGTTGTTAATTAAATTAGTATAAAGAAAGTTGAGCGTTATGGTAAGATGGTGAGACCGATTTATTGTTTGTGAAGTTATTAAAATGGATTAATGTGGTGAATTAGTGATGGTGAGAAAATGAAATAGCGTTTGGTGTTATCAGTAACTATTATGTTAAACAGGTGCTAAATAGCAAATAGTGCGTGTGTGGCTTTGAACATGTTCGACGTTATCTTTAGAAATAAATTGCAAAGCAAAAAGCCAATCAGTGTTTTTCCCACCTTTTTCTTTTCTTTGCGAAAAAAAAAAAGAAGAAAAAAGTTAATTGATGATGAAAATCGTGATAAAACACTTTAAAAAAGTTGTAGCTAATTTGGTTTAGCTAACTAATTAATGTTTGGGTGAGCTCCAATGTGTCATTGAACGTACAAGGTCATCACTGCGTTAACTGATTTACGACATGACGTCATTTTTTTTTTGTACTCCATCATTTTTGGCGCCCAAACCCAAAACCAAAAACACTTTCATAACCAGACTCAACTTGACTTTTAAACCCAAATTAGGTACTTTTTATACCTTCTTTAACACAAAACCAGACGTTAAGTCAACAAACGGTGACGTCAGAATAGTGTAGTCATCAAGTTGAAAACACTGGTTAGGTGGAGTAAGTTCAAAATAAGCACCACTAAACGTTTTGTTATCGTTTATAATTTCCTGAAGTACAAAAAAAAAGCAGATGTCAAATTTCCTTATTTGTACCTTAGCTGTTAGTGTTACGATTTGACTTATTCACATCGAATGACATCATCCATCGAAATACACCACCTGACACTTCGACCATCAACAAACATTAAAACTTTAGATGGTCATTAAAGTTAACAGCCGCTCATAAGCGGTTCCAACACAACCTCAAACGAAATTTTTTAGGAAAAAAGGAGTGGCTGATGATTATAACATGACCCCATTGCTAATACGTATTCAATACTAACTTATACTTGACTTTACTGTATGTTAAGTATCTCTGATTAAGTAGTCAGCTCAATTTCTATAAGTTCATAAACACCTCATTAAAAGTAATTTATACACGAGTATATCAGTGTTCTTAACATGCACTTGGTGAAATGGTTAATCCCCAGAGAAATTCGTATGGTATTTACGACTGGCTATTATTAAAGCAAATCTTTCGAAATATTTTGATGTAAATTAATTACAGTAATAATGTATTTCAAACACGAAGACAATCCGCATTCAGTATATATTTTTATTGTGAACAGTGTTTTATATCGTTCTCTAAAACAAAAACAATTTTAAACATTAAAGTTGGAACTGGAAAATTAACGACTGTTTGACGTGTTTTTGCTGGCACAAAAACGCCAAACGTATTTTACTATGAATTGCTAACTTAGCAATAACACTATTGTAATAACGATACACGTGTTTGATATAGCTTTAATATTTTTCTCCAAAAAATAAAAAGTGAAACTAGTGGGGAAAAAACCAGCAAACCAAACCATTAATAAATGTAAGTATTGTTTGTATCTTTTGTTTTTATTTTGAAAACGTTTTGCTAACATGCAAAAGGAAAGAAATTTAAATTGCCTTATCATCTGAATATTTTGCTTAATGAGTGGTAAACTTAATACAATGATTTAGCATTCCATTTAATGTAGTAATTACTTGATAAACACCTATCCTATGATAAAAATAAGATTTTCGTGCGTAATATAGACGTTGTTGTCCTTGACATTCAGTTCATTATGTAATTTTACAGACGGAAAAATTAATGTGTGATATTTACAAAGGTGCTAATGGGACATCTTTCAATCTTCAGCCAATTAATATTAGATGCACATCAATTTTGGAATGACAAACATTTTTAAATAGTTAAAAAGAAAGTTAACAAAAATTTATAGTTTCAATGGATAAATTTAAAGCAACGTGCTATACAAAAAAAAAATAAGTTAGTTAAAAAAATTAGAAGAAAAAGAAAAAAGATGATGGCCATGAATATAATTAATGTCCTTTGATAAATAAATTTCCTTAAAATATCTTATTAAAATATTTTTAAAAAACGGTCATAAATCTTTTTGAAAAAATACTTTTTTGTTATATTTAAAAATGCCATTATGTAAAAAAAGCTGACTATTATTGAGAGAGAAGCGGGAAACCAGCAATTATCAAATTAGCCCAATTTCTTCTTAGTTTACAGTCTTTAAATGTTATTTCCCCTCCCGACTAATTACAACAAAAAACGGTTTATACATAAATAATGAGGAAAAAAAAAACAACCGACGACAAAAACTTACTCTAAATTTCACTCTAAATAGTCTTGTATTACGTACATTAATATTATTTTTCGAGGTAATAACATAGTACAGATAAATACATTGATATTTAAAGGGGGGAGAAAGGATCCTATTATTAGCGATGCTTATCGTCTAACACACATGCAACTGCAACCTAATGAGGGATTATATATCTTTCAAAACTGTCAGAACAATGGCTGATGATAAAAAAGTAACATTAATGCTTTGCTCCATTCTCATCCCTTATTTCGCATCCCTCATCTTAACTACCATTCATACCAAACCACCTCTTGGCTCTTGCTTTGGGTATCATGTATCTCGTAAATATCAAACAAAAGTCTGTTGAAAAATAACAGTCGACAAAAGACCTGCAAACAGCTCAAGTTTCGACTACAATTTCAGTAACCTATAAAATTATGTAATGCATTGTATGCATACACTGAGAATACACTTGAGTTTCATTTACACCAAATATTATACTCCCCTTCTTTCTTAGCAAACAGTCAAAAAACATAAAAAATCATTTTATGAATACATTGCTAGTTTAATATAGGCGTATCCAGTAAATATCGTCAAAAATCCCTGTGCAAATATTTCATAATCCCTGGTTTTATACTCATAATATTTTTGTAGAATATAATTATTTTAAATGCAAAACCATGTTTTTTTGTTACCAGTACTAACCTATTTTTGCTGGCAATAAAGAAACGGGAATAAATCGTATTGCTCGCTATAGCTATTTGTCTCGTTTTTTGTTGGCAAAAATTAACATTAAATAAATGGGAATAAATTGGATACTTATAACCTACAAAGCTAAGTAAAACCATTAATCTTTTAATTACATGAAAATTACAGCTTTAAACTTCCTCGCTCTACTAGTGTTTCGATTCTCAAGTATTTTGGTGCTCCCTTCCAAAGGTGCCCAGGGCACATGCCATACTTTACCACACACACTAGTTACGCCAATGTCAGTTAACAGTTTTATGCTGTACAAGTACTGTATATCTATCAGGGGTTCTTAATTTTGTTTTTTTTAACTAGTCAATAAAACTTTTTAATGCTTTTATAACGTGTTTTAAAGTAAAAGAAATTGTATATAAAATAGCATTTATTGTGGGAAAAAAATAAAAAAGGTCATAATGTTCAATGCAATTAGTAAGGAAGTAGCCAAATGTCGAAATTAAATTATTTATTTCTAATTGAAACACCTGTTGTCATTGCATCAGCTTCGAGTTTTCTTTTATAAACATTTAATTATTTATTTATTTATTGGTCAAACGTCGATTATAATTTTATTCTGACGATGAAGTAATGTAAATCTTGGTTGAACAGTAGTAATCTATGGAAGCAATAATATTGGAAAGTTGATTTTTATGCGAAACGAGTGGTAAAATAAATTTCATTTTTATCCCTTTTCTGGTTAATTCATTTCACCAGATGTTTCTTCTTCATTTTTATTTATTTTAATTTCATTTTTTTGCTTAAATCAGCTACTGTACGTGCTTACGATGGGTTTTATTTATAATTTATGACTCCAGTTGAAATATACCCATTTTATTACATCTTATAACGTCAACGTATAATAACATTCACTTACCCACAAGTACAGAGGTGATGGGACAGCCAAATCTTTCAATACCAGTATATTTCTTCCTACTCATGTCATCGCTTTCACCTGGTAGAACACACCAAAAAAAATATAAATAAAAAAAATGCCACCAAATTAAATGGAAAAACAATGAGATTTACGACGATGAGTACAACTATTGTTAGTCAGCAACAACAAAATGATGACGAAAAATAAAGACGAGAAAACATCATACAAAATGATGACTAAATGAGCAAAAAAAAGCATTACTTATTGAAAATGAAAGTACTGTAATATGGCATTAATAAGTTTACTGTCAACTGTCATAAAAAAAACAGTTTAATGACATTCCTTATTAAAGCAAAACAAGATTAAACAGCTTAAAACTATAACGTAATAGGCTAAAAGATTAACAAGCATCTCCATAACATTATCATTTGTTTTCTAGATAATGTCACACACTCTACAAGTGGTATAATACTTGGTTGTCAAACGTGTGCCATCATAAAAATAAATAGCTACTTAATCTTTAAACAATTGTTGATAAGACCTAAAGAGATTTCCATTAATGAGCTAAGTTGTAATTGTTGACAAGCGACGCCATCAATGGTTTTCAAAATATTGTTGATGACTTCACATGTTAACTTGAGCAAAATAATGTAGTTCTGACACAACTCTGAATCATTCGGCGACGAGATTTTTTTGCACGTACAATTATTACACGTCGTACTAAAATTAGATTTGCAAAATAAATAACATACTAAAACATTACAATTCCATTACGTCACTTTCCTCGTTTTCCCCCACCATTATTACACTGGATTAGCAAATATTGTCACGTGCATGACGTGATGGCGTCTGCTTGCCACGTGACCTACATTCAAAGACTTGTGATTTATGTGGTAATGTAATGTAACTTACTATACTGTGTTTCAATTTTACTACATGTAAGATTTTTTTCTGTAATGATTCGTAATTCATTATGCAGTATTTTTGTAGACAGCAATGTTTCATGCTGTAATTACTAAAAATGGTCTAGAAATATAATGCGTTTGGAAAAGGCAGTTTTTTACTGGACAGACTGTCAGACTAGTTTTTATTGTAAAACTTTTAAATTTAATTTTAAAACCTCATTTGTTTAAGATTTTGTAGTACTGAGCTTTTGCATTTTAGTCAATTTTTATATGTTTTGAACAATTCTGCTAACTTTTCTTTTAAAAATCTAGTCAATTTTTACATATTTTCAGACAATATTATTGTGACTTACAGTTATTTTGCAATTTATTGGCATATCAGACTTGTAAATATTTTTTTTATAAATGCAAATATTTTTATAAGTTTTTATTTTATAAATTGGTAAGTCAATGATATTTTTAAGGACCGGTAGAGTTTCTTCAGGGCTATATTTTTATCAAACTCGTATATGGGTTTCGTTATGTAATCATCACCTACTTAACAATTCGAGTGTGTATTGTAAATTAATAAAATAAAAACAAATCTTCAATTGACGCATAATAAGGAAATAACAAACTATCGCAAGTTAATAAAACCACAAATCAGAGAGTGAACAAACACAGAACCGTGTACGAGGGTAAAATAAATCTAAATAAATCAATAAAAAAATCTAACTAGGAGACAATGAAATGTCAGAATAAATATCGATGATTGAAATTATTTTTCTTATAATTTTGATTGATTTGTACCGACGACGCCTCCTTAACAAGGCCAGTTGATCACCTTATGGGTGGGCACAATTTAATAAACGTCATACAATCAATCAAAAACACTTTTAAAAAAATATTTCCTCTGCTATTTTAGTCATTTACGAACGTACGATTTATCAATTAACTCTGATAAACGGATTTCATTCAATAAAAACGTTATCAAATCGAATAAATATTAGCAAAAATTTCCTCATCAAAGCTAGCCATTCAGAAACGATTAAAAGGAGACAGAATACAAGTTTTCCTTACTAAGCTGAAATTACCTGTAGATAAGCCACTAAACGTTTTACCACTACAGTACCTGTACTACCGGCTGTTTTATTAATGACGCATCTCGACTAAAAATGTACACATTGTAAACAAGTAGATGTTCAACATGATCTCTGTAAACCTGGATGCACATTCCATGAATCATAATGATAATTTGGAAATAAGCCATTGAATTCATTGATAACAAGCCATAAATAAAACTACAGTACGACAACTTGTATGCCAAAGAAATGACGAATAAGTAAAATTAAAACAGTCACTGTTACTAATATTGTTACATACAGCACATCCGTTGCAATTTCACATAATGATAACTTACTTAACAACGACATTTGGTGATGACTAATGACAAAGTGTAAAATGAATTTTTCAGTTAAAAAAAAACTTTTCTCAATAATTTTGATGGTTAAGACATTTTTTTTTAGTAAACAGCAACAAAACTATGACTAATGTGTGTTTCAAAAGTTTGTAAACACTAAAGCATCTAAATATTTGACAAAGTTGGTCAATTTTGTTCAACTTTTAATGTACCTTATACATTTAGTAATTTCGGATTAAAAAGTACATTTTCAAAAGGTCAACATAATGTTCAAGCCATTTCTCAATCCTTGTACATTACTCATTCATTCAATAAAGATACAGTAGTGTATATTCAGGCTGTCTAAAACAAGGTCCGCGAGCCAATATTGGTCCTCGAAAAGAGTTTCAGTGACCAAATTGGCTTGGAAAAATATGAAAAAGTTGGCAAATTTTATGATTTTCTAAAATAAAAAAAAACTGTGTTGCTTGTGTGAATTTTTATCCTTTAGACACCTTAAAAGGGACTCTTTCTCACTGACCCTTGCTGAGGTTTCACTCTAAACCCCAATGTAAAAGTGCCAGAAAATAATTGAATTACGTAATTCTTAGTTTTGACCCTCCAACAACTAATTATCTTGAAATCTAGTACTCATATAAGTTGAGCAGCCCTGTTCAATCATCTAAAATTTGACAGATGATAACAATATCGTTAGAAATGGAAACTGTAATGACTAATCTGGGAATATTAAATAGAAACTGTACTCAATTACATAGCGTATAATAATAAGGAAAAAACCGTCCGGGTAAATTCGGTAAGTGACTAATAAAGGATAAGAGATGAAGGAAAAGTAATTTTTAAGAGAAGAGTAATAATGTATGAGAGAAAACGTTTGACATTGCAATTGGCGTTATGTAATCGGTTGAAAAAGAGCATGGAAGGTGAGATAAATGTTTTAAGACCACACCGAGTGAATTTTTATCCTTATACAGTACTCTGAATGAAGCTAGTAATTAGCGAACATGAAATTTAATCGTTAGCAACAAGATAATTTCAAAGTAAATCACATAAATCACCTTCGACTCATTTTCTTAGTTAACCTACAAACAATTTTCAGCTACAACCCTACAGTAAAAATAAAGCACACTATACAGTTCTGTACATTGTTCAGTATTTCCAAAATTCCCAATACGATTTTTGACTAGCTAACTTTAAAAAATAAACTCGAGTGAACATACACTTTGTAAAATGTAAAATGGCACTGAACGTCATTCACCTCTCCCACACACATGTAGCAGAACAAGCAGCAAGAATGTTTCAAAGTTCCAAGAAAAATTCCTAAAAATGTGTACAAAATGTGTCTTCTTCTTTTACTTCTTCTTCCCCCCCCCCCCCACTTAATTTTTCTCCCATTACCACCCCAGCATCTATTTTCTTTCGTATTCAATATGGCCTCGCTTTGTAATTGGTCAGAGTGCTTGATAGATCAACCAGCTTTTTGTCGGTTGAATTATTAATAGAGATGGACAGTCCAGATTGAAACAACTGTTTACGGTTTACCCCTCACAATAATAACAATAAAAAACAAAGTTAACTTTAAGAAGAAAAAAATTCGGTGTCTCCCTATTTCTTCATTTAAAAACCTACATGCATTTATACACACAAATGCTATAGTACTGTTTGTAACATCGTATTGTTGTTGATGTATTGTTAAAATCTCAAATTGCAAAGTTACAATTTGTCCACTTGTTTTCCCGCCCAATTTTAAAGTCTTTTTTATGTTTAGAATATAGCTGTTTGTAGTTTGATTTACTCGGTGGCACTACCCAGCTCCCCAATTCTTTCTTCTTTTTTTTTTGTTTAAAAAAATGTAAAGAAAACCTCACAGTGCGATTTGAAAATAAATGGATTTCACCTGTGGAAATTGTGACTGTAGGGATGCAACCACCAATGACGACGATCATGCAAAAGCAAACCACAAAGTAAATCAAATTCAACAACACGAATTACAAACCGTTACAAAATCATGAATATTAAACCAAAAAAAATCCCACATTTGCAATAACCGCAATACCAAACGCTTGTAATCGCAGTCAATCTCCACAGTAAAAAATGGTGAGCAATAAGCATTTAAAAAATAGGTCAAAACTTCCTGTAAGTATCAAGCTAAACATTAATAATAGCTTTTTTATTATACAGTATCTTACTCAGTTTTACTCCTCCACAGCAGTTAATAACTGTAGTCCATCACACATATCGGTTTGCAACTCTACATCACTGACTTAAATAATATTTTCGTTTGTTGATAGCCGAATTAATTGACAATAGATTGTATATTACCAGACGTGTGAACTGATTTATTAGATAATAACGACGTGTTACGTCGACTGAAAATATGACTGCAAATACTAACACAAATGCTATGCTATTAAATTATAATGTAATGGTTTATTAAATTGGCCAGACAAAACGTAATTAGCGAGGAGAATTATTTTTGATTCAATTTCTGACGGCTTGTTGGAGCCACTTAATCGACAGCTGAGACATAAAAATCACAACATTATAATTATTAATTCCCACCCACAGTCCACCCCTCCTGCTCTCACCCCACCCACCCTTTTCACCTCTATGCACTTCTTATACAAATAATGAAAAACCTCCCCAAACTTTCATTGTTATTCATTTCTATCATGATTATTACTTATTAAAATGAGCTCGCCAAATACAAAGCCGCCTTTGTTTTAAAGGTTTTTCTGATTAACTAGTAAATGTACTGGCGGTCGAGCAACGTAAGGTCAAAGGTGGCCATTAGGTGTGGATACAAATTTCCATTTGGGGCTGACCCTGTCGTTTGACTGGCGCCATCTATATCCATTTCAATAACACATCATCACAAAGTGGAGTATAATAACGTAAAAAAAAATAATGATCAGAATATTTAAAAATGATCTTTTTATTTTTATTCTCCTGAGTAGATGTTACTAAAACCTCCAAATAATCAAATAATTCAAGTAAACTTATGTAGATGCTAACCAGGATGTTTAAAGGAATACCCACCTAACTACAACCTAATTAGCACTGCTGTTTTATAGACAGAGTTTACATAGCCTACAATTATTTCCTATTACATAAGATACAACATCATTTTAAACGACTAAGTGTATAAAAAAACAAGATTTACTATTTTAAAAAAAAAGTTTTAGCATAAAGTAAAATAAAAGACTGAATAAAAACGACTGACGTCAATTGATAACGACTTGTACGTCTCGCCGTCTCTTTCACAGAAGTTTAACTTAGAAAAAAATAGCATAGAATACTATTTTTTTGTCTTGTCATCTAGTTTGACTGAAAAATTCAATAAATAATATTTTCCCGTTAGAAAAAACGGCGCTTTAAGCATTAAACGGCGTCCAGACTCGTTCACAAAACACATCAGTAAACTTTCAAGAAAACATTTTTAATAAAAGAAAAATTGTATTTTTTTTCTCTCAAAGAAGAAAATACTGTCATCCAAACGGACGCCAATTCACAAAACTGTAAACCATTTATTTTTATAGCGGCGCCAAAACGCTTAAATGACGCTCAATTCAAACAATGATAACGTTATCTAACGGATCCCCAGCTGATGACACGTGCACCGTCACTTATATAACAAACTATAAAAAGACATGAAAATAAAATATGAAGTTCATGTATACAGAGTTATGAATGCATTGCTCTGAAACCATTAAGTGAAAATAAGTTCAGTGATTCTGTATGAAGTTTGGAGAAAAGAACTGTAACTGTGAATGAACTAAACTTCTGTATAAATTTCAAAAAGTTAAATAAATAAGCCGATATTGTGTACATTACTTTTGAAAATTTTGAAATTGAAACAAGAGTCATTTGTGTGTATATTCGCGTAATCATCTCAACATTATTTTTTAAAAAAAAAACCTTGGAACAAGTGTTCTGCGCCTCCTTCGGGGTTCACGATTGGCCAACAACGACTAAAGCACTTTCAGTATATACAATATAAATTGTCCAATTCGCATTAGAAAAGCCAATATTAATTTATCAAAATTTCTTACTGAGTTGTCTCTCAACGACAAGAGGGGAAAAAATCTGAGTGATTATTCAAGTACAAAGGACTAATTGCAATTTTGCAAAGATGAAACTGAACTTTCCAAAATTCATCAACAGGTAAGCAAAAAAAAACTATTTTTTTAAAAAATTTCTTTCTCCCTCTCTTTTATTATTTTTTATTTTCTATAAAAACTTCATATAAAATTATTATCAGTTAAATTTTTATGCTTAAAAATGCTGCTTTTTGTGAGGTAACCGTAAGTTATGTGAATGGTCCCTCAAAATTCCATTTAAAAGTTATAAACCGTGTATGAGGGGAATTTGGTATAGTGGGCGAGAGAATTTTAACAGTGGAAATGGGTATAATATGAAGGTTGTGAGGATACCTTACTTCATTCCACACTATATTTTTTTTTTAATTTTTTTTTCTTATTTTTTTAAAAAAATTCAAATAAAAAATGCGTAAGAGCTATGAACATATTGAAAGAGGCGATTGGCGTTCACGAGTTATTCGCCAAAGGTTAGTGTAAAAGATTAGTGGGGTCAACTCAGTCGGTAAGTCGCTTTCACATCCACTACAAAAGTGTTGGATTGGGAGTTATGATCTATCAGGCTAAAGGGTTAATCATTTATTATGACGGCTCAAACCATCATTTTTAACAACATTTAATTGGATGATTTTGACTAGTGACTATCAACAATCAACATGCTATACTTGTACAATCTAATCTCACTAAAAATGAATTTTTTCAGTTTCTATTTTAACCAGAGAACACTAGCACTGTAAATTACACTTAAAATCTTGCCACTAAAAAAAAAAACCAAAACATTGTTGAGTTGGTTATGTAATTTCGCATGATTCAAATCGTCTGTCGTCATCATTAAAATAACTTAAAAGCCATTAACCAAAATAGAAGTTTATAAAGTCAAGTTTGCCAACCGGATTAGCCTTAATCCGGGTTAAACTATATCGGCGTACAGTCGTAAATGACACGTTTCGTGTTACATATTCAGAACTTCATCGACCAAAATAATGAGTTTGGAATGCGATTCCTCAGTTCAAATACGCCATACGGAGGCGTAGGAGGAAGTAAATGGTTATATTTGCGTACTCGTTAACACCGACGACGATTCGCTCTGAAAGCAAAACCGAAATTTTGTTATCATTGTTACATCACTGAAAACGTAAGACGTTATACACGCAGATGTGCCAGGCAATACATGGCCATCCAACCAAAACAATTTTTCAGTACGTGTCAAGTGACGAAAGTAATCGCAGAATTACGTTTGAAAGTTCAGTGTTTTAGTCTTTCAAAATTGACGTCATTAAGAAGCATTAACCAACGACATTAATGTACTAGTATGGCGTGTAATAGCATCCTATTCCTATAGTATGTCCTGTGTAAGTGGGGGTTGTTATTTAGTACTTTGTTGACGCGTGAAAGGCTATTTATCAGGCTCAAGTGTCAACTCTTGTTAAGTGAGAATTTCCCCTCCCCGTCTCCTTCCTACACTATGCATAGCCAGTATATAAAAACAGATTCTTATTATGGACTCATACGTAAACCATAACAATAATATAAGTCGTCAGTCGTAACTTGTAGAAACGATGGAAGGGGGGTTGAATAAAAGAAGGGGAGGTGACTATAAAGCGTCATAACAGCAATGTCACCCTTTGAAACAAACCGCCTGATACCCAACAACAAACCAGAAATATCAAGTAAATAAATAATAATAATCTCTTCTTAAACAGCACTTCGTTGTCCGCATACCTGATGAACATCCCCTACCCCCTACTTTTAACTCCCCTCTCTCCATTGCAGTTTGCTATTATTTTAATATAACTGGTATTGCACTTGTGCTGAGCCGGTACTGTACCAGGAATTGTGAGGAAAAACGCACTCCATCACGCTTAACTTGATGTTTGATTTAGCAGCCATGTATAAACTTCACTTACATGTACTTGATTGTAGGATGTAAAATAGGATTTGAGTATAATATTCTGTCAATCATAGGATTTTCAATTAAAAGTTTTTTAATGTTTTATGGTTTCATATTGCATTGCTAAAACGTAAACACACCAAGTGCACTAGTGACAAGTGTAAACTGAAACTTGCAGTGATTCAGTATTTTAAAATTTAACACAATAAAATGATAATTTGAGGGAAATTTTAAACCACAACATTACATCTTTAATAAACTTATGAAAACGATTTGTCTGCTTTAACGCCCTATCTTGATTTACTATTTTTAAAATCATTTGTAACTAGACTAGGGTTTGATCTAAGTTACTTATCTGGTAGATAATATATTGTATTATGACATCCACAAATCCTGTCAGACACTATACTATTGAATTTGCCAGAAACGTCAAATATAGAAATAAGCTTATTTTTCATTGAAATAAGGGATGAAGAGGGTGTGTGTACTGTGTACGTGTGAGTTGTTTATCCCCCATCGTATGAATATATCCATTGCCAATTGGGTGAACGCCTGCAACTCCTCTCTAATAATAATAAAAATATCATCTATGGTTTGTATGTGCGGCATCACCGCTGAAACATCAGCCATCATGCACTGCATAAATAAGATTATATTCAGATGCAATGAAAGATATCAGATTTCAGTGTACGCGTGCAACAGGTGACCCACAAATGACCCCTTCAAAACGTGAAATAAAGATGTCTGTGACAGGATCACACAACGTATTTGCACCACCCCTATTTCTACCTCCTCCAACTCGGGTTTAGGATATTTTTCAGTTGGACGACCGACCCATCTGCCTCTTTGCCGACCTCTACAATAAATCGCCGGGTATAAATAATAACAAAAGGAAAATACGCTGAAGATGGGGGGTTGGTTGTTGAGATGCTAAAAAGTAGGGGATAAAATATCATGGTGAAAATAGGAAGGGTGTTGTTGGTAAAGGGAAAATAGGTGGTGGAATAAGTCCGCAGCAGAAATTACAATTGAGCAAACATGACCAAGGGATTTTCGCAAGGGTTTTTGCTATCAAACTGGAGGTTTCAAACGATAAAGATGAAAAGAAAAAAAAACCGGGGGGTTAAAAGTTGAGGGGGAAAATAATAATACTGTATGAAGAAGGGAAGAAAAGAATTGTCATCTGCCTCACAATTCAAACAGTCGCTGTTAGGGCTCGTGCCCTTTGTCAAAATCTCTGTCCCTCGACAGTCACCACTAACCCCTAGCGTTAGTTGGTCAATTGTAACGCAAAATAACGTAGTCATCACCAATCAATAACATTTCATAATAACATTACTAAACTACACTTCTGTCTAATTTTACGAAATTTTATTACTGAGGATATTGTCTATTACTCTATTTTTAACCAGAAATTATCGGTCGATTTCATCATTACAAATAGCGAGAGATTCATTCAGTCATTCGTAATATTACATCATCGCTTATTTATGCCATGTCTGAGCGCACAGTGTATGATTGATAATGTGCAGTTTTCTAGTCAAGTTTCACTTGTTATTAAACATGTTTAAGAATACAAGTGTTCTCGGTATGCTTTGAATAGATTATTAAAAAAAAAACCTTCTGTGTAATCGGCAGCTTCATACTAGTTTACATACTACGAGATAACACTCAAGTGTTTATCTTTTGTCAACCACGGATACATAGCATTCTTACTTGAAACTTATTAGCATAAGACCAGACACCTCTGTAACAAGAACATTTCACATGGACGACGAACTAAGCGCAGTATTGTATTTTGGGGTCAAAATTACCATTTTCGTTATTCACCTTTAAGAAACGTCTACGTAAATAAGTGCAATGCATTAAGTACGCTTATCGTCGTTTAAATAGCACTTAAGATATGCTAAAGCGTAAAAAATACATAAAAATCAAATTGATTATAATTGACGCCAATTCATAAGGTGCTTCTTCTATTGTAGTTGAATAGCATCATCAATACGATTGGTGAATGGTATCTTAATCACGTGACGTTGTTCTTACCTTCCTCTCCCGCCTTTCTGTTTTCCCTCCCCTAATCTTCCCAGCCCAGACTATATACATATACACAAATACACCCAGACCGACTGGACTTCATTCTCGCTTTCTTTTTCAATTCGATTGGATGATGGTGAGGGGAGGGTCCATCAGGTCCATTGCCAAAAAAATTTATTTAACTAGAAAATAATTTTTTTATTAATAATTTTGAAGAAAAAAAAACCATCACTGTAAGAGTTCCCGCTTTTAAACGGTTTTAGTCGTCGTTAAGTGCAGTTTGTGTGTTGTATGCGCTGAGTGTGAGCGGGGTGATAACGGCATAAAAGCGATTTCGCTTGCCGTTGAGAATCACATCGAACGCCGCGGCTGCACTCTGTTGCGCGGTGGGATTATTTATTGCCGACGGACCGAGGTTTAACTAATGCTCTCCTCGGTTATTTTGAGAGCGTAAGCGGGGAAAGAAAAAGCACACCAGCGTTATTGTCGCGTTTGTCATCATCAAAATCGTTTCCTCAACTATCTATTTTAATCTTTTGGCTTATTATTATGTTGTGTAAGAGAAGGAAAAGTTTATAAACTATAATCTTGATTAGTTCGCACGTATCAAGTGGTTATCAATCAGCATGAAAACAGCGTAATTTTATTATCAAGGGGTTTTCTTATCAAAAATAGAATAGTAGCCGAAAATAAATTATTGACATACATTATATAGTAATATATAAATGAAAAAAAGAGAAGAAACGATTTTGTTACTTTTACATCACGTGGAGCGGATTAAAAATGATTTTCCATTAGATATTGTCCAAAACTTCAAAATGTTGCAATTGTCAATTCAACGGGCTTAACGATTAAAGTCAACTTAAAGTGCAAGTACTATAATTTATTGCTCCTAATTAACTGGACAGATTAACGCATTGCTTTAATTTATAAATTCCCTGTGCACGTTTTATATAATGATAAAATTAGTGCTTTAAAAATATTTGTTTTCGGCACACAAAAGAAAAATAAAAGCTACGGATAGGCATCAGCGTTTTACGGTCTAAATCTGGCGGGTAATCGGCTGGAATAATGACGGAATTATTACATGTCCATCTCGGCTACTCGTCATTTGGTTGTTGTTGCACCTATATTAATTTTTTCTCATCATCTCCATCGTCATCATCAGCAATCGTTTGTTACTGCTGCCGCTGCTTTCAACCAAGCATTTTCAATCATAATAACAAGTGGGAAAGTCGCTGCTGCTGTTCAAGCTACTGCCGCTGCTGCGACCGTCATAAATACAATCACCTCATTTGTACAAATACAAGGATAACATCAGGAATAATCGTTAATACTGTTAGAGAATTGTCGGTAAGCGTCGGCCGACAAAACTTCATCAGTCGGCGTCAGACCGACACGAATCAGCAGCCGTCAACAGCGAATCTGCTTGACGGCAATTGCCATCACTTAGACGGCAGAGTTAGCGTGAAACAGTTTAAACCTAATCGCTCCTATTTATCCGCTACAAAAGATTGCTCGAGATTCTGCCTCGTGTGTTGGTTGGCAACGAGTACGACAACAACGGTGCAACTATTTAGTGCGACAATCGCGTATATCGTATTAATTCACATTTCGCTACTTGTAGTAATTTTTATTGCAATTAACAGCAATTTAATTGCTAATTGCTTCAGTCAAATAATTTTCAAAAAAACGAAAAAGAAGTTATCTCCTGTCATCGATATTTTTTCTTTTTTGCCCTCGTTGACGTCTGCACTTGGAATTTGCCCTATCTGGGAGCTGTCTCGGTGCTCCTAACGCCACATGTTTATACCCAGGTAAGTGTCGTCTAACTTTTTTTTTACTCGTTTTTTTCCTTAAAAAAATACGCTGTTTTTATTTATTTGTTTTGAAGGGGAGAATCTACTATTTATTTTCCTACTCTTAAAAATTCACAGTCGTTAAATTCAATCCATTAAAACAGTTTTACTTGGAAACTATAATTATATAATACTTTCGCACTCAGGCTATACAATTTCACCTGCCATGAAAAAAATGACAAGAAACCACTAAAAAATACCCATAATAGCAATAAACTGTATTTTCAATTATCGTATTAAACTGCAAATTATTTTATACTGTTTAATAACGATTTTGCTCATGCAAATATGAAAATTTTGCAAAGGAGTTAAAAATCTATCGATTATTTGAAGTAGTAACAGTAATAAAAAAAACAGCAGTAGCGCAACCTGTAAAAGTTACATAGAGCAAAGTAGTGTTTGTCTCTTTTCAGTACTGTATAGTAACTGTTTACATTTTGGGCAAAGTCCTGTTTATCTGACAGCGTTGATTTCATTTGAGTACTCAATATTTTTTTTTCAATCGCTCCATACACTTAAAAGTAACCTCATTTAGCCCATATATTATACCAGTATCAACAAGATATTACAGTATTTGTCTCTGAAAGCCATTAGATGTAGCATAATAGCATAAAATTATTAATAATTTCAATTCTGACTTGAAATTATAAAACAATAATTTTAGTTGGAACAAGTTAACCACATCCGTTTCTTTACAGCCATGATAAACAATGAAATTATCACTTTCAACTGTATCCCTGAATTGCCCAATGCAGCCACCCTAATTAATTTCAATCCCATTTATCATTCCTTGAACTTTATAAAGTGACACGGCACCAAAAATAATAATAAATTTTCGAGTAATCAAATATGACTTGAACTTCTATAGTTATCAATGTGGTCACCCCCGACATTTACTTTCGTTTAATAACTGTTTATTGCATTAACTGTTGTCGAAATTTACTGTGTGACAATGCTAAAATGTGTCATAGAAAGATTCTTCCCCCTGCACCTCCCTTAGAGAAACCGCGAAATTTGTTTACCCAATGGCCCAATATATCTGTCATCGACTTTAATACTAAAATTAGCGCTCGAAAATACTATTTCCTTCATATTTCTCCACATTATTTTATCACCACCTTATCCATCCGATTTTGTAATATGCAACATAAAAGTTGTTTTATTACAAAAAGATTAAAACAAGTGTTAGATTTTCAAATATCACACTGAGTGTTAATAGAACATACTAAAGATACAGTGTACATACTTAAGGTATAAATAGCGCCCTGCAAAACCGCTATTGTGCAACGGTATTTATCGTGGCCTTCGAGCAGATACACGACAATAGTTATTAACATATTTACTAATTTTATTAACTAATTGATTAGTAATTTAGAATCGATCACAGCCTAGTGAATCCCAATTAGAATTTAATACATCCGCGTCGTCAGGTGTGCAAAACTTTAAATAGCCATTTTACAGTCTTAACTAGTTGCTCAAGAGACATTTAAAAACTAATTGTCAGACTATAATACAGTAACTTATAACCAGTTTAAAGCAATTAGTTAATTTTTAGCAAAGTAATTACTTTTTCTATTTCTAAAAATTGAGCAGCCCAATAAATTTCTACCGCATTGTGTTGAAACTTTCAATTATAACTGACAAAAAAAAAACAATAACAAATAAAGATTTCCCAATAAAAATCAAATAAACTATAAGTAGTGCTATAAATCATAATTTTTTTCTAATAAAAAAAAATCCGAATGTTTGTTTTTTATCGATGTTAGATATAAAAGTCATGTGGTTGTTGAAAAGTTTGCCAAAATACCTAGAAAATTCATATACCACTCTCCCCTCCCAATCAACAGAAAAACAAATACACGTATAAGCACTACCTAAAAATTAATTTAAACTTAGCGTGTAATCACATTGACTATTTGCCAATGCTCCTCCCATATATGTTCCTACCACCTTCAAAATCGTTATATAAAGGCCAGTCACCACTTACATACGTGGCCAGTTGAGAGCTAACTTTTTCATGTAAAGTTGAGAGCCATTTTCAAACCGGTAAATCACGTCGTAAAACTTTTCTTCAAATACACACACGTACACTTGTTAATTTATCAACCCCCTCTCACCGACTCTTCCCCCCCCACCCAAATCAATGTTCAATCCAATGGCAACACGACAGCGAATTTCTCTTAACTTTCAAATAAAAAAAATTCCATTTCTTTATTTTAAATAATCTTTTTTTATGTTAATTTTGTTTGCAAATGAGTTACAACTTACAGGCGCCTTGCCGATGCAAATATGCCACACCTCAGCTTTTTTTCTATTATATGAAATGTAAACATTAAGTTTTAGCAGATTTTCATAAATAAACTTTAACGATACCACCACAATTTATACATTTCTTTGTGTGTCCATAGTTGACGTACGTGTGGTCTGCGCACGTTACGTAATTTTAAACATAACTCTAATATTATCGCGTTCAAAGCACTTAACTCTTGTCAGCAACATTTTAAGCTAATTAAGTGTGACGTGAAGAGGACCTTGATGAACTTAGAAATTTATCCAACGCGGAAGTACAAGTTGATTGTCCATCAAAGTTTTCTGATATCGCTTATTACGATGGCTCACGCAGACTTTAAATACGTTAAATATACAGCATGCGCTTCAAGTTTATATTAACGCAATAAAATCATATTTTACGTCAATTGTTAGATTTGCTACGCTAGTAAATTTCGCAACATATTTCAGCCAAATAATTCAGCATTATAAGCCACCGTAAAAAAGTGGTTAACGACATCTCCCTCTTTTTTTTTTCTAAGTTATTAAAGAATGAAACCTGTGTGATGCATTAGCAATTTGTTGCCAAAATCGTCCAATGGCATTTTAGCTTTCATCAACACTTTACTATTTTATTTGGTTTGTATTTTTTTTCTTCAGCTATAAAACTGTTTTGTCAAAGACACTTTTGCAGTACATAGTTCCCAATGCATTTATCATCAGCACTCGAATCAATTCCGACATGTTATTGACAAAAACACAATGTTATTCAATCGTCGTCAATTGGCCAATCACTGCTTTCTTTTAAAATCTATACAACAAAATGTGACTTTAAACAGGGCGTTAAATAGTCTGGCAAACCAAAACCAAACCCATTCTTTTAAAAGATGTAAAAACAATGTCAATTTATCAAAAACAAAAAAGCGCTGACATCAAATTTGATAACTGTGACAACTCAAAAACAACAAAATCTAACATTTCAATTTTTAAGTTATACTAAAACTATTATTAGTACTTGATGGGTGTCAATTAAACTTCAAGAATTCACATTTTAAGAGTAAGATTTTTATTTGTTGTTCTCGATACTTTTAATTTAAACGCCCTTGTCAGTTTTAAAATATTGTTTTCAACTGATTGTTCATAAACTTGTATAGAAACTTGTATGACATCGCCAGTCGCCACCTATCGTTAGTACACGTTTACAAAAACTGATGTTAAATAACTAATAAAAACTAAGTAAAGATTGGCTAACATCAATCACAATCATAAATTTAACTCGGATACCAAGCTAAGTCTAAACTAAATACAGCTTTAGTGTTTAGTAAGTGCTGAAAGAAGGTTAAGTAAAACGCCAATTTTCTTTAATCAATACAGCAACTAATGTCAGCCATATCAACATTTAAACACTAACGTTATAAAACAGGAGAAACAGATAAATTTTTCTGTCTTTCTTGTTTTTGTATGGTGTGTTCAAATTTCTTAACATGTGCGTGTCAAGTGCACTGAGATGTCAGTGAGTCGCTTTTAACAATGCGTTCACCAGGCGTCGACATTTTCGTGTCTTCTTCCTTTTATTTTATAATTGAAAAGAAGTTTGATAAAGCCAAGATCAAGGTGAACATTACATTTAAATTCACCACCTCCATCCCTTTAGCAAACACCCAACAACCCCCAAACACTGTTTAATGAAAAAAACCTGTTACAATCAGTCTATAATTTTAAATGCACAGCAATCACTTTTAACGACTTCGACACTTACTTTTAAGTCAATATCGACCATGAATTTTACCTCACCTGATTATGTGCTTCTTTGTTATTTCGGTAGTATAATTCCGATTGATAATGATTATCATTAATTATTGATTATACAGTGTCTATAATAATCAAGAGAAAAAAACCCAGAGCAACAATCAGCACAAAATACCGTTACTTTTATCAGTAACAGCAAAAGAATAATGTCCTAACAAGTGCATCCGTCAAATAAAATAATAAAAAAACAGAAACAAAAACTAGATCACTACAATCAACCAATCAAAATAACGCACTTTCATTTCTAATAACAATGGAAAACGATTTCTCATTCAAATCATGCGAATAAATCATTCAAAAATTCCACCGAATTTAATTATAGTAATTTAACCACTTGAATGACAGCTATAAAACAATTCAATTTTCAGTGTTTTGGGTTGTCAGTTCCTTTTTAAACTCCTTAAAGTGATGCACAAATATTTTGCATAAAGAAACTAAACAAAATATTACTTCTTTCAATTGTGTTGACACTAATTATCGCAGTAAAAAAATGTAGGAAGTGTTAAGGAACGAAAAAATATTTTTTTGTCCTTTTGTACATTAAGCAGGTGACTAAATATTTCGTCAAACGACATTCGGTTTATCGGCGTATTTAAAAAAAAGTGTTTAAGTTCTCATTTTCATAATTATCCCAAGCACCACAACACGGATGCTATCAGTATAATTTAAAATTCCCTGGTAGTAAATAGTAATGATGAACAAGGGTGTCGTTAAGTGTCGGCATTTCTAATTGCTACCGGTTTGCTAAGTAAAGCAAACTAAATTAAAGCCCATGGCTGGGCACATTCTCCGTCCATCCATCTGATAATCCTAACTGATTATCTCTTCCTTCGATGGCTTTTTAACGAACGATTCCAATTACAGTTGCTAAGGAAGGAAGTCTGAAGAAGAAAAAGAGATCTCTGATACTTTTGAGAGTGACTGAGTGAGGGGGAAGATTGGTTAATGTGTGTAATATGTATGATAAGAGTAGTGAATTTGGTTACATAATTCCTGAAGTGTTTGTGGCCAAAATGAAATATAAATAATAGAATGGAGAAGGGGGATTGAGAAGAGAAGGACATGAACAAGGAAAACTTTTGACACTTTTTTCATGTACATGAAATCGCTAACAGGTTGAAATTTAATTGGCGCCTGGGTAAAAAATGATGACTTTGCGCCTGTGTCAATATATATTTATAGAAAATAGGAGGTCAACAGTATCCAATCACATTTGCATATTTAAAGGATTTAACAAAATTTACTATTTTGAAATTCAAAAATACAAGGTCATTTAAACTGCACAAAATTTAATAAGTTGAGCTTTTCCATTATGTATTCTCTCAATAGTTATAAAATACCTGTTTTAAATAAATTGTAACATTGTTTCAAAACTGCTCTTGCATAAGTTTAATAATGATTACATAAAGTACAAGTAAGCCTGATGAAAAACAAAACAATTAACCATATTGTCGAGCTAAGCAATGCAAACATTCCACTTGCTCGTAAATTAATATTAATTATCTAACAACCATTATAAATACTCAATGAAAATTTATTTCTTTGTTACCAATGCTTAAATCAAGTGGGAATCGTCTACTAATCATTATCGAGTGTTGTTAGAATTGTAATAACCCAACAATTAATGGCTTTTCAGAATGATTTTGTGCTTATGCCAATACCTGCACACTAAAAATCTTAAAGATTCACTGAAATAGGATCTCAATATCACAAAACCGCCTATTAAATTCAAAAAAAAATTGTTTTGGTAATTGAGTATCATTTTTTATGTAGCGCAATAATACGGAATACTGTATATGTAAACTTATAATAGTACCAATCGTGTACTGTATACATTTTTTTCAATATGTTAAAGTTATCGAACTATTTAAATGATATAAACACGGTTGCTTATCGACACCCACTTATATCAATCACTTCCTTGATGATAACCCAAAGCCTTTACACAGCGACACCCGGCCAACCTGATTGATAAGGTAGAGGAAATACATGTAAAAAAAATATCAGTAGAAAAGTACCAGCTTACATTATACCAAAGATACTAAGAAATAGTAGGGTGAGGTGGTTGATTGTTACAGTAGTCTTTAGTAGAACATGCTTAAACGACTGGCTGTCAATTGACATTACTTGATCGTTAGATTGAAGAAAAAAATGTCAGTTTCACTGTTCAATTTTGTTGATTGACAATGTAATAAATTCGCTTGCGTTCATTCATCTTCGTCGCTGTTCTACTCAAACTGAGCATATACAATGTTTACTTAAATGTACAAGACATTGTACTATAACCGTCAATCATCTCGTCAATTTTCATCATAAACAATCATAAACTCATAAAAAATCTATACAGTAAGTTAAAATAATTGGTTTTAAACTAACGACGTTTTAAACAATAGGCGACGTCATGATAAGGAAAATCATTGCAAAAATTATTTTAGGTAAATTATTACATGGTATAATAGCAATAAATCAGTTAGTTTGCTAATGGCAGCTGGATATGTCAAGTTGTAGTCACGAGTCAATTTAACAGCAAGGTTATATTTTAGCTTTTTAAATTAAATTAAAAAATCAAATCAACCAAATGTCAACTTTATAGAAGGTTATGACCATAATGATGTGATAAAAGCCCCCAAAAAAAGTTAAAGAAATAACTTTTAAGTATGCTATACATTGCATTATGTAGGACGACTTATAATTAGGTGGTTGATTATCTGGATTAAATTGAACTGGCTAAAGTGCAGTGCATACCTGCGGATTTAACTTTAACCTTTGAGAACCACCTTAAGGCTATTGTTGACTGGCGTATTAGCACTATTATGAATGGTGCATGCTATGAAAGTGCATGTTCACTTCTCCAAATGTTTGAGAACTATGTAAAGAAGGAAGAAAAATGTGGGGTTAAGGGTGGTGGGTGGTAGAAATGAACTGTCAATAGAATGAGTTAACAAAAAAAAAATAGAAGCTAGTAAAACGATTTATTAATTATTTGTAGTAGAAGATGCGTTGAGGTGTGGTAAAACGTGCACAAGTGAAGTGTTGGCGGATTGATTGAAAACTAAGAAGTCATTGGCCATGCATTTTGGGTCTCTTTACAAGAAATAAAGTTGAGATGGGGGATGATGAAAGCCATGAATGGACACACCTAAAGTGATGAATTTAGGATTGCAATGCGACACTTTGAAGTGATCGCCGACAAGTGCAAACAGGGCCACGAAGGACCTTAGTATTGTTAAGGTGTCTACATCTTCATCTCTATGCCCAACAATTTCATCTCCCTTAGCTCCCACCCACAGTTCCTCCTCTTCGACTCTCTCAATTCTTTCCACTGCTACTTCTCAATCACATTTCTGTTTCGTTCAAAGAATAATAATAATAAAAGAAAATGACAAGGGGAGGCGAAAGTTCGAGAAAAGGCGACAAGAATAAAAGAATGGAATTTATGGAAGGATTTGCTCGGTTGTTAACAATTCTTTGGCCATCAATTCTCCAAAGGCAATTGTACCGACAATACAAATCAGAGTTTCACAGAGCGTGCATCACTCCCTAACGGTCCCACTATCCAAACACATTCTGTACAATCACTTTCATTCACTCAAACACTAAAAACACACAAATATAATATAAAAATGGATAATTTCAGCCGTTTCAACTAGCGTAAATATGAAATTTACCTTGGATATTAGGGTGACTAACCTGTATGTTTTCGTGCAGCCATTTGGTAAAGCGATTTTCAGAGCTCCCCTGATTGTAATAGAGTTATAGAAGATTCTGAGCAATTAGAATACGATGCTGTTGTGAGTGTATGTTAAAGCTTTATTCGTATGACAACAATAAAAGTGACAGCCGACAGTGTATATGAAAAGACTTTTCAATGGTCAAATGTGGAACAAACGACAGGGATTTATCGTGGAAGAGAACGAACAATGGGAGCTTGTATTCCCCCCTCTTCAGCTTCAAAATAGCTGTCACAAGCTTGCACTGTGAATCAATAAATTCGTCAGTTGACTTCATACAATGAATTTCAACGCACTAATTAGGAGATGGGTGACTATAACGACCAGCAGGAGATGCTGCAAACCCCTAAAAGTGTCACCATTTCTCATCTACTGTACGACATATTTTTGATACTGTATTTAGTAACTGTCCAATGATGATATCATAACTTGAGGTTATAGTTAAAATCTTTCTAGACATACAGTAGTTAATATTACAACAAGCTTAGATGTTCACCCTCTGCAGGTGTTCAACCATATTGGTTATATGAGAGCGTTGTAAACTCTTGTGAAATGTAATGGATATTATTTCAACCTAATATAAGATAAAATGAGATTACAAGAGAAAGAGGAAATAAGAGAGGAGATATGGAGTGGGGAGTTGAGCAAGGAAAGTTATTTATAACTTTGTTTATATATAAAAATATTCTTTTTTTATTTTGTGTTCATGTTGATTATAAAAAGTTAAACCACTCACGTAAACCATTTAATTACACATATAGTCTCCTTACATGCCACAATAACTTCTTCTTTTTTATTAAATAAATAAAAATAAGATATTAATCAAATACAGTACTGCATTTTAAAATTAAATTATATTTTGACATTGTGACCGTCAATTTCCCAAAATAAATTATAAATCTGGCTTTGCAAATGCCATTATGAAACGCAGTTTACAGTAACTTTAACTCATAAAGTGCAAAATAGCACAATTATTTGTATGTAAAAGTCATATTTTTCTCCCAAAAAGTTTATTTACTTCTCAAGTTGACGTCACATATCCTGTTCGAAAATATCAAAATTTCCCAATAATTTATTTAGCTAACTAAACGAAATATTACATCACATGTGATCGTAATAACTTAGTCGATTACAATCTGAATAATTAAAATTTGGCATTTTCAGTCACGTTTTGAGCCATGGGAATGGGCGGTACAATCAGAGTTATTAAAAATAAGGAATTCTACCACCCTCCTATCGACGTAATACTAAACAGAAAAAAATATTCAATCGCTAGATTTGAAGGTTGAGTTGATTTAAGCAATTAATTTGAATGCGATCTGCATGCATGTTAATTTGATGGAATTTTCAAACATAACTCACTCTGAACAAACAGAAACAAAAGGCCAAATACCTAACCTCTACTGCAATCCTCAATAAAAAAAATTATTACCCCACTTCCTCCCCCACCCATTCGTCCTAAAATTTTAATAATGTGCATTCACCTACAGTATGGCACATTCTCCTGAAATAACACCAATCATCCAATACAAAACGTAACTGGCTGGTGTTGTAATTTAACTTCAGTAAAAACAATTCTGCTAATCGACTTACCGGTACTGCGACGGGTATTGTAATTATACACGAATATGTACGGAATAGTACGGCATGTAAGTTAGGAATATTTTAGTATGCAAATCGTGCACAAATTTGCAGATATTAAATTTCACACTTTGTCGACGATGCGATCAAATGAACGTCATTTAAGTGCGTAATTTCACGCTTTTACGCTGTGTATTTTGAAGAGAAAAAAATTGAAAAGAAAGAAATTTCGTTTATGCTTGAAGACGGCGCTATTTACACACAATCGGGCACTTCTTTATCAAAATTTAACAAGTAAATACTTAAATTTTATATTCAACTTAATACCATGGGTTACATCAGTACTGTCAACTGCTATTGCGACATTAGTGACGGCTGGCTCCCTTTAAGACAAATAAATCATTACCGTGTGCTTTTTAATTTATTACTTTTGTTTGCGCCATGTTTTAATAATTATTATTTTCTTTTATATTTCAGGTTACGACAAGTTGTCATCATCTTAGCATTCCTGTCCATTTTGCACATAGTAAGTACGTGTAAATAAAATGCATCTAATCTTTCAACCAGCAGTGCAATACCCCATTCATTTACAATCATTTCTTTGAAACACAATAAACTTCACAAATAGAAAGCTAATAAATTAATGCCATAATATAAAGTATGTTAAATAATTGGATTAACTTTATTCGTTGCTATAGCTAAGCTACTCTTTTAATTTATTCAGTTATATGAATGACTTTATCACGTGAATTGTTGCCGTTAATCTGCTTAATGGCGTACTACTTTTGATAACACGAATTCAAATACAGTAATACTTTTCATAGGCTTACTTAAGTACTAAAATGATGTGTCAACCTTTTTTAAAAATATGTCAGTATTCATAATAGATCATTTTGTTTGTATTTTTATATACTGTACAACATCCCAGAGTAGTTAAATGTTCACACAATCATAGTGTCAATGTCAATGTCATTTTTCTCAATAGTCTTTTTAGCAGTATATTAGCGAAAAGTCAACAAAATGAATTATTGTTAGAAAAAGTCATTCGGTAAAAAATGTGCGTGGTTTGATTTGATGTATATAATTAATTATATTAATTAAATAAATAATGACAAAATCAATTATATGTGGGCAGAGATTACCGTACTTGTTTGTATGTGTGTAGGACGCTAATTAATAATATAAAGCTAATTTAAAAATCGTATAAATATCCTTATGACACTTACATGTCAATGGATCAACATATTGATGAAAATTTTTTATTGTAATCAATTATTATTGCTATTTATTTTTTCTTAAACGAACAATGCAATTTTCTTGCTTTAAAAGTGACCGATTGACCCACTCAGTTGTTTTAAGAAACAAAATCTAAACAGACCCCCAAAGCATTATCCATTTCAGCAAATATTTTGACTACCACAAACAGTGAATTCTGCTGGCAAGACCCTTTTGGTAAAAATTTATCAAACGCCATTCTTAAAGTCATTTTTTTCTTAAACAAGATGATCATTAAATTAAAAAAAAAATAAGGAATAAAAAATAACATTTTCCTTTTACTCCATATGTTCATGGGGGGTCGAAATGTCAAATTTTGAAGAGTTATTGTGCCCTTAACTCTTATAAAAATCAAATTTCTACTACTTCATCCCACCCAGCACTTATTTTTCCCATCTTCTACTTATCCCTCGTCACTGCCAGTTCACCATACATTATATTTACCTATCTAAATTCAATTTATTACTACCGGTATAATCGTATAACGTATTTTTAGTGTCAAACTCAGACAACAGCAACACAAACCAAAAAGATAATTCCACTACATCTGATAACATCAATTTTACTTACTGTTATCGAAAGATAACGTTTAGAAGCGATCAAAGATATTAATTTACTTGTAAAAATTCCAAATATTTCACCTTAAAATGATGCAAACACTTCAGTTCTTCTTTCACCTATCAAAATACAACATTTTTCCTCATAGAATGGGTGGATAGGTAACAGTAATATTATACAACCATATTGCATTTAATACATTGAGATTGGGGAGTGACTAGAGACGTACTGAAATTTAAATTCGGGCGTTAACCCTTCACCCCAATGCCAACCAGAAACCATTATCATTTAATTTAAAACAGCCAGGTATAGACAAACCAGGGTGCTGTAACTTTGCAACTCCTCGCTCAATTTCCACCCCATCTTGGGAAATATTTTACAAAAATCATTCCAATACCTTACAAACATTTTCAAAAACGAATTAAAACAATAAGTTACGTGTTAACCCAATTGTATATCATGACAACGTAAATTACGTCTTAAAACGGGCGTAACTATTCTCCTTCAAATATAAAAAACCATTTCTTCCCATACTTTCACCTAAGGACCACACACATGTACGTTGAATCCCTCTACTCTCCCTGATGTTTTTATTTCCTTTACCCCTCACATAAAAATACTTTTTTTTATATAAAAAAAAACAATCGTTTATTTCGACTAAACTTACATTAACCCTCTGAAAAAAAATGCAATAATAATTGGTATTACTATAAAGTATAAACATCTTGTTTATAATAATAAGACGTTGCACAACATGTATCTTTATTTTGCACTGTCATCCACCTATACTCGGTAAATACTGTATGATGCTGAATTAAGACACCCTTTAAAGCCATCAGAAAGTGAAAGCCAGAGATAATGAACTATGATCCCATCCCCATTGGTTGTTGCTAACATCTTCAACTACCCCTCATTACGAAACTATAAAACGATTACGTCTTCATAATTAGTAGTCAAAACCATGACAACAAACGTCACAGTTAACATCTTAATTTATTCAGTAACGCCCATCCAAAATTATCTTCAATTCCACCTATGCAATACAGTACTACAGCTTTATAGCTGAATAACTGCAACAAAAGAAAATTGTTTATAAATATATTTAAGCTTAGTGAAGTTAGTGCCGCCTTAGACAAATCAAATGTAGACTAAAGAGATACAGTAAGAACTTCCTAAAAATCCTTCAATAGTAAAGAAATGTGAATAAGAGTGAGTGTCAGTGTGATAAAGTTATTTCTTTTTAAAGTAAACTTAAAAAGAAATAAAAAATGTAACTCTGCAGAAAAATCAACATGAAAGTGTATTAAGAGACTAGAAAGGCATTCTGTTTGAATGGCTTATCAGTCTACAAAACGATGCTGATAATCAATAAAGCATTCCATAGGGGTCAATTGCATTCAGCTTTAACAACATTTAACTGTATCACATTCGTAATTGCAACTTTTTTTTATCATTTCACACCATACAGTACACCCTCTGATTAAAATAGTTTTTTTTTTCTTCAATTGAATTGAAGTTTCAAACATCATTTAGTAGAACAATGCAATCGTTAACGTTTAAACTAGTCATTTAATGTCAACATTAAACACTTTAAACAAAACGTTTTCTGAGCTGACCTATGACATCAATGACAATATAAATTAGCAGCCCACTACCATTTTGTCTGTCACATACGGTACAAGTATTTATAATTAAACGGGAAACGAATAAATACAAATAAGGAAGAAAAAAAAAAGAGCAGACAAAACTTTCAAAACTATTTGCAGCCTAAAAATTTAACCTCTCAACTTTATACTCAATTTTTTTTATCAAATTTTAACAGCATATTGCTAAAACAATTTAAACATAGCAATAATTATTATAATAATAAAACTAAAATAAGAAAAGAAGTTGAAGTGTCTGCTGACCTATATTAAACTATAAGTACTTCCGACAACAACAAATACTAAAATAAATAAATAAACAAAATAATGGTCATCAACTGCGCATGAGTGAAAATAGTTACGCTGACAAAATGTGTCAAAAATGTGCCATTGTAAAGTTATTAACAAAAAAAAAATAGCTGCGGTATAAAAGCAGAGTCGGCGTTATTTTCACTCACTGATGTTTCTAAACAAAATGACAACTTCCTATTTATTTAACCTTTTCAATCTTAACTATGTGAATTGAAAATGTTTGCTCGACGCCAATTGTGAAATTCCAAACATTCGACAAATTATAATTTTCCATTTTCTAATTTGGCGAAGATGCATTTAAAGCAGTTCAAGTACCTAATTTTATGTGCTTAAGCCTGCATTCGTAACAAGATTTACAAAAACATGTTAGTTTTAAAATTTGGCGTAACACATAATAAAATAAAGAGGATAATCAGTTCTCACAAATCCCCCTCCTTATCCAACAACTAAGTTTATTTTTTAACTTCTGAGCTTTATTCATTAGAGAAAAAGTGCATTAACATAGGCGTTTTATGAACTTAAGTGTACATGTTAATTTTTCGGTAATAAAATTGGCCACACAAGATTTAAGAGAGAAAGTTCTCCCTCATATTCGATGACTTTAAAAAAGAAAAAGATGGGGTAGAAAAGTGAGGTGCTAAAAATCATATACAAAGTGCTAAATAATTTATGGCGAGCTTTCTTTTTCACTTATTAACAATACACACTGTATAAACGTGCCATATAACTTATGCAGTCTTCATAAGATCAAATGTTAGATGTTCCATGGAGTTTTAAGAAAAGCGAAAGTAGTTTTCACCAAGTATGACAACCGGTCACCCTTACATAATCAATTAAAATTCATATGAAAATCAATCTAATTTCTTTACATATTTTTTTCTATTTCGGTATCTTCACCTGTGTATATTGTCCGTATTTTTAAGACAAATATTTGAAGTGTGAAACCGTCCTTCTTTAGTTTCATTCAATTCCCACGCTTTTTTACCTTACAAAGGCCCATCATAACGCAGCTGTACATAACTACAACTAGATAAATAAATGAAAAAGTACAACATTAAATCCACTTGTACAACAAACCAATGCCGCAACCACAACCACTGCTGCTGCGGTTGAAAGAAGTGTGTTTATGTTTATATCGCTGAACAAAGCAACTGCAAAATAAAAAATAAAAGCTTTTGAAATTGAACACCCGATTTATAAATTTAAACAAAAATATTTTCAGTTGCGCTTCATCATTGTCAGCGTGTTTACATAACTGAAAAATCATTGTAATTTGACATTCTTAGCCAGTTATAATTGAAGTGATCTAATAATTATGTTTATTTTTTTTAACTATATTGCAGGCACGATGCAACGATATAAAAGTGAAAAGACGGCTTCAACTGTACCATCAAGGAAGTAAAGGCGTGGTTATCGTCATTTCAACACAAATCAGAGCTTTGAAAGTCTACCCTTTGAAAGGAGCAGAATTTAGTAAGTTAAATTGTTTGACTCTAGTTAAAACTTAATGTACGTTGTACTCATTCAATAAAACGACATGACTAAATTAATAAGGATTATTTGAAGTGGCATTGACCAGAGTTGGCAGACAAATAAAATCTTCTAATAATTTACAAATAATCGTCTACGATATAGACCAAGGCGTTAATTCGGCATAAATATGACAACACAAATATTTTACTCGGTGGAGAAAGCAATCAGTAACAAATCAGTCAAAGTCTGATTAAATCAAAATCAAAAACGCTTACAAAATGAGAGTGATTGGAAGATAAATTAATCCAGCATTAATCCCACACTGAAACAGATCTTCCGGAATTTACTAATATCAACTTATGACGCTTTGTAATCATTCAATTAAAACGGTCTTATTTCTATACAACTTTTACCATTTTTTGTATCAATTTTGCGTGACAAGATATCTAAATATGTAATCCAGAAGATAATTCGACCCACCCACTCACTAAACCCTATTTTCTCTCATTTTCTTAATTTGAAATCCCCTGCTTCTTCAGATTAACCTTAAACCTGTTTATCACTGTGTACGTGTACGTTTACAGTATGTGGCTGTGGCTGAGAGCTGCTGTCTTAATTCGCATGGATTTCCTTTTGTGGTTCATCGACCACTAAATACAAACACGTTTTTTATACTCCTCTTTTACTCTGTCTATTTAATCTCGTTTATCTATCTGTCTATGGATAAATACACTGTTGACTAACACATGTACAACGTCTAGTAACTTTTAGTTTTTGGGAAGAAAATAGTTATTCGAACCGCAATGTTGAGCTAACTCAAAAACAATAAAAACGACGCAAACTACTAAGGAGTGATAACGTCAATTTCAACGCCAAGTCATTCCCCATACATGCAGCATCACACTAAAAACTAAATTTAATGTCCAGTAATATCGTATAGCACTAAAAAATTGGAAACTTTACGATTAAAAAATTTAAAATCTAGAGATTTCAAAATTAAAGAAGCAACCATATTTTGAAACAAATGGTCACACCTACATAAAATTTACTCAAAACCAAATAAAACACTCGAACACAATAATAAAACAAATATTACCACTTGACACGTTTTTTTTAAATTTTAAAACTCATTCATCGTAAATGTTCAAATTCTGAATTCATCAATTCACACATGTAGACAATCCTAAACAACAATGCTAATCATTTAATATTAAACTAGACGTTGATTTCCCTTTTATAACTAAAAGCTAATATAGTATAAAAAATATTTTCAACTAAATCATTAATCGAACTGGATATGCTTTATATTTGCATATCTTCATAGTTAAATTCTTTGTCTGTCAATCAACTCGTTGTTTAATTATAAACGATGAAATTCCACATTTGCGTGGTGGCGTAAAAACCACTACCATTCTCTCTTTTCTACCTGTCTTAATTACCCACATTTTTAATAATCCGGACATGTCAAACAACGAGTGGAATTCCAAGACGGTAAAAAAAGCCTATAATAAAAATTACCTTTCATAACAAAACTAATAAAAAATTAAATAGCAATTTTGTCTCTCGAAGCCTTTGATAATGTCTGAACTTAACGCCATGGTGTGCATGTCTTGAGTTTTGACGTCAAACACAATTGAATGTAAAAGGGCGTAGTCACTGTTGACATTAGACGGCTAGGCGGCTGTTTTTACACACATAAAAGTGATCAGAAAAATACTGCATACTGACTTTAGTCTGTTACACACAATGTCGCATTTCTTAATACAGTATTAACAAACGTGCAGTTATGGAGATGAAAGACTCCACAAGTTTCTGTACAACACTTTAAAATAAGTTATACGGTATCTATTTTCTGAATCTTTCTAATCTTACGTATTGACATACAATCTTCAACCTTTCCTCTAAAAATTTTTTTTCTATTGTTAAATGATGAAATGACTGCTAAGTTTTCAAACAAGAGTGATTAATAACCGTCAGTTGTTTGACATCGAACCATCAATTACGTTATTGGAGAGAAGAACCGAGCATTTTTCTTTTACCAAAAACTTAACTAATTAACTGTGAACACTGACCTGTAAATATAGAAAAATATTTTAATACACCAAACGTATTTACTTGCACGAATTCAGTATTGATTGTTTAATTATTTACCTGCTTTTGGGTTTTCAATTTCCGTCCACAAAAAAGCGATTTGTTCTTCCAGGAATCCAGGTTGTTAATTCGATTTAATTAACTCTCCTAATTTGAACAATTAACACTACACGCGTTCTTCACACTAAAAGAAACGAAAAAAACAATCAATTAAATATCATTAACAAACTTAACTGACACTGTAACCAATTTCAAAATTAACATCAGCAGAACTAATTAAGTCACTGGGAGACCTTAAAACACCTTAATACAGAACAAACTATTTGCCATAATTCGATAATGAAAACTGATACTTGACAATAAAACCAAACCAATCTACAAAAATATATGACATACATACAGTACATTAATAAATTGTTAATTTCAACCACAACAATAAAAAAAACTTTTTCATCAAACTTTACTACAGTTGTTATCTGTTTATATAGTATACTGTATATTTACTAAATTTCGGCCTAGAAAAGCTAGTTGAATGTTTGCTGAACATTGTGTAAAGTTGGGGTAAAACATCGTAATAATTTACAAAGCTACCTGTACCGTCAAATGAAATTTTCGGCTAAGTTCTAGGGAGAATAGAAAAAAAGATAAGTGAATTAAAGTTTCTCACTGTAACCCCCACCTCGTTGAGGATGGGGAGTGAGAAATTGAGATAGAAATGTATTTAACTTAACATTTATTTCTCTCTCTCAAAGCGGTTAACAACATAAAATATAAAAGAAAATCATAAGATTATTTGAAGTTATACAGCCGATGTCAAAATGAGGGTATTTATACACAACCGGTGTTGTATGTATATTGTATTTATGATAGAGCCGCCACATTTAAGATGGTCAGAGGTCATCGTCAAAGTGTAAATGCTCCTAATCTACCTTCTCCATCTGGCATTTTTATGATACAACCAGTAAACCGTTGTAATACATCAACACGGGTGTTCATACATGATAAAAACAAACAGGAAGTTCATTTCACAATATCTGTTAAAAAATAAAATTTTCAAAAAAATTATTGTCGATACACTCGTAATAGGTAGAAGTTGTATTGCTTTTTCACTGTAGTTTTTGCTTCTGTTTTGTTTCCCACTAAAAGAACCGATTTTCTCCATGACCTCGTCCGTGTCCCACCTATTTATTTCTTTTTATGTTAAAAAGTTTACTTACAAAGGTTGAGCATACAGTTGTATATGTATACGCATTTAAGTTAGCTTACACAGCAGCAACAGCTTGCAACGGCAGCTTGTTGCTTCATATAAGAATACATTACACATGTTGTTAATACCTTAACAGCTGAAGAGGAGGTTACATGGAAAAACATTTTGTTTACCTGAGTCGATCGGTCGGTCGGTGCCATCGTTTGATCAACCATATAGTGCTAGATAAACAAACATCGAAGCAATACACAGCTAGAAATGTGTAAATAACAGTTCTGTAATGCACCGACAATGACCCCTAAAAGTCTTACAATAAATAAATATAATGTTCAACAACTTACCGACCTGTCATGCCTCATAAGTTATAATTATATTAGAAGATACGAACCTCAGTGTAACTCAAAACAATTTTTTTGTGTATTATTTTGTAGTGTTCAACTGAACTTATGCATGCATAATAATATCTACGTTATTTCTTTTTTTTTTTTTTCAGCTGAAATAACAATTGAGCTAACGTCTCCCAAATTCATTCAACCATACGATTCACTAACACGATCCAACAATACGAATTTTAGAGTTAAACTAACGGCTGATAAAACATCCAAATTCATTTGCATTGATAAAAACGGCAAAACCATGACTAGAGTAAGTTATACTTTTATTATAATTTAAAAATTTGTAGTTTTGTTAGTAACGGTACCATTATTTTTTTTCTTACTTTAGCAATATTACGACCAGACGAGATGTGAATTTGATGAAATATATACCCTTGATTACACAGAATTTCGTTTATCAAGTAATAATAGTTTGTACTTGGGATTTAACAAAAATGGGAGACCGCTGAAGAATAGTGTTTATAACCACAGCCGCAACGTGAAAAATTTTCGATTTGACATAAAGAAGTTATCAGGGCCCAATCACAACCATGAGGACCTGTATCCGTATCTTGGTAAACCAACACCTAATAACATAAACGTTAGTATAGCAAGCGTTCGAAACATAAAAAATAAGTCAAAAGAAAACCCAATTGTAAGAACATTAAAGCAAAAAAACGAATCAAAAATCGTTAATACCAACAACGGTGCAAAAGAACTTAGTGTAAATGCTAAACATGAAGTAAAAAAGACAACTCATAAAATAAGACATTTACATAAACGTCGTTTTACACAGAAGCCCTATCCAAAAATAAACGGCTGAGTTTATATGCCAAAAGTTCTTTCGGACACTTGTGGCCTATACACAGTTCGCGATGGAAAACCGCTTGAAAAATTTAACGTAGTGCAATGAGCGGGAGATTGGAACGTCGCCAGCAGCTCAACAAACGACGAGACGACGAAGATGCCGTCGTCGCTACCAACTACAACTCACACCTTGCAAGACGCTAAATGATGCGAGAAAAGCGTCGGATCAAACATGGTGACGCCATAAAATGCAACTCAACAGAGAAAAAAGAAGTGCAACGTAAATGCGAGCCTGACAATTTCTATATATCCAACGAGTTCATTTAAATTGTGTTTAAAGCAGCTTAATCGTCAGTGGCTGTGAATAAATTTCAATAAAATGCATTAACAGTGATTAATAAACGAAAAACTGGATTAACTTTTAACATCAAATACCATGGTCCTTCACATCCACCATCATTCGTGGCTATGTAAATCTACTTTTAATGGCGTGTACAATTGATGACAACTTGCTAATTTTCTTTGTAAATTAAGCCATCTGGTGCAACAAAATAATACCGAAAACGAAAAAAAATGACAGTAGTTACACTCTCATAATTATTTTAAATGAAACGCAACATAAAATCAAAACCGGTAACCTCTGTTCCTAGTAGTTACATTTTAATGTTAAATTTAATCTAAATGTCATTTCAGTGTCAATGCATTACTTTCATTATATTATTGTGACTCCATAATATGTAAGTTAATACCATGCCAATACTTCGCCATATATGACAGCATAGAAATGAACCTGGCAATAAGTAAATTTACGCAATAAGTAAACAAAACACCCAAAATATTTGACGTAATTTGCCTTTAAATAATACAGCGCATTATTTTCACTTGAAAAACAATAAATACAATTAAAATGTATTATACCAACTCTATAGCTACTCAAGCCGCTACAGTTAACCTTTACAGCCTAACTTACAGTAATTGCTTCTCACAAATTACCTCTAAACCGGCAGTTTGTTCATTGATAACCACTTGAGAATAAGCAACACACATTGAAAACAGCTTCAACTGCCAGAAAAGCACACATATTATTCGTTGTAAAAATAAGAATAGACACTGTACAAGTAAAAATGTTATAATAATAAATAAATCCGCTTTCAAATCATCCCGCGGTCATTTAACTAATTACACCCTCTCTAAAAATACATCTTAAGACATCAACAGACCTGGGGGTGGTGGCTTTCGGTTGGAATGCAATCTCAGGGCATAGAAATATGGCTCAGAACAGCAAAAACAAGGTAGGAGAGAGAACAAAACGAGTCCAGTTCAAGGGATTCTGAGGGTCCTCTTCCCAATATTTTGGGTGGGCTTTTAAAAAACTAAAGGTAAACTTAAAGAATACATTTTATTATCCCCCAGTAACTCACCTTTTACTCTGCATCACTATATTCAGTACACACATACACATTTACAAAAAAAAAAAAAAAAAAAAGATGAAAGAAGATTTATACTAGAGGGGTTAAACAGTGAAGTTGTAGCTTGTACAAAACGATTTTCAGGAGAAAAAAATAGCAGATCGACTACCATATTAAAACAATCTCTATTTCGGCCCTAACAAAAGAAAAAAAATTCCTTTTTCACCAGAAGATGTACACATGCTGCTATATAATAATAAAAACAGTTCCCCCAAACCAAAAAGGTTCTTTTTACCTTCTAATGAAGACCTTAAAAGGTTTAAGGCCGAGTTTTGACACGCACAATAGCTGAACCGAAAAGGTATAAAAGCGGATTAGCTTTGTTAGGTTAGGTTATAACTTATATTGACGTGGCCATAAAGTGACCAAAACGTGTCAAGTCAAGATACCACACGGCGTTTTGGACACTTTATTCGCATTTAATAAGACAAAAGATAGACAAAAAAAAAGTTTTTCTTCTTCCTTTTTAGCTTTTTTTTCTTTGAGCAAATAAGAGACAGGTTTATATCAAGAGTTCGAGATGTCAGAGTCCTTTTATAAATTTGTTGTCTAAACACGGAATAAATCACACAGCTATTTGCTTATGTGTTCCCTACACAGCCACCATATACTCACTCCCTCCTTTTATTTCGTCCTACAGACTCACACATACAGCACACACCCTCTTTTGTTTTTCTTTTTCAGGGAAAAAAAAAGAAATTTTATTTGAGAGAGGTCAAATATGTATCTATACTACCCATATACATGTCTATTTAGAAAAAAGTCGACCACCCCGACAATTCTCTTAACATGTCGTGTGCAAAATTATGCCCTCCCAGGACGTGTCCAAGATGGTATTACAACCATCATTTGAGCACCAAGTATTCCTGATGGTTAGAAAAGTATGTTTAGAAAAACGATGAATGACCCAATTCCTCTCACTTTAAACATTGTCACAATGTGTCCACAGTCACACTAGCCATAAAGTTAACATAAAATATGTCAAAGTTGTAAAAAAAAACACACATTACAACTTCGAGAAACAATTCGACAATTTAAATGTATATTTTGTGCTAGAAAATATACACATCAATAACAGTAAAAGCAATAACCATATAGCATTTCAATATAAGTAGCTTACAATAAATAAATTGCTATGTAAAAATAAGCCATTTGAGCTTCTTAATTGCACTGTCGGTTGCAAAAAAAGGATGGTCACTTTTAATTATTAAAAGTTGATTAATATGCATTATGCAATGTTATCAGTGACAAGCGAAACTGCCAGTGGTAAATCGTTCATTCATAATTACATGTGAATTAACCAGACCTTCCTGCTACCTCATTAACAAGTTAAATCCTCAAATATAATAATGCAAAGACATAATAGTACTACTTATATGATGTTATTATTATACACTTCTATATAAATAGAAATATACCGTACAATTACTGTAATAAAATGGAGTGTCCGTTTAGATAAAAAAAATTAAAATCTGTTCTCTGCCTATATACTTATAACTTACTTAATATTATTCCTTGGAGACTTAATTAACATAACCGTTCATAATACAGTAGATGAATTAAAGTTAGTGCCAATTTGAGTCACCATAATAAACGCCAGAGTCGGTTAAGCATGAGAAAAAAACACGCCCCAATATGAATCTTTTTTATACTGTATAATTACTTGTTGTTTATTTTCCTCTTTAATTAAAGTGTCTTATTTATACGAAAACACAATAATATTTTCCAATCAAAAACGACGACGGGTTCAATGCAACTTAAGATGATGGACCAACTTGATCGCTTAGCACAATAAATATGTGTGGCATAAGAAATTTGAAAAATAAAATAAAAACATTAATAAAAAAAATTATATTATTATGTATAATTATATTATTATTAAGTGTAAAACAAAATTGTGTAATGAGTGAACTTGATAAATTGTTTTTGTGCGATTTTTTTATACACAACATTATAAGATGAAAATAAGCCGAGACAGTCATAAGCATCAAAATATTAAGCAGCAGACGATAATAAAATATAAACACATTTCGCATCAATATAAAATATAGAATTTTCTGTATATATATCTTGCATTGCTATTATTATTATATAAATACCGTTTTATTTTGTCAGTCGCTTGTCATCTTCATTTAAATCCTCGTCAATCAACCGAGTGATTGATATTTGTTATCGTTTTTTTTTTTAAAGAAAAACCAATTTAATTTAGTAAAGTCATTTGTTTATTATAATAACTTTTATTTTTTATTTTTAACAAGTTATTAATTAAAAAATTCAGTTGCCAAAATGAAAATGTTAAATATAAAAGCGATTAGTGGTTTCCTTTTGCGAAATATTTTTTTTCGTTTAAAATTTAACAAAACAGAAAAGTAAAATTTCTCAAGTAATGAAGAACGCAGACATTATTTTCACCTGAATGCCTTGAAATTACCATTTAATACTCCTAATTAGTAAAAATACATAAATGTTAAAAATTTTAAAAACAATCTTATAAACGATTAAAATGAATTAAATTCTTTTATAACCCCAATTAAAAATCCTTGAAATACAATATAATTTCCACTAAAAGCATTCATTTCAAAAATTTACTACATTTATACCCTAATTAATAATAATTACTATAACTTAACTCACACCACTGTCGTCATATCTTTGTGATAAGATCTCTGTTTTTTTATCTTAAAAGTTCTTAACGATTCCCCAAAGATCTCATCAACACTTGAAATCACACACAAACGCTCTTTCTTTCCACAAAAATAAATTACACCGTAGCACAATCAGCACCATAACAGTAATTGGTGGTGTTGTTAGAATTTCAGTTAAGACGACAAAAAGCGTTGGTAAGTATTAGTGGCGTAAATTAGCTTTAATAAGACGTCAGCCGAAATAGTCAATTAAGGAACGGAAGTGGAAAAGTTGGTGATTTGTGTCAGACACCTTTTCAGTAGCCCTTGTAGATACAGGGTAAGTGCGTAGATTTGTTGTAATGTAATTTAGATATGGATCTTAATGGATGGTGGGAATGTGGTGGCCAATTGATTGATGCAAAAGTGTGATAAAAGCGCGCGCGACGACACACATTTGCAGTGGCGTAATTAGGCAGGTAAAGAATAGGGAAAGTCAATTGAGGCCGAAAGAGGAAGAAGCGTAATGAGCTCAGTAAAACCGGTGGTGAACCAACAACGTTATTACCTCACAGATTTCAAATCAGATATCGTAATTTACGATATATCTCTCGCTCTTTTTTTTCATTATTCTTTTTCTACGCCATTTCCAGCAAACACTACGCTTCATTTATTCTTTATATACGCCTTCGTTTAATGCCTGCTTTGGGATACAAACACAATGCTCATTAGGCTTCAAGCTCTTTATAACGTTACGAATGACGCCTAAAGACGTCATGAATGTCTGAGTCTAAATTTAAGTCATTTCCCAAATACAAACAAAAAAAAAAAAATTCTCAGAAATTTACTAAAGTTGTTAAAAATAATGTATCTCGTCTAGACTTGCAAACGGAAACATCAAATGGAATACGTTGGATGTACGGTAATAAAACACAAAACATAAAAATGACACTATAAATATTTTTTTTATTAAAAAAACTCACTTTTCCATGTTTCTTATATCTAATTAGACACATTTACAGATTGGAATAAAAAAGACTGAAGCAAAAACTAAACCATTTTTTTTCCTTGACCGTTAAAGCCGCAAAATTTCACACTTTAACAACACAGGTAGAAACACCATCTCTTTTAAAAGCTTTTTGTTATTGTAGAAATAGTTACGATATCCGTTTTTGGCGCCAGACAACATTCCCCATTCACACCGAAGCAATTAAGTGTACAGCACGTCATTAGACACACATTGCCTGCTTTATCAACGTGACTTCAATAGCCATACATTTGAACAACACTACACCTTTACAAGTCTCAAAATACCATAACCTCAAGAAAGAACAGAAAAGGAGGGCAACACCAACACTAACAATCAATGAGCCCCAACGTAGGCAATCAAAATCGAATTAAGAGAATGACCTGCTCTAAAACTCAAGTATTTCCATTGTTTTGAAATTACTGGTGAACAAAACTGAACCAACAATTCAACCTACAAAATACAAACATTTCACGTAAGTACGTAAACATAGTGTTGTTGGCTAAGTCATTCAGTTGCAATTACACAGCAATAAATTTTGCTGCTAATTATCAGCAACTGCAGCAGTAGTCATGTCTTACAATTGCGTAATAGCGTCGAACCACTAGAACCGACAGGAAGCTGCTGGAACATGTGACATCAAAAAACATCAAATTTAACAAATATTTGCTATTTCGTTCAAATTTTAATTCGATGCAAAGTACAGTATAAACTAGCCTGATTATACAAAAAATTGCACAACATCTTTTATAATATAGTAACTAACTTGATTTAGCTGACATGATTTAAATTAAAATTAAGTTTATATCTGTTTTTATAACAAGACAAGGTGAACTTTTCAGTTATATATTAAATGACATAATAATATTTACAATTCTGTATCGATAAATGATTTAAGCTGCATGCTAATAAATTGATCAGCAAAATATCAGTTGTCTCTTTTTATATTTCTAACTTGCTATTACACTTCCTCAATACCTGTAATTTCCCTTAAAAACCTATGATAAACAATGTATAGGTTGAACTTGATTTTAAGTTTTTAACTTTTTTTTAAAAATAAGTCATAGATAGTAATCCAGCACTGTTCCAATTTATACCACCTGTGATAAATAAGACTGTTTCTAACGCAACTTAATAAAATAATTAAATAGCAAGTTAACACCATAATATTAAATTATTAATCCAAATTATTGAGCAACCTCCTACATAAAATTTCTCAATTTAAAAATGCATCATACACGTCAATTAAAAAAACTTGTTCAGTCGTAAAATTACATAATTAATAAAGACGTACAAAGTCATTGAAACTGTTAATCAGCAGCCATTATAATGTATAGCATAATTAAAAATGATGATGATTGTGTCAAAAAATTTGAGCTACTCCGCCTCATTTAACACCCCTGTCAACCATTACAAGCAGGTACACTTAACGAATTAATACCGCAAAAACATTTTAAAAATCTTCACTTTGTAAATCCGATTAGATTAGTTCATGACAATCAAGAAAAAAAAGTTTTTTAGGAAGTTGAAAGAAAAAAAATCAGCAAAGTGTCGGCTACAAATTGCTGTTAAAATGGGCATGACATAACTCATATAGCGAAGAGAACACCCTTTGCATGCATGTAACAAATTATAATTTAAAAGCGACTCCATATACAGTACGAAGGCAGGTGAGCCAGCCAGTGGTGCAGGGGTGGTGGGGGCAAAGCGTGAGAACTGAAATGAACACTGATGGGGGGTTATTGAAAACATTTTACCTTTTTTCTGCTAAAAAATATATATAAAGAGAAAAACAACATCTACAAAAGCCCAGGCGTTGATTAACATTTACGTGGGAAAACATAGTGGAAATTAGTTGGTCAAGTTAAATGTGAAGGGTAAGCAGAGGGGGGAGTTAAAAGTGGGAGGGATGAAGGAAGCAAAGAAGAAAAAAATGCCGACGTGATTGGTAAACCCTAGGGCTAGAAATTCCAAGAAATTTTACTCCTCAAGCAAGGCAAGTCTATAAATTAGCCCATGATTACCAACAACTACAACCACCAGCACCTTTTTAACCAGCACCCAAACACCCCCACCCACTCATCCGAATACCCAAAAAATCGTCTGCAGTACTTTTCAATGTTCATTCACTTTGTTTCCAACTTTCCGCCAACTTTAATTGTAATAATAAAAAAAAATGTTAAAATAATAGTAAAAAAATATAGGCGCATGCCTAAATGCCAATATGTATTTCCTCTATTTCTCCTTTTCAAATTCCCCTTGCTCTCTCAGTATTTCCCCTTATCACTCACTCACTCCCACATCTCCTCATCGAGTAAATTTGTTCACTAATTTCACAGCCTCTAATTCGTTCCATCTTTCAATATCCATAACCTGAACACTCTAATTTATGACCCGACTAAAAAACACCATAAGACACACCGACAAGGTAAAGGTGAGGTGGGAGTGGGGGTGGAAGACAGCAGGGTAAAATTAGGTCACGTGATCATCTTATCTTCAATATAAAACTGATTGACAGCCAATTTCCCCTTCAAATGTTTTTATAATTCCACATTATCTGATATAAAAATTTAATATAATTATATTTAATAGTAAAAAACATTCCAGAAGAAAATATTTTTTTAAAGAAAATTTGATTTAAAATAAAATTGGATACAACAGACACTTTCTAAGAAGTAAATCATCTTTAATAATAGTATCTAATTGCGTGAAATTATGAAATTTTTCTCTTTAAAGTAAAATAAAAAATAATTCACAAAATTTCAAATGTGAAAAATTTTTTTTTGCAAACTTAAATGGCCATTGTAAATATTTCCTTATTGAATAAAGACATACAATAACATCTTGACATACTGAAGATAACCGAAGGATATTCTGAATCATAGATTTTCTTTTTCACTAACGTTACACAATTAAAATAAATTTTATTTTCAATCAACTTATTCTTACACTGAGTAATTGCTCAATACGAATACAAATAAACAACACTATTGGGAAACATCACAACGAAAAACGAGGAAGTAACAGAATAATAGCTAATTTGGACATTATACCAAACAATAAAAGAATTTCTCAAAAAATAAAATGTGTTCTCAAAAAGTGTTTATCTACTTTCAATATAAAATACAACTCCAAACATAAAATATAATGAACCAATAACAACAAAAAAAAACCTCATCTCGAATAGTTTAGTCAAATAACGAGTTGATTAATTGTTTAACTTGATACTAATTTATTTGAAAAATGTTCAAATCTCCACGGTATCACTTAATTAAATGTCAAATAAAACCGCTGTAGTAACTCTGTAAATGTAGTTGAGCTATTAATATTAAATTTGATACCGATACTTATTTGCACATTTTTAAATGTGAATCACATACCAACAGCATCGGATGAGCATTTTAAGCAATGGAGAAGATAAAAACAGACTAAAAATATGAGTGCATGTATATATATTCCGAATAAAATCTTATTATATAACAGCTGTCATCAGTTGAAACTTGGAAGAATGCGGATTTCGCACATTTTCTTCAACTTTACTCCCATCCCCCACTCCTTATTTTCCTCCTATACAACTTCCCACTTTTAAACTACATTCACCAACCACTTACATAAGTTGACACTCAAAAAATAAAAAAAATCCCTAACATCTTCTCAACTACTCCTACTCCTCCTTCTTCAAACTAATAACACTAGTTTTTAGTTACAGAATAGTTGAATGACAACATTTCTATCTCTCAGCCCAAACTTGTAAATAATACAGCTTGTTAAAATGCTTGATTTCATTACTAATTAACTACATTAATTTCAATTAACTCAACCCATCATTAAACACCATAGGTGTTAAAGCGGATTATTTGCATATCAATTGCACTAAAATATGCAGCATTTTGATAAAATACTATAACTGCTATTTCAATTTAAAAAATAAACTTACTACAGTATACTAAAATTTGTTACTTAACAGTGACTTTAGTGACTCTGTTTTTTGTTGTTATAATGATAACACACTCATACCTCAATTCATATCATAAACTTACTAAAAACATGTAATGACATCAAGATTAGATTTAATAAATTGATTATAATAAATTGTGTTTTCATTAAAAAGGAAAAACTGAATGAAAATATTATGACATAAGCTAAGTTTATAAAACATTTCATGCAAGCTATACCTTTAATAAACATAATATACTAAAAATAGAAACAAGCCCTGTTTTATCAGAGCACCTTGAGTGGGTGTCTAATTAATATTTTTATGTTGGCAAACACTTGATTTTTATTTCGATCTCTCAAGTAGCAATTGAGTTACACGAAAAGGTCATGTACTCATGTAGTAAATTTATGCAATGTATATTTAGTAAATGGAAGTTCCCGAATACAGTGAGTAAGGTCTTGCATATCAGCGAATGTAAAGATAAGCAGCTAAATTTACCGTGAGTGTATCTTTTGTATTTCATTTTCAAGCCGCTAACATGTAATGGTGACAAGCAAATTTGCTCAAGTGCAGTGTAAACTACTTGACAGTCAAGTAGCTTAATTGCAATATGTATTTCAAACTTCAAAACATTAACTAACAACATTACTCTGATTTTCATCCTTATTCAGTACGCGTTTAGCAGGGAGAAAAAAAGTTTACGCATGAATCACAAATATGCAGCGTGAAAGAGGAATTTGTAACTTACTAAAACACACACCCAAATAGGATGAAAATGAACAAATTCATCTTTAAACTAATGCAAAATGAGAGGCACTTGTCTCTCTTTCACCTAATTGGCAGAAATAAAAGCGGCAAGTCATGGAAAATTTGTTGTGACGCCAGCAGGATCCACTTGATTTACCTCATAAGGCCACAATCACAACAAAATGCACATTTGCAGCAAAATTGACTTAGCAATATTATTTGGGCAACAATGAATCTTTACAATGAAATTTTAAAACCATTATTTTATACCGTGTTTATGGTGCTTTTACTTAATTTGCTTTCATTTAACAACAAGGTTTCCTGCATTTAAGTAGTTCAAATGCATCAAGTAAATTGAAAAATCTGTACATAAAACTATAATACAGTAATAACTTTAGCAAAATATTTAATGGACTTTTAATAAAGTTTAAAAGATAGTAAAATAAACGACCTTCACAGAGTTCGCTCGGTTCGCCCTTCAACACAGCAAAACACATGCTTGCAAGAGTTATTATGGATTGGAGTGTTTGCAAATGCCATCGTCAGTACCCAACCACCTTCGTTTTCACTATATTATTTATTTTCTCCTTTTCTTTTATACAGAAAATTCAGTTCAAGGCTCGTTGCACATGTGTGTTTGATTGCCTTTAATTGATACATGCATTTAATTATCAAATTTCGAGTATGCTCTTGGCTTGGCGTCGTCGTTATCGTTGACGTTCCATCGCAAAAAAAATTAGCACCTTGTCAAGATGCTCGTTTAACAGATCAATACGTTTAGAACTTTTTCCTCAGAAAAGACTATCAACCAATAGAAATCAGTATACTGTGTAAATACTTTAAAATTCTTCACATTTAAGTCATTCAAGCAATCTAATTACATCAGAGCATCAATAAATAAACAAAAGTTTGGTAACAAAATCACAACTGCAGACAACAATTTAGTGCTAATTATTAGTCAGAAATAGTTTTCGCATGCCAGATATTCTTTTATTGGTGCTTCAAAGCCCCTTGAATTGTACTTCGTCGTAAAACAAAGGTGCTATACATACCAGCTACTGCGAATTATTGCCTATAAAGAAACGAGACTGTATCGTATTACTTTCAATGACCATTCGTCTCGTTTCTTTATTGATATTTTCAAGCAGCCCCAGTACAGTAGTCGATACAAGTGTTTCGTACGGAATAATAATCCTTTGCAAAGGGAACTTCATGATACCATCATTAAAAAATACCTTGAATATTAAGTTATGCATTAAAAGTTGCAATTAAAAACGCAATAAAAAATACTCAACAATATGTAGTCATTGACGCTGAGAGAAAGATTGGCGCTCATTTTACGTTCATGACTGTTAACATTATTGTTAGTATAAGATTTATTTCTTAGTTGTTAAAAAAATGTGGATTTCAATCATCTGCAATCAGCTGATGGCGTCAAGTTTTTTTTAACGCAAAAGAAAAAAACACACTTTTATCAAATAGCTGAGAGGGTTGATTACATTATAAATGATATATTAGCTTCAACAGGTTGATATTAATAATAGAAGTATTTTTTATGTGATGTTAGAGCGAAAAAATGGCCAGTCGGCAGTTTGTAACCATGTTAATGAATAGGCCAAAGTTAAACAAGCCACTGCGATTACGTTTACATTGAGTTGTGAATAACGAGCAGGCGGCTCATTTAACGACACACCAAAGAAAAATTTTAAAAAGAAATAATAAAAATAAGTGAGCTAGTTGGCAGTAGCTATTGCGAGTGAGTTAAGGTGCCTAGAGGGTCATCCGGTTCTCCCTATCATCACCCAATCTGACTGACAAAATGTTGACTGACAAATAAAATTCCAAATAGTCGAATGCGGCAGCGCTCTGTAATTGATGCCACTCTCAGCCCTTAAAATAACAAAAAATAACAACGCACACACACTTTAATTACGTTTAAAACAAAGATTTTCAGGCTTGGTCAAACGATGGCGTGTTAATAATAGTATTTGTTACCCTGTTAGTTGTAGACTGTTTTCTACATTATTTTCTCTTCTGTTTACTATAGTTACTTTTACACCTCATAATATACCTTTGTTGCCACTTACTAGCAATGACATCAATGTTCAATAAAAAATAAAACAGCCAATGGGGCAATAGCGCGCTCTACCGACTACAAACATAACTGCAATTTATATTTTTCTATTTACATGTGCAGCAGCTGGATTGCGGGGTCAACCTATATATTTTTTATATCATTAAATATTATAATGCTTAGCAAAAACAAAATTGAAGGAACTTACACTGAGTAAATAATATGATAAGCACCGCTTTTTACCACATAATACAAGTTTGCGTTAAAATAAAATACTGGAATGGGCGACCATTAATTTAACAGATCATTATTTTTGATACTGTGTTTACAGAGAAAAAAAACTAAATAAATCTGAAATTTCTTCTTAAACTACAAATTTTCAATTTTGTACTTATTGGAACTTGCACATTTTCAGAATTTAATACTGTATCAATTTGTATTGCACACTAAAATTAGTTTTATATATAAATAGTCATAGTGCCCAAGACGATTAATTCCCAATTAGTAATCAGGAATCATCACTTTAATAAACTATCTTTGCTTAAGTAATAATCGCTTACTTAATCGATATACTTGTAGATAATTCAAAAAACGTTTGAAAAATTCAGATTTACTTTTTAACTTGTTAACTAGGTGTATCCCTATTTAGTTTAAATTTCATTTTGACACGAATTGTAATTATGTTCGTATCTTTCTTTTAGTTATTTATACTAGGCCTTAAAGCAAAACACTGTAAAAATAACATTTTTAATTTATGCAAATTTCTCTCTAGTTTGCTCACCTTATTTCAGATAATTTTTTTTAGATTTACTTATCAGTTTTACTACTTTTATCGCATGACTGGCGACACTTGTCATGTCTACCTTCGATTTGCAAATGACATCTGACAAGTGTACTGCAATAAATGTTCACAGATATTTCTAGTATCAATAAAAAAAATAGTCTGATAAGAAAATGAGTGACTTCACACGTGTCTTCCATGCAATTCAAATGATGTAACTAGTTCAACCTATTTGGCGCCTGAAATAATGACGACCTTGGGCTAACATGAAAACAAAAAAAAATTCAATTAAGTTTTTTTCTCTTCTTCCAATTACACAACTGATGGGTAAATATCGCTTCTACTATCCTTCATTATCAAGTTAAGAATGACAGTTTAATCATACTGGAGCTAATTAAGTCTTATGTAACAAATAAACAGCAATTATTTAGCCGACCAGTTAAAAAATTAATTTTTTAAATACTCAACACAAAGATTTATAATTCAAGTAAGCTAAAATGAGGATAGAATTGAACAAGGTAGACTCTTAGCAAAACTCGAATTACAGTATAAACATTACTTTATAAATTGTAGCAACACATCACTAACATTGTACTATAAAATTATTCATCTTATTTTGTCAATAAATGAGCAAAATAAAGAAAATATTACCGTCTCACACAATAGAAAACATAAATCTGCCAAATATTTGTTTTTACTTCAAATGATTTTGAATTTCTGCCCCACTAAAATCATAAAATTACAACAGCTCAGGTACTATACATAATGTGCAGAGAGTCGCAAAACTAAATGATAAAATAACAGTATATAACACCTAATAATAATCATTACACTGTTATTAATTCATAGTATAAACAAACTGTAATCCATCATGTGACAGATGAAATTGAGAATATCATTATAAGCATAACAAACCTACAGTAAAAGACCCAAAACAATTCGTATTGCAGTAAAGGCTGATTGTTTAGAAAATGTCAGTGTTTATCTTGTCAATAACAAATGTTTATGATTTTCATAGGAACCATGAACGTTAAACCACAATTATGAACAGGAATCGAACTGGCATTCAAATGCACGCAAAAGCCCACATCTTTAAACAAACCAAATTGCAAATAATGTAGCCATAGATTACCATAAATATTTCCATGGTAAAGTTGTGTCAGAGTCTCACAGACTGTCCATTATCATACCTAATTAGCTCAACAACGTACACCTGATTTTGACATGATTATTGGTTTTAACCCATAATCATAAGACACCGTTACTCAAAGAGTCTGAGAGCACCATGTAAAATAGGCGATAAATAAGAATTAAGTAGACTGGGGAAATCCCTATAGTTAAAAGTTCCTCATCAATAGTTTAAGTGTAACCGGTTCTATTTATTTCAATATACACCTGCCTTTAAGACGCTGATGTGCCGAACATCTCAAATGCATATCATAATTTTGTTGATCTTCAGTTCTGTCAATAATTAAAAAAATCAACACAATTTAACTTCTACAATGTGCAGTGGTCGATTACATCGTATAATCTCGGTCTACATGTACCTTACGAATTACAATCATTTATTCTAACTAGGTAAACTATTACAGTACATCATAAAATGATGCTTACCTCTAAAAACCTTTGTTCTCTTACTGTACGTCATTTTCACTGCAAAAATGAATGTCAATACCAGCAATGCAGGGATCACAAATTGAAAAATAAGTACTGTACAACATCTTCCAGTGACTTACTGCATATTAAAATAACCTTAAAACTTAGTTAAAACATTTTGTACAAGTGCTGTACAGTATAACACGAACAACGAATTGATTTCATTGTTCCCCCGGGTTAACTGTATACCTTCTGAGGTACCAAATTAATCTTAACCAAACAACCACTGTGCAATTTTTAAGATACCAGTACTTACTTTTATAATTACAGGTACAGTGCTTGATAAACTGGATCTGCTGTCTTCAGTCTTGATCAATTATAACATCACACGCGATTTTATAAACTTAAAATTGTCAACAACAGTACCGTTAACAAACTAACTTGCTGCGTTATGGTACATTTATTACTTATGCAACCGTTTTGAGTACGATTCTTTCAAATTATCTTCAGTGTCGATTATGTCATACGCATATCTTGTTGACAAAACATTTGAACAAAAATACACAGTATGTTTTTACCAACTTTAAAATGAACCATAGCTGCTATTGACACAATACTATGATAAACTATTAAAAATACTCATATTCCCTGGGGTCGAGATTAGTTTTTGGCGGCAATTTACAGTAATTACGTAATACTCTCGACTATGACAAATCCAGCCCAATCTTAAGCTTTCTAAACTACGATTCTTGTTAAAAATAATTATTTAACTTACTAATTCACAAATTAACTCATTCAAATAATAGTATGAACATTCTAATCCAAAATGTTATTACCGTTTAAGAATTGCTTATTACTGATGACTGCTTGTTCAAATTATAAACTCATCTGCCGAACGCTGTTCAGTCTGTTCCCCATACAGCTAAAATTATTAAACATTTATTAAAATGGTTGAACTTACGAATATTATACAAATACGGTGATAAGATGGTACAATACCTATTTATAATCCGCTTTACGTACTAAAACTCACGGTTTTTACGGTCTCAAGTTACGGCAACAAGTTTTCACTGGCACTGAAAATTTTAAAACAATGTACAGTATTGATAGACGTCCTTCTCATTTACACACTTGTCTCCAAAAGGGCTACTGTAAATGTAAGGTATAAACAATTTCTATTATAAATGTTTAGTACTCTCAACATCAAGATAACCCAACATAAAAAAGATATAGATGCCATTCCAATTTCGACAACACAGCATTAATACTATACAAGAAAATTCATCACTATTTATTATTTTTGTACATACCACGCTTAAACAACGATGCCAGCTATCAATAATATAATGCATAGAGCTAATATTGTATTTCTAATTTAACGAGATCGATCGTTACATAATGAAACGTTAATCATTAACTAAATTGATAGAATAACTTTATTAACACCTTAATGGGGCGTCTTTGCATAAACGGTTCAAGACGCCACATAATAATATTGCGTTCTTAAACAGCAACATTCAACAGTTATACTTACTGCTTTGTCAAATAACTAAAACCCTAATTTGTAGTCAGATTCGATGTTGGAACGCTTCTGTAAACAGAAACGTCTTATAAATGATCTTCTATGAAGTTTTTCGTTACTGTATCAACAGTCGCATACTACAGGTCTAAACAATGGACAGAGATGTAATTAAAAATCACTATCATGGCAATTAGTCAACTTTTTACGCTTAATTACTAATACAGTAATAATTAATGCACTTACACTTTACTTATACCGGTATAACGAGAGATATCGAGCAATCAAAAGTATAGTTCACGATAAAAATCCGCACTAAATACAATAACAAATTTTATAATAATTCATAGACGTTGATTATAAGTAATAAGTGCACACTTTTGAAATTTTCAAAATTGCTTTTCCAAAAGTTGTTGACATTCTTTACACACGCCCTCTCGGAGCCTTTGATTAAATTAATATGGTAAATGTACAAAGATTCGCTAACTCAAAGAGGGCGCTCATAAGGAATGCTAAATTACTTTTAAAAAAATATGTTTATTAGTATTGAAAGTGTGCAGTACTTATTTAAAATAAAAATCCATGATTTTGAGGCACATTGCGCATGCTCAATTTGTGCAGGCCATGTGTCATCTACATTCCTTTATAAAACTTAAAATTAATTGCCATATTTTATTAAAAATTATTTAAAACCTATTTAACGATTTTATAAACTCATTTGACATAAATTTGACAAAATAAATAATTTGTATGTACCGGAATCAGAGTTCAATTTTCAAGAACGTTTTAAGCCACCTTAAATAATGATCAGCTATGATATGGTCGTTTCATTTAACGAAATTTTATTTAGTTTTATTTTGACCAATCACAGACCGTACTTTTGAGAAATTTAACTGTTACTTCGGTTTGAATTTTTTTGAAAAGTTATGCGTGAATTTTTCAGTGGGTTGTTAATAGATCGAAAATTTATCTATTCAAGTCTTAATTGTTTACATCTACTTCGATAATTAGATTACGGTTACGAGGATTAAGTTGGTAAAGATTTTCTACATGCGAAAATGGGAGACCCATCGTAAGTAGATTGCCTGTGTGGCTGTGACTTATTGTCACGATTTCGGTTAACGGTTTTAAGTTCATATTCACTGTTTCGTACATGCTTATTTGAAATATGAATATTATATTTTTAGAGAGCAGCTAATGAATAAATTGATTCAAGAATTTGCAAACGAGATAAAACACAATCCTGAGTATGTCATGGATTATTATGAAATTGGATATGACGAAGCCGCCAGGATTCGAAAGACCAAAAAAATGATCGAAATAAATCATCGAGAAATTCGCCGTGAAAGAAAAGAATTGTTGGAAGAGGTTGAACAACTTGGACACGAGTTTTTAACTTTAAGGAGCGATTTGGGGAGTACTGTATCCGACGTAAGTTACAGTATTTGTATTTTTACGTAATAATAATTCCAACGTGGGTATTGGACATTCACTGTATTCATTTCGTAAACATGTGGATACACTATTCATTTTATAAATATGTGGATACACTGTATTATTTTATAGCCCGATGAAGCACTTTCCATTTTGGAATTAAGAAGCTGTTTATTAGAGAAGAATGCAGTCTTGGGCAAAATGAGAGATAAAAGGTTGACTCAGTACAACGCTTTGAAACAACAGGAAGACTTGATGTCTAAAGCGTTTGGATGTGAGTCAAAAGGTATTTCTTTTAATGTGGCTCCGTCCGAAGAGCAAATGCGAGAGTATAAAGTTGATTTGGATTCTCAAAGAATCGAAATAGTAAGTCCTAATCTTTTCCTTAATACCATTTGAATCTAAATATCCAGTGCTAATATTGATGGCATTTGTTTCAGGCGAAACGTCAACGCATTATTGAAGAAGCAAGGCCTTTATTGGTAAATTTAATGCACGATCTTGACTGGACACTGCAATCGGAATTTCAGCATGAATTATTATTTGGAAACGAAATAATTGTTAGTAACAAAAACATGGAAAAGTTTAAACAATTTAAGCAACAGGTGGAATCCGAGGCCGAAAAATGTAAACGAAAAGTTGCTGCTCTCAAAGTAACCGTTTCTGGCTTGTGGAGTTTTTTAGAAGTCAGTAAAGATGACCAGGAAAGTTTTATGGCTAATTTTGAAGGAAAGCAGACGGCCACAGTTATTGCAATGGTACGGTATCATTATACGAACACTTAATTTAACTCAGTTTTATAATGATTTACATATTACAGTTGGAAAAGGAAATCTCACGATGCCAACAACTGAAACTCGCCAACATCGGAAAATATATACTTAATATCAGGGAAGAAATTCAAAAGTATTGGGATTTGCTATTTTACAATGATGAACAAAAGCAGAATTTTAAATATTATAATTCAGGTAAACAAATGTTTGTCAAATTTTTTAATACAAGTTATTTTAATTTAGTTTAATTGTTTCAGATGATTTTACCGAGGAATCGCTAAATGTGCATGAGAAAGAGCTCAATAATTTGAAAGAAAAATATAATGTTGGAAAAGATATTTTTGCGGCTTTTAAAAATAGAATGGATTTATGGATGAAGATGAAAGAAATGGAGGTGGGTTTCATGTAGTAAAGTGATATAATTAAATTGATTATAATTCATTTTTAGGGTAAAGCCAATGATCCAAAACGTTTCAACAACCGTGGCGGAAAATTATTAGCTGAAGAAAAGGAGCGAGCAAAATTAATGAATCTCCTTCCTAAGGTATGAAATATTATGTTCTTTAAAGTATGTGTCGTTTTTTCAACGTTGTTTTATTATAGGTTGAGCAAAAGTTGATGGAAATGGTAGAAAATTGGGAATCCAAAACCGGGCGCCGTTTTAGTGTTTATGGCGAAAGTTTGCCGGACTTTATGAGGCAGCAGTGGGATACTCGTGAACTTGAAAAGGAAAATGAAAAGCTTGAAAGAGTAAGTAGTTTTAATTTGATGTTTATTGAATCATAATTTATCTTTGAAATTGTTTAAATTAGCGCGCAAAGAATCAACAGATGATGGATGAAATGTTAAACGGATTTGGAACTGGAAACCGAACCGCATCTTGTAAAAGACCACGTGAAGGTTGTGGTTCTACACCGTTACGTGCTGGAACATCAAAAATGATGAAGGTAATTCTTATTACATGTTTGAAGTATTTATTGTTAATATAATAATTGTCAGCACTGTATGTTTAAATCGCACTATAAATAATCCTTTTTGTTACTAAAATGTCCGCTTTTAATAGACTAATCTTTTAACACCAATTAACTCGCACACTAATATCCATGCTATGTCATCATGTGGAAAAATACCACCAGCTTCCACTAGCAAGGTAGTAAACATTAACAGTTGTTAATTTGTTGAACTGAATTTTATGAACATATTTTAAGGTGCTGCCAACGCCATCGTCTAATATGAGAAACCAGTTGCCACCATCACGACGACTGTTTTCTAAAAAGGCTGCTAAAGGCAAGGTTAACACTAGCAGATCAAATAATGATAACCGGCGGGTGATAGTGGACGAAACTAATCCCTTCAGTATATCAATTGAGTCGACAAACTCAGAATTCCAGGTACAAAATCATATCAAATAAGTTGAGCCATTACCGAAATCTTTGTTTTAAATTTATTTTGGTAAAATGGTTTTTTTAAGTAAGCATCTTGGTGCAGTATCATTACAGTTCTCTGGTAGAACCTGTTGCTTATTTAGTAAGGTTATGGTGCACAGATTTCACAGTTTTTCTGATTGCTTACGTTAATAAAAATTGAACATTTTGCAGGTTAAACTAGTTATAAATGCAAACTCTATTATCGGTCATTTGAATCATTGGTGCTTTCAATGCATTCACATGACTCAATAACTAATTCTTAATCTGAAGATGTGGTGAAAACATTCCAAGAAATATCTGTGAAATTGGGATGTACTGTATATTTGGTGCAAAGAACACATTCACTTTGTACATTGTTTTTGTTTAGTTTTTATGTCGCGCATTTTTTTAATTATTGTTTGTTTTGCACTTGTTTTAACACTGTAACACCTGGGTTGCTACGTAATTGACACATTTCAAGCCTTTGTCCCAAATGTTTTATTTGTGCCGTTTTAATTGTAACTAATCTAGTTATGTAATTAATAACGACAATAGTTCTCAATTGTTTAGTCATGTGCGTTCTCTTTCAGAGAAAACTTACAACTGCTGAGACCATGGAAAGTACACGCAAATAATTGGAAAGTAGTCTTGCTGGTCAGCAACCCAGGGATACAATAAACAATGACGATTTGTGTTAATAACATTATTTTGAATTTTCTAGAAAAATATTCGTACCCGATATCTGAGAGATAAGCATTGCCGTAGTTCAGCTGTTCCATCTCCTTCACCTGTTAAAACACCAAGTAAACAAGGAGGATATCGAAACATGCTGGGCCTTCCATTCATATTGTAAAATAATTTGTGTATTTTTCATTGTCCGACATAATAGAACGGTATTCGGAAGCATGCATTTTTAAGCCATGCAAACTTATTATTTAAAGAGAATCTATTTAGATGATAGACGTTGAAGACGATATTCTAAACCTACTTAGCAAGAGATATTTCCTTTGATATATTATAGGTATATGAAACGAAATATTGAGATGGGCATAATATCTTAAGCTTAAATAATTTTAAATGAAAACTTTTATTTGTAAACATGTTTCAACTAATCTAAATTTTAACTGTGTGGTTCAAATCTGTAAATAAACGCAAGCTCTCAATACCGTATTTAATTTTCATATTGAAATATTGGTTATTGACTGTCGATATCTGTTGATTGAATTCATCTAATGAATGTACGGTTGCATTTGTTGTATGATGAATTCAACTACTCGCTGATAAATAAACGATTCTCTGCATTGTGGTTTGCAGATGTAAAGATGGTCCGTATTGATGTCGTAAAATTCTTCATTTTTTACAACTGGAAATCACAAAATTAGACATTAGTGTGTATTCGTAGACTAGCAGGAACGTTTCATTTTGAATTAGAATGTTTTATGACAATTCTTAATAAACTTGTAACTTGCTTGCACTTTCTTTTGTTACGAATCTAGCTGATAAATTTAACTGGCCAAGCCTTGTATCTTGCGTTTCACAAAAACTCAAAGATGGAGGGCTGTTTTTTGAGAATATTTTTAGATAATTTTCATGAAGATCCAGTAAGTGTTTGGCTTCTAAGATTCAAGTTAATCAAATTAGTTAACTACTTATCGACTTTAAAATAAAATGTTTTACCATAGCGCAGCTGTTTCACTTCGGGTGATGGGAATGTGATGTATTGAGAACCAAAATGTGGTAAGGCAATTTTAGTTCCACGATGAGGAACACTAAAGAAAATTGATCCTATGGTCTGGTTATATATTTGCTGAACACATGGTGAATCACTGTTTTGACTTAGAACTAACATCTGCTTCATTAGCAAACCTAAAAAAAAAATTTAAAAAATTTCTTAATATTGGACTGAATCGTTTTAACCTTTTAGAAATTCTAATTTGTACCTCCCATGCTGTGCGAGACCCAAATAATTGGTCTGCTACCAACACCAGCTGATTTCAGCTTCTCTAATAAACGCTTGCTCCTTTTTTCTAGAGTTCTTCTACAGTTTATAAATGTAAGCTTTTTATGTTATTTCAATTGCAGTTTAGCTAAGAATTCCTTACTCATTACTGTCATATGGAAAATTGCTATCCCAGTCAGTTAAATGTGTTTCATAATCGATTAAGATAACTCGAATTTGAGGTAAATCATTAGCTAACCAATCTTTAGGCCAACATTGGGTATATGAGCTGTCCGTTAAATTCATTTTCTTATCTTCCTGACGCCAAGTTTTAAAAGCTCCGCCTAGTAAACCATGAATGAATACAACGTCGATAACTGACTTTGAGTTGCTATGTTCAAGTTTTATAATTAAACACAAATGTTATTTAACAGCAAATCAATAACACCTTTACTCTTTATAATTGTTGGAATGAACGACGTATATTCCATCTTCATATTTATTCGGTCTGTTATACTGGTCCAAGTTGCCTAATGCTCTTTCACTGCTTAGAGAAAGTTCAATATCTGAGTCCCTTGACCATTTAGCCAACAATGATATCCATCCTGTCGTTAAATAAATCACATCACAAAATATCTTAACATTGTGAATTCTATCTTACCTGACTGAAAAATTGCATTATGAAATTTATCATCCAAAGCCAAATTTCCTAAAACTTGAGCAATCGCAGATTGGATTTTTACGTTTGTCGTCCATGTTTTATCATTAAACAACTTAATTAATACCGGAAGTAATTTTAGATCAATTAATTTGGCTCGATGAATTGGATCTATAACAAATCAAAAGAATTACTATATGGAATAAAAATGAATATCAAGTGCTACTCGCACTCGTTGAGTGCACCAGCATTGAATGAAGGAACAGAAGCGCTAAATTTGCTTTAGCTGGCTTTCGAAGTTTCTTTGGAGCATATTCAGTACCGTCACCATGCCACCACCAATCATGTCCCTAATTAAAAAAAATGAATTAAGTTAAGATTGATCAACCCTTATTTGTTAGTTGGCTTACATATAACTCTTGTGAAATTTGTATCTGCTCTAATGCTAACACGGTTAAGTACTCTGCGCATTTGTTTTCTTTATCAGGTGGTAACGCTTTCAAAATTCTGCAGAAATCATCCTTAAGTTCCGTCTAAGATAATGACAAGTAAATGATAGAGAAAAAAAAATTCATAACAGCTTGATTAACCAGTTTAAGATCAAGCGGTAACGGTGGAGGTGGAAGCAACAACCGCAAATCACTGCTTTTACATCGAGCTAATCCAACTGCTAACTGGTAATCGCTGGCTTGAGCAATTTCTCTACAAATTCCGTCTGAAATTAAAATTTTAGCCTTTACTTCAACAGTCAAACAAAACAAATCGAATATTATATCACCATTTAAAGTATTTACAGAAGACAGCAAGCGCAGACCTAGTAAACGATGGTGCTTTTCGTTTGAAGTAGCCAGATAAAGAAGTTCCCGTGAAGTTTGTGGTTGTATTGCCTTCCAGATAAAACCATTAATAAATGAAAATACATGATTTTTATTTAAAGCATCTATTAAAAAATTGATTAATTACTAATGTCTAAAAAAATATGGCAAAAAAAAACCACATACTCGATTCATCTATTGCATCATCAGGTAAATAAATGTACGTCGACAGTTTTGTGTCACCAGCCATAATATGCATTGGCATTGCTTGATTTAGCGAGTGTTTAATAGCATATACCTGCCTAAAAAACCAGTATCCTCTAATCCAAATATTTCAATTAATTTAAGTAAACATGTAAATTAGTAGAAATTGAACACTTACCCAGTAGCTAACGTTATGCCTCCACAAGTTAAAACTCCTACAATAATGTTAAATTTAAGAAAGATTCAATATGTTTCAAGTTTTTTTATTTAAACATTCCTACCTTTCCATTTTAACTTCATCTTTCATCATTTCACTAATTTACGGTGAATGAAAAAACATTTTATTTGCAGCAACTTTTATTATTTTTCTTCACTGCAATACATCGAACCAAATACGCATCGATCAACAACATTTAGATTTATTAAGTAATCGATTAAATCGATAACATTTGCAATTTCACGTAACATTTTAAAGCGATCACCCCTTAAATTCAAATTAATGAACTCGTCTTAATAAAAGTATAGGACAATAACATTGTGCTATTCTAGTACAGGTGTAAACTAATGTTTCAATTAATTACCGGTATTTATTTTATGTGTAAACCCATTATAATAGGCAATCACATTATGCACTTTCGACTGTTTTTTTTAGAAAGTCTATTTTTGAGTTAGTTAACCTATATTATTTTGAAGTACACGCCGTCAAAAGTTACGAATCCTAAAGTACGGATATTGTAGAGTTATGCCGAACTTGCATCGAACACTAACGGCAGCAATTTTTACGTCAACTTTAAAATTCAAATAAAAAATGTTTAACGTGATTAATTTCCATGAAAGTTGCAAAAATAAGTTTATTTTAATGATTTTAATAGCTGGAATGTAATTTGCAAGCGTTTTAGCACGTTTTAATCTTTTTAACAACTTTTTCAACCAATGTAATACAGGCAGCCCTCGAGATACATAGTTTCGACATGCATAAACCTCGAGTTACATATACAAATTTTAACGTTAAGGCGCTCTGAAAATTGGTTTTTAGCACTGAAAGCACATTTAACAAACTGAATGCACACAAACAATGTGAAGGAATTATTGTTGAAAACAAATTCTTGATTATTTAATAACTTATTTTAATATCATTTTAGTATAATTTATTGATATAATGATGTTTTCAACTTAGTATATGGTCACTTAACCATTTTTTTCAGCGTAAATAGAGGATTCCTCGGACTTGCATAAAATTCGAGTTGCATAAAGGGTACTGGAACGAACCAGTTATGTATCTCGAGGGCCGCCTGTATCAAGTTTATATACCTGCTGATATGTTTTTGACTTGAAACACAAACTTTTTTAAAATTTATATTTAAGTTTAAAGATGACATATAATCAATCAATGACAATAAAAACTCATAAATTAGACTATTTTCAACTTTTAAAATTAATAAATTAATTTTTTATCGAATAAAAACTAAATTTTTGCCATTTAAAAATGACGTCATAAGTGACGTTTTTTATTTACAAATTTTCCATTTCGCTCTCTGATTGGCTGTAAACGATTTGGCGGTAAAATGCTGTTGGTCACTATACTTGGGCGGTTGATCAACCAATATTTGACGGTGAAGGGAAGCACGATGAAGGGGTGTTGGAGATGCCGTGCCTGGTACGAGAAATAGCGGCCGTGAAACTTCGAAGGATGATGGAAGAACCTAAACATAATACATTGAATTGTGGGGTATCATTTAATTTCAGCAAGTGTTGTATATTTTATTACAATAATGTAGCAATAAATGATTAATGGTGAACTATATAGCTGACAAACAGAGCCTTAATAGTGGGCACTGGTATTCAAAATACAGTATTCTCAGCCGATATGATTATGGCGGTAGGGAATTCGCCAAAATGATTCACATACTTTTAAGTAGTCGCGTCATCGAATGGCTATACAAGAATTATAGAAGTTCAAGAAAATGAATATAACGTAATATAATAATTAAACAAGTTAATTTTTACATGATTTTATTTTACTGAAATATAAAATTTTACTTTCACTTTCAGCAACTGACGTACTTGTGGATCTTTACGTTAGATCAGATGGGATTATCATTATGTTGTTTTTTACTTACTTTATTGAATGATAAAATTGGTTTTGTTTTCAAATCATTTTCAAAATCAAGCATGACTTGATTACTTATAGACTTTACATCTCTAATGCTGGCTATAATTAATATAGAAGCCACAATCTAAGCGATTTTACGTAGTATGCAGTAGCTGCCCACAGTCCTGTCATTTCTTATCAGTTATTTTTTGTAAACCTTTTTATTTGTAATACAGATACCAATATTTTTCTGTAAAAGTGTATAGGATAACAATAGAATTAGTTATAATGACCAATTATATGAAATTCTTTATAAACAAAATATTGGTACAAATTTCATAGTAAAAATCGCTGAAAAATTAAGTCGATCTCATCAATGAATAATTACACCAGATATACTAGAACAATATAAAGCTTCTTCAACTTTACTGGCCGCCAATTTATCTTTGATATGAAATCTAAGAATTAAAATATTCGATAATACAAGTTAATATGCATGCCAAAGTTCAGTGGAATACCATTAATAACTTAAAATGACTTCAAGAGCAACAAGAAATTTTCTTTTGTGAAGTCTGTAATGTGATGTTTTCTCTAGGTTTACCTGTAAATGAATCTTTATGACTAAATAAAAATAAACAATATTATTTATAAATTATACTTGAGGATTTTTTGCTATCTGCAACATAATCTTCAGCTATTTTGATAAATAGATCTTCTAAAAAATTAAAACATAAATTTCAAAATGTTGCACAACTTTTCTGAACTTATAATAACGATTTCACTTACTAACATTTTCTCCAGTTTTACTGGATGTCTCAAACACTTCAGCATTAATATCTTTTAAAATTTCAATTATTTAAATAAAAACAATGATGAAAAATAACAAAATAATGAAATCTTACCAGTAGCAAAGCGATGAATTTGACCTAGGGAAACATTTCTCGCATTGGGATCAAACTTTATTAAATCGCTTTTTGTCCCACACAAATAAATTCTACAATTCTACTTAAAACATTTATCGTTAATCAAAATTTATACAATTTAAAAATAACTTCTCACCTCTTCATTCTTTTTTAATTCATTTACCCAGAATTGAGCTCTTTCAAAGCTTGAACCGTCGGTTAAATCGTAACAAACAACGGCTCCTTTGGCTTGTCGGTAGTAAATTTTACTCATCGCCTCGTATCTTTCACCGCCAGCCGTGTCCTACTTTGACAAAATTAAAAAAATTACAAGTATATTTAGTACAAAATAATACATAAGTTTAACAAAGATATGCATCGAGAACTGCACAGTATATTACTTGCCCAAACTCCCATTGTATAATTTTTTCCATCCACTTCAACACGTTTGGCTCCAAAAGCAGCTCCTATAGTCTAGTTAGGAAATAATCAGGTAAATGACTATTCAAAAAATAAACACTATTTATAATCAAGTTCAATTACGCTTTGATATGGCACCTCCAAGTAACGATCATTGAGGTATCTTTCAACTAAGCATGTTTTCCCACAATTTCGTTTTCCCAACAGCACCACTTTTAAATCCACGTGGCTCATTTCTTCTATTACTATCACAATAATCCACAACTGACGCTAATGATAGACTCCACTTGCATATAATCACTGAAATGACATTTAAACACAACAAATTTCTTAAATCAATATCAAGTAATCAGGTTCTAAGACAAATACCATTAATAAGACTAAAAGACAAACGTCTTCACCAGCCTGACGTGACTAGCCAATCAAAAGTAATTGAATTTAAATCAGAGCGGTAATTCATTTTAAATAATTTAAGATACATCAACAGAAACCAAGAGTATAAATAAATACAACGTTAAAAAAGCAGCATTGAAACTAAGTGCTTGGTAAGAAAAATATAATTAAATACACGTATACGATATAATGTAAAAAGAAAACAGTACTACTAAGATAAAACGTTAAAATATATTGTCTGAATAATCTATTAAAACAAGCAAACTTACTGGAGAATTTAAAAAGAGAATCTCAGCTACCAGTTTGAGTCTCTGGTTACTAAAGCTTTTATCTTTCCATCCAGGAGTGGTGCACTTGCATTTTGTTATCCAACCGTTAAATAATTGAGCTGATAATCACCAGATAAAAATCGGGAAGCACAACTAATATGTAAAATTAATAGTATTATTAACATTATGAAGTCATCATTGATTTACAATATTTCACAGAATTAATGAAAAAACATCATTTAAAAAAAAAACATCGTTTCTGAAGTGACCTTGAAAATAATCGAGTAAAGAATAAGTTAACCAAATCTGGTAAGTTACACCAACTACATAGCGAATTAATTAATTAAACCATTAAATTAATGCATTAAGTGATTGCAACAATAACCACTGCATAAATTGACTACAGATGATCCAGACGTATTGCGTGCTGGAGCCTTATAAAAGAAATTAGTAATACAGGAGGAAATGTCATGTGATTGGGAGTTGACAATGCACATAACATTAAAACATCATAAAACAATAATTGCTTACAATACAATGAAACCAAATTATAATACTTACCAGCTTGTATGCACCAATAAATTGTATAAAAAATTTTGATTAAAAGTAAACTACGAGTTTATTCGTTTCTTTAGAAGTTAAGTCAAAATCATATGGCAGCTCGGAAAGAAGCAAGTTGCGCAACAAAATACAAAACAATTTTGAGCACAGGTCTCCGACTCCAAGCGAAAAGCTGCTGACTATGTTGGGTGGTCGATGGTAGCGCCAGAACCAATAAGCTCTGGTGTTGAATTTGTCATCGGTTTTCTCTTTTAAGTTTTGATCATAAAATATTATATTTTTTACCTTTGACAGTTCATACTATTGAAAGGAATGTATAGAACAAGGTAATAAAATAATTGTGATAAATATAGTACTGTGTGCTTTTACAAATTGATTGACTAATTCTCATTACTGTAAATTCTCATTCTAATTCTCATTACTGTAATTGATACGGAACATGTTCGGTGCCGCATTGAATTAAGCATGATATTTTAATTATCGTTAATTAATTAATCTTTTTAAAATATTTTAGAGGGTTTACATAGTATTGCCACTAATTAACTAAATATTATACAGTATTTGAGGATTGCAAAATCAATTTTTATTTAGCTTAGGTTGCACTTAATTTTACCGTGACATTGGTCGTTTTCCTTTCAGGTGCCATTTGTGTAAATAATTGGTATTAATAAAGAATGCCCAGAATTTATTGGGCTGTCCGGTTTTGGGCCAGTCGCCTAGACCGGAGGCTCAAGTACCGATTCAACATGATGAAGTTGGTCTTTCTCAGTCTCACGTACAATTCCTTTTTGGATGTTTACTACATTGGTGATACAGCGATGGAACCAATATTTTGGTTTGTCGACCACTTCACCCACTTTTTTGGACCAGTATGAATTGAACTATTAAGGATTCCTTAAAAATTAATTTAAAGCAATTTATTTTAGATTTTTGTCACCGGTGTTTGTCTGTTGACTGCATCAGTGGTTTTGGTGGCTTACCTCGTTGGCATTCCTTACTATTGGCAACAAAATATTTTTTTATTTATTTTTGTAGTTAGCTTCGGCCACTGGCTACTTATAAATGTTTGTTTTCATTATTGGATGGCGGCAACTACTTCTCCTGGTCACCCACCAGAGGTAGATATTTATTAATGAATTAAAACGTACTTTCAAATCATTAAATTCGATATTTAGTCAACATTATTACCTGAAGCAGTGTCTGTTTGTAAAAGATGTATAGCTCCAAAACCACCAAGAACTCACCACTGTAGCGTTTGTAATAAGTAAATTTGCACATAATCAAACCATGAACTCGAATTTTTTAAATATTATTTTCCTTACAGGTGTATTCTGAAGATGGATCACCATTGTCGTATGTTTTATAGCTTGCATGTTTAATCATTTTATTTACTAATTATTTTATATTTAACTAGCTTGGCTGAATAATTGCATTGGCCATTTTAATCATCGTTATTTTTTTCTTTATTGCGTATATATGGTTATCGGAGCTTTATTCTTAGTCGGTTTTGGTTTAAATATTGTTTTGGATCATCTGGATAAGTACAGGGTAAAAATCTAAACTTTAAAATAACTTTAGTGGTGGTGCACATAGAGCATGTAATAATTTGTAATTGCAACCAACCTTCTATCTGCACTTGGTAGACTGAAGACATCAATAACAGCACAATATCTAATAATAGTATTAAATGTGGGAATTCTCCTTGCATCAAGGTTAGTACAATTTTCTATCCATTCAACGTTGTGCTCTTTTAGTAAATTATTTAATGTTTTTTTAATTTTTTAACAGGAGTTCCACACTGTAATGCCTGTTTTGGAGAAATTAGAATTGCTAAAGTACGATCCAGCTCTACCATGGCAGTATGAACGGTGGTATCATGGAGTTCTCACTTATGTTACATTACTTTGCATTGGTGTAGTTTTGGCATTGGGCTCGCTCACTATTTGGCATTCTATTCGAATAGGAAGAGGAGAAACTAGTATTGAAACTCACATTAACCGATCAGAAAGAATAAGGCATAAAAAAGAAGGCAAAGTAAGTGCGATGTCGAGTTTATAATCACAGTACTGTATAACAACTAAAATAACTTAATGAAATTCAGGTATATAAAAATCCATATAATTTTGGAAAAAGAGATAATTGGATACTTTTCCTTGGATTGCATCATGGCAGGTAATTATGATGGAATTTATGGTAGAAATATATTTTTATTTAAAATTATAATTATTTATATAGTACAGTAAATTGTTATAACGTACATTTCTTATTCAGATCATGGAGACATGTGTTGCTACCATCCAGACACTTGCCATTAGGAAATGGTTTGCAGTGGCAAACTGTACGAAATCGTATTTCCGCTGAATATTGATAGCTCATAATTAATTGTACGTTTATCAATTTAATTATAATTAATATTTTTTATGAAATTAAAAAAAAAACATTACCATTTTACTGGAACGTTTACATACCTACGCATAAATTTATATTTAAATTATTCATGTCAAATTTATAACGAGTTACAATAATTATTTTGATTAAATGTGAAATTAATGTCTTCATCTATTAATTAGTTGAATCCTTAAAAGATCTTTAAAATCTGGATTTACATTAGCTGCGTTTCCTTGCTGAATTTCATGTGTGATATTTTGAGGAATAACGATTTTTCCTTGTTTGATTTCTTTTAAAACTTCCAGCCTCCTAGTATTCAGTTCTTTACCTTGAACTGCAAGCTGAGATGCACCTTTTATCCCTATTGAAAATAAGGTAATTAATAATTGAGCGTTTATGGATTTATATGACATTATATAACATTATATTTAGAAGAATGACTTAGATGGATACAAGTCAAAGGATGATATATTCAAATGTATTGTTATTACGTCACAAATAAACTTTTTTAAATAAAATTCCAAATAACTTATTAACGCCTCTCCTACCTTTATTTTCATTCATTAATTCAGAAATTATGTTTCTGAGCAGTTGATCAGCTGTGTGAATTAAATTCTTCAGACATATTTGTCTTGACATTTCCTATTAAAGTAAAGTAACATTATGTTCGATTATAAAGCAATTATATAATAATAAATTTACTTTAATTTCATTGTCATCCTTTATTTCTAAAACTGGATTTTCAATTGATGTCACCACCAGTGTAACTAAATCTGACCTATTGGTTTTTTTTTTATAAAAAATTCTGTAATTAAAAGACATATTTTTTCGTTAATCACTTGAAAGATTACCAGCATGATTCGTAGTGATCATTGTTATTATTAATGATAATGTTAAACTCCTCACGCGAAGATTTTCCATCAAGTGACGGAGAACAAAATTTTTCCTCCATATTTTTAATACTTTCTTCATCAACTTTCATTTCATCTTCTCTTGACTCATTGCGTTGCAAATTCCAATCACATTTCACGTAAACTTGGCAAAATCCACATTTAACTACCACACAAGAATCAATAAGTTAATACTTTTAAAAGAATTTCAAACTTCATTTACATTTTCTGGCAAGTTGATAATATTGGTGCCTCATACTTTCCAAATACATGTTATCATCAATTACGACTATAAATTTTGAGTTGTTTTCTGGCACATACCGGCAATTTTGTTGCCTAATTAATTCGGCAAGTATAGAAACTCGTGATGATGAAGAAGAAATGCCATCTTGTTGATATGCTTCTTTGTCAGTGATTAAATACTGAGCTATAAAATCATCCACCGCTTTATAAATATCTTGACGGTAATCTTTCCATTCCGATCTGCTCTGAAATAATTATAATTAAAATCTGCAATGCAATTTAATTAACCAAGAATTCAAAGTCAACCTTTGGCAGCTCTTTCTGGCTGTTACTTATTAATTGGCTTTCAATTGTTCTCGGAAGTAGATGGTCGTATTCAATCAAGTAACATTGGAAATTATAAACTTCAGCATTATTTTTAAACATGTTTAATCTTAATGATCCATCACTTATTTTTTGCTGAAGTAATTTTGCCAAATGCGATTTACCACTACCTGGCAAGCCACACAGCACCATGATTACACCTTCTCCTGTCATTTCACGGTAATTATTTACCAAACGGTAGAATAAACCAAAACATTTAAAATGTTGTAAGCATACTGCATTAAATTTTCATTTATTAAGTTATTGTATTTTAAATACGGTATATTAACAACCATATCTCACTAACAAAGTTACTCCTACTTTTGCAATAAATTACCACTTGGTGACAGCAGCTGACGATTGAGTAACAATCATGATTCACGATTATTTTTTATTCCTCAATAAAAATATTTTTGTCCCTGGTATGCAATTAAAAATAAAACAATATATATAAATTGATTAATTAGTTATAATAATTATAATTAAGTAAATTATTTTTAAAAAATAATGTTTGTTTTAATCTGGCAACACTTTTTTTTAAGTTTTAATTCTGACACTTCCCAATTCGCTTCTAAGAATTCGCTTCAAAATAAAAGTCTTGCAAATTCAGCTTACCCTAGCTTAATCGAATCTAATTTTACTCTCCACATACAATTATTTTGGGCGCGAGTTGTGCTGAGTCGAGGTGTGAATGACAGTTAAAGTTACAAGTTCGTTTGTTTTGCGTTACCTTTGCTTATGCGTTGCTTGATTTTGCGGATGGTGAATGCTTTGAACGGTGTTCGATCTTTTGTTGTGATTTTGCTGTTTATTTAACTAGAAATCTTGAATACGGTTACAGACATTTTTAGTTAAAATGTCAAAGAGACACCGGCTAGACGTTGGGGATGCAGTGAAGAAAAGGTAAGTTAAATTAATAGTTAATATCTAAGTGTTAACATTTGAATGTGCATGTTAGGCTTAACGTTTATTTGATTAAGTTACCGATTCTCACGAGTACTAAAACTACATTATATATTATGTTATTAACTTTTAATTTGACAGTCGAGTTGATGACAACGATCGAGACAAAGATCGTAGAGAAAGCAGTGCAATTTATTCATCACCAGCAGTTCCTCGAGCACCTGTTCAGATGAATATGTTCAATGGTTTACCACATACACCACGGTTATGTCGATGTTTGAATGAAAACTATTTGAAATTGATCTTAGAATGTTTTATTTGTAGATATAACGAGTTGTATCGTAAGCGTATAACACTACCGGTATGGGAATATCGCGATAAAATGTTAGAAATTATCAACAAACATCAAATTATGGTGCTGGTCGGTGAAACAGGTTCTGGAAAAACAACTCAGATTCCGCAATGGTGCGTTGAATACGTTCGATCAAAATCAAAAAGAGGAGTAGCATGTACTCAACCTAGAAGAGTGGCTGCAATGAGTGTGGCACAGAGAGTTTCTGAAGAAATGGATGTTCAATTAGGACAAGAAGTTGGTTACAGCATTCGTTTTGAAGACTGTTCTTCACCAAAAACAGTGTTGAAGTAAAAATATTTATGTGTGAATGTTTATAGTGAAACGGTTTAACATATCATTTTATTTATTAGGTACATGACTGACGGTATGTTGTTGAGGGAAGCAATGAGTGATCCATTATTGGAAGCATATGGTGTTGTTTTGCTTGACGAAGCTCACGAAAGGACCCTTGCCACTGATATTTTAATGGGCGTTTTAAAAGAAATTGTCAGACAAAGGCCAGATTTAAAGATTGTGATTATGAGCGCTACGTTGGATGCCGGCAAATTTCAGGTAAATAAATTTAATTATATTTAGAGCTCGAGGCAAATGACAATGGCATTAAAATGATTTCAATGTAATATATAATTGCTCCATAATTAACTTAACCGTTTCTTATTTAATACAACTTTAATAAAATTTTAGACATATTTTGACAACGCTCCATTGATGAATGTTCCTGGAAGAACACATCCTGTGGAAATTTTTTACACTCCTGAGCCTGAAAGAGATTATTTGGAAGCGGCTATTCGAACGGTTGTTCAAGTTCACATGTGTGAAGTTGCTGGTGACATTTTACTTTTCTTAACCGGTCAAGAGGTAGTTTTTATAAATTTTTTGTTTCTTGTTCAGTATTAATAATGATTTTTAAAAACATAGGAAATTGAAGAGGCTTGTAAACGACTTAAACGTGAAATTGACAATTTGGGACCGGACGTTGGTGAGCTGAAGTGCATCCCATTGTATTCTACACTGCCGCCAAATCTTCAACAAAGAATTTTTGAACCACCACCACCCAATAAATCGAATGGAGCCGTTGGACGAAAAGTCGTTGTTTCCACTAACATTGCTGAAACGTCACTTACTATTGATGGTGTTGTATTTGTTATTGATCCAGGATTTTCAAAACAAAAAGTAATTACATACATTCGAAAGTTGTTATATATGTTAGTAATAATGGCATGTTAATAATAGGTATACAATCCTCGAATAAGAGTGGAATCGTTACTCGTTTCTCCCATCAGTAAAGCCAGTGCTCAACAGAGAGCTGGTCGAGCCGGTCGTACTCGCCCAGGCAAATGTTTCAGACTTTACACTGAAAAAGCTTATAAAAACGAAATGCAAGACAACACATATCCAGAGATTTTAAGATCAAATCTAGGATCGGTCGTTATACAGCTGAAAAAACTTGGAATTGATGATTTAGTTCACTTCGATTTTATGGATCCACCTGGTAAACTATAATATTTAAATGGTGGTTAGTGTATAACCTTAATATTTGATTTTATGATGTATCTAGCTCCGGAAACTTTGATGAGAGCTTTAGAATTACTGAACTATCTTGGCGCATTGGATGACGATGGAAACTTATCTGAATTGGGCTCCATAATGGCTGAATTTCCACTGGATCCACAGTTAGCGAAGATGTTGATTGCCAGTTGTGATTACAACTGCTCAAATGAAATTCTCTCAATCACAGCGATGCTTTCAGGTAAGTTGTGTAACATTTTGCATGTTTAAGAAAGAGTCCGCTATTCTTGTAGTTGGCACTTTAATTTGGTAGAAAATGTTTTCCAAAACAAATTGGTATACTTTTGAAAACAACTTGCACTTGTTTTCAACGGAAAACATTTGGCAAATATTAACCTCGGGACAGAGCTAAAGCTAAATTGGCATGGCTAGTGTCCCTAGGTTTTGTCAATTCTGACAACATTTGTCTAGCACTTTTCGTTGCCGTTGGTTACTAAACTTGGTGGACGTGGACCTCCATGGTCCCCATCCCAACACTATTTAGTCCCACAGTGTTTCGTGAGACCAAATGAAGCCAAGAAAGCTGCGGATGAATCCAAGATGAGATTTGCCCACATAGATGGAGACCATCTCACACTTCTCAACGTTTATCACGCCTTTAAACAGAGTAAGCATCGTATTTTACAAATATTTTTTCTTATTTAAAATATTACATTTAAAATTTATAGATCATGAAGATCCTCAATGGTGCTATGATAACTTTGTCAACTACCGATCATTGAAAAGTGCTGATAATGTGAGGCAGCAGTTATCGAGGATCATGGACAGGTTCAATTTAAAGCGCACTAGCACTGACTTCACAAGCAGAGACTACTATTTGAATATTAGGAAAGTTCTTGTATCCGGATTTTTTATGCAGGTGAAATATCAAAAATGTTTGAATGCGATAAATACAGTATTATCATTCTTATTTTAATGTTTTTGTTATTCTAGGTGGCTCACTTGGAGAGAGTGGGTCACTATTTGACAATTAAAGATAACCAAGTAGTGCAGTTGCACCCTTCAACCTGCTTGGATCATAAACCGGAATGGGTTTTATACAACGAGTTTGTGCTAACAACTAAAAACTACATCCGAACAGTAACGGACATTAAACCCGAATGGTATGTTAATGTATTTTACTTAAACTTAAATTGAAGTATAAATAACTGTTTTTTGTTTGTTTTAAAAGGCTAATTAAACTTGCTGTTCAGTATTACGATTTGGGCAACTTTCCTCAATGTGAAGCAAAGCGTCAACTAGAACTAATATCTGCGAAACTGGAAACTCGACAATATCAAGAAGGTTTTTAAATTTTGCTTTGGTCCCGATTCATTCCACGGTAGGAACTCAGCACCTGATTTGTATTATTTCTTTTAAATAATTGTATTTATCATTCGTAATATGTTGAGAAACGATACGGTTCGCCTCTAGATGACAGTTTCTGTTTTGGGATAGTAACATCATTAATTTTGTAAAATTACATTTTTTGCTATAATGAATTAAAGCAAAGTAGAAGCTTATGCGTAAATGTCTGATGAAAGAAAATTAAAAATTGTTCCATAAAGATCTATTTTGTGCACAATTATTTGGCGTGTAAAATACAAGTAAATTGTGAGCATTCGTTCTTTTTTATTTAATACCAATATAAACCTTGGACTTTTTAAGGAGTCTTGACCCTTTACATATCCAAATTCAAAATAATTTTATCACAAATTGTGATTTCAACAGTCGGGTTATCTGTATATAGATGACTTTTGATAGATATTGCTATTATTAATGAGGTGAATCATTTGAATTACCACTTGAATGACCTGTAAAAGCAGCCATATTTAAATAACTGAAGTATAGTTATAATACTGAATAATTAAAGTAAAATCTAATACTATTTATGCACCATTAAACATTGATTCGAAGTATCGCTTTTCAGCGGTATCACTTACGTAGAGTACATTTACAGTGCATCTGAAAATTAAAAGAATGACCAATCATTTGAAATTTTCAGTCTCATTCTGTTCTATTTATGGTGTTAACTATTGCTTAACATTCGCCAAACATTTTCCCCCAATGACATAACCACGTGATTAAGTTACTGTGGAAATTACAGTCTGGTATTTTCCTTGAACTGCAATATTAGCTGGTTGAAACATGGTGCTTTTAAACTCAACAGCCCCAGCTCATGTTTTTTCTGAAAATTCTTATAATGTACGTGTTATACTGTACTCTGTAGCAATAATTCTTAGTAGATAAATGTTGTTTAAAGATAGTAATACCCTAAATTGAAATTAATTTCAGAAAATCGTTAAATTGATTAATTGATTGTTTAGGGGAAAAGAAATGTACTGTAGGTTGGTCTTTGACCATAGCATGTAGAACAACTTGCTTCCTTCAAAAACCAAGTTTTCCATTTTCAAAGAGTAAAAATATACCAAATTTCGGTATAGAAAAATTTAATACTGGAGTGTACTTTAAAAGCATCGGTTCGTGGCCCCATTATAGTTCAGTAACTCCAGAGACGATAATCAATGTATACTTTCATTTAAGAGTTTAATAAATATATTTTCCATTTTTTACTAACATACAGTATAAATGAAGCGCTTGTCTCTAAGTAGGGTTTATCATCAAGCTCTATGTAAAGAAGAAAACCCATGCAAGTTTTTATTCACAATTAAATATTGAAATGACTTGTAATTTACAAGTACAGCACAGTACTGTGGAGTCAGTTCTCCTCTATAAAGGAAAATCGATTCGATTTTTGTAAACGCATGTGATTTTGTAATTCTTAATCTTATTACATCTACAGTATAGCATGTTAGACGGTTTCCCATCATGTCATCATTAAAGGATCTCAGTTTAGTCAAGTTATTTTCTGCAAATCAAAATTTATCTACAAACTTAGTATTATACAATCGTTAATGTCCAGTTTTGATAGTTTACAGTCAGTAAATAAAGAATTTTGAAATAAATGTAGTCATTATTCCGTTATAATGAATAGTGACAAGTTGGAAACTTTCCTGTTTATTATCAATAAGAATTTATATAATGAACTTAACAATATATTAAAAATAACTTATTGTTGCTGTACGGTCCTTTGATCTATCTACAACTTGAACTAACTTAAATATAAGTTTACAGGGATTACATCATACAATTATTGTAAATGAAGTTCTCTGCTGTTCTGACCAATTAGTAACTAGTAAAGTTTGGACTTTTTTTGTTATTTTTCTTAAAGTGAATAGTGATGTGCAAAAAAAAAAGTAATGTTCACGAGCGAAGTACGTGAATGACTTCTGATTGGTTATTGAAATAAGGTCGGTCAGTTATCACCAATGAATATCAGCAACATTACGTGCTGTTACAAATGCGCTATCGTCCTTGGTCAACTTTGGTATCCTTTGGAACTGGAATTAAATTTCCTAACAAATTACAAACTTTATACTTAAAATATTATTTGAAATTGAGTATAAAACCAGAACAGCGCGTGATTAGCTATTCATAAGAAAAAAAACGTTTCTGAGATTTTAACCAAAAGTAATAATCTGAGACAGTTCTGTGTAATTCTGAGTTTATTTTATTCTGTGACCGGAGCCGACCTCTTTTTCTTAGTTTCTAAAAAAAAGAAAGAAAGACTGTTGGACTTGTTTACGACAACCTGTTATTTAAAGTTGTCTTCCTCTCGGCCAATTATTAGCCAGCCAGCAATTAATATATAAAGAGAGCAGATTAGCTTTTGGAGAACCATTTTCAACTTGCAGCTTGTATCAACAACGTCACTGAAAGTCAAACTTTTGTGTATTTTTTGAAAAACTGGAGTTTTTCGGTCTTGAAATTATTCATCATTAACATTGATGTTGCCAACCCGTGTTTTAGATGCGCCATTTGTGTGAAATTCTTATCGAAAGTGCCAAAACTTCGAGGTCCCTTAGAAAATTAAACAAAAACCTAAATAGCCGAAAAGGCAGCCGATTAGGAAACAGTGGAAACGTTCTAGAACTTCAAGTTCTAACGCAAATATCTCACGTACCCTGAGATACGAAAGGTAATTTTTATCTTAAATAAATGTCTTGTTTGTTTTTAGATTTATGTGCAATTTAACCTGAATTTCAAGAAATTAGGTGACAAAGTTTTTGTGTTTTACATATTTGACCTGGTTGCAGGCTAAAATATTTTTATTGTTCAAAAAGAGTTCATTTTTAGCTTTAAAAATTTATTAAAATTACATTGTCACATAATTTTATAAAAAAAACCACTTTTTAATTTCGTAAAATTTTAATAAAATTAATGTTTTTATTATTGCAGATCCGTTAGTAAACTAACTTATACTCAGTACAATATTTCCAATATGCCTCCTGTTAGAGAAACTAGCCACGCTGTTTGCGCTTTGGTCAATTCGCCCTGGGAACCACAACCTAGTTCTAGGTACAAAATTAATGCTAAAACGTTTAAAAGTCCAATTTAACTAATGATTTCAATTATCTAATAGTGCAGAGAAGCTTTCTAAGGGACCTCAAAGTTTGGGTGCATGTGCATATGATATAGATTCTATGAAAATAACGGTAGCCTGGACATCTGGAACCAAATCCAATGACGCCAAGAGCAGCATTGGCTGTGCTGGAGCGAGTGGATCCAACAGCAGCGTTAACAATGGCAATAACAACCCCTGGGGACCTATATTTAAAAACCGTGAAAACTTTAACGAGATGCATTTCTGCTAAGCCACTTATTTGTTTTTTTGCTAAAACTTTAAAAAAACGAATTTTATTAATTTTTTTGGCATTTACAAGACTAGTATTTCCTGATTGTATCTTTGAATTTTACATTTATTATTTTAGTCTAAATTGGCATGTTTAACGGAACAAAAATTAACACTTGTAACGATTTCTAAATATGGAAGATGTAACTTAGGGGTTAAAACTTGGAATAAATATAGCGGTTATGTTATTGGTAAACAGTTGCCAGGGCTCTTCATTTGATAGCCATATTTACATACACAAAAATATCCTTGTATTCGATTAACGCAGTATTGGGTTTCAGCATGGCATTGATGGCTATTATTCAAACATTCGTCCTCGTCTAAAATTCAAGGTTCTTGTTGTCAAAAAACAAACACTGGTTTCTACAATAACTTTAAAGTCTATAAAATTAGTAACTTGCCCAAACACATGAAACAGTCGCTATCCCAGCGCTGTGTTGCAGGACATTCGCACTCAAATTGTGGACCGGTTTTGAAAAAATATTTAAAAGACAAATCTTTGTAGAAATTAAATCCTTCCCGTCGTCTACAAAATATTCGGCTGGCTTTCACGTACTTTGCACATAATCCATTTGACAGTTCGGCGCACTCTCTGTCGGTGCTTTGCACTTTTACTTCTCCACAACAAGGATCTGAAATAATCCAAGAATTTAATTTATAGTGGACATCTTTACATACTACAGTTTGTTTTACTTGGACAAACGGCGTCCAACATACATCTACGCCATGTAGTTTTGGGTAGTACCGTTCCAGGATTCCGACATGGCCAAACAAATTGATTAATTGGGTCGTCAATTAAAATAGACCAATAGCACAAATAGAGCATTGCTGTAGTCTAGATTAATATGCAGTAAAACTATTATGTTTAAGGTTTTAGACATTAAATGTTTAAATAACTTAAAAAGTTAGTGTAGTGAGATTTGAGAAAACTTTGCAACTCCACTATATGCCAATAAAGAAACGAGACTACTCTGCATTGGTCTCAATAAAAATTTGTCTCGTTTCTAAATTGACATATGACTGAGTTAAGAATTATTTTTCATGAATTTTATTTTGTGTATAGTGTTAAAGTACACATTTACTTTAAATCGGTAAAGTTGCATGAGTGTAAGTTCATTGGATCTGTGTTGAATTGAAATTTTAATACTCTCTGTTTCATCATCAATTTCATCGAAAATAAAAGTATGCAATTGAAGAAATATGTGATGGACGCAATCTTCAGACGAAATCTCACAAGCTCTTTTAATACTTGGCTCTCGACCTCGAACCGTCGGAAATACAGCTTGGTAGCTCTAAAATTAGGTAAACTTAATTAATTTGGAATTCTTATTAAAAATTTTTCTTGATATTTTAATAAAACGGTAACCGTACATTTGTACCGGCTTGTGTAATTGGTGATTCAGGATGAAAGCCAGCATATTTAAAATGAGCTATAAAGGTATAAACTACAAACTTTTCAATGGTGCCATTGTAATAACCTTGTCTGGGTTCTTGACATAGTTTTTCGTGTTTATCAATTGCCTCCCAAACCAAAGTTGGAACTGACCACTCATTATCATAATAACTTATTTCACAACAACCAATTTGAAATATTAAAAACACTAAAAATAAATTACTTAATGTAAACAACATTTAAATAAAAATTGTTATCAGATAATTATGTTTCTGTTCGAATTTAAAACATTTACACTTGTATTGATAATACGATTTAATCTGACCATTTGAATTAATGCGCCACTGCAATTAGAATGTACAATAGTCGTTTGGTGGCAGCACATGCTAATGTTAAAAATAATAGTTACATTAACTGCCGCTTGATAGCAGCACATGCTAATGTTTATAATAATATTTACATTAACTGCCGCTTGGTGGCAGCAACTGATAGACATCTCTTGTGCAATTCGCATCTATTGTATTACATTACTACATTCATGTGAAACATACATATTTTCATAAGACAATTTATAAGATTTTTATAAGATCATTTGCATAGTGTGTAGAATTGATTGAATTTAAACACAAATGTATATATTCAATGGTTGAAGAGTTATTCAGTGAAAATACTGGTACTGTAGTTCCATGTCAAGCTTCCAACACCTGCCACTAACAGGGCAGCACCTTATGGACAAAGTTGTTGTGGCGCTTTAAAAGCCGACGCGGGTGATTTCAAATGCATTAAGATTAGCAAAACTTTGAAAAGAATTATTAAATTAGCTTATTTATTTTTTATAATTCAAAAATTATAAAATATAATAAGTGTTATTGGATAAATATTTATAATACTTTTAATTTGGTTATTTGAAAACATTTACGGTAAATTCACTGGACTAGATACCATATCTAAATCTTTGAAATAAAGTGCACTAATTGAACTATTTAAGCTGTGTTTTATCGATACAGTAATTTAACAACCAAAAGAGGTCTAATTTTATATTTGGTGCCATTAAATAGGCAATTTTAATACCTTTAAGTTGATTATTTGCAAACATTAAAATTTAATTAGCCAGATACTTAAATAGTTATATAATTTAAGCTGTATTTAACTTGTAAACCAAGAATGAAATAAAATCAAATGATATATTTGATATTATTTAATATATAACGTTATTTCTTTTATTATGTACAGTATATTTATTTATTTATTGACTTTATGCATTGAATCAGTTGACTTCATGCATTTGGGTTACAACTAATAAACCAAATGAGCTCCATTTGTAATTTTAGATTCAATTCAATAAATAATTTAACTATTTTTTGATAAGTGCATTATATTAATGATTTCATTATATTCGTAATATTTTTTTTAATATTACCGATAATAATGTTTTAATAATTTAAACTTGCTTTCTTTTTTTGAAATACATTTTAAAACTTTTGTGACCATAAACCGCTGCCGCCATGCGGTACTTTTGAGAAGCTGTTTTTTTTTGCTTCTGATCGGTAGTTCCCCCTATCGGGAACTGAAGCATTTATTCAAGTGTAACTTTTGTAATTTAGTCTATTGCAAAATTTTGTTTTTTTCCCCCCCCAAAAAATACCGTAATTTTGTCTAACACAAATGGAAGATTTTGTTAAAAGAAAACAGACAATTCTATCATCTGACAACAGTATAAAAGGTTCGGTAGATAAATTAATTCGTGAGTTAATTGATTACATAAACAGCTTAAAACAATTTATCACGACAAGCTCGTGTTCAGGAAGAATTATTGTCGTGCAACAGTCGTTTGGGGTGAGTTGCAACTTTATTAAATAGTTTCTTTTATAAAAAAAAAATAAACAAATCTGATAAAATGTAACATCATTGTTTTATATAGATTGACGATACTTGGAAAAAGCAAGGCTGTAAATGGCTATATACTTCACATGAAACTGTCGATGCTGTAGAATTGGTACACACAGTAGCAGTAGCTTAACACTATAAGTTTGATCAATTGTTAATTTGACATTTTCTCTAGAATAAATTATTATCAACCACCGACATCTCAAATGCTGTTTTTAAATTTGAACCATTTGTTTTACACGTTCAGTGTGAAAACGTCGATGACGCCAGAAAAATTGTAAGTACAACAGTGTGCACGAACACAATGTCACTTGTCAACTAACTTGCAAGTACAGTACAATCAATTAACTGGTGAATTTTTTCTTTAGCATTCATGTGCGATTGCTTCTGGATTTAGAAATTCTGGAATTTCAATAAGTAATAAAGGAAAAATTATTGCTGTAAGTGTCTATGAATTGAAGACTCAATTTTAAGAATTTTGATTAAACTTATGTCAAAGTTTAATTGAAGGCTCATTTTGTGATTTGTTATTGTTGGCAATTGAATATATATGAGTAATTAGGTTTGTTATAATACAATATCATCGAATTTATAAGAAATCTTCGTAACTTCATTACCTACAAATAAATAAACGAAACTAAATTGTATCGATTTCGAAATTGGTCTCGTTTCTTAATGGAGTTTTGAGGTTTTTTTTTATGAAGTCGACGATATAGATTTCTGTTTACTTGTAATTTAAAACTCTCTATAATTGGTTAACATAATGTTGATAAATAGCGGTAGCTTTACTATTGGAACAAAACCATATAAATAATTAATCATTAATGTTTATTTCTAAATTTAGGCAGTGAGAAGTACTCATGGTCTTGAAGTTCCTTTGTCAGACGACAGTCGCCTATTAGTTAACAATGAAGTACTTAAACATTTAATTACATGAAAATTACTGACTAAAAATTGTCTTAATTTATGATATTTCAATTTGTAGTACATCGATTTTTTGGTAAAAATTGCAAATGGGAAAATGGCTGAAAATGAGAAGAGGATAAAACGGTATTAATTTTATTAAATTAATTGGGAATTTGGCACTGAATTGGAAGATAAACAATGGCCAGTGTGGATGAGTTTACATGCAGTTACTAATATAATAACTAGATGAATTCTTTTATAAATAAATACAAAGATACTTGGTTATCAAGAAAATGCTGAGTCAAGTACGAGTGCAGTGTCTTTTAATTTTTATCAATAACTTAATTTGTTATCTACTTATAATCTAAATTGTTTTTATACTGAGTAAACTTAAGATTTGGAAATTTATTAACACGAATTTTGGTGATTTCTATTTTTAAAAATTTTATTGTTAGTTAATGCCTGAACAAGTGTTAACTGAACTCTTATCAAATTTGGCAGCCGCGAAGGATAAAAACCCCCATGAAAATTGTACTCTGTAGTCTGAACGTTTTGTAAAGAAAAAAAGGCACTGAAGGACTTTACTCTGACTGACTCAGCTGCAGTTGCTTACTTTACTATCATCTTGCCAAGAAAAAAATCGTAGTTATAAATGAAAGTACTGTACTGTCAACTTACAGTATGTACACTAAATTATGTTCTTTGTTTTATTTTTTTATTATTTGAGTAGGTTATTACTATCTTTTTCTGTAAATGATTTTCTTGTAGCAGTTTTATCTTCCAAGTTTTTAAACATATAAATAACGTGATAAAATAATAATTTGTTTATTTTAGATTTGAAGAAAATCTTAAGTCGCATTATTCTATTCCACACAAAGCGGTTTGAATGAGGTAGGACCATTTTTTATTAATAAAGCTTTATCTTTAAAACATGTCAAATTATGTGTCCGTTGATTGAAAATTGAAAGGTGAGAAATCGGCTTAACTGTTGTTGTTTTTTTGAAAAAGAAAAGTAGAACAATTGAGATTAGGATAATTGAGATACTGAACGTTTAGCTATTGACAATATTGTTTCTTGGAGTGTTTATGTAATAAGGTTATGTTTGTCTATTCACAGAGCGTGTACTTTGGATTTTAATTTCCGTTTCTTTCAAACTTAGGGGTTTTATTTCAACAATATTCACTGTTGTTTAGCATTGTGCTTGTGTGGATGTATTCGTTCCACCATCGTTTTAGTGCTGTAACGACATGAAATTGATTGGTTGCAACCTTGACTAAAAATATCTGTTCTGGGGCTTTTACGATGTTTTGTTTCAAACGCCACCAATTGATGTCAAATGTAAATTACGTGCATATATCCGTTGCCCAGGTAACCTAACATTAGCCAATACTATTGGTAATAGAGTGCTAAGTCGTCGCATAAGTCTCTTCGTTTTTCTCTTCAAAATTGACGTAAAGTTCCTATGGTGAAAATACGAACGAACTTGTTAGACAATTCAATATATTGCTTAAAAGAAATTGACTTTTAGCAATTACTTGAAGATAAAACAGGTGTAAACATGATGTATTTCAATATTACTGTGGTTATTTATTCGAACGGTGCTGAATGTTACCTTGAATTTGAAAACATAATTTAATATGCTGATTATGCAACTTAAAAGAAAAAGTCACACATAACAGTGGCGTACTCGAGAAAAATAACACATATGGCAAGTTCAAACTTTAAGCAAGAATAATTAGTGCGTAAAATCGCAAATTAACCTCAACAAGCACAAACTTAATGAAGTACTGTACAGTAAAGTATCACGAATCTTGAGCCAAATTCAGTTTTTTTTAGTAAAAACCCAGATTTTAAAAATATTTTCTTTACATACTCTACATTTATATTTTTTTGCACACATGTGATAAATTTCATACACTTAATCTATGTACAATATTACTAATTTTTTTTTAGTTTTAAATGACATTTTACTCTAAGTGGTGAGTAATCGTACATTTTTAATGGATTTTAATCATCCAATTTTTTTCCAAGAATACTGTACTGTATATCCGTTAAATCATTAAAAAAACATCACATTTTGCGTCTTAAAATGCAAGTCGTAAACAGTTTGATGTAATTTTATTATCCAAATTATACAAGCGGTCATTGCAGTCTTTATTATTGAAATTATGGCTAAACTGGTAAAATCCAGAAAAGCTTAGTGATGGAAACAAAATTAATTCGCTACATAATATTACGGTAAAGACGAGTTATTATTTTGTGGCAGTTTGCACGTAACCCGTAACTTGTTTCTGTCACGACATAAAAAATGAAAGACTCGATTCTGTTGTTGTTTTCAACATCGATAATTAAAATAACATGCGTGATGAGATTGGAGGCCAAAGAAGAACAAGCAGCCACTGCTGTTATACTGTAGTGTTTATCTGTGTTCTCTTATTTCGATGCTCAAAGATGAGCTTGAATCGGTTGATAAACATTACCCTAATCAAACCCTGTTGACCTTGTCGTATGCACACAGTTTGAAGACCTTTCTTTTTCCAATCTCATTTTGGTTTATCTCACTTTGAACTACTGTAAAAGACAGATTAAGCCGGTTAAGTAAAAAATAAAAGATAAATCGATGTCCGTAGATTTCACCACAAGGCAAATCAACGTCAAGATTTTTTGAGTTTCAAGTGTGTAATTAATTGTAATAAAATACTTGAATTAGGTTAAATAGCATTATGTTAGTTTGCCATAGGTCCGATTTGTTAGGTTGGGTATTTTTTTCTTGATTTTTAAATGCAAATTTAACTTGGTAGTAAAATCTCCCTGAACCTAAATCATCGTAGTTTCAAGCCGTTGCAGCAACAATTTTTTAGTTTAAATTAAATAATTTTTTTAAAGGTTTTCAGTTATGAGGTTTTTTTTGATACTGTAGAATAAAATCTGAATGCCTGCAGTTTTACTATTACAGTATACGGTATTAGTCAGAAAAACGCAGTGTACATTATACGGTAGTTCCTTGTTTGCGATAATAACTTTCCTGTGTGTCATTTATTATGTTGACCGATCTCGTAATAAATAACGATGATGATAAATATGCCAATTAGACAAATGATATCGATAACGAAAGTCAAGTTATATTCTATCAATGTATAATAACGGTTATTTCAGGCTGTTATTTTGGATTGTTCTGTATCTATGGAATTTTTCTTTTGGGCAGTAATGAAAGCAGTAAACATACTGTACAGCAATAACGAAAGAATCAAATACCCACATAAACTATTATCGAACAAAATATGATTCGTAATGACTGTAAATCGTGTGACAGTAAATCATCGTTGTACACTAACGATGAAGATCATAATAATTTATTGGTAAAATTCCATTTGAATATTAAGAATTTGGTTCTTCTGTAACAAGTATTTGATTAAATTAGAGACTGCCAGTTTTACGTCAATATACAGTAACACATGGTACCTGTCAGCTGATCACATTTCCTTTTCAAAATACAATTAACATTACATTTAGTCTAAAAATATACTGTACATCAGTTATTATCTTCACGTCAGATAATGATTTCAAAGTTTAATAGAGCTAATTATGTCAATATATAGAAAATAATTGGAACTTTTTAAAAAAAATTATTTTTATACTGTATTTCGGCCATCATTTAATAAATGAAAACATTTTGGTTGATTCAACACCCGCAACGATACCGTATGAACTTAATTAAAAACTGTTGTTAACTGATAAAAAACTCGATAATCTTTTGACTTCCATGAAACTGTAGTTTTGTAAATTTAAAATTTATGTAACCGCAAATGTTATTGGCTTCTCGTTACATCATTTCAAAATTATTTGGATAACATTTAATTTCTTCGTAATTACGCAATATTATTTGTTTACTGAAACTTCCGCTTATGAATACTGTATCCTAATGATCTATTTTTCTACTCTTGGATAAAAACATTACTGTACTTGCAATGGTTATAGATTTATTGGTGTCATTGATCTACAGTATTCTGTTTTCAGTATACAGTAAGTTCCAGTATGCTCCGGATTTAGAAACTGAAACTTTAAACGGCCATAATGTTATACACTTTTGCATCATTGTAAATTATTGAAATGGATGGAGTTAAATTGCATGCCAAAATACACAGTATTTTGTACTGTATACAGTATAATATGATATGACTATTATTGTGCACTTGGGAAGTTAGAAACAAGTGTTTACAGTATCTTCTGATTTAACTAATACTTTTTACTGGCATTTTATTTCTACTGTACTGTATGGAATTAAAAAACAAACTTGTTATCTTGCATGAGTGCAAGTATTTACTGTACAATATTATTCGTCATCCAATTTATTACAAAGTGCCATGTAACTATGGTACTCGCAGGAAACGTAATTGATTTTATTTCTCGTAGTCTTGTAACTTTATTGACGTAGCTGTGGGGTAAATACTTGAGTGATGTCTATCGACACATTTGTTAATATTGGCTGACTATAAATAATTAGTTATCGCCAAGTAAACAAGAGCTACTGTACATGCGCAGGGTATAGAAACTAGTTATCAGTATTCTATTAGTACTATACAAACGCCATGGTACTGTATTTCGAAATTTTTATTATTTATAAAACGTCTTCGTGCGATGACATTCAAAATTGTATACAGTAACTACTGTACTGTATAGAGTGCAATTCTTTTTCAAACTTATGAATAAACAAAATATAATGTGCAATTGTTACAAAAACGACAAGTGTTTTGAATATTGAATTTAATGTAAATAAATAACAGTCGCAACGTAGTTTCGTATAGACAAGTTAATTTATTCTCAATTTATTGAAACTTCTGGAGTTTTCGATTAAAAACTATTTTTTGCTAGTCAATAGCTAGTAAGATACAGTATTTTGAAATTTGGTTTTAAATTACAGTTATTTAAAAGACAGTGGTTAGCAACACTAAGACATAATAATTATTATGACAGTAAGTTCAGTTTATAGAAAGTAGATAAAAGGTTAATTTATTTATTGTAATTACAGTAATGTAAAAATGTTTTTTTGATTTTTAAATGTAGTTTTTAATTGTTACTAACGTACTACAGTACTTACTGTATATGAAGTGTTGTAATCGTATGGTATGTTTTTACAATTTGATACTACTTCATAAAAATTCAGTGATTGATAAACTGTTGTGGTTGACTTGTAGCATATCTAATTGCAAAATTACGCAAGCGTAGTTAAACTTTGATGTTTGATTTATAAATTATTACAAACTTAAAGAGTATCATTTGTTTACAAAATAAACTCGAATGTGTTGATAGTGAGTTTGAGAGTATTTTACGCTTATCTCGCACTTAAAACGTTATGCTATACCTTTTGACGTGAAACACAGGGAAGGAATTCTGCCAATTTTTTACCCTTTGAGAATGGCTTAACATGGCTTAGAATGGCAATTACATTCTGTTTACACTTTGGATGTTATTGTTCATCACCATTTGACAAGTCTGCTAATTACCAATTGAGCCAATATAAACAAATATTATTTTGTAGCTTTTAGATGGTTAATTGTGTAGAAAGACACAACGTGATCTTTGTTTAAAATACAGCTTACTGTTTTAATTCAGTATTATTAACACTTAGTACAGTATAACAATAATTGACTATGTCAGCACAAATTGCACTGTAAGATAATTATTATACGACTCTTATTAGCTATAATTATTTATACTAAAATTGTAATTAAATTAAACTATAATGCCGACGATGTGTCACTATGTACAGTAAGTTAGTGCGTTCTTTAAGTTCTTGTATCAAGTACCAAACAGTACTGCGCGATTCCGTTTAAAGTTTTTAGCGACACTATTAGAAAATTGTCATTTTAAATAATTGTGCTGTACTGTACTTTTAAATACAGGTTTTCTATGTTAAGCAAATGGTTCTAAACTTTAGCATCTGAGGTTTGTTTTTTTTTTTAGAAATTTAGACCATAGTAACAAAAAAAGGAACACATGGTTTTATGCTTTAATTTTAATTCTTTGGTCGTTATTAGTACCACCTGTACAAGAATGTCAGTACAGTATTCCCATTTCTCTGTTAATTGGTTTAAACAAAAGGACACATGGCAATCTAGAAATAGGGCTACTCCTTAACAATAAGAGTAGAGGGTTGTGACTTGTTTAGTTCAATCGAAACTGAGACACTTTGAACTTTTGACTTTCAATCTGGAGTCAAGTGAAATTTACTACATAAATTTAAGTTTAAAAAAACTATTTAATATACTGTACAGTATTTAACAAAAAAAAAGAAGACTAAAGTAAAAATTACACTTCTTGATGGCGCAAACGAGTGCAGGGGCTACTGCTTATATCGCTCCCTCTATCTCTGAACGACCCTGATACTGTACATGTACAGTACTGTAATTTGACATTCCAGTTAATTGATTTAATACAGTAGTACTACTGTAATAATAAAAATAATATAGTAATGTATGTACTGTATTATGAAATTGATAGTGCAATATTTTGTTTCTATGTCAACATAATTCTTGTTTTGTCGTAGCAACAACACTTATGTAGACAAAATAAACTGTAAAACTAAGTTATTTGGTAAATTAATTTACTGTATTAGTATTAGCAAAGTACTAGTCATTTACATGTACAGTATGATTAAATGCTTAATATTATCATGTTATTGTTTAAAAACAGCTCAAGTCTTTGAGTAGTTACTGGTCAAAATGATTTTACTGTAAAACTTTTTAATATCCGGAATTAAGAAAATTGTGAGGGCTTAAATTTTATTTATTCAAAAAAAAAAAAAAGAAAAAAAAGACATGTTTTGGCATGTGGAAGTACAGAACATGAAGGGCATGTGACCCTTATCTATTGCACATCATATTGTGTTCCAGAACATTCTTTTGAGGGCTTCTTACTGTGCACTTTAAAGTAAACTAGAATAATTATATTTAGTAAAGACTGAAATGAATTAACCTGAAACAGAATGAGGGTAACCTGGAAGTCTGGCTTTCATCACATAGAACGTCAATTACTGTGTATTGACTCGCTTTTTTATTTTAAGTTTGACTTCCTAAAAATAGTAGTCATTCTGTTTTCTAAACAGGATTGTATCGTGCTTACAGATGTGGCGACAGTGTAAAAGTAATGAACTTTAAACTTACAAGACAGCAACAAACTTTGCAAAGACCAGAAAAATTAATAAAAATATTAATTTCGATATTCAGCATACTGTTGCTCGTTAACTTGACAATAATTTAATTGATTTTTTTTATTGCTATTGAGCATGGCATGACATTTTTTGTGTTGATGAGTTTTCCATGACAACAGCAAACTTTTAAATATAGGTCATTGGTCAAGGATATTATAGTTTGGTGATCTTAACATTCTTTAAAGATCATACAGTGTTTGGACATTCGATTCTACAGTATATTAATATTTACGCAATTAGTGTATACTTTTAAAACTATTAAAGTTTAACACCTCTCCATGGCTACGTTAACAAAAAAAATCATGCATTTCTATTAATTTCATTATAGTAGCATCGATAGCGACGTTTTTAGGGCGTACAGGTACAAATTACAACGCAATTTCTGACTTTGACCAGACAAAAAATTAAAGTGGAATATTACTCACCCGGTACAGAATTGTTACAAAATACAATAATAAGCGAATTGTATTTTTAACTACAGTTATTTTGTCTTTCTCTTTAACATTCGTCAATTTATTTATGTACTAGTATGATGACTAGGAACATTTTAAAAATTTCCAGCTATGGAGTATTTTGCAACGCAACATTCATAAAAGTATATTCAATGTACCGGTACTCTATTAAGTTTAACGTACAAATTAATGCTATTGTGGCTACATGCGTAAATTGTCCAGTATAAATCAGTTTCAGCTAAATGACAGTGAAGCACTTAAACTGTGAATGGATTTTCATTAATTACAACATGCGATAAATTGTTTGTTTTAATGATAAAACTAATTTATGTAATCTTTCAACTTGCTTAATTATGATGTAATAATGCTGGAGTGGTTCATGAAAGAAATAATTTTAAGATTTACTGTATTTTAACAACTTCGTCAATTTGATTGATGAAAATACAATCAATTAAAATGTGAATATGATGACTGGATAACTATTAATATGCTTATCGGATAAGTAATTCTTATGGATTATGACAACATGTTTATTATTTTTAAATTAAAACTTTCTAGAGAGTCAGAGCTACTGTATTTTTTTTTGGCTACCAGACCATTTTTAAAAGCCATTTTTTACAATTAATATAATTTCTTTTCAATAAAAATTCAAAATAATTATTAAGTACTCAAAAAATGGTTTCTTTTAAAAAAAATTTTTAAAGGCTCCTAATTTCCTTGAGTAAGTCGGACTGAAATTTTTAGTACCGGTACAGTAACATCTGCCACCTATAGAGATACTGTGGGTAAACCCGTATGTCTATGTAGCCCAAACGTATTTCTTAAACTGTGACATCTGCAAATAATAGTTGCCAGAAGCTCAGAACTAAAAGGTTAAAAATCTGGCAGTATTTTGGCCCACGGGGCTTTAGTTTGTTGACTTTGTGGTTTAGGACACTTCATAAATTATTATTAAAAGTTTACAACCTTTTCAAACGACCCTAGTCCCATTATGTTGATTGTGCGTGTAGAATTTCAAATACAGTCTAAGTTGGCCGATCATTTTGACATGTATATTAAATCGAATGCAGTCAGGTAACATGGGAGGTTATTGATTACAAGCTAAGATTACACAGTCTAATGTTACAAGGTAACATTTTGTGACTTGTCGATAAAATTGTTATACATAAGAAACTTTTAATTAATTTTACCTCTAAAAGGTAAAATCATAAGGTTAGATTAATTAATATAAAATCTTTTACCGTTCGATGACGGTTCGATTAGAAGTTAACAAGAATTTTGCTAAAATCGATTCGTTTGAACTGTACTGATAAAAATGTGTGGACGAGATAAGGAAACATCGTGTGATTACGGCTTGAGTTGTTGAGTTGCATGAAGCATGGACTTCTATTATAGACAATAGCTCCACAATTTTGAAGTTTTCAAAAATCCTTTCTCCGAAACGTTTGGCGATGTCTTATGGCGCCCTCTTTGAGCCTTAAAGTAAATTAATAGAGCCAATGCAAATACACCCAAAAACTCAAAGATGGCGCTCGTAAGGTATCGTCAATGATTTTTGTGGAGAAGATTTCTGAAAATGTGAAAGTGTGCTGCTCTTATCTGTAATACAAGTTCACACATGAAGCCGATTTAGGCGACGCGCCAATGACTTGTGTATAAAAGCATGGAGGTTCTCTAGTTAGGGTTATTATTTTTTGAATTGCAGCGTGTTTGAAGTCGTCTCCTCCTGAAAGGTATCTCGGTTCCTTTTTGTTGTCGACCACGTTTTCAATCCTTTATTGTGTTCTATATTTGAATTGAAATCATTTCGATTTCCGAGAAACATTATTATATCGTATTTAAATTTGCATCGTATATGGCAATCGTCGGGCTTCGACAACGGTATTTTAATCTGATTATGTGCTGTAAATTAGCTGCTTTATTTCTGTTTGTATCGGTGCCGTCTTCCAAGTGTTATCGGTGGAGGAAGCTATAGCAGGCCCCCAAAAAACAATACGACAACGTGGGCGAATATTAAGTTAATCGAACGCGTTTTTTCAATTTTTTTTTAATATATTAAGTCATCGAACAAAAATATTGTATTACACCTAACCTCGTGAAGTCGTTTGGAAAATCGTCAAGATTTGTCTGGCCGTGATATTTATTTGACCAATTCAGTGACATTCTGTTCTTATTTTTATTTCCCATTTAAAGGTAATTTTTTTTTCATTATTAAATTTTTAAATGTTTTTTTCAGTAATGATCAAGGTGTATTATGTTGTCTTTTTATATGCAAGTGCGCTGTACTGTCATGCCAAGGTTTAAGACGAGCGTATTACGTTTGACGCCATTGTTTTCTTTTGTGTGTGCTTTTACTGTAATAATTAAAGTTGTAAAACAGATTGGCTGTAAATTGTCAGGGAAGCACTGATGGCGTGGTTCTCTAGAGAAATTTGGCATTAGTGATATTAATTTTTTAAGTAGTGCTTGTGAGTTGTGACTAATACAGCGTATCTTAGTAACGTATTTTACGTTTGATTGCTGTGCCACGTTTTTTTCTCAATATCGCCGGTGAGTGTACGTTTGGCCAATTTAATTTTATCTTTTAAGTATGTTATGTTATGCAAACCTTTATTATAAATGCAGGATACTAGAACTGATTTGTTAATCAATGACGCATTCTTGTATATACCGGCTTTAAGTTAAAATTTTATTGAATAATTTAATTTATGGTTGATTAGATTTTTTTTTGCTTTAGGTGAGCAATTCTACTACGCAATTGCGTGTTGGCAGATATTGCGCTTGACTTGCGTATTTGTTGCAATTATACACTACAGTATTGAATATTTTATTTTTATTATTAGTGGCAAGTTAGTTTTGGGATATAAGCAACAAAAAATTTGTTGACAGACGGGAAAGCCAATAAAAATGCAAGAGGGTTGTGGTGGTAAAACGCATCTAATCTGTTTTATGTCAGATAACGATCGATGAAACCTGTATTGGTTAGAAATGACGTTTAGTTGTCTTGGTTCTTTTAATATTCAGAAGCTGAATTAACGCAGTGTTTTGGCGAATGTAGCCATTTTGGTGCCAAATTCACTATGTACTTGGAAACATAGTCGCTATTGATGCTAGACGATTCTTTGAACTGCACGTTTTAGTAGAATTAATGTACAGTACTTTAGGAATTTATTAGATGAATGTGTTATCAGGGAATTTAATGAGTGGAAATTTACGGACTGAACGTAAAAATCTCTAATAAATTGAAATGATAGTTGCCAAGAGGTTTCTTTTTTAAATAACAGTGAATGGCTGATTTTAGTTATGTAATGCGATGACAAGCTTTTAGTGGTGTAAATTCAATTTCTTGAGTAAATATTGAACTGTTAAAGTTTTCTATGTATAGGAAATGTATATTATATCTACTTGAAATTGCATTTTTATATACTTTAAAGGACTTTCTGAAATTAAAGTATAAAACATTTGAGTTTAATTAGAAAAATGACATGGAATTTTAGTAGATTTCAGAGTATTTTATTTCACAATTAAGTTTTTTATAGAGTATGTCATTAAAGTATTTAAAAATTATGGTTTTTTTAAAATTTTTAATTTGAAAAAATAATTCCTTATTGTCTTTATCTGGCAAAGGATGAAAGTACAATTGTGTGGTAGTTTAAATGTTTCTAGACGTCTAGGTACACTTAAGAGAGTGTGCGCTTCTCTTTAGACATCTCACAAGACTAAGCGCTTGTTTGAATAACGATGAAAGTTACTATATTTCATTAGTTCAATTTCTTTAATGGGGGCAGTTTATCGCAAAGATGAATATATTTAAAGCAACTTAATCGTGTAATTATACCGAATGTAAAATAGTTGATGAAAGTAACTTTCAGAAAGGTTATCCAATTTCAAAAGTTAAATTCCATTTCCTTTGCTTTTGTGCTCACATTTAGAGGCTAGTCGACAATTCCTTTTAAAGTTTTAAAAAGGAAATTATTTTAAAGTTTCGAGCTAGTATTGCCAGTTCATTCACGTCATGAACTGTTGTTATCTCCAAGGTAACGCAGTAGCTGTCGATGAAATAAAATTTATCATGTAATCCGGCCATAAAGCTGAAAGTTAACCGGATTATTTAATTTTTGATTCTTGCATAGTATACGTTTGATAAAGGTTAATTTATTTAAATTGAAAGTAATTGTTAAATGTTTTGATCGACCTTTTGACTTCTACCGGCTGCCTGGTATTTAATAAAGGCGATCGTTTTACTCTGATTTTTTGTGAATCTTTCTCAAACTGAATTGTAAATTTATAACGAGTGTAGGATTAAATTATCAAATTACAGTGTGTAAAACGGCGGTACCTTCTTATGTGTAAATTAAGATATGTACATTAACTTAATTCTAAAATGGAGGGGGGAAGAGACGTTAGAGAGTTGGTTATCAGGTGTACTCTGGCTTTCTTATCGTTCTGTTAAGTGTTTGGTGACTTGCCAAAGTAAATGATGAAGAAAACTACATGGTAAAAAAATACAAGACACTGTTTCTATCTACGAAATTAGCACTTGAGAATTTTTAGAATGATTGAACCAAAAAAAAACGTGGTCATGTAACAAAGAAATAAATTTTATTTTTTTATTTTTTTTTTTTAACTTTAGCATAAAATCAATAATGGCTAAGGAGTCAAAGATCAAGAAAACCTTCGTCTATGAAGATTCTGAGCACTTAAATGCTACATTGAAGGGTTTAAATACCCTAAGAAAAAATAAACATTTTTGTGATGTGATTTTGTTGATTGGAGCACATGAGATTCACGCTCACCGACCCGTCCTCGCTTGTGCCAGCCCGTACCTGTTTGAATTATTCTCTAGCAGCACCAAGAGCGGGAATGGCATCGATCGATTTAAGTTGGATGATATCGACAAAGATGCTTTTGAAAAACTTGTCAATTATGCTTACACAGCTCGGTAAGAAAAGAAATCTATCATTGCGGTTATGTAACTTTAATTATTGCTTAATTGTTCTGTCCTTCGCATCAGGTTGGAAGTGTCTCACGCCCAAGTGAAGGCGGTATATATGACTGCTGTACGTCTGAAGATGGATGATGTTGCTAAGAGCTGCGGTCAATATCTAGTCTCCCACTTGAGCCCACAAAACTGCATAGGTTAGCATTAAAATGTTGTATTGCTAATCATTAACACTCTTGCAGTTGAACGTGAAAAATGCAATAGTCATAAATTTTTTTAGTAATTAACTTAAGTAGCTAACGAGAAATACTCTTGCAGCTAACTCGTCTAATGAATGATTCGACTTTAAATAATCGTTATTAACGGGTTTACGACTAATCTTAAAACGCTAAATTTTACTATTAGACAGTATAGATATAATATTCGTTAACTGATGAAAACTTTGTTGATCCTTGTGATGGCATTAACTTCAAGGATATTGTCGTCTGGAAACTTGAATGACGGCCAAGTTTTCTCAATTTTTTTTAACGGTATTCGAAATTCATCAAGAATAGTTTCCCACCAAATCTTAAGTTACTAATCTGTTGTAAACGTTTAGTAATAATTCCAACACTTACAAAATTTTCAGTACGCATTCAACAGCGTGTTAATAATAATCGATTTTAAACGATTACTGAGAATGAATTTGTACTAATCTTTATACTAATATATAGGTATTCGTTCAATGCAAGGATTGTGCAGCGATTTTGAGCTCTGTAATAGTGTCGACAACTATATCCAACAAGAAGTAAGTTTTAAATGCTAAAAGCTATTTTATTAAAAATAATTTTTTTGATTGGTTTAAAAATAGATAAAGGATGTATCGCAAGGTAAAGAACTTCATGCCTTGGCGTTGGTGAAAGTAGTTGTGCTTCGTAACAGTAAAACAGAGATGGACGCCATCCAGGGCCATCCACTATGCTCTATGGTGTTGGATTGGATTAGACAAGAATGGGACTGCGATGTGACTAAGCTGTTAACAGAAAAAGTAACTTTAAATTGCACCATAGTTTTTGGCATATTTTAAGGCAACATTATTGTTCACTTAGGTTCACATGCTGTATATTGACAGTGATCTCAATCTACGCGACTGCAGTGACATTGAAAATGGAGATGAAAACGACTCTGAACTGATTCAGGATTATAAACATAAAAGCAAAATGTTTCCTGTAATTTTTAACATTTTAATTTTGAACTTTTTTAAAAAGAAAATTGACTTAAGGATTCTTTGCAGCAACCAACAAATGGTAGAAAGAAACGAGATGCTATTGATGTTCCAGCAAAGCCGAGACAGCTTTTGTATTCGAGATCTACCTCTGATAGCTCGCTTTCTTCAGAGGGTAGTGAAGACAATCCCTGGAAAGTGATTGCTAGCATGTCAACTGGTGGTATGTTTCATCGTTTGTGGCTGAAATTCAAAATCTAGATAACATGTTTCCCTATAGATTACAGCGTTTTGGGTGTAGTTGTGCTCAACAACCGGTTATTTACATTGTCGGTTAAGCAAAAGTTGAACCAACCATCCAAAGGATCTCAAATACCGCAAGCTCTTGCAATGAAGCACTCTGAAAGCTACAGTTTGCTTCCAACAATGACTTCTGCTCGTTGTTCTGTTGGTACAGCTGAATTAGATGGACATTTGTTGGTTTGTGGTCAGTAATTACTTAAAACCTTTATTCTATTCCATTTACAATTTTTAACAAGATTTGCGTTAATTAGGAGGATATAATAGAGGCGAATGTTTAAAAACTGTTCAGTCTTACGATCCCAAAACTAATTGTTGGACAGTCTTGCAGTCAATGAAACATTCCAGGGGGCGGTTCGACATTACAGTCGTCGATAGCCAAGTGTATGCAGTTGGGGGATGTGATGGACAGAAGGAATTGGATACTGTTGAATGCTACGATTCGGCTATTGACAAGTGGACAATGTCGCCACGATTATTGTTTCCTAGGTCTAATGCTGGTAAGAATTTGTTCATTTAGCTGTTTCCACATTGGGGCAGCGCCATATTTTTATTCATAACATTTCAGCAAAAGTAGTTTTAACTGTTATTTGGTCAGAACTTGTCACTCGCGGTTAATGGGTGATCCAAATTTAAGTGATGTGCATTAGCTTTAATTTAAGTTTTTATCCAGATGTGTACGTGCTTGTTTTAAGAATCATTTTCATTTTTGTGCAAATTGAAGGTAAGAATGTGGATTGAGAAATTTCTCATCAATCTTTGATCGTTAATTCATGTTCAGTCCCCTTTCCTTTAAGCAAAGTATTCCTGTATTTCCAGCAAGTATCAAGCACCTATCTGATTATTTGATTTTCTTTTTATCTCGATTACAGGTACAGTTGCAGAGGTAGGTTGAACAATTTGCTGAATGAAGATAATGCTAAAAATAGTTAAAAGGAAGTTTTGAGTGGAGTTAAATGAGGACGAAAAGAGACATGTTAATGAAGAAGGGACATGTGGATCTAATTCGCCTTCCTTTTAAAAGCTCTTAATTCTAATTGTTTCTTAGTAGCAGTCGTTTCACTGCTGCTGCCCATCGACGATCACAATTTGCTGTTGCAACAAGAGCGAGTTTTAGGTGTAGGGCTGTTTGGCTGGCCGCCGAAATGTTAATTTTAAAATATATTTATTGCTGTTCAACTAGTGAATAGGGGCAAAAATTTTAATAAGCAGTTCATATTGCAGCAAAAGAGAACAATGCATAAAGACTAGTCTTGCTTTGTCACATTTTTCTGTAAACTGTTCTATGTCTGCTTTTAACTTTGTCCGTTATAATAGTGAATGTTAATGTTGGAAGGATTGTAAACACGTTTTACATGTATTAGCTTAAGAAAGGATTTAACATTGTACATGGAATGCTAAAAATCTGAATTGCTATTTTCACCAGCTTATATTTTGAAATGGGACAATTCTGACCTGTTTTGACTTAATTTGAGATTATTTGAGGCGTGCAGTTAATGAACATTTTATTCTAAGTAATGCCATAATTTCAGGTGTGTGCACGTTAAATGGGAGAATTTATTGTATTGGTGGGTGGAACGGGCAAGTAGGTACCAAACGTTGTGATGTTCTTGACCCATGCGTTACCAAATGGATTGAAATTGAGCCGTTGAATATTGGTAAGTTTACACTAATTTTAAAAGAAAAATCGGTTGTCAGGTTTGTTAAATCAATAATTGCATGGTTACTAAATGACTTGTAGTGAAATTATTTTTTTTTTCTACCTGACGAAGATTGTTTGAATTTATACATGCACTGTACTAATAATTTAATAAACTTTAGGCCGATCTCAAGCTGGAGTTTGTGTATCAAATGGATACGTTTATGCCATTGGAGGTTGCGATTCATGGAATTGCCACTCCAGTGCTGAGTGTTATGATCCAACAACAAAAAAATGGGCTCTTATTGCACCAATGACTACAGCAAGAAGAGGATGTGGCGCTGTGGAATATATGGGTATGGTTTCATTTAAACTTTATTTTTCACTGCTGGTAACTGTATATTAATTAAAATCGTAATTTGCAGGCAAAATCTACGCTGTAGGTGGAAGTGATGGTTCCCGATCGCTATGTAGCTTGGAAATTTACGATCCTGCAACAAACACTTGGACTCTAGGTCCTAACTTGACTAGCTGCCGAGCTAATGTCGGAGTAGCAGTTGTAGACAACAAGTTGTATGCGGTTGGAGGATATAATGGCAAAATTTTTCTCAACACAATTGAGTACTACGATCATCTGACAAATGAATGGACAACTTTTACTCTACAGGAGCAGCAAGGAGCGGGCGATACTGTATGCAATGGACATGAAGTCAACGAAGTTAATGGAAGAGAAGTGGTCGAAATTAATGGCCATGCAGTCAACGAATGCAATGGATTCGAACTCGATGAATGCAAAAGGCACGCAATCAAGGAATGTAATGGACATGCATCCAAATGCAGTCAGGAGAGTGAAACTCTAAATCATAATGGGACCGGAGATCACGATGTGACTAATGGCAAAGCCATTGTAGCTTAAATCAGGAATTTTTCAGTACAGGTATCAAGGGTAATTGTGATTTTAAAAACATTTAATGATACCATTTGCTACATCAATTTTGCACTATTGCATGATTTAACTTAATGTGGAGCTCATTCCAATGTATGGTTCTCACACAAGTAATTGACGTGGTCGTAAAAATTGTCCTATATCTTTATTCGCATATTTAAACATTCTGTATAAATATTTGGTCCCAAATTTAGTAATTCGCAATTTAAACTTTTTTTGTGATTTAATTGGTTATATAAAACGAAAGGCTGCGGTTGTTTTTAACATTGCCAAAACTGAAAATTATCAAAGTAGCATGCTATAAACATTGCACAAAACACGCGTGCTTGTAAGTGTGCAAACAAGTGAATTGACCAAATACTCTTAACGTTTCAGGCGTTTTAAGCTGGAATAAAATTGATATTTAGAAACTAGGTTGATTTGTTTCTCGGAACTACTGTAGATCAGCATTTCACGTGTTTTTAACTTCAAAGTTTCATTAAAATTTGTAATAAAGTATAAAGAAAAACTTCAACTTTTAACGTCTTAAAAATATTAAGCTTAGTATATAATATATATTGTACATATTTTTGAGCGATTAATTTATAATTGGCACAATGTTATGACAAAATAGATTAATAATGTAACTATTGTGCAGTTTGCTCGTTGCGTCCCTCCTTGAAAACAAGCCATCTAAAAGCTTGAGAAATCTTAATTTTCTCAAGTTATTATCAAAAATACTTTTTATCACGTATAAACAATAGCAATATTGTAAAAATGGTGTTTTTATTCTGAAATCAATTCATGGTTACATCAGGTTAAATGTGACTGTAACAGATTTTTCATTTAACCTTCATACGTCATGATGAATTACCAGAACACATGCATCTTGTGAAGATTATAATTCGTTTGATTCAATCTCATCAAGATAGGTCCTTAGGAATTCTTCCACAGAGTCGGTATTCCATTTGTCAACAGCAAGTTCTTCAATTGTATCACCTTCTTCGTTTTGGAGCTTAATAATTGGATCTGCTCCTCTAACATATTTAATGGTGAGCGATGGAAACTGTTTTGGTTTATTACTCTTGACAAAGGCTAAAAGATACACAAACGAATTAGTTCATGCAATAGAACTAACCAGTATAAACAACTTGTTTTTACCTTCCACTTGTGGATAATGTCCCAATTTTCACCCGCACACTTCGAGAACGGCTTTTGCGTACCTCTATAATAATAAATAAACGTGTCAAAAACCAGAACAATAAACATGTGTCTACTTTACCTTGGAGTTGTCTGAAGCTGAGGTGCCTTGACAGCAAGATTTACAGTGGTCGTGTAAGAATGTTAATCCAAACTCTCCTAGTCTATCACAGGAATTACATAATAGATTAGCTTTGTTAAATCCAAGTTCCCAACAGTCTTCTGTGGTCCATTCTGACGTGGCGACAAGTGCCACCACCTGAAAATACACGTACATTATAAATACTGTACAAGCAAAAAGCTACTTCAAAATGACCAGCAGCATTTAAACACATGCATTAAATACCGAGTTTCTAATACTGTATTAAAATACTTACACCAGTAAATAAAATGATAAATAAGTGCACAAAACTTTCCATTATTATCCGAAATATTACAGTGAGAAGAGACCCGTCATCCGAATCTCGACTCTTGGGTGTCCTACTCCCGAACCAAGGATACTTATACTTTGTTACTTGTTAGTACGGTGAGCGGAAATGCGAAGTAGATATGTAATGATGTCGTCATGTTGTACCAGAAGTACCGCACAAATGATTTAGAATACAAACAACATGACGTACAGTTGCCCAACTACATGCTAATTGGATATGATATGCCTACTTTCCATACTTTATAATAATGAAAATATTAAAATTTATGTAATTATAATGACAAATTAAAATGCTTCATTTTAATGTTTAGTTAGATAGTAAATTTTTTGAATACCCGGGCTGCTTTTATTTTAATTTAAGAGCGATTAATTTAAGAAATACAAATAATAATTAATAAAATAGGAGGACTTTATTATGCAGATGAAAGTACACCAAATCCAAAGGCTCCTCCCTTTTTATTTGTAACTTACAAAATGGCTGCTGGAGCTGAGTCGAGTGCTTTTCTATCCGTATGTGAATTTATACAACCACCGTAAATTTGGGAATTCGGTTCTTGTATGCTAAAATTTGTGAGCAGACACAGCTTGAAGCGATGTCCTGAGAAGACTCAACGAAAACGATGCGTTATTATCAAGTAATGGAATCAGTAACTGCATCCGGGGAAGGTTAAAAATCTTAAGACGAGTATAAGAAATGAATGGCAAGTCAGGCAAAAGACGACCACTTTGGTCAAACGTCGCCTTTACCGTCAAAATAACAACGATGCAAACATTGATATGCATTTATGGTTGAGGAGAGAAAAGTAGGCTATGCTGATGTGTGGATTACATATTTTATGAAAAATTGTGGTGATGTTCGTAATCGTTTTGCGAGTAGTGAGATAGGAGAGAAAACAGGAGACTTTCTTGAATGAAAATTAGGGGGCAACGGACCTAGCATTTTCACAAGTTATACACGGTCTTCCTCAATTCAATACAGTACTTCTATTTCTTTATTTACATTTACATGCAAATTTGTTGCAGCACAATTATAAGACAATAATGTTAAAAAATGTAACAAAGAGGAATCTTTTTGCACTGCTACAGAATTGACCTAACGTCGCACAGTACATGGAACGAAAGAACCGAGGCAATAAAAGACCGTCAAAGGGTAATTCTACATAAATGATATCTTTCTCAACTATGTGATGCGTGTAAATTACAACAGCATAATATAAAGAGAAACGATGAAACCCGTGGATTGCGTTAGTTTACCAGCTGATTATCAACTGTACGCTGGTTATAGGCAATGTCAAACGGCTGCTCGCGATTCTTACACTCATATCACCAAATTAACAGTTAAAATACTCGTTTTATTAGCTGTGATTATTAGCGGTTTCTGCTTGACACCGGGTGCCAAAGCATCATCTTCTTTCATCTTTCAACCTTCTAAACTCGACGGCAGCTGTCACGGAAAGCGAGAGATTCTCACAGATTCATGGGGTTTCATATCGGATGGAGACGGGAATTATTTAGAATCCAGTCACTGCGAATGGCTTATTAAAGGTTAGTAATGCTGTAAAAACGTATTCTTTAAGAACGACTATGTCGTTTATAAACAAGCTTTTCAATCAGGTATAATGTCTTATCAAGGTCTTAAACCCGCCTTCGTAATAACCTTGTTTTAGTCAACATTATTGATTATTCATTGACACTGTTGACTTGAAAAACACTTTGATGTTTATCCTAGTTGCTAGTCCTATGGAATCAGAACTGACATAAAAATTTTAAAGAAATGGCTAAACCAAACAAAATGCACACTAAAAAAAGTTTTTATTAGTATTTTCCGTTGTGCAAATGAAACTTCAACTATACAATACAGTATTTATTGTCAAACGCCTTCACAGGTGTTGTACATCTAAAAAAAACTATACATGCACTGAAAATGTATCGTACATTGTTACATTTAGTATAACAAAAGTGCAGTGAAAATAATGGATGTGCCTTAGGCAACATTGTTTTTTTTTGTTTAGATAAATTTCTCGGTAATGTACCAAAATTTAACTTTAGATTTTATGATGTTATAATGTAGTTTTATTTTTTTTTTATGTTTTCAAACTAGTAAGAACTACAGATGGAGAGACTGTTCTAGCACATTGATAGTTGTTTCAGGTGATAACCGCTGTTCAAAAATCAAACAAACCAAAAACTTTTTTATGTAAACATTATACAACGATACGAGGATGTTAGAGTATATTTACAAATAGAGGAAGAACTATGATAATGTTTGACAGAGGTTGCATGCTCTAATAATACCGTATTTCTCACTAAACATTTTCTTCCTTCCTAACTAAATTCTATTTATTTTCATACGACCGATTCATTCTGCTCGCAATATTTGAAAAGCGTAGCTGTTTCATCAGGATGATTTCACGAATTAAAAGAGTTATTTTAATGGCCAAATAATAATTATTGGCAATCGTTTACTTATTAATGTACATTAAAATTGCCGGACACATTTTGAATCTCAAAGTTAGACTTTAGTTGCATTTTCTGGCACAATCAAAAGCCTTTGCAAGAATGTGCTTTTATATTTACATAAAATTAACATGTATTTAGAAACACTGTAAACAATACAGTTTGTAACATTTCGATTGGTATTTAAAATACTGTAATAATTGTTTTTTTTTGCTTTTGAGAGAACATGCGTTTTTCCTTGCTGAGAAAGAACCAACTTGAAAGAGATTGTAGGTGATTTTACCATTAAATGTTTATGAACGTCAAACATGTTCGTAAATGTAGGACGCAGGTCGATATTGCTTTTGATTTTAATCGATATATTTCAACCCAAGCTGCTGTAGGTGATGTGGAGTGCTATTAATTTTTTATTTTATTGTTTACGTTTCGATTGCCAAGCTTCTAACAAGGAATCTATTTAACGCAAATTTAATTAACTCAACTACTACGCAGATATTACATTCTGCTTCTGAGATACCCAAAATCAATAAAATTACGCACAGTAGTTTCTTAAATTTCTTTCAACGATTTTGTGTGACCATTTTATAGCTGCGTTTTAATTTTAAGAAGCAAATTGGATGGTGTTGTCGTGGAGTTGCATTTATATTCCTTGCTGTTATGGTTTTTATAAGAATCGAAGATGTTTCTAGCACATATTTGTTGATGTGATTTAAGAACGAAATATCAGGAATATACACTGTATAAATTATGCTCAATATACGGTGTATATGCTTGTAATTGGGAAACTATGTAAATCTATTATAACAAGAACAATGCTATTGTATTTAACTATTTAATCTGCCCAAAAATAATTGATACTTGATGATTTAATATTACATAACTACTCGTATTAAGATTACATTGAATAATTGAATGAGTTAACGTTTTAAATAAAAAACCCGATTTGATATGATGTTGAATTACTGAATTAGTTTCTACTTTCTACCGGTATTGTTTGGATTTGGATGTATTGCTGAGACCTGAATCGTGCAATTGAATTTCAGTTGCTTATTTATAGAACTGTTGAGCGAAATTCGGCTGTTATGCTTGTTAAATATACTGTATAATGATATATCCGTATTCAGTGTGTAAAACTGAATCATCTTTCTTCAACGTCAGAGAAAAACATTAATTGACGTAGCACTTTTATTCAAGATCTATGCTTATTAATATTGTAATTATGTAATCATAATTTGCTGAGTGACTGCTACTTTTCTCATAGTTCTTTTATATAAAATGTTATTATTCAAAGTCATGATTGTCGTCTAAACTCTACAGGGAAAAACAACATACTGCGGTTAAATAAAATGAAAAGCTAAATAAGCTTCGTTTCCCGCTTGTTGTTGGCAGATGAATTAAAATGTCAGGTGAAAACGATGCTTTGTCATGCGTGACACGATTTTAATTAAATAGTTGGGAGACAAAGTAGTAATAAAAGACTTTTTATAATTTAAGAAATAGATGAATTTTCTGGACAATGATAACATTTTTTTTCTATAACATTTCATTTCTTATCTTTATAACATATTTTATGAAGTCAGTTAAATTACTGTACATTCCAATACTGTATATTTGTTGCTGTCACTTCTGTTTAATTAAACTGTGTTTTAATTGCTTTTGTTTAGCTTCAAATTGCTGAAATGCTAGGACACGAAATTGTAGTGGTGTATGTATAGGCTTTGAAGTATAGTATACGGTACTAAGTTAACCTTAACCAAATAACTTGCAGTAGATGGAATTCTGTTTATTATCTAAACAGGAACATGTAAATTTGGCAAGGAAATGTTTGCGAGCGAAATAGTTTTCGTGGAATGTTTAAATTTTTAAAATTGCATAAGATTTGAATTGGTTTTTTATTTTGACGATTAGCATTCAAACAGTTTGAAATGATAAATTACATTTTTCTAAAACTTCATCAAAATTATTTCACTTATGGAAACGTTATAGACATCTTAAATCTGATTTTTATGGCTTATTTGTTGTTTATGAAACTTTATGTGCGGCGTATCACGCTGAGTATAACTTGTATGCGTTGAAACTAGAAAACGTGTCACCGTTTATTTATAATAGGCCGGTTTTTGCATCTCATTTAATGCTGCTGCGTATTCAAAGCTGTTTTTATTAAGTCACCAACTTATTTTTATTCGTTTTTGCATTTGGAAAGTAATTTTTGTAAACAATTCAGTGGTTCCCTACAGCTGCTGCCGTTTGTAATTGACAAGTAATTCAGCTCTTGGATACAAGATTTGATCTATAAGATAAGAGATGTTGAAATTGTATCTTTAAGTGTTGAAACCAATGTGTTGTAATTGAGAACTGTTTAAATGATGTATTATTCCAAATGGAATGGGCTTGATATTTGTCTTTGGTCCTCTTGAATCTTTATTCTTCATCATAAGGTCACTTAGTGCTAGAAGTCTATTGGGGTTTTGAATTAATGAAATGTTAACCAATTGCTACTAAGTTTTGTTATATATTTTCTGTTTACATTATTACTTTTGTAAATTCAGTCTAAAGGAGAGTGAATAATATGATTAAAGTACGTGGTATTGCTAATTTCGATTACCAGTTGAATACAGTATGTATATTAGATCGTTTTTATATTCAACGAAGTTACACAGCATTATACTCGTGATTTTATTTACGCTTCTAATTCATATAAAGAACTCTAATTGCGAAACTTTCAAGGTTTGCTGCATAAATGGTAAATGGAAACTGTGATACTGTATTTTAGTTCTACAGTACGTTGTCTGATTACCAGTATGCAATTATGTTCTGTGCGGGAGTTAGCGTTTATATCTTTCATGTTGTCTTAAGCTAATAACGGGAAATTACTTTGAGATGTGTTCTATGGGTTCATTTGAATTAAACAAAAGCTAGAAAAAGTAATGAATGAAGAATTTTACAGTGGAGAATTAAATTAACTAAGTATACAGTGCGAAGATAGAGAGAAACATTTAACGAATTTTATTTTATAACACCATCAAATTGATTTGAAACGTGACTTTTAATAGGATCAGCTAGTAGTATCAATCATTATAGAAATTGAGAGTGAAATAAACAGTAAAAGAGTACTGTACAATGTATTTCTCTTCTCTCTTTAATTGTTTACTCTGCACTTAATGGATGAAAGTGCTAGGTTGTTTAAACCAATTGACTGTTGCTTTTATTTCAATATTGTTCCGAGCACTTCTTATTGAAATGATGTGTTAATTTTTATCGAATCACAATCCATTGAAAGTTTCCAATCATGTTATGTTACAAGATGACAATGCAAGGTCGTTGATTAATACGTTTAAGTGGCAAAGGGTCGTATGGCACGACATTTTGTCCACTGTTAACGATAACGCCTATTTTTATTTACATAAAAAGTAAGTTATAAATAATACGTTACGCCCGTGAGTGTGTTCTATTGACATGTCGTTTTTATATACATATATACGAAGGTTGTTTTTCTAACATAGTATTCACCTTGCATAAAGTGTAGAGATGTGCGTGCTCAGCGTGGCTTTGAACATGAAAATTTGTTCCGCCCAACTAACGCTTACTCAAGTTCCCATGCAGCACCATATATCAGCATGTCAGCGTTTAATTCGTTTGCCGACGTTATTCTTCTCCCTGAACTTGTTTCTAGGGAATTTTAACGCATGATTGTTCTTCTGTTTAATATCACAAACTGCGAAACAAACACGATAAAACTGTCTACAATTTGCATTGATCTCAAATGTCATCGTAACCTTTATTTTTTTTTTTATAATAACATAGTAGATGTTTGGGAAGTGTATTTGGTGAAATTTAAGGGTTATTCTATAACAGTATAACAATCTGGGAACTGACAGCAAAAAAAGCTGAATCTTGTTACGGATCATGTTGTCACTGTTATCTAATGCAGCATTAAGGTCAATAACTTTTTTTGTGTGTGTATATACAGTACTGTACTGTAAGCTTACTTTTACTAATCTAACATCTGATGTTTCTTTTTTGGTTTGGTGCTTGCGGCCTTGTCGACATAACGGTTGGAGGGATAATCAGATCAGTTGACGTTAGTCGTTGCACTTACCTAGTATTAGTGAATTTGTCATTTATAATTAATTACCACCGTATTTTTGCATACTATGCTTGAATGCTCTAGCATTTCTTCTATTTTATTTAAGTAAGAGTACAATATTTTTGAATGAAATGAAATGCTGTTTTATTACGATTTTAACCATCTTCAGTTGTGATTTTGTGTATATGTAATTATTTACAAATAGGCAAAGCAATATATTTCCGCTGACATGTCTCTTGACTCCATGGTAATGGAGTTACACAATTGCATCGTTATAATTAAGAACAATTGTTGATTACCCTTTTTGTTAGGTTTAAACATTGCAGATTTGCAATACTGTATTAATAGCACTTTTTGGTACAAGTATTTTCAATTGTTTTACTAAGTTTACTTTCGTTTTTCTTGTTGTGAGAAGTTTGTGTTTTCCAGAGATAATGATCCTGACCGATTTGTATTTTTGTAGTATTTGTTCAAGTTTAAAAGCACAGTATTACCAGTAAATCAGGCATTAATTTGATAATTTACAGAACACAATACATTAATATTTGAAATTGTTAAGATTATCAATGTGTTATAATTATGACAAACACGTTACTAATTTTCAAACTCAAAATGTCAAATAAATTTTGACATCTAAATCTTGAGTACAAACATTACTCATGTAACGGTAATGTTTTGCCGTGTTTCGCATATAGACGACTTGTCATTTTCATTCATTTCCAATTGCGTTTTATGATAACATATAGCATGTTAAATTGCAAGTGACGGCGGGCACCGTGGCTTAGAACCTTAGACGGTCTTTACTCTTGAAGTACGATATTCTGTAATTGAATAAAATTCATGTTTTTATAAATTTATACGGTACATTATATGATTTATGGGTAGCGATTTACAACATATTTAGCGTATGCTGTATGGATACGAGAAATAACTGCAAAAGCAAGTTTTACCGTCTGCAATATCTAATTTAGCTAAGATTTTATGATATGTGTTTCACCGAGATTTTGTCGTTCACTAAACTCCACTTCTATCTTATTTTTTTTTTGTAAATGCTGTTAGCGTGAACGCTGTACTGCGAAGAATATTTTCGAGTTTTTAGCCATAACTAAGTTATTACTGTAGGAGTATAATATATTTAGTAATAAAATCAGTCAGTGTCATGTCATGGTACATGTAACGCTAAAGTATAATACATGCTTAATTTATTGATTTAATGATTAATGTATAGTGTATACGTGCAAGACTAGTATGTCGTAGTAAGAACTAAATATACGATGTAAAATGTCGAAGTAGAGGCTGCTCAAAATGTAAATATCCGTGAACTGCAAGGACATTTACAATAGAAAAGTAGATAATTTAAAATATAATAAACTGTAATTGTGTGTTGTGAACTTATGACGAACTTCAGCTACAGTATGTCGCGTTATTTCTTTAGATTGGTTAGCTAGTGGTTGAAAATTGCTTTACTTCACCTGATGTTTGTTTATGCTCCATAAACAACGATGCATTCTGTTTAGTTTGATTAGCATGATAGTTCATTGTCCTTTTATTTTGTTTCAAGGAGACTTTATGTATCCCTGAATAAACTATAATGTCTCTACACTATGACAAATGAATGTTTATAATTTCAAATGTATGAAGACAAATGAGGTCGCTTCACTTCAGTTACTTTTTCGAATTGAAATTTAACACAAATTTCGTTCTGTGAGATCATCATATTGTTTATATGGTCTAACATAAGCATCTAGTTGTAAATGCAAGGGTATCTAGTGTAGAAATAATATATCTTCTAATATGTTTTATGCGAGTTTATTTTATCGTTGCGGTTAAAACGAATGGAGCGAAATTTAATACATTAAAGTTGTATGCCGCTCATTATACTTTATCCAGTATTCATAGGGCTGTAAATCACAAAATGTCACGAAATTTAAGTGTTGCGTTAATTAATATCAAATTCCTGTAGCTAACTATGCTGTTCAGATAAATTAAGTTGTACACCGGAGAATGGAATCGGTAGTTTTTTCTATCGCTACCTGAAACCGAGTTACATAATAATAAATATGATATTTTATTAGCAACATTAATTTTGAATGATGATATACGATTAAAAGAGATGCTATTTATTTTGTTGATCGATCAATTTTTTACATTAATTACAGTATAATTATGGAAATTTTAAATGATATACTGTATTATTGCATCATAATTTATAGGTAGTAAATCGAAACTGTAATTAAGTTATTATCTTTTTTTCATGAAGGAAAGTTGTGGCATTTTTCTCTAAAATTTCATAAACAACTATTTAAAAACCACATTGTAATCTTACTTTTCAAGGGATTCCGTTTGGAAACTACAGTATATACAGTAGAATGGTTGATATACTGAAGTTTGGTATTAACTTGGTTAGGTTTCATGAAATAAATTGGCCATAAATATTGTACATGACGTTGTATGTTTTCTTGATTTTGAAATTGAGTTTTCAAATGGTTCTCAGCTGACGATGACTCTTAAATCAACAGCATCATCGTTGTTTTAAGAGCATTGAAGACTTGAACCATTATCAATAATTAACAGTATTTCTTTAGCAACTAGTTAATGTAATTGGAATTAACCTCTTTACTCGAAAGTCGAAATACAGATATGAGTGGATGTCAGTTATTAACGATCCATTTAAATTGCCGTTGATGTTATACTGAATGTACATGAATTTTATAGTTTGAACGTAGGTTTTTAAAACCCACGCACATTTCCTTATAAATTTGTGTTTCTGGTTATTAATTGGCCTCATTTTTACCATGCTTATGGCTAAGCTAATTTCACACTTACTTTTTAATATGTATGATTCATTACAATTTTATGATATTTAATGCTGCATTTTATAACCATTTGTGATGGTTAATCAAAGGATTTTTTTTTTACCTTGATTAATCTTGAACGATTTAATTAATAAGTTTTTATTATTATTTTTGCAGTACATAGCCCAATTTGTTGTTTGAAAATTAGAACGTATAAATATTTTATAAATAACGTTTGGCGATGATTTGTTTTGATAAGTTAAAAGGGTTGATGCTATCGGGCATCATCCCTCGGTTATATTGTTTTATGTTTTACCATTTTAATAAGCATAACTATTATTACTATGCTATGGGTACTTATTAAAGGAATTTTCTTTCTGGCTACGTTATCATTTTGGCGCTGATGTTGTGATAATGGCTTTTGAGAATGGCACCATCATTTCTTGTTTGTTTTGCCTTTATTATTGTTATTGTTATTATCTTTATTTCCAAGCGGCCGTTATGCAGTTGTTATCCTTTAGCTGCCACTCATTATATTCGTTCTTGCTCCCGTTATTGTCTACGGTTCAGGTGGGCGGTTTTGAATCGGATTTCATGTCGATGATTTCATTGAGCTATTTGTAAATGGGCTAATTGCTGTCGATTGTCCTTGTTAGTTGTTATTTGCAGCTTATTTGGTATTCCTCATCGAAGTGGCAAATTTTTGTTTAAATCGTTTAGACTGGTGGCTTGCATCATATTCAAATACTGTCATTGTATATCAGTTTTACTATGAAATAAATCACTAACTAGATTGTTTGTTTGACATAATATCAATTTATGAGCAGTGAAAACAGGTCTTGTTTACACTTTGCCGTGACCTGTAAACAAAAAAACTATTGTCATAAACAATGAAAGAATAACATAAAAAGACAATTAGTAGCTTTGACATATAATTGCTTAAAGACAATTGTTGGTATTAATTGGTTTGTCATTGCCAGATAATTGGTGCCCTAATCAGCTGCATTTGAAAAGATCAATGCTTTTGTAAGCCTTATAACTGATTTAGACAGCAATGTGGTTGTAAAACTATCAATGATTAATTTAGTGATAAATTTAGATGACTTTTTTAAATTGAAAATGACAAAACACACCTATAATATTTGATTTATGAATTCGATTCATATAATTTTCAAATGTTCTTATTAGTCATGATGTAAGAGCATAATTGTTCTAATGTGATTTTCATTTCTATTTGCAGCCAATTCTTCCGGTTTTATTCATTTAAAATTTAACAAATTGGACACCGAATGCGCTTTTGATTTTATTTTTGTATACGATGGCGATTCTTATACAAATAGTATCCACTTGGGAAGTTTTAGTGGCACAACGTTACCTCCAACGCTTATAGCTACATCTGGAAAGGTAATGGCACTGTAACTTTTATGAAGTTTGTAAAGTCTTTATTAATATGGCTTAATTTCAGATGCTGATAATGCTTTTTAGCGATGAAAGCTACGCATTAAAAGGTTTCGAAGCTGAATACAGCGTAACCGAGTGTCCATTTAATTGTAGTGGTCATGGAAGCTGTAGTAGTGGTATCTGTAAGTGCAACCATCCATGGAATGGACGCTGGTGTCAGGAACAGTTATGTCCTAACGATTGTATTTCATCAAAAGAGCATGGAAAATGTCAAACATTTCCAGAACCTGCGCGCTGCAACTGTTCTGCTGGGTTTATTGGAAGCAGTTGTAGTGTCGGCTTGAATACGTCACTGACTACCAATTGGTGGTATCAACTTACGCCTGAAGAAATCGGGTTAAATTACAATTATGTCAACTATAATGAAGGTGATGTGGTAATATCGACCGAATTATTAGTACCACGAATGGGTCATGCTGGAGCTTATCTCCCATATTGGGACCGATTTTACGTCCATGGAGGATTTGATCTCAACAAAGTTTTGGGAAATTTCCAAGTGTTCTCTTCCGAAAGCAATAAATGGGAATTTGTGAATCTCTCCGAGGACAACAGTATTTCCCCGTCTCCTCGTTATGGTCACGCTGCTGTTGCTTATGGTGACGGTTTTGTAATGTATGGTGGCATTTTAAGTAATGGAAGTTTCAGTAATGAGCTTTGGTATTTTAACGTTACTACAAACACTTGGTATTTAAAAGGAGTAAAAAGTCTGATAAAACCTCCGGCTTTAGCTCGACACACGTTGACTGTAGTTGATGAACATCATATATATTTATTTGGAGGAAATTATGAAAATGGAAGTTTTTCTTCTCAAATGTTTAAAATTAATATCAAAGAAGGCGAGTTAGTTCAGTGGGAAAAAGTGCGTTCGTTGGGTGGACTTGAAATTAAGCGGAGACTTGCTGGCCATTCAGCAGTGTTTCATTCTCTTAGTCGGTGTATGGTAAGTTAATTTTTTTTATATAATTGTAGTGTTTTTATTTTTAATTGGTATAGGATTATTGTAAATCATAACAGTGCAATTATACTGTATATCGTTGTATTAAATTTTTATGATTGATACTTTTAGTATATATATGGTGGATTAATGGTTGAAATGGCTAGAGTGAATCAACCCAGTGACCAGATTCACGTGTTTAACGTTGATACACGATATTGGAGTCAAATTCATTACCCGAGGCCGGTCAATTCATCACATGTGCCAATAGAAAGAGCCTTTCACACCGCTGATGTTATTGGTAATTACATGGTTGTGTTTGGCGGTTATACACACGATCACGCGCGTGAAGAAAGGTGTTATGATAATAAAGTGTACTTTTATCATTTGGGATGCCACATATGGGTCAATATTGATAACTTCCGAGACGATTTTCCAGGTATTATCTACTTTATTGAAAAATCGGTTTATAGTTTTATTGACTCGTTTTTTATTTTTTAGGAAACGCTTATCCGGTGATTCAAGGTATACATTCTCACGTCTCCGGTGTCAGAGATGGCAACATCCTCTTAATTGCAGGAGGATTTAGTGGCACAGCTAGAGGAATGTTTTTAGCCTATGTAGTGCCGTTTGTCATTTCACCTTATGAGACTTTTACGCGTTCTAGTCATTCACTGTGTTCTTAGTAAGGCATTATGTGCAGTTTGTATGGTTCATCGAAATTAAATAATTAAAACATTTTTTCATTTTATTTAGTCATAAATTTCGAGACGGGTGTCGGGCTAATCCAGATTGTGGTTGGTGTCAGATCAGCCCAGGAAATGGAACTTGTCTAGATCGATGGGATATCAATGTTGTAATTATATTCTGTGGTGTTGATTGTAAAATGTTTTCAATATTTTTTATTATTAGCAGAAGTGTGACCAATTTCTAGAAAGTTCATCTTGTCCCGGAATCTGTCCTCACTTGAGGGATTGTCAGTCATGTTTAGCGCATGGTGGAACTAATGGATATAGATCTTACTTTGGAATGATACCAGGAATGACTAATTTGAGGCCTTGCGCGTGGAAAGTTCAAAGTCGAGTTTGCCAGACCCGAGACCGTAATTATCGATTAATGTATGCTTTACGGCCTTATACTAATGTTTTTTTTTTTTTAAATGACAGCGAATGCTATTGTACGATCTAATTTTAACAACACAGCGTTTTTAGTTGGATGGTGGGGCTACAATCTCACTGACGTAGTTTCTTTGGAAGAGTGTCGTACGAAGGATTTTCCACCTGGAATAACTTTGCTCAAATATTACTACCCAGCAAATTTCAGTCAACCAGACGAAGTATGATTGAAGTTGTCGTACTATATATACTGTATCTTTATCAAACAAGTTTTTTTTACTAATTAAAAATGCTTTTTGTGTATTTTAGGTTTCAATTGTGAACAATACTAGCCAATCATTGTCTTTATACCCTCAATACATTAAACATAATGCTAGTCATGTGATTTATCGTTTTTTTGGTTTTCTTCATCCAATTTGTTTGCGCTCGAAAACAACTTCTTCCATTAAATTATTTTTAAAAGTTATGAAAGCCAATGGAGTTTTAAAAATCAGCACAAATGATCAAGCGAAGAACTTGGTTTGTGGTTATATTTTTATTGAATTTAAGTTTATTTTGAAACTGATTATTGTATGTATAATTAATAGGAGGTTGTGGCAAACGTGAGTATGGGCATTAATAATAGCCTAACTCCTCGATATGAGGCGCGTAGGAGTAGTAACTCGCCATTATTTCCTAATTCAACAATGAATAGCAAATATCTAATCGACTTTGAGCTCCGAAATATCACTTTAGGCAATATTTCAGCTGTTGACATCACTTGGAATGGTTGTTCTGATAACGAAAAAGTACTATTAATCATTGATTTTTTTAAACTGCAAGTGTATTCATTTATTTTTATTTAAGCACTTTACCGCGGAATTTCTTGAACCATACAATAATGGCTCATGCGAGAGTTACACGAATTGTCTACGGTGTTTATCAGATACACTATGTGGTTGGTGTGAAACATCATCTTCATGCATTCCAAGAATCGTCAACGAAGATGACTTTGAGTTTTCAACCTCATCAACTGGATTGTGTTTAGATGGAAGTCATACCAGGCATTTAATTATTCAGCCAGAGGATTGTACTCCTTGTTCAGTGAATGTCCACTGCCATGATTGTGCCAAAGTAATTTTTTTAAATTTACAGTTTTTATAGTGCATTATAATTATGTTTATGCTATGATTAAAAATTTTATTTATTTAGAATCCTTTATGTGAATGGTTAATTGAATCCTCTTATTGTGTTCGACGAGGACGCTTTGATGATGCTGTGAGAAATGTTTTACACTGCCCTATTCCATGTCACAAGTAATTAATGCATTGTTAAACTTTAAAATAAAAAAAATAGTGAAAAACTTTTATATATTATTAGACTGACGGACTGTAGAAGTTGTTTAAGTAACGATGATCGTTGTGCATGGTGTGAAGGGGCTAAAAAGTGCTTATCTTTCTACACTTACTCATCTTCTCATCAGTTTGGCACATGTGGACGTTGGGTTGAAAGCGAACGGATGCTGCTTCCAGCCGGTTCAGCATGCCTTACTTGTGATCATTATGATAATTGCAGGGATTGTTTGACGGAATTTGGCTGTGGTTGGTGCTATAACGATCACAATCCCTTGATGGGCGTATGTACTAAAGGGGACTTTAGAGGACCATCAGGTAGTTGAGCTTTTTATTATGTAGCCATCAAATTTTAACGTTTATTATAAATTTTAGAACACACTTGTCCAAGACTCGTAGGTTCAGTGTACAATATATCGGAAGCTGAGAAAACTGATTGGACATACGACCTTTGTCCTGATGTAGAGGAGTGCTCAATGGGTTTGCACAGGTGTCACGCAAACGCAACTTGCACAAACACGTTTGATTCTTATATCTGCACTTGTAATAAAGGTTTTAGAGCTGATGAAAATGAAACATGCTCACAAACGTAATGTTAATATAAGTCTGTGTTTAAATAATTATATTTATTGTTATATTGTCGTTTAGATGTTATGAGACTTGCGTGCATGGTCGCTGCGCAGAAGCGCCTACATTTAGCTGTGTCTGTGATCTTGGTTGGACCGGCTCGGACTGCAGTATTAACTGTGGCTGTAACAATCACAGTACTTGCATAAATGGGGTTGGTTTATGTGATAAATGTTATAATTGGACTCTGGGCGAACACTGTGAGAAGTGCAAGTATGTATTCTTCACACGATTTGTTTGGTTTGTATTGATATACATTAAATGTTTGAAATAGACCTGGTAGCTTTGGAGATGCTACTTCAAAGCAAGGTTGCAAAAAATGTGAGTGCAATGGGCATGGAGACATCGAACGTGGGTATTGTGATGTGAATACTGGAGTTTGTTTTTGTAAAGACAATGCAGAAGGAAATCATTGTGAAAGATGCTCTGAGGGCTATTATGGCAATCCAGAGTTAGTAGTTTGTAGGAAGCTTTTTGTGCAAATATCAATTAAATTGCTAAATTAATTTTAGAAATGGAAGTCGTTGTTATCGCCGATGTGATCCTCGTGCGGTGCTAAGCGATTCTTCTTCTGGAGGATTAGGTGCTCCTGTAGGTGGCCCAAAAGGGGAAACGTGTTTGTGGATAATTTCTGTAACGCCAGATTTAACGGTTCCTGTGGAAACGTAAGATTTTAACTATACTGGCATACAACATCATTATAAAATAGCGATTTTATAGAATATCTGTAAGCATCACGTTTGACATTGAACCCGATTTGAGAGTAAAGTGTGGAAATAATTATATTTACGTTTACAACGGATTACCTCATTTTATTTTACCAAATGACAAGAAAAACACTGGATTAGTTGCAGCTTTTTGTAATACTCGACTTAAGGGTTCTCTTACTGTTAAAGTTCCTTCAGGTATTATTGAATTTTTACTAAAGGTGAATTGTGTTGAATACCAATTTCTAATTATTTATGCTTGTAGGCATATTGACGGTATTTTATCAACGAGATGAAATAAACGAAGGATTCAATGCTACCTATGTTGTAAACGTTTGTACTGAATCTTGTGACAATGGCAAAATTTGCATCAATCGAGAATGTCGTTGTTTACATGGAAACTGTGATGGTCCACGGTGTCCAAACAACTGTATGATAGGAACTCAGAAAAATGGAATCTGCAATGAAGTACTTTAATTCAAAATATTTATCATTATACCTTATCTAATCACAAGTTATTTTTTATTATTTAGAACTATGGGGTGTGTAATTGTTTTCCTGGATATGGTGGTGCTGATTGCTCTTTCAATGTTACATCGAACGATATTGTATTTACAACTTTATTTAATCCTGAACGGCTATTGGGGAAAAGTGACGATGTGTTTTCTCGAATGGGACATTCAATGGTAGCTGATTTTGAAGGTTCGTTATGGATTTATGGTGGGTGGTCGATATCTAAAGGCGTTCTTGGTGATGTGATCCAGTTCAACACTACAACCAATACCTGGCAAAAGGTTTGACAATTGATTAAACTGTTAAAATGTTATATCTAACAAAAGGTTAAAACCTAGGATAACTTGGCATTAGCATTGGGTAACAATATGCCAACTCGTCGCTATTTTCATGCCGCTACATATGTATCGTCTAAAAAAGAATTTTACGTTTATGGTGGCATTACCGATATGGTTGACCATGCCATTTTAGACGATTTTTGGAAATTTAACATTGCTACCAAAACCTGGACCAAAGTTCGGCAGCAAGGTCGAGTTCCAGGTCCACTTGCTGGTCACACTTTAACAAACTATGACGATGAAAGTCTTTTAATAATTGGTGGTCTTGATACGCACGTTGGTGGATTCTTAGATAAAACCTATGAGTTTAATTTAAAAACCGGATCATGGAGAATTTTAAACGTTAGTGGAACTTATCCCCTTGGTAATGACTATCATTTATCTTAATTATTTATAGTATGTTTAAGTAAATATGGCAATTTCTAGGCATTTGTGGACATACTACTGTTTATTATAGACCATCTCAGAGCTTTTATGTATATGGTGGAGTTTTATTTAAAGTTAACAAGACTACGGTTTCGCATGATTTGTACGCTTATCATTATCCTACTGGTCGTTGGACGGTACTTCCTTTAGATGAACGAGTTAACCCTAAGACATTATATCGGGTACATTAGTTATTTTAAATGGTCTTTAAACGAAATTATAATTTTGATTTATTTATTACACAGCATTTACCGGATGCTCGTTATTTACATGCCGCAGTTACGTTAGAGGGTTTCATGTTAGTAATGGGCGGACAAGCAGAAACTGGTGATCTAGTCACGTCAATTCATGCATATGTATACGATTGTAACATGTGGGTTGATATACAAGAGAACGGTATGTGAGAATTTATTAAATTTTAAGACATAGACTAGAGTTTCTCAATTTGTTTTCTTATTAGGAAGTACTATTATTGGTGACAAGTATTATCCTACATTGGGATCAGCTGCAGTTACCACTGATAAAAACATTTATATTAACGGTGGTTTTATTGGAACATCGGTTGGTACTTTGATGAAAATTAATATCCCACATGATATTTGCAACTTGTATAAAACGAGATCAACTTGTCATCTGAAACATGGATGTTCATTCTGTTCGATTTACCAAGTTGACGGGTTTAACAAGTCGTTTTGTTATTCGAATAAATTCGATATTCCAGACAGGTAATTGAGCTTCATTGATTTTTTCTATGAAAAGTTTAATATATTTTTTTTTTTTATAAAAGTTGCCTGAAACCGAATGGAACTTCGGAACTTTCAAGTGGAGTATCTTGTAAAAGGGATTTGTTTGAATCTAGAAACTGCTATCAGTATAACACATGTACAGAATGTCTTGCTACATGGCCTACTCATTCCGATGCCAAAAATGCAAGCAATGTGACATTAGACACTGTTTTGTTACGGTTTTTAAACAAATATTTACTATTCAAATTAAGGTTTGTCAATGGTGCTCATATTGTGGACGTTGTATTCGAGTTGGTGGCAGCTGTGAAGAAGAAAAGAATTGTAGCATAAAAAATCCTTTGAGGATTAGAAATGTGGAGCATTGTCGAGAAAGGCTCTGTGGAGCTTCAGATTGTGAAAAATGTAGAGACAGCGGTAACTGTATTTGGACACGTCAAGTTACGCGATCAAGTAAATCAATTTGAACATTCTATAACGTTTGCGAATGTAACGATAATTTTTTAATAGGTGATTTATGGAGAATGGCTACAAGCAAACCAAATCACAATTGGAATTGTTTCCATAAGGGTGTTTCTTCGGCTTTCAATTTTACAGTAGTCACTATGCCTCCTAAATCTTGCCCTCCACGATGCGTAGATTTCAAAGAATGCAAGTCTTGCAATAGTTCAGATGGTGCTGAAGGAGGATGGCAGGAATGTCGTTGGAGTGAAACTCTTAACGAAGTATGTAAATATCATAATATAGTAAGTAACTTTATCGTGTTAAAAGTGTGCAAATATGTCTATTTAGTGTGTGTCACCAAGTTATCAAATGTTGCGTTGTGCTGGGGGAGTGTGTGGTCTAGTGTCAAGGCGCTGTCCTCAACCATGTTTGCAGTTTACTCAATGTTCACAGTGTTTGTCGCAATCATATTGTGGATGGTGCTCTTTAAATTCTAATAATAATGGTGCTGGCGTATGTATGGAAGGGGGACTACATGGTCCACTTTCAGGAAGTTGCGTCCGTACTAGTTTAAATAATTCAGAATCTGAAATTTCTGATAAGACATGGTCCTATCTTAAATGCCCACCAGAAAATGAATGTTCGAATGGTCATCACAATTGCAAATGGAAAAGTGAAGTGTGTATCGACAAAGCGGAGGGATTTGAATGCAAATGCCGGGAAGGATATGTGTCTGATAAGTTAGTGTTGTATGACATTCTGATTGATTTTGAGCTATGATAAACTTATTCTGTATAATTACAGCAAAGTATGTAAACCAGTCTGTACGAAAGGTTGTGTAAATGGAACGTGCACCGATCCTAACGTATGCGTCTGCAACTTTGGATATATTGGTGGTGACTGTTCAATAAGCTGCCATTGCAATGGTCACAGTAACTGTGCAGGACCAAATCAATTGAATAATTGTTTAAAGTGTCATAATCATACACAAGTAGGTGTCGGCTAGCAATACGAGAAATCAACAGTTGATTTAAATTCATATTTGGTATTTAGGGAAAACAGTGTGAAAAATGCGAACCATTTTATGTTGGTGATCCACAAAATAATGGTCAATGCATTTCTTGCAGCACATATTGCAATAATCACAGTGACATCTGTATTAGTCCTGACTTTCGAAGCCGCTATATTAATATTTCTTCGAGCTTAAACAAACATGACTTGGTAACTGGCTTGTATTTTATTAAAAATTAGTTTTTCTAATGATAAAATAAATTTCGTCAGATGGAAGAACTTAAACAGTTTGCAACTGAAGGACCAACGATGGAAGCAGTATGTCTTAAATGTCAGGATTTTACAGAAGGGGATCGATGCGATTCTTGCATTCAAGGGTACTTTAGAACGAGTGATAGCCCACAAGATAAGTGTCAACCTTGCAGATGTAATGGGCATGGCGATACATGTAATCCAGTCAATGGGGAACAATGTAACTGTGATAATAACACTAGTGCAGATTTGCAACAGTGTAATCAAAAAGGAAAAGGAAGCCATAGTCCCTGTTGGATGGTTCAGGTTATATAAATATTGTCAATAAAGTTAGAATTATAACTTTAATGTATATATATATTTAAATTTAGTGCTCAAAATGCAACGAATATTTTATGGGTAACCCTACCAATGGTCATCAATGCTATCGACAGATGTTTGTTGATAAAGATTATTGCTTTGATCCCAAAAATCAAGGTAACAGTGAACATGTCCTATACTGCCCATTGAATACTTATGAATTATTTGTGTAGATCAATGTGGATATACCCCTAATCCACTTCTTCAAGGAAGAACCGTTTTCTTTGCCATACACCCGAGGTATATGAACGTCGATATACGCGTTATTGTTGATATTACAAAAGGTTCATCCGATTTTTACTTCTCACACAAAGACGACACCTTCGTGGTGGACGTCAATCCGTCCACTGGTTTTCATAATGTCAGCATCGATTACAAATATGGTATAAAGATTCCAGAGCCTTTTTTAAATGGTGACACGTACAGCATCCTATATCCAAATGACCGAAGGAAACGATCTATCAATCCATATAATCGTATATCACCGTCACATGAAGTTTCTGTCAACGTTTCTGATCGAACACCCCAGTTTAAATTACGGGAAAAGATGGCAGATGGCTTAAACACCTTTGTAACTATAACGGAACCGTTCGATTTTGTTGTAGTGCGTAACTTAAAGAACCGCTTAGTAATTACACTTCCTCAAGCACTACACGATTTGCGCAGCACAAAATTCTACATTATATTGCATAGTCTTGGCAGCGAAGAATCCCCTACTGAAACATACGGGACAATATTCTTTCGCCAGGATCAACCACGTATCGATCTATTTGTTTTCTTTTCCGTTTTCTTCTCTTGTTTTTTCTTGTTTTTAGCAGTATGCGTTGTCATTTGGAAAGTGAAACAAGCGGTCGATTTAAGAAGGGCGAGACAAAGACACGCAGTAGAGATGGAACATATGGCCAGCAGACCATTTGCAGCTATGTTAGTCATTATTGAAGAAGACAACGACGATACGGATAATTATTTTCCGTACTCTCCAACATTTTTAAATAAAAAATCTAAAGTGATAAGGTATGGACATGGGAGAGATTCTCCCAAGGTGGTTGCAGAGGATAAATTCGGTATCAGACCAATATCTGTTGAGACAACAGCTGACGGAGTGGCCTCAGTGAACTCTGTATTTTTCCAACTTCCAGGAGGAGAATCGGCTCCTGTGAGGTTGGCTTTAGGTTCAACATTAGCTCTAATGAGGACTTATCCTAGTGCATATAATAGTATCAAAGCATGCATGAGGCGGCGCGTTAGCCATGCATCGTAGTTATTAAATTTTAATAATGAATTGGATATTTTTAATATCATTCCAAAACAAATTTTCTTTCTATCCTTTACTTTTATCTTGTTCGCAGTTGAAGATCAAAGATTTATGAATTTACCTGTACCCCCCACCAAAAAGAAAACCACACAAGGAAAATGCTGTGTATCATAGCATTTTTCGTGATATTTTTTTGTTTTTATTATTATTATTAACGAAAGCTATTTATTGAAATTGACGCACAACCCATTTTAAAATAAATTTCCAATCATTTTAAATTTGGAAAGTGATTGGGAGAATTGTGCATTTTATTTATTCAAAAGGTAATTAACTAAGGTTGATCACAAACTGAAATCGTCAATAATGTACAGTAATCTAAACTCGAATTTGATCGAATGTTAATAGGAAATCTTATCAAATGTAAAGTTTTTATACTTTGACATTTGAAAATATTTGTGATTACCCTTGTTTTAATTCCAGTTAAAGGGTTAAACCTCTTTTCCACATTCATGATTCATTATCATCCATTTCCTATGAATTCATTAAGCTGTAAATAAAAACTCATTTCTGCTCATTTTGGAAAAAAGGTTTTAAATATCATTCACTAAGAAATAGTAGTCTATCAACGCCCAGTTTATTAAAAAACCGAATTTAGAAATTGGGTTGATTATACAGTAATATTATTATAATGATAAATAAGTTGAAATTACGCGCGTTTACTGAATGTATAGTTAATTGAGCTAAAGTATTTATTTTTCTGAAGAGACTTGTTTATTATGTACAACGTAACTTATTTAAGCATTATACTGTTACACAACTTTCAAATTCACCTTTGATTTATACTGTATAATAACAATTTTTAGCCATAAATACAAATTATTTAATTGATATAAAACCTGCGTTATTTATACAATGAACGATTTTCAAGAAATTACAAATTTTAAATTTCCGCATTAATCTAAAAAAATTAAATTTTACATAAAGAAACCTTATTTATAGGTAGATGAATAGTATTCTTCTTCTAAATCGTAAAGATCGGATGCCATATCGTCACGAAGAGCCATTAACTTATTGTCAAAGTCATTTTGCATTTTAAGAAACATTTGGCTATTATCAGTAATAGACTGATTGACTGAAGGAAAATCATTAAGAATCAAATACTGCTTAATATCAGAAACAAGCTTCATTAAACTCTCGCCAGCTCTAACCTGAAAAGTAAAAATTGAGTTAAGAATTAAAATCTTATTTCGTTAAGTGAGTTTAAAATGACTATAATTGACCATTCCAAATGAGCAACGCTTTAAGTAACAGACATTCAAAATATTGCTCCTTAAAATTAACCTTATGCAAGTTATAATCGGTTAAAATGACGCTAAAACTATACACAAGTTCTATTAGATTCACCAGTATTAGTAAGTTTTACTATCTTACCACATTAGCTGCTCTGACATGCATTTCATATTGATCCTGTTCACACGCTGTAACTCTGGATACTTGCGTGTCGTCTTCAATTCTGGCTAATTTCATAATTTCTGTAAAGTTATCCAACATGGATTTGATGTCATCCTTTAAACGTTTGTTATAAGATTTTAATAAGGCCTCTTTTCCTTGAGGTAACGTTTTATTCTGCGCCATCTAAGAGTTAAATGCCAGTCAACAAAAACTTAAAAGATTATCAACTTGTCAGATTTGTAAATCATAGAGTACATACCTTGATATACAACTCGATACTCTATAAACTAAAATGAGTAGTAATTATTATACAATTCAATCTTAAAGTTTAGTTGACAACCATCACTCTCCCACAAAAATATTGAAATTATTAAATTCGTCTGCTTGACAATTTTTTAATTAAGGATGTTTTAGTCTCATCAATTCGTTTAACTACAATTCGTTCTAACAATTGGCCCTCAACTGGCTGGTAATATAGTACCGGGTACAGTATATAAAAGTGGCGAATTGTTGGGGACGAAAGATTACAATCCTTATTTTTAATTAAATTACGGTACATATTTTATTAGATTATTAATAAAGTTTACAGATTAGTATCTAATAAATATTTTTAAAGTTATTATAGATTTATTGTTTAGTTATTAAAGTTATTAATAAAAAAAGCAAAAAGATGATTTTGCAAAAATAATTTTTGCTAACCTTTGACCTCAAATTTTATATTGCAAAGCAACGCTACCTTGCGGTGCTAAGCAAAAGTTACGTGAACTGAAATGAACTGCAATTTTTGTTTTAGCAGCAACCAAACAACAGCAAGCAGGATACTCTAGCCATGTAATGTGTCGGAGAAGTTGTTAGCGTTGTTATGTCTTAGATACAAGACGTTAATATTTTCTGAGTGTGTAGTCTCTTTTAATGAAATCGTGCATTTTAGTGTTTATATCGGTGTTGTGAACTATGTTGTAAATTTTGTAATGGCAACGAAAGGCTGGACTTGGATTTTTAATTGTGTTTTTATTACAAGTATAATATTATGGAGTTTCATCGTAATCAGCAGCGCGACGGCGGACCTCGAAGGTAAAAAGCTGTAGCTAAAGCCATTGTGCTATGTGAATGTGTGCCTATGTTTATCATTAACGTTATACAGAACCCTGATTATACCAAATGAGTCATATTGCTCAAGTTAACGCCTGTAATATCTAAACACGTCCTATTATTTGAAACAACCTTACGTTTCTAACTCCCGAGACAAATGAGGCTAATTTAATTACAACAGTGTAATCACTAATCAGCCTTTTGTATACTGTTAGTAAGCTTACTGTGTTTTGTTATGCAGCACATAGTCTTATTACCTTATTGCTAAATTTGCCTATTATCATCACTATAATTTCCTTGTACAAGTCAACGTTAATAGAAAATACTTAATGATTAAAACTTAGTTGATCTGTAGTAATTCAGGCTTGGCAACAATAGACACAGCTGATCTCTTAAAGTGCAACACCCTTTTGTTGTTATTTTCCCTATTTAAGTTTGCAAATTTAAGAGACTTTTTAAAAGGTTGCTAGCAAAATTCTAGAGTTTAGACTTGCAAAACTATGTTGTTTTAACGTAAATTTATTTTAGTAATGGATTTTTTAAAAGTATGAATTGAGCGCTAGATAAAATGCAATTTTTGTTTTTGAAGTATTGTTTGTGACAGGGCAAAAGGAAGTCAACAACGTTTCCTGCAATATAATGCTTTTAAATTAAATTAATTGTTTTTCAACTACAGTTGACTGTCACTTTTGAGTTTAAAAGCATTGTATTATTCAGAGGATACCTTCATCTGATAATCTGTCTCTCAAACCGAAATTTGGAATGTTATTTTAAAATCGTCTGCGGTTTTCTCAGTTTTAGTGTGGGAGTCTATATAAGCGGGAAAAATCTATATTGAAACTCATAAGATTTAGTCTCGTTTCTTTATTGGCATCTTATTAGTACTGATGGTTTACGTTGCAGCAAACGTTTACTATCAACTTTGAAGTGATCAATTTTTTAAAAGCGTCAGAATGAAGAGACCTAGTTAAAGTATTTAAATAGAATGTAATTACAATTGAAACAATGCGGAAAGCTTAGTTACAGTGGAATTTAAAGAGTTATCAACTTATCAGGGTCAGCTGTATACAAACTGAGACTTCCAACATGTATTAGTGAAAATGATTTCATGGCCGTTTACATCGTCTTTGCTCAATTTTTATTTAGGAAATAACTTGAATGTACGTTTTAACAATAAAGGGTGGTTTCATTGACAAATTTGATACTTGTACGTTATCAACGCAGATTTATCCGATTGTAATCTTGCTTCGTGCTTTTAAATGCTGCTAAGTAATCTACAACTTCTTTTAATTTAACTCGAAACGGAAACGCCTTTTATTTCTTAAAGCACTGTTGAACTCTTAATTGCTTGGATGTTATAATTAAGCAATGCCTGGTGAGACAATTAAGGAAAACTTGTATAAAATATAAAAAATGTTTTAAAAGTTTATTTTGTATATTTAGGACGCCAGTGAATTTCACATCTCATTGAGGTTATAAATGCGTTATGATGAAAGATAGCAAGAGTATTGTATTTATATTTGAACTATACTGTAGTTCTTTATTAATTGATGATGGAAAAAGGGGCGGGCGGAAATAAGAGCAAAGGTTTTCGACAGGTTAATCCGTGAAGACTGTTATAAAGTTATGAGGCGACTGTAAACTCAGGTGCACGGTCACATGAACAATCGGAGGTAGCGATAAAAGTAGAAAAATGATTGCCTATTTATTCAAATGTGTAAGATAGATTTTATTTCGTTTAATTTTTAATGTGAAGTTATGAAGTTTTGGTTAAGACTTTTACCTCATTCCAAGGTTGTAATAAATTACGCCATTACATTGAGATAAAGTCACGAAGTATTGTTTAGTTTTTCATCACAAAACTTTCATGGTTATAACGTGTAATTCCGCTAACTTATTGAATGAAGTAATAAATAAGTTTCCAGCTACTTTATTATTTTTATCTGCTAGAAGCCATTGAGCTGTACTCGATGCCTTGTTGCTTTATTTATTGCGTTTTTAAGTTGAACAAATATTTAATAAATAATGAACTTAAGATAAAGTTGGAGGGTGGCAATGCCATTGTGACAGAATGATCGCACAATGTCAAAAATTTAATAAGGATGAATCATTTTTTACATGCAAATGCTAAACTTTGCTTTGAAAGTGAAGCAAACAAAATTATTGATTTTTTATGCGTTTTAACTTTATGAAAATTACTTAAAGCAAAATGTGTTGACGTAATGGCATGTTGTAACTAAAGTTAATAGCCGAGCTGTTATTTTCTGGAAATAACCCCAACACAACCATTTGATAAAATTATATACTGCACAGTAAATTATAAGCCATATTTCATACAGTATATGGGACATTTGCGCTTCCTAAATTATCACGTTGCATTTTTAATGTGCATAATGTAAGCATGCAACCGCTGTATAAAGATTAGTGAAAATTGAAAAGTATTGTACATTGATAAAGTCGATTACTCCCGCCTCCATTTATTAATACATTATATTTTCTGATTGTGAGAAGTAAGCTAAATTGTTTTACCATTATTAGCCGATTATTTAAATGCCAAACGTAAAATTAAGTTAGCTGTGAAATGAATTCTAGGAATAATTATCATGCAGGTGTCATATTGGGTGTGTGAGGCAAAGAACAGGTCGTCAGGATTTTATCATGTGCCAGGTTGTGCCTTATGTTCTGGTTGTGGTTTTTAACTTTGGTGGTGATTGTTGGAGAATCATCCTCGTATATGCCGTTGGCATTTTGATATAGTCATGTAAACACGCAAAGCAACTGGCTAGACTAGTTGATACTATATGCTGAGTAGCTTACAGCTAGCTGAGTAAGGTTCTCCTTGAAAAAGGGTCACAACTGCAGAAAAGCGGTTTGACTTTTGGTTTCATCATTCTGAGGATGTTGTTTTGTACGGAGGCGGATGTTCAATAAAAGAAAAATCATTCTAATTTATAATATTTTCTTTAAATGTTACTGTAAAAATATATACAGTATATTATTGCGACTATCAAAATAGTTTTGGTTAGATTTAACATTAAACATTAATGGTTTCATTGCGGTTTTTCCTTTACCAGTAATCAAAATGTTATATTTTTCGCAGTTAAAATTAATATTTCAGTTAATTTTCTGAAAGCATAGACACTTTAATGTTTCAGTATTGCTATAAAAATATCTGGCATAATTGGCAAAGTTAACAAATGGTGGTTGTTTTATATTGCTCATTGATATATGTTAGTCAATAACAAGTTCACAATAAAATATTTTTTAGAAAACCATTAATTACCGTATTCTTTTAAAGTTTTGACTAAGGCTTAGAATTTTCAGTTACTCGTAATCTTGTATTTATATTATTCATTACGTAGATTAATTAACTTTGTAATGCACCGGTGACTCCGATAAAAAGTCTTTAGGGTGTCTGGAGCAATGTAGAAGTTATTAGTTTGTCTAAATTTATTTTTCTTGTGTAATCTTTGTAAATTAGTAAAATATTCTTATATAATGTTTATGATAAAAATGATATGTTATTATCTTGACTAGGGTCTGCCAAAATTCTATTAATTAAGTTACTAATAAAGTTATAACAAAACGTTCTTAAAAAAATAAAATTAAAATAAAAAATTGTAAGCATTCTTAAAATTAAGAAAGAAAACTTTTTATTATTGTCAATTCTATCGATCGTATTGTGCAAAATTATAATGCATATTTTTTAGAAATACAGTACGAGTTTTAACGTAATGCGTTAATTTCATTTAGTTAAATATGCATAACTTAAGTTGTAATAAACACTAATTTAGCCAATTGTTTTATTTTACAGATTTCAATCCTTCGGGGTCTTTTCGTACTTATGAAAGAGTTCAGCCGGTCGTTATTGGTGGAAGAACGAAACGTGATGTCACTGAGGTATTATCAATTACTGTATTATTATTATTTGCATTCTACGCTTGCTTATTTTCAATCATCTACTGTATTTTTATCGAATTATTGTATACTGTAAATCACATTTTGAACGCATAACGCTTTTCAAGTATCTACTATCATATCATGCTTAATGACATTTACAGACGGAAGAGCATTTGTCAGCCGTTTAATCGAGGTTAATGGACCTTGAAAGGCAACGTTTATTAAAACGTTTTGCTTGTGCAGTGCACTGCCTTTCAACACTTTTTTATATACTTGAAAATTTCTTTTGCTGGCATTCTTTATTGATGATGATTTTACCCAATTACGAATAGAAAAGTACTGTAGTAGCGATGTATTCGTCACCTTAACTTATTATTTAGAATTTTGGATGATGTGTCATCCAAGAAACATCTTAGAAGCAAAGTGAAACATAGCCTAGGTAGGGATGTCCTCCAGACAGGATCGCTTGTAAAGACAAGAAGTAAACAATGAGATGTGACTCATAATTTAAAAAAAATAATTTTGCTTTAAATTTTAATTGGATTTATGAATGCTCTTAGGATAGGCGATATACTATAACTATAGGAGAATATTGGTTAGAGCATTAGAAGTTGTTTTCGTTCTTATCTTATTGTATGGATTGCGACACAATTTAATAAAAATGTAAATTTCAAAGTAAAACTATATTCAATGGAGTTCTTTTACATATAATACGATATTCACTTTTTAAGACCTTGTATTAAGTTTCGTCACTGAATTATTTTTAAAAGGGTTTAGTCAGTCGTTAAATTTGACTTTCAAGGCGGCTGATGCAGTCGGGATGCTACAATGCCATTATGTGTGTCTTGAAATGTATAACATCGTTAGAAATTAGAGTAATTTACGAAATACTAATTTTATAAAAAGCCACTGCGCTGGTTTATTTAAAACGATTTGCGTCATTCGCATAAATTTTTTTAAATGAATTTTAATAGCATCACTTACGAATATTTACAAACACTGTACAATAGTCATAAATTTTATTGAATGTTTGGATTAAGTTTTAAAACTTTATACGAGAACAGGTAATCTATTGTGTTTATAGCGGATTGGTAATTCAGCTGTAAAATTTAATGTATTATTAATGACTAGCTAATAAATAATTTTGTACTGTTTATTTTGATAAACTGCTGTATATTATTAATGCTTTATTAACGAAGATAAAACTAATATATAATGGTTTACTTTTTAATTTAAATTTAATAAACAGAATAAATTAATAGTTAAGCATTAGTAAATAAACGTCTTATTGTTTCATTTAACAGAATGGATCACTCACATTATCCCTTGCATTACTTGGACGTAATTTTCTGATGGATTTAGAGGAAAATAGGTAAAACTAAGTTTATTAACATTATTAAAATATGTTGACAGTGCAAAATGTCGTGTCTTGAAAATTGACAGTTTTATAGCTTTTTTATGTTGAAAACTTGAAAGTGCTGAACATTTTCTCGCTTTTACTTATAAAATAGAGCCATACTTTTGTGATATTGACAATTCGAATTTGCCAACTCTTCTCTTGCACTCGTTTTATCATTAGCCTTAAGGTTATACGGGGTATTTTCATTTAACTAAATGGAATGTTTTTGTTGCAATTTTTTGAAAGCATTTAGTTTTTACAGTTTGATGTTAAGTAGCAGCCCATGCAATCTTTGATTTATCTGTCCTATTTTTTTTGTTTGGTTAATAACTTTGAAAGAATTTTTTTTAGAGGATAACATCCTTACTTGTAAATATTGTTTTTGGATAATCGTTTATTTCTAGTTAATTCTATATCCTTTTAAGTGAAAAACATTGTTTTTGTTATGCTGGCAGTGTGAGTGGCGGATGCATGCTGACGTCAATATCTAAAGAAGGGCTCTATAATATAAATTTGGAATTTTTATATCTTAAAGAATTCAAGCAATTTTCGGGAAACCATTACGGTTTCGTTAAATTTATTTATTTTTTAATGTGAAGGAATATAGAAGTTAGCTTTTATTTGCACGCAACACATAATTATTATCAGTAAATTTAATGTATTTGCCAATTTTGTTTTAGTTTGGAAATTTGGTTAACTGCATTTCTACGAAATCAATATACGCATGACGAATTATTGATCTGAAAATAATTCTCAGCTGTACCTTTTAAGTACCGCATATTTGTTTTAACAACAAACTTTTACTACATTGTGCAATGTAAATGCTAATTTTTTTTATGACTTTATTTTTCTAATTTACATAATTAATTTCAACAAATCTGGTTGAAGGCACTGTTTACTTTATTTTATTATAATTTAATATGTCTGTTTTTTTTAATGTAGCGATTTAATACCGAACAATCATTTTGAAAAAATTCAAGTTGAAGGAAAATATGTGATAAATAAACCCCATGAAAAGGTTAACTTCAAATTTATTTTTAATAAAGTAATTAAAACTTTCAAGATAATCAACTAGTTTTAATTTTAGACAAACAGCCATTGTTACTACAAGGGACGTTTAAGAGGAATAAAGGACTCGTGGGTTGCAGTCAGTACGTGTAAAGGTGTCAAGTAAGAAATAAATTTTATATTTAAGTATACAATTGTTGATTAGATATACACAGATGGTACAGGGGCAAACGATTCCGTTAATTAGATACGGTTGCCATAAAGCTAATTGCAGTATATATTTGTATTATACTGTGTATAATAAGTATGAGGCTTTTATTAAGAGTCGTATCAACAGTTTGTTAACTTAGATCAATGTAAACATTATATTAACTTAGTTTATTTTAATTTTATCTTTCGATATCTATAAAAAAAAACTAATAATATTAAAAGGCTTTCATCATTCAATGTTTACAGTGAAAATGTCCGACTGAGTTTTATATATTGAATGTGTTGTTTCTTAATGCAGTATTGATGTTTGTATGCATAAAGCAGTTTAGCAAAAAGAACTACGGCATATCTTTTGCAAAATGTATTAGGCACGTTATTTGTAAATGCAATTGCGTGACAAGTTTAGTTCGCAGCTTATCAGGTTCCTAATATTTGTAAATATACATTGCCTCACACATGGTCATGACGAGGTAGGGGACATCCTAAGTTATTCACTGCGCAGATTTAGAAAGTTTATTTGCTTAAAGAAAAAAAAGATTGCGCAATAGGTGGCTTTCTTGGCTCGTTCTGATTTTTCATACATGTATTATTAATAGATTTACATGGAAATAATTTTGCGTGCACTGGCATTGAACTCCTTATTGACTTCTTTCACTTGAAACCGTAACTGAAAAAAAAGAAAGTGTAATATAATAATAGAATGACACCATTGTACATTGTTTTGTATTTTTATTGCGAAGCTTTCAAATGTATAAATACACTTGCTTTTCTTTTTTTAAAAAAAATTTGTAAAATAATTAACATTATAGTGAGATTAATGTCTAGCAGCTATAAAATACGCCAATTCGATGATTAAAATGTATGATGCGTACGTGGATTTTATTAAGCATCATGCTAATTAATCTGGTTTTTGTAGATTATAAGCGCCGAGGATTTAGAATTTGCGTGAGCTCAGTCTAAGCATAGGATTATTGAGATTAGTATATGAACGAGTATAATGTAAATACAAGCGTATAATTTTTAATTGTATTAAGTGACATTTTTTCTTACATGCAGTTGGTTAAATCTTATTGCCAGCTGCTTTCAATGGTCGGTAAAATTGCAAAAATAAATCAACAAAGAAATTGAAAATTTATTCATATATACGCATTGTAACGTACAGTATGTTAAAGAATAGCGTCAGATGTTTTAATGTTACAGCTGGAGTGAATCATTATGGTGTATAGTTTAGTTTTTGTCAATAATAAAACAGCTTATGACTCACGCATCATCGGATAATATTACGTTACAACTTTACTGTTTTGTGTAAAATATGTTTCTTACGTAATGTGTAAATTGTGACTTTCACTTTTTTATTTGGAAATATCCAAGTACTTAAAATTATAAAGGCATATTTGTAGTTTTCATGTGATTACAACAAGAGTACATTTTTATTGATAAAAACATCCAGTAAATGTCTACTGGTATCGTATTGATTTTTTTCATAACATAAATTTTAAGTGTTGACAAAATCTATACAGTAGAAAATTCTCTTTTTAAAAATTTCATGTTGTAATGTTTAATAAGGTGTTAAGTTTATTTCGTCTACCCCAGCTACGACATTTCAATATATTAAATTTAAGGACTTTGTATTGTATACTGAAGCATTTGTATATTTATGAGACAAGAGTGCTTCCAGGTGGTTTTCTGTAATCGAATTTGTTTGTTGAGTGTTGAACTAGATAAACTACTCAATTGTTATGTTGCCAAATATTGGAAAATTCTTTACCCTTACAGTTCTTAACCGGGAGGTCCCTTCAGGCGTTCACTCTTTAAATGTGTTATGGCTGCTAATCTTATCCATTTCTATGAATGCTATACTATAAATTGAAAAGTTGCAAATAAAACTATTTTTCTTTCTTGCAGTGGGGTTATTTATGATGGCAAGGAATTGCATTATATCGCGGCTAAAAATGGTAGTGACATCGAAAATGATCATTTTGTATACCGCCATTCGGATTTTAATGGAACGAATCTACACTGTGGTAAGATTATTTTTTTATATTTGCAAATTGATGCAATCTTACGTACACACGCTCGATGCACAGAAAAATATCGGTCTGTAACTTTCAATAGTTGATAGCTTTTATAAATTCTCATAAAAATATTTTTCGTCCAACCTTCTAAATTGCTTTAACTGCTAGCGTAAATGCGGCCGATATTAAATTAAGTAGCAAACATTTTCTACTGATATTTGCCACCGAATATTGTTATAGTTTGTGAAATGTACATGAAGTCAGACTTTTTATCGAACTGTGTGCGGTATAAACCACGTTTCCGTCTCATTTCCGTGGAAAAGATAAGGCACTGACGAAAGCGGAATTGAATTTGTACATTAGAAAAGAAAGAAAGCATGATAACAAATGTTTCTGTTATTTTTAGACGAAACATTTGCTATTTTTTACGCCAACTGGCTACACTTTTATTTTGCATTTGAATCCCTTTTTTCAATTTCACAGCTGCTTGTCCACTTTTGTATGTACGCATGTATAGTACAGATTATACTGTAAAACAAGTATATATTTTATATTAAGGTTATTTAAGCGACTATCTATATGGTTAGTTAAAATTTAATTTGAGCTTTTCCGTTCGATTTATACATTATTTATTTATTCTTTTGCTATGGACGTTTAGTTTTTGATGCCACGTTATTTTGATCAAATCCATTAAAGATGCTCGACATAGTTATTGCTATTGGTTTGCTTCTTTTTTGTTTAAAATGCCACATCAGCAACAATAAAATGACACTAAATTCTTTCTTGCTTTCACCAAGTTTCTATTTAATTTTTTTTTTTCAAATTTTTCTATAAGCATGCATAGAATCCAAAAGCATTTGACGGTTGCTGCAGATTCCATTGTTAAATATAAAGTAACGTAAAACGGTGGTGTATATAGATCGAAGTTGGTTTACGTTTCATTGGATGTCTAACCATTCATGAATATTTATCTATAAATTTACTCTATAGATATGCTAGGGAAAAATGGGCTTATTATTGATACAACTTGCCAAAAATAAAATACAGTACTCAAAATGCATGTAATCGTTAAAGGTTTGATGCATGGTCTTTAAAAAATGCACATTTTTCTACACTCAACGACATTTTAGTCTACTGCAGTATCTTTTTATTTAAATGAAAATAAAATTTTGGCTTTTATATAAATGATTAGGAAGTTTTGTTTAGATGATGATGTCAGTTTTAGGAATGTCTAACGACTGACTAGTCGCATTAGTGCTAAATCCACCAATTACTTATAGCAAGCTGATGAATTATCCTTGGTTTTGGCATTCAAGTCGTTTAATGGTTTTATTATTTTCTGGAAAAATCGAGTAGATTTACTCTTAATATTAAAAAAAATTGCTGTAATTTAAAATTACTGTATATAATATACTTAAAACGTACAAAATGGACATTAATCAAAATCTTCTTAAAAGTTATTGCGAATTTTAGGAACGATTTCATTATTGTATTATTTTATGATTTTTTATTACAATGCCGTGCGCATCTCTAATATTTAATGTAAGTTTAATGTGCAATTTGAGTGAAAACATACAGTGAATTTTATACATGGGTTTCAAGTTCGGATTTTATTTGAAAAGTATTGATTTATTATTTAATTATCAGGTTATGAAGGCAACGCCAAAAATTCATCTCACCATTCATTGTTCCATAAACGGGTATTTTATTATTTACTAAAGCATTTAGTTTACAACATTTTAATGGAATTGTTTTATTTTTTATTAGGTTAAAAGAAGTTCAGCTCAAACGATCGATGGACCATATAATAGTAATTCAAAATCTAGATACGTGGAATTAGTTATAGTAAGCGATAATAAGCTGGTAAGTACTTTCATGGAAAATACAGTTACTGTAAATTAATTCCATGTGTAGATTCAGTTTGATTGATTATTTTTATTGACTATTAAAATAATTAATTTACAGTTTAAAGATATGAAATCTGATGTAAACGCTGTGATTTCCCGAGCTAAAGATATTGCTAACATTGCTAATGCTGTAAGAGATTAAAATTATATGCTGTTATACTGTAGTTGGATTAATTGCATTTAATTTTTTTACAGTTATACTCGCCTTTGAATATTTTTATTGCCTTAGTCGGTGTTGTAGTGTGGTCTGAATTTGATGAAATTAATCTGTCGACTGATGGGGATACTACGTTAACAAATTTTTTGCATTATCGCAGACAGAGATTGGTTCGTGACCATCCGAACGATAATGCACAATTAATCACGTAATTTATAATTTCATATCTCAAATTGTAAAGGTTTTATAATCTATCAAATAATTAACAGGGGTATTGCATTTAATGGTGGAGTTGTGGGAAAAGCTTTGAAAGGCCCGATTTGTACATACGAATTTTCGGGCGGAGTTAATATGGTGAATATTTAAAACATTTTTAATTTTATTTGCAATTACGTTTATAATACCATGTTTATTGTAGGATCACAACCCAATTGTTGGTTTAGTGGCCACAACAGTTGCTCATGAATTGGGGCACAATTTTGGTATGGAGCATGACGATGATAACTGCGTTTGTCAAGATGAAAAGTGCATTATGGCTCCAGCTTCTAGGTGAGTTTGTCATACAATTATTTAGCAAAATTTTCAGTTACAGTTAATATGTCTGTTGTAGTCAAACTAGTCCTACTCATTGGTCATCATGTTCTTATGAACATTTGAAATTAGCATTTGAACAAGGAATGGACTACTGCCTTCAAAACAAGCCTACTAAAATAATGGGACCTGTGTGTGGTAATGGTTTCGTAGAAGAAGGAGAGCAATGCGATTGCGGGTTAAAGAAAGTGAGAAATTTAAAATTAACAATTTAATGAATTGTATTGCTCATGCACATTGAATTTTACAGTTCTGTGATAATCTATGTTGCAATGCTTCATCTTGCACTTTATTTGCAAATGCATCATGCGCAACTGGTTCCTGCTGTGATCTTCATACCTGTCAGGTAGTTACTAGATTCGTGTGTAGTTACTAGATTCATGTGTAATTACGTTTGTCATAAGTTAATTACTGATTTGCAAATGTGCTTAGGTAAAACCAATTGCCACTAAATGTCGAGTTGAAGAAAATGAATGCGATCTTCCAGAATATTGTGATGGCAAGACTGAACATTGCCCGGCGGATGTTTATAAACACAATGGCTATAAATGCAAATATGGAAGGGTATTAAACGCAGTGTGAAAATTAAGTGTTATATACTGAGATGCTAAACGTGGTATTATAATAGGCATACTGCTACGGTGGTAAATGTAGAACTCATACAGACCAGTGCAAATTGTTATGGGGATCATCAGGAGAGGTGTCAAATCAGCAGTGCTTTCAAAATAATGTGAAGGGAACTGCCATCGGAAACTGTGGTTATTTTCGAGTAAATCAAACGTACAGGAGTTGTGCCAGAGAGTAATTCAAATAATTGTTAATTGGTATTGTTGAACTATAATTAAAACGTTTTAATTTATATAGAGACGTAATGTGTGGCATGCTGCATTGTACTCACTTAAATGAGCGGTTGATGTATGGAATGGAGTCCGTTTCTATTCTGTCTCGATCGTTCATAACTGAAGGAGAAAAGATATTAACTTGTCGTTCAGCCATAGTTGACTTAGGATTGAATAGTGTTGATCCTGGTTTAGTTCCCGATGGTGCTTCTTGTGGCGATAGTAGGGTAAATAGTTAATTTAGTATGATGCTAAATAACCGGTTTAGTGAATTAGTATTTATTATTGGATTTTAGGTTTGTGTCAATCAGCGATGTGTTCCAGTATCGTCGCTTAACATTTTGGAATGCCAGCACGATTGTTATCACAATGGGGTATTTAGCAACCATTTGTAATTTATGATTGGTGATAAATTCATTAAATGTTACAATTTTTATGCAGGTTTGTAATAGCATGGGTCACTGCCATTGTAACAGTGGTTATGCTCCACCATATTGTGATTATCCTGGTATCGGTGGAAGTGAAGATAGCGGACCGCCAAAGGATCCAGAAGGTACATAAGATATAGCACATACTACATAACAATTTTGTAATTAAACTTTATTGATATTTTTAATTTGATATTTTCAGCCTCAAGCATATTTGTTTACGCTATGTACATAATTTTCTTGGCTATTATACCTATGCTGGGTATATCGGCATTATTTTTGTATTATTATCGTGGACATATAAAAACCTGGTGGATCGTGAAGGCTCGTAGAAGATCGGTTAGGTATGATAATTCATTTTTAAGTTCATTATGTGGAGTATTACATTGTTACTTGTGTAGTAAAAGAGCCAAGGATGCTAGTAAGCGACGTAGCCGTCCAGTATCAACTCAAATTTCTAGTAAAGCTAATTTTCGTGCCTTGGAGATTTCTCCACCGGTGGCATCTGGAAATAGTAGTCCAGTTGTTGGAGTACATGGCGCATCTACTACTAATCAAAGTTTGCCTGATCCAAACCGAGTTGTTTCTCCAAATAATCCGCAGTTATTTCGTACCCCTAGTATCAAAGCTACTAAATTTCCACTTAATCATCAAAATAGCATAAGAAGTCTAGAGATTTCTAATCCTATTCCTAATAACATGGCATCAATGCCATCGTCTGTTAGTAGAGGCGTTCCTGTGCGGCTGGGATATACTTCAGCTCAAAACAATCCATTAACAAATGGGCAAGATTTACATAGTCAACAAAAGCCAACCGAACATGTTCCGTGTCGGCCTGCTCCAGCACCCCCGTCAGTGACTAGAGCGGCCAGTTTACGCGGAAAAGTTGCCCACTCAAATTCTATACGCGTTAAGAGATTGAGCGGTCCAAACTTAAGACCTGCAAATCCACCTCCTCGTCCTCCACCACCTAAAGTAGAACAACGTGGAGCTGAAGCGCAACAAGTTTATGAATCAGTCATTTATAGTGAGCCTAACTTTGATTCTCTGGACAAAGGATGCTTAAAGTTATTACCTGAAGATTACTCAACATCGAATTCATCATCGAAGAGTTCAGTTGCGTACAATGCAAATGACAAGCCGCCGTCATACGAAGCTGCATTGTCAAAAAATGATTCTCCTAACTCTTTTCCACAGTCAGCAAGCACAGACGGATCTGCAACCAGGTCAGTCGTAAGTGCTTTAGCAAAAAAGTTTGACTCACAACTTAGCAACGATTCATCAAATTTGCAAACAACCGACTCAAATGCTGGCAAATCTAAGTATTCCAGGTACAGGTGATTTTTAAAAGTGTAGCCTATTCCAGATCATAAGTTTTTATCACAATCATGAGTGTCGTTTACCAATGAAGGTAATTGAAACCTTCACAAGTAACATATAGTAATAAATCATTTTTTTTACTTAAATTCAAAGTGCGCGATTGTACAACTATTTTACAACAGCACTTCTATCAATTGGATTATAATGAGCACAACATATTCTCTAACTTTAAACGACTTGATTGCCAGAATTTTTTTGTTGATGAGTTTTATTACATTTTATTATACAAAAAGCTGCGATGGCGATTTTTTAATCTTGTATGGTGCATATAATTATTAGAAACGACCGGTTTGTACTTTTTATTAAAGCGTTGATGTCAAAATTTAGCGAATGTAATGAATTTGTCAAATTTGGCACTCTATGCGTGCATTGTGGTGGACTCTACAGAAAATATTTTGCCTATCAGTTCAGGTGGTGATTTTGCATGGTTTGTGCGTGAGATTAACTTGAATGATATATCCGGTAATGTTTACCGTTCTTTGCGCATTGTTTTACTACTGTCGAATGTAATAATCGCGAATAATGACACACTTACTGGTATATCAAATACTATATCGTGTCATTGCTAATGTATTTAAAGTGAAAAAACGCAAATATAATTATTTGGCAAGGCCATGACGAGTATTATATTGGCAAATAACTTGGGATAATCGATTAGGATTTAAAAGACCCCTTGTTAACAATTTAAAGAGTAATTTTTTGTAGCTAATAAGTAGTATAGCTACAGGCTACACACAATTTTATTTTAGTCTCATATTGGCAATTTTTAAAAGTTTACTTTATTGCAAAGCCAACTCTGCTGCATTTTGTTGGTCTGTTAATTTAAGTAACAGCCAATTTGAAATTTTATAATTATAGATAGTCATTAATTATATATATTATAAATTTAGAAAGTTTTTTTTAAAACTTGTCAAGATTTACTGGGAATTACGACAGATTACAGTACAACAACAATTAATTATTATAATGTTGGGTGTGCATCATGTATCGAATGGTCTTGTTAACGAGATTTATGGTATAGTAATTGTTGAATGTTATAGACAATGTACAAACTCATAGTCAATAGTTTTATAAATAAAGATTTAATGTATATATAGTATGCACACATTTTTTTAAAAAAAAAAATTAAATGGTATTCTAGATGCGATTTTAATTTTTTTTTATTGCGAATTTTAAACAATTACAGTGGCTAAAGATTTAACATTTTTTAACCATATTAACTTTGCGATAGTTTAAAATGACATGGAATATTAAGTACAGTATATTATTATGTACAATATTTAAATTTTTAATTTGCCATAATAATGAAAACTAACGGTGCACGTCGATATCGAATTTAGTTGCTCATAGTCGATTGTTATATTGGCTATCGATATATAATCGAACTTAGTTGAAAACGTATTAAAACAAAAACATATCATCGTAAATGCGTATGCGTAAAAACATCTTTCCAATAGTGGCAAATTGGATTTCGAATAAAATCGCATAGCACGTGGTTAACCGCTTATTAAAAATGGGGGTAAGTTTTTTTACTAGTATTTATCAAATTAATTCAGTTTTAAGTTAAAGAGATTATTGTTGCGCTAGGTTATTATAACGTAATGGTCAACAATTTGCAAATCATTTAATAAAATGGCCTATGAAGGGTTACGACGAGTCCCTCAAACGTGTCATTGTGTTGGAATTGGACTCGATAAACTTAAAAGACCAATTAAGTTTACATTTTATTATAAACAGTTATAAAATTTACTATAGTTGAACAATCAGTAACTAGTAAAAGGCATTTTTATGTTGGCACTAAACAGGCAAGCTTAATGTAAACAGCCAAATAAAACTTGTGTTGCGGCCTAATTTCATACTGCATGCTGTACTTCAAATTTTATTGAAGTTTATAATTATGTTACTAACTTATAACAAAATAACTTAAGTATATAATGTCTTGTATTGTTTTAATAAATGGACTTAATCGGTATTGTTTTCTATTAGAAACATGGGAAAGTTTCGGCTGCCAAAGTCAGCAAGAAAGTCAGTGTTGTTAAACACTCTAACAAGAAATTTTCCAAACTACAGAAGCGCAAGAAAAGTATGAAAGCTTCAGTTGCAAAATTTAATAAAGGAGCATCGGCAAAGTTTAAAGATCATCTTAAATCTAAAAACCAGAAATCAGGAAATTTTGAAAATGACAAAATCGATCGGAAAAAAGTTAAGCGAGCTTCAAATGACCATTCATCAGCCAATAACAAGAAAGCATTTTTGAAGCAAGAGAACTTTTATTTTGCATCTTGTAATTGATTTTGACTAATTGGTTTTGTGTTATTAGTGGAAATTATAAACGTGAAAGAGAGAATGACGAAGAATCAGCTAATGAGACGGAAGATGAAGTTGGCGCTTATGAAAAACAGCCTCGTAGATTTGATGTGTACAAGGCGACAAAAAAGATGAAATCACTTTTGCCAATAAAGGATAAATCTGGTGTAATTCAGCAATATATGGACGTTGATGGTACATAATAGTTTAAATAGCAATTGTATAAAGGCATAATTGGTTGATTTCATGTTTTATAGAACCTAAAGATGCCACCGAAATCGTCAGAGAAAATGATAAAAATTCAGAAGAAGATGAACATTTAGATATTGAAGATGATGAAAATTCAGTTGCAGAAGAATCTGCAAATGAAGATGACTCAGAAGAAAACGCTCGTGTCAAGCCAGAGTTTGTTAAAAATGATGGTGTAAGTCGAGAGAAGAAAATAGCCTCTTGCAAACTTAGAATTGCCTCATTATCTACTGCCATTCTTGTTGATCCCACATCAAAGGTAATTAGATTGTTTTTGATATTATCAATGTATTAAATGAGCTATAATTCTGTAGATGAGTTACTTGGTTGAACTGAAATCAATGCTGGACAACCCGGATCCTGCTATTGCGTTTATTCAGATAAAGTTAGCAATGATTTCTATGCTAGAAGTTTATAAAGATATTATACCTAGTTACAAAATTCGAAATCTAGACGAAAAAGATCAAAAGGTAAGAGTAAAGACTTTTTTTGAATCGCTGTACCATATACTGTATAAAATTAACCGATGTTTTATATTATGGTTCTAGTTAAAAGATGAAACCAAACAATTGCAAAGTTTTGAACTAAGTTTATTGAAAAACTACAAAATTTATCTACAAAAATTGGAAGTATTTTCTTCAGGTAAGTTGATTATTCATTTGTTGATGACTTATTTGTGATGGTAATGTTTGTTGTAGTATTAATCAGCGTTAAAAAGGCTAGGAAGGTAGTTAACGAAAGTAAAAGTTTATCTGTGGAGCAGATAATGGTAATAATTTCCTTACGAATTTTGAAATTTCTTACTCATCTATTCTTCTGATGCTTTCAGAAACTTGGCGAAGTTGCTGTTAAATGTCTTTGTGATCTTTTAATAACTCATCCCTATTTTAATTTTGCACACAATATTGTGATGTCTATTATTCCATTTGCCGCTTCTGTAAATGAAAACGTAAGATTGAATGAACTTCTACTGATTTTTTTTATGAATTTTAACGAGCGGTTGATTGATTATTAGGTATCAGTTTTATGTTTTAATTCTTTAAAAATGCTGTATAAACAAGATAAATTAGGTGAAATATCCCTAGAGGTAAGATTTGCTATTGATTAGTGTTGTAAACTTTATAACGAACCGTTTATCATTTCAGGCGGTTAAACAAACGTCAAAAATTATAAAAGACAGATCGTACAATGTAAATCCTAAGGTAATTAATTTACTAACTTATTATTAGTTGAATTGAATATAATACTGTGTGGCATTTGTGTGCAGGTTTTGGAAGCATTTTTGCAATTGAGAATTAAAGATGTAAAATTAGAAGAAATTAACGAAGAAAGAACAAAAAAGTTGACTCACAAGGAAAAAATACAATCAATGTCCAGGCGCGAATTCAAGGTAAATAAAATTTTTATGTTTAATCATTTTAAATGGAATCGTGATAGGTGCTAATTCAAGACATGATTGAGTACTTTTTCACTCGATTCCTAAAGTAAAATGGGAAACTTCTGAATGTTTAGTGTAAGATGTTACTAAGCAATTCGTTCCTTCCCAAACAAGCAAAAATGTCGATCGTAATTTATATATTTGAATTGAACTTGAATAACTAATATTTTAATTAACTTATTTACAGAGAAATAAAAAGATGTCGAGACTTGAAAACGAGCTTCAAGAGACCCAAGCTGAGGAGAGCAAGATAAAAAAAATGTCTTATGTAAAACTCACTGTAATTTATTCATTTGAATGTTATTCTAATGGAAATGTTTTAATAGCAAACCGAAATCATTAAACACATTTTTCTAACATACTTTAAAGTGTTAAAGAAAGCTCCAAACTGCAAATTACTTGGAGCTGTTTTAGAAGGGCTATCAAAGTAAGGTTTTATTATCTTAATTGCAATATCCAGTCGTAATTTAATTAATTTGTTTTAGATTTGCCCATCTAATTAATATTGAATTTTTTGACGATCTAATATCTGTTTTACACGAGATCTTGGACAGAGACGTGAGTTTTTAAATAGAATTCAGTTTATAATCACCAGATGAATTAATAACTTAATATTTAGATTCTTGATGTAAGGCAATGTCTTCATTGTGTAGGTACAGTTTTTACCATTTTATCTGGTCAAGGAGCAGCTCTTAATATTGATCCACTGAGATTTTATACCCATTGTTACAAACATATGCTTTCGGTAAATTTAAGTAAGTTTTCTTGTAATTGACCAGTACTTTTATTAAGTCACTTTTAGTCGTTTTTACTATAATGTTCACTTTTAGATTCGGTAAACTCGGATGATGTGCCTTTATTAGTTGGATGTATGGATATGATGATTACTAAAAGAAAAAAGCAGGTTGGTAACCATGGTATGTGAAATAACCGTTACTATCAGTGAAATTTGTTTTGAATTTTAAACAGATATCAATGCCAAGAGTTTTTGCATTCACACATCGTGCTTGTATGCTAGCTTCACAATTGAATCACCATTCTGCTGTGTCTGTTCTCAGTATTGTCAGGTCATTTTTACAGGTAATTCATGTAATCATGTATAATATCACATTTATAATTATGTATAACATCATGGTAGTTTAAATTTATTCATATTTTAAACTTGTATTTATAATGTATATAGAGCTTTCCTCGTCTGGATGTGTTGTTGGATGGTGAGGCAAGTCAAGCAAATGGTTCATACCTTCCTGAGCTTGATGATCCTGAACATTGCAATGCCAGCTCTACTGCTTTATGGGAAATTGTTCATTTACAGGTTTAATTTTTGTTTTGTTAATTTAAACAACTTTTAACATTCTTCATCGTTTGCAGTCTCATTATCATCCAACAGTCGCTAAACTAGCGTCTCACATTGCTTTGGGTTGTCCTCTAGCTGGTGATGGACAATTACCACTTGAATTGGCCAGAAAGTATGGTTTTGAATTCATTATTTTTGAATTTTTTTGTCTTAAATGTAATTTTAATTTAGGTCTGCGATAGAACTATTTGATGAATATAATCCTGATGAATTAGATGATTTCAACCCGCCTTTATCATCTATACAAAACCACAAGTCTTCTAGGAGAATGAAGGTAAAAGAAGTTAATGGAATTTTTTTTATCTTGCAGTGTGTATTAAAAATGTATAATTTAGATGAATCGAAAACACAGACAGCCACTATTCAAAGAATTACACCAGCAAATGGCCAATGTTTTTGAAGATATAGATTTAACAAAATCATTTACAACCTAAGATATCATATTTAATACCGTCTAAAACAATTACAAATGGTCAAATTAAATGTATTCTAATTTATTGGGTTTCGTTGTTTTCCTGCGATTGATTGCGTTTGGCATTTTCTACGTAGTTTTTCAAAACTTCAGTTGCCGATAATTCGGTATTGTTAGCTTTTATGGAGTTGTCGGGAAATGAAGCGATGTTCATTGCTGGGTCAACGCGCGTAAATGGGGTCCATATTCCTTGAATACTGGGCGAATCCGTGTGACTAAATTTCCTTAGTCTCACAATGGGAATTCCAGACTTGTTTAACATATATTCTATATGCTTAACCACTTCGGCCTTTGTGAAGTTATGCAACGAAAAATAGTCCGTTTCGCCATTTACTACACAACAACTCTAACTCAGTTATTTTCTTCGAGAAATACAGTACAAACATGTGAAAATCAATGCAACTTACAGTATTCAGCAACAATTGCTGGGGACCTATGCCTTCGTGGTTTCAAATACACTACTGTCCCTGGGTTATTTTTAGCAAAGTCAACCACGTCGGTTTCTATATAATCTCTATAATTGTGTATAAATAAACGGTAAAATGTTAATCAATAGGCATTAAAAATATACCTGACTCCTTTGCTGCCTCCATGTGACTTACAAAATTTTATTGTTAAACGCTGCAATTGACATACATATCGCCCAACTCCATTTTGTAAAACATTTTTGACGTAACCGCTAGGTATTGTACGATTCATTTATGGTATTGTTATAAATTCTTTTATAAAGCAGAAAAATTATCTTTACAAATTCAATTTGAACATAAAATCCGGAAAGATTCTTACACGAGATTAAACACTAAATCGATACTATCGTTAGTCATCCGCATAATTTTAACGATACTGACTATCGACTATTTGTTTACACGAAATTACCGGTGATACAGAAAATAATATTGTTTCATAACAAACATCAGTACATTTTATCATATTAATTATGATGAACTAAGTCATTTATTAGTAAAATTTATACGGCTTTATTTTGTTCATGTCAATCATTAGACAAGTTTACAGTACAATCTGAAGCATTAATGGATTTTTGTAAGTACAGTACAGTATTACCATATTCGCAATTATTTGTTGAGCATTATTACGGCAAGTATTTGTTCATGTCAATCATTAGATAAGTTTACAATTTAGAGCATTAATAGATTTTTTTAAGCATTATTTGGCAATTGTTAAGGTTTTGATAACTTCATGAAACAAGCAGGTATGAGACTTAGCGTCGCAAAAGCGTATTTATAAAGACTTCCGGTCCATGATGAGCTGCTGGTTTGATTCCTGGCTTCATTGGAGCATGGACTTTGTGATCTATATAGCGGGGCTGCTTTAGTGGTCTTAGGCCTGCCCGTCGTCTAGCTATGTCCACTTTGGATTGAGCTTTCCAATCTTTTACACCTAATAACGTTGGCACATAAGATACCGGAGAAACATGTTTTAAAGCTGGTCTTCTAAACGTACCCGAGGGTGCGAGACTTCGGTTGACATGGGGTGAGACGTGCCGAAGTGCTGGTCGCGTGAAAGAACCTTGTGAAATGGTTGCTTTTACTTCTTCTACAACCGGCTTTAAGGGTGGTATTTGGAATGAATGCGATCCTTTATGACCATGAGTTCTTGGAGAGACATGTCGTAAAGTTGGTTTTGTGAATGTACCAGTTTTAATTGTTGCTTTTACTTCGGATTCCACGGGTTTTAAAGGTGGTTTTATAAATCTTCCTGAGTGGCGGTGTACTCTACTTCTTGACAAGACATGTCGCAGAGCCGGCCTTCTGAATGAATGGGATCCTAGATGATGACTGATTCTTGGAGAAACATGTCGTAAAGGCGGTTTTATAAACGAGCCAGTTTTAATTGTTGCTTTTACTTCAGATTCCACAGGTTTTAAAGGTGGTTTTATAAATGTTCCTGCATGGTGGTGTCGTGCAGGTCTTGGCGAGACATGTCGCAGAGTTGGTCTTATGAAT
>JAAFCF010006680.1:22539560-22650206 GCA_013389785.1 Helicorthomorpha holstii
GAGAAACATGTCGTAGAGGCGGTTTTATAAACGAGCCAGTTTTAATTGTAGCTTTTACTTCAGATTCCACGGGTTTTAAAGGTGGTTTTATAAATGTTCCTGCATGGTGGTGTTGTGCAGGTCTTGGTGAGACATGTCGCAGAATTGGTCTTACGAATGAATGCGAGCTTATATGGCGCTTAGTTCTTGACAAGACATGACGCAGAGCCGGTCTTCTGAATGAATGTGATCCTATATGGCGCATAGTTCTTGGAGAGACATGTCGAAGAGAAGGTTTTATAAATGTGCCAGTTTTAATTGTAGCTTTTACTTCCGATTCCACAGGTTTTAAAGGTGGCTTTATGAATGTTCCTGATTGATGGTGTCGTGCAGGTCTTGACGAGACATGTCGAAGAGGAGGTTTTACAAATGTGCCGGTTTTAACTGTAGCTTTTACTTCAGATTCCACGGGTTTTAAAGATGGTTTTATGAAGGTTCCTGAATGGTAGTGCCGTGCAGGTCTTGACGAGACATGTCGCAGAGCTGGTATAAAAAATGTTCCTGAGCTAATTGGTATTTTAGCTTGAGGTGAGACATGACGTAAAGTTGGTTTTTTATATGAAGTGACTGATAAGACCGACGAAGGTTTTCTAGAAGGCTGCGTACTGGCATTACTGCTGACTCGAACAGTTTGATTAGCATTTGCAGTTGGTAGTATGTTTTTCAGTTGAGTGATAACTTCTGGTCCTGCTCGACTTGCCGGTCTCACCGGTGGTGCTCTGGTCTTTGCAATTGCGGTAATATTATTCACCATTATTTAAACTATTTGACAATATTGGAATTTTGACTACTTAATTTGGTTAACGAAATTCAGTTATTCGAAATTTATAGACTTTTGACGTGAGATGCTTGCTAGTTGGAATCCCACTTGGTTTGTGTTCGATTAGAAATTTAGAATAACTTTTTTAACGATATAAATTTATTATTCCATTATTTAAATTTTAATGTCGTCATTAAAAGTTATTTCATGACAATAATTACCGTTGATCGCATTTTTACTTCGTTGATCGCATTTTTGATCGCATTTTTACTTCTTTAAAATAACCATCAAGCGTTACAATAATAAAATTATTATAATTATAAAGAAATGTATTAATGTTTTCTTACTGGAGTGATTATAATTATTTATACTAGTAAGTTATTATTATGATAATATTAAACACTTTGCGATTTTTATTTTTAAAAATAAATGACGGTAATGACAATCATATAATTATTATGTGGCAATCAAAAATAAACGGCGATGAATAATCAAACTCATTTTCTTGCAAATGCTCTTTAACAATATTTTGCTAATATAATTAGTAATCCATACATTTGACGAAGCATGAAATTGAATACATCTTAGAAAATCGACTTTATTAATTTCTTTTTAAGTACAGTATGTACCGGTAGATTGTATAAACACAAAACATTATGTTGATCAAATAATATTTTCGAAGAAATTGTATAAGAAGTAATGAAAAAAATTAATATATTTGAATGTCATAACCTAAAGAAGTAATTTTTGTACAGAATTATGATTAATTTATTAATCAGTATTTAAAATTTTGTAGGAATGGACTGTCAATTCAAAATATCCGGGGAAATAGTTTTGTCAATGTGCATGACGAGGGCGTTCATGTCATAGGATGCGCAGTGAGTACTGAGCATCCGAAATTGCCTATAAAAACTCGTGTTTGTCTTGAAAACCTCAATTGAGTTTTTTTTTCTTCTTCTGGCTTTAGTTTTTACCTCGTTATGCATTTTGTTTTACCTGAACAGATTTTTGTTAAAACAAAAAGAAAACATGGAAGAGACGATTTACAAGTGTGAGTATATTTATATATGTTTTAAAGCCGAGTTAAAACTGCATGAATCTAAAATATATTCTAAAAAAGAAACTGTATGTACTGTAATTTAAAAAGCTCGACATGAGCCATATTTAGCAATTTTACATTGGCATTTTGACTCCTAACGTTTTATGCTCTTTAGTAATATTCTATAAAAATATTCAATCCATCGCTTTATTTAATTGATACTAAGCGCAGCAGTAATATTTTTATATATGGATTGCTAAATTTCATTTTTAAACTGTTGGATTGAAATTGGCGTGCCCACGTGGTGTAACTGGAACAGCTTAGCTCGTTTGAAAATAATTATACTAAACTGATGAGATTACCATTACCGAATGTTAATGACGACTTGGTAAAGATTGCTACTCACCAAGATCTCTGAATAATGTTTAATTACTAATAAGTTTCGTTAAAATTAAATTAAAATACTAAATCCCGTATTTGTAATTGTTTTAGATTTCAAACTTGAATCTACTGTATATAAAGAGGTTGACTGAGCCCTAAGACACTAGAAAATTGAATGGTAAGATTTAAGTTAACTTTTGGATTTTTGGTTGGTCAAAGCCAATGATTATGGAAAAATAGTTATCCAAGAAGCAGAATAATTTCTTGATGACAACACTGTACAACAGAGTCACCACATATGAGGCTTTAATCAATCATGTTTATTGAATTATATTTTTAAGTTGAATTTTTGTTAAAAATCTCTTATCTTTATAGACGCATGCAAGTGTTAAGCGTGAGCTAACGGTTCAGGCACAATAAACAGGTTTGTTCTTTTTAAAACATGAAATAAATATTTGAACATTAATATTTTAAAATAAAATGATGCGTTCATGCGGATATCTTATAATAATTGAAGATAATTGGGATTTTTAACTGATTTTGATAGTTTGCTATATAGGCGTGCAAATTTGTTCTTAACCGTATGGTTTTTAACCGCAATTTATTGTTTTAGGAATGGTTTGGACAAAGATTTGACTGTTACCCGTTTGTCTTCAAATCCAGTTTTTATGAGGTATGTGTACACAATATTATAGTAGTAATTATTTGTATGAAAATGATGTTAACATAGTTCAAATGAAACACATGATTCTATAAAAAAATGTCTTTCGTTCCTAGCTGAAGTATTTTCTTTAAAAGATACTATTATTTGTATCGTGAACCTATTCTAAATTTGAAATGTTTCGTTTTAGAAATGCCAAGCAGTAAACAATTTCTGAAGTACAATCCCATTGTATGAGAGAAAAGAAAAAAAGGTTTGTTTTGCTGTTACAGTATTATGCATGCTTTTGCGAATAAAATTGAATGTGATGATTTTGTATTTGCTACTCCCGATTACGTGACGAGAACGTATGCTGAAAGCTCTTTAATTATTATGTGCAAATTGAGCATTAATAAATAAATCTAATATTATTTACTTTATATTTTAGATTGCTTTAACAAATGGAGCATCTGTTATGAAGAGATAACAATGGTTTTCACCAAAGACATGAAAGGCATGTTGGGTTTATTTGTATTTCAAGCTATTTGATAAAAGTGTGATGATACATTTGCTATTGAGCATATATGATGACAATAGTATACCACTAACCCATATAGCTGATTGAAATATAAAATTTCCTAGTTTGGCCTTTAGTCTGGCAAAACTGTTAATTTCAATTTCTTTTAAAGTGGGTCCTGCCACTCCATAAAGATTGGTTGATTCAAATTACTTTAAGGTTAGTCTTCTTTTTTCTGTACTTTCAATAATAGTCTGCTTAATGATGAACTTGTTTTAATGATTTAAGTGATTAATCACAATCGTGTATTTGTATTAGCTCTAACTGATTTAACCATCTATATACAAGAAATATTTTACTCTTATAAAATTTTATTTATGGCAGTTTTGTTTTATAGGCGATTGGGTTATTTTGTTCAATGGGAGCTGACGATTAATTTCACTAACAAAAGTAAGTAGCGTTCTAAAATACTTTTAATTAGCTTCTTCTTAATGTGATGTAATTGACTGGCGGAATGATTTAACTTGATTAAATTCAGAATGTGTACAAATAATATATCTGATTATTGTTTTTGCTGCCATTGTAGTAGACTAATATTTCTTTCGTATTAAATTGTATTTCTATTGCAGGTTGTTAACGAGGATTACTTTATAGTAACAAGCAATACCGGTTTTCAAGACAAGGATAGCAATTCAGGTATTAATATAAAAAATTGATTCATTGCAAACATGTATGAAGTATTATGATGACATTCCGTGGGAATCTCCATGAAAATATTTGATTAGAAATTTTAACACAACACTGATTACATTGTATATTTTTAATGTTTGTGTAATTTCAAGTCCGTTATTTATACTTTTCGTTTTATTTCCAGGAATGAAAGTGATTGCGCAGATTATTTAACAAACACGTTGTAATTTTTGAGGTAAGTTGCATATTATAAGTTGATATAATTTGTAAAACATTCGATATTATTAAATGATGAGTATTTGATTTCGCCAACCTACTATTGCTGCTGACTAATTTCCGTTCCTATGTGACTGATTATTTCAATTTAGACAACTTGTTGCTTTGTTTTTTGTAGTGTTATACTGAATATACATTTTTTTTAGGTTCGAAGCATTTGATCTTTATGGAACTTGTAGCTTCTATTGCACGGTAAGAACCATTTCACATTGGGCTTTTCGTTAATTGTTTTTAAGTGATGATTTCTACATTTGTAGATAGGGACAAATGAATTAAAATGATTATTTATTAAATAATACTGAATTTTTTATGTGTGTTAATTTTAAATTATGGTTATGTTGGGTTGCTAATTATATTTTATTTTTAACAGGTTTCCAAGACTTCTATCGAGATTAGGAATTGCACATGGCGATTCAAATTAGGTAAGAATATTCTTTAATTACACACTTGTTAAATGATAAATGTTAGCTGTGATGCTTTTGAATTTCTTCACCTGAAGTAATAATGTCGAAAAAAATACCAAATCGAGCTTTTTAACTCTGAGCTACATTTGCTTTTTAACATCTCTTATCTTTGATTAAGTTGCTTGTGATTAATTTAGAAATATTTTTTAGTTGGTGATTTTTATTCGAACTCTATGCGAGATGGATAGCCGTTTATTGACCAAGGTATGCGATAAAGCAGATTATGTCGGCTAATTGTATTTTGCAAATAAATAAAATTCATAAATTCAAAGTTTTGTTGTTGCGCAATTTGGTTGTTGTGGCGCCTTCATGTTTTGCATTAATTTATATTTGTGCATTGCGATAATACTGAAAAACCTGCGACGGTGTTATAATTTATAATGGGGGCCAAATGAGCCTGTTCGAATCCCTTCATACTAACTGGCGTTTAAAAATTAAATATTTACTCAAAATTACTCATCATTGATAATGCTTTTTATGCAATGCACAGTATGGTCCGTTGCTGATCTGACTTACGAGTCAAAGTTATCCTGATTGTGAAGTAAAATTTACTTGGTGAAATAAAGAATAATATTCATCCAAGATTAACAATGGGCTACCCCATGAGTATTCACTCGTGCGGTAGCCCACAGTATAGATGACCTTAGAAATTGACTACCGGTTTAAAAAAATAATTCAATTTATGTTATACTGTAGTTGGTAATCAAAATTTTATTTATTTTTTTTAAAACTTCACAAAACACCGACTTAACTGGGTTTATAGTACAGAATATCGTAACTTCGATAAAACTTCTTCGAACTACTGTATTAATCTATTACATTCATTACATTGCTTGTAAATTCATACCGTAAAAAATCGTTATAATATCGTGAAACTTTTTTTTAAATTCCATTCATGATCGTTGATACTGTAAATGGTAAATCTATTAACCTTACTGTATTGTACAGTATATCAATGGCATGATACAGTATATTTTCGAAAATTAAGTTCCAATTAGTAGTTAACAATTACTGAAAATAATAGCAGTGAACAATTTATTATGCAAAAAATACTTCAAGTCGTAATTTCTTTGAACAACAACACTTTATTATTAAAGTTTTACCGCACACATTTCAAGAATTTCATTTGATCGTTATTGATGACCGAAAGTAAAGTACTGTACCTTATTTAATAAAAATACGCGCTTAGATTAGTATTGTACAGTATAACCTGTGTCAATCTACTGTATAGAACGTCAATTTAGCCACTAATAAATTATTAAATGGTTACAAATTACAAAATTTACAGTGTTGTACTGTGTATTATTCATGGTCATTCTAATATTAAATACAGTATCTATCATGATGAATTTACTGTAGCTTCGCATTATTAAATACAAGTACTGAATTACAAGGTAGCGATAACAAATAAGTCTAATTACTGTAAAGTCCAAACCAATTTGATTTAAACGAAACAAAATTTGCATGCAATTTTAATTTATTTAATGTAATTACCGACATTATATACAGTATAATATTTATGATCAAAAGTCAAAAAATATTTGACTGATAGAACGTTTGCAGTTATTGTTGGAAGTTGAACTTTGTTAGCATTTAACGTGTATCATTTATGAATATTTAATTAATTTTTTTTATGGGGAGGGATGGAAAATTTGGGTATATAAAGCCGTCGAGAATCCTCGATTCATCAGTTCGTCGCTACAATGGCAAATGTTAGTATCTGGGTTGTGCTTTTCGCCGTTGCTTTGGCGTGGAATTATCAGTCCTGTTTTGGTGAAGAAATCTTGGAGGAACCATTAAGTAATGACAACGGGGAAGAATCACCAAGTAACGAAGATGGGAAAGAATCTGTTTGTAACGAGGATGGAGTAATCGTAGAATTGCATTCTGGTAAAGTTAAAGGAAACGTTTTAAAGGACGTCAACAAGCGCAATTTTTACGCATTTCGCGGAATTCCTTATGCCAAGGCACCGGTTGGAGACTTGAGATTTAAAGTAATTGCATTTCAATTTAAATGAAAAAGCGGAGATGAAATTTCTTGTTTCTGATTTGATAAAATTAATTAATGCAGTTTGCCGAAGATTTGGAGCCATGGGAAGGAGTTATTAATGCTACAGACTATCGTAACCGTTGTTTACAGGCAGACTATTTTAATAGAAGCAATACAATTGGCAATGAAGATTGTCTGTATTTAAACGTTTTTACACCCATGGTAATTTAACCAAATATTGTATTTGAGGTGGGAGAAGAAAAATTAAACCAATTAACTTGTTGCAGTTGCCACAAAATGGATCATTGAGCAAACCAATGGCTGTCTTGTTTTTCATTCATGGAGGAATGTGGTCGTTTGGCTCTGGTGCTAGGGAAGGTCCAAATCGTCTAATGGGAAGCGATATTGTTTTGGTTACCATTAATTACAGACTTGGAGCATTTGGTATGCATTTGTTTTCTTATTTTTTTTTTGTTTCTTAACACTTTTGAAATTTGTAGGATTTCTATCGACTGGCGATGAAGAAGCTCCCGGTAATTTGGGATTATTTGACCAAGTTAAAGCACTAATTTGGGTGAGGCACAATATTCTGAGTTTTGGTGGCAATCCATCGAGGGTTACAATCTTTGGCCATGATGCTGGTGCGGCTTCTGTTATTGGTCACATTGCTTCTCCAAGAAGTTGTGGTAACTAAATTTGGCCATAGCAACAAGGTTTAAATCCCTTTCAAATTGTTTTTTATTCTGTAGGATTATTTTTTGCTGCAATTTCCGCTAGTGGAACCTTGTATTGGGATCGTGACATTGAAAAGAATCCCCTTAATCACTCTAAACGTCTGGCTGAGAAAGTTAACTGCCCAACAAGTTCTACTAAACTCTTGGTCGATTGCTTAAGAAAAGTTTCTTCGGAAACCATTATAAACGCAACTGAGGAGATCAAAACTGTATGTTTTTAAATTTTCAAGTCTTTTGATTTTTTTTTTTTTAAATATGAAACTTCAATTTATAGAGTGGAGGCATGAATTCTACTATTCCCTTCAGACCAGTCGTTGATGGAGACTTTCTCTATGATTACCCAGAAATTGTTTTCAGTAGTGGCGTATATAATCATGTGCCTTTGATGACTGGTGTAACCAGGGACGAAGGAGTATTTTATTATCTTGTTATTGCCGACGCTCCAAAAGGTAACCACTGGTTTCTAAGTTTGCCATTTTTTAATTAAAACAGCAGCTGTAAATTCACTTGCAATTTTCTGCATCTATTAGTGGCTAAAACCGTAGAAGAAGCTTTCAATGTGACTGCATTTGAAGAATTATTCCCTTTCATCGCCATCGAATTGTATCAATCTCCAATTGGCCGATTTTTTGGTTTGAATACTACTGAAAGAATAAAAAAGATCTATTTCGGACAAAATTATTCAAGAGCTCAGACTGTCCAAGACATAATTGATGGCATATTTAATGTACGGCAACTCTTTGTAATATTTAAATAGAAAGTTGTAATTTATTTTTGTATTTAGGCTACCGGTGACCTAGTACAAAATTCCATTCTCGACTTTACCAGTCGCATTTTTGCTGGTGAAAATGACCCAGTATATACCTACAGAGTATCTTTTGCTGGACAAGAACCTTCATTGTGGAAAATGCTATCCGGATCTCAATTTGTTCCCAAAAGTATTAAAATGCAATTCTACTATAGTTGTCGGGGTGAGAAACTGATTTTTAAACTTTGTAGATAAAACGGTGGTATCTCTTGGCGACGAACTCCAATTCCTATTTACGCACAACCAAACTTGTTCATTTAATGACGATGAACATCGAATGTCTAATATCATGATTTCACTGTGGACAAGTTTTGCAAAAACTGGGTAAGTGTAACTAAAATCTTTTTTCTTAAAACTTGCTGAAACAATTGTCTTTTTAGCGTTCCTCAATTGCCTTCTGAAAGTTCCTTGGATACTTACAATATTTGGAAACCATCTTATACGGATTCGGAGAACGGCCCAAATATCTTGGACATCAACCCAAGACCATACATATTCAAGAACTACTTGGGCAACAAAGAAACTCTTAAATTGTTGGATGCGTATCACTACTTTTCAATTAATCAGTAAATTGTATTTCTATTCTGCCAATACTGTAATGCCATTCGAATGAAATTATTATCATTGTTAAAACAAATTTATTAGCATTAAATGCACTTACGCACGAATTCTTTTTCAAAATTTTGTGAGTTGGGGCGCGGGTGGGAGAACAAATAATTGAAATAGAACTCTTCTGGTGAAAGTTTTGATTGGATAGGTTTTTAATATTGGTTCTTATGCCAACTTCATGTGGATGTAACTTCAAATTTTAAAATTGGATTTTGTATCCTAAATATACATGAAAATTTATACTTCTGGTGATTCATTAAAATTGTTTAATATGAAAACTTATCTTTTTTAGAATGTCTAATTTGGAACTTGTTATTGGATACAATTTTATGTGCGTAAATAATGGTTTGGCAAGTTTGCATACAGTATATTATACTGTCTGTATATACACTACGGTATAATCCTTTGCCAAATAAAACTTGGGAGCAACTTACCGTAACGACAAGACAAGCTGTTATGGTAATTAAGATTTAATTTGTTGTGTTATTTAAAATGTAATTATTTAATTTATTCATCAAGGCTAGTAAATAAAAATCTACCAGCTTAACAAATTGTTATTTTGAAGGCACTTGTCAAAGAACTTGCTTCGTTTTGTTTGGTAATTTAAGTGAAATGCAATAGTTAAAATTTTATTAAAATTTCTTAGCGATTCGTAATTGGTATGAATGACTTCAATTTACTCTTATTTTTGTTTAACAGGCATTTTAAAAATTACAATGGAAGAATGGCAGCAGCACTCACGATTGGCGATCATCGCACTGGCCATTGCATTTGGTGGAGTGACGATATCCGTACAAGGGCCAATTTATCCACAATTGGTAATTGAAATTGGTAATTTAAAAATATAAAAAAATAAAGCAGATAATGTTTTAGGCCGCATCGAAAGGAATATATCCAGCTTCATATGGATTTGTGTTTGGAGTTTACCAGTTAACGTATGCCTTAGCATTACCATTTGTAATGATATTGGTAAGAAATTGACAAGCATTATTTTAATACTTGAAAATTTATTGCTATTAAGATGATTTAAAGATTTGCTTTTGTAAAGGTTCTAAAGCATTAGAACTAACTTAATTTCTATTGAACTTTGTTGCCTAAAATTATTATTGCAGTGGTCATTATAGTTGGCCATAATTTCATTTAATGGTATTGTAGGTATTTCACTAATAACTTAAATTTATTACCAAGTCATCAATACTCTTATTGCTGTATTTAAAAGGGCCGGAAAATTGGATATGAAAAATTGTTTAAAGTGGGCGTATTCTTTGCTGCTGTATGGATTATTGCATTTGGGTAATTCTTATTGTCGCTATTTTAGTTATACTGTACGGTATTTTAAAAAGCTACATTATGTAATTTATACAGTCACGTAACATGTAGTGATTTACATGTGGGTATACCATTATTTTCACTTTTTATGCTTATATATATTGAATATTCTTCTAGATTTATAGATCGTTTATCCAATAGTAAGGTATTTTATGCAGTTTCTGTTATACTAAGAATGCTAATTGGTATCAGCGATACAGCAATCTATGTGCCAAGTTTTGTTTTGTCATCTGAGATCTATCCAAGTGCTGCAACCGTTGCTTTAGTATGAATTGCTAATAAATTACTGCAATTATGTAAATTTATTTGATTAATATACTGTAGCTTGTAACAGACAATGCCTTTACTATTGGCGTTATAGTAGGACCACCCGTTGGCAGTTGGTTTTTTGAGGTATCTAATTAACATATACTGTATTGTGAATTTATTTGCATGACATTACTTTATATTTTACAGATGAAGGGATTTTATTTGCCATTCGTTGTGACTGGAAGTGGTTTAATGCTGGTGTTTTTCTTTGCAGTATTAGTAATGAAGAATAGTGGTAACGCAATAATACAAGCTTAATACATTATATTTGATCATGTATCATTTTAATTTCATTGATAAAATATTATGAAGGTTCGGAGTCATTTGATAATAATATTGATGGTGAATTAAATGCAAAATCCATTATTAAAAAGATTTCACATACTTTTAGTATGTGGGCCGTAGTGGTAGCAATGATTTCATGTTTTGCAGGACTAGGCTTCACCCAGGCATTTTTAGAGCCCCACATCCGTAAGGTATCATATATTTCAATTTCAAATAATACGCATATCTTCTGAATTTTTCATTGAAACTTAGCTCAATCTTTCAACGGAAAGCGTTGGGTTAATCTATGTGGCTATCTATGGTCCCTATGGTGTGATCAGTATAACATTATCCTTTTTGATTAAATATTACGTTAGTGTGAATTTCTTCATGTATCTTTATTTTTGAATATAATATTTTGTTTTAATTATTGTTTACTATTAATATGGCAGAAAAGGTATTTTGAAATGATGCTTATTGGATGTGTGTTGACTCTTTCTAGTCTTGTATTATTAGGACCGGTTGCTTTCGTACCTTTACATTTGTAAGGATTTTTAATTTTGTTAAATTGATTTTAAGCTTAATTGTTTAAACTATTATAGATCCGTTACTACAGTTGTCATCGCGTCAACTCTTCTAGGCACAGGTTTAGCATTTACATCGGTATATTCTTTTACTTTTCTCTTGGACATTCTGTAAGACTATTAATTGATTATCTATAAAAAAAAAATAAAACTGTTACTTATTAGAAGTGATCAAAAACCAACGTCTAACGCTGTCAAACGTTTGTCATCAGAGATTTATTTTATAATACAGATTATGGGGTATAAAAGTTTAATCTCACATGTTAATAAGAGTATATAAAATATTTATTTCATTAAAAAAAATTCCTTTTAGAACTTTTATTGGATCAACTGCTGGCGGCCCATTGTTTCAATATCTAGGATTTGAGTGGGCACTTGTGTTTTTCATCGTACCTATGCTACTAGGGGTTGAGTTTCATTTGTATTTTAACTTATCTAATCTATTTTCTAATTGCATTTTTTTCAGATAATGTTACTATGTGTAGTCATCATATCAAGATATTTAAATGAGCGACATGATATCGACACTAAATTATAACTTGATATATTAAACAATGACAAGGAACTGAGTTTGTATCGATTGAAAACGTAAAATATATAGAAATCGCATTATAATAGGTAGATATTACTAAGTCTTGTACGAAATTCCAAACCCTAATTTACATTGTAGAAAAACGTCTGTGAAATGAATACTCAGTTACGGTACTGAAGAACTTCATTAAATAATCTTTTAAGGTTTTTGTTACTGCACTTGCAGCTGATATTGCTCTGCAATAATTTGACACAGCGAAATACAATTTCTTTACATTTTGAAAAAATGTCCAAACTTACTCGTGTTGATTCTTCCAAACGTTTCGTTTTCTCACGAATGTTTATCTCAAAAAAAAAGTGAAACGGATACAAGTTATGTGAAGATTGACCCACAGGAGCTCAATAAATTGTCCTGTAGTTGCTAAACTGCGAGATTGGCACCTTCATTGTTGACCCATCCTTGAATTTTTAAGAATAAGATTTTAAAGCGTCTTAAATATGCAGATCCAATATCGACAAAGATTTTAGGTAACTGCTTTAAACCTGTAAACTCTCCATTGACGCTTCATAATTAGGTGCATTTTGGAACGCCAAACCAAAGTCACTTTATATTGTAATTTTAGTCGCATAAAGAAACTCCGTGATATCGTATTTTATAAATTTATTTTCAAAATTCATTTAGCCGACACGCTGCGCTAACTCCTTAGCCTTGGCCTTTTCTAATTTTTCAATACGAGCTCTAGATTTGGCTCCCATAACACCACCACCCCAGTGACGACGGATCTAAAATAAAAAGATAATAAATTTAATTAAAATATTTAATGAATAATATTTAAAAATTGTTACCTCATCATATCGCTCATTATAATTGGTCTTGATAGTATCAACTACTTTGCTCAAAGCATTTCTGTCCTCACTGTTACAAAACAATTTAGTATAACTGTCAAAATATACGTCATGAAAACTTACGGTTTAACTGTTGTTAGCGCAATTGCTGCACATGTTTTTCTTCTCAAAAGACGCCCAAGTCTAGCTTTGCTCTTAACAATGCAATAAGGAACACCCATCTTCCTGCAAAGAGTTGGCATAAACAACACCAACTAAAAAAATTGTTTCTTCTCATTAATAATATAGTTAAGTGGAATAGAAACATTTTATAAAGAAACTTTTGCTCAGAGTTAAAAAGCTCGATTATGTATTTTGTTTCTACATTGTTGCTTCAGGTGAAGAAATTCAAAAACATCATAGCTCGCGTTCAACATTTAACACGTGCAACAAATACATTGTATTTCTTACCTCGATTGGATCAACATCATGTGCAATAACAACAAGTTGAGCTTTCTTCTGCTCCACTAGAGAAGTTACAGTGTTAACTCCCTGTCTAACAACTGGTGCTCTCTTAGTTGGTACATCCTCCTTTCCCTTTGCTTTCGCAGTTGCACGTTCTTGAAGACGAGCAGCTTTAGCCTGTTTCGATTCAGGTCTGTATTTCTCCAAAAGACGGAAAAGTTCAGTCGCTTATAGATTCCATTTAATAAAAAAAACATGCTATTAAACAATTGCTTATATAAAACAATGTATCATTAATTTTATTTACCTGTTTGTCGATCGACAGCCTGAGAAAACTGGTTAATAGGTGGAGGAACTTTCAAACGTTTATATAAAATAGCTCTTTGTCTTTGAATGCGGATATACTTGGGCCACCTAACAAAACGTCTAAGATCACGTTTTGGTTGGATATCTTGCCCTACAATAACACAATAGGAATCCCTAATTATTTACTGAAAGCATGTGGAGTAGAATGCAAGTCTACTTACCGATTCCAAAGTTTTTCGGTCTTTTTTCAAATAATGGATTCACCACTTTTTTAGGTTCAACTTTTTTTACTACAAGTGGTGGAGCTGCTACCTTCTTTTTCAAAGGCAACTTCTTTCCTTTAGGCTGATGAAAAAAATTAAATTGAATTTAATATTACATGTACTTACTACAGCAGCACATTTTTGCTTAATGGTAACATGCATGCACATGTCTTGTATAATCCATCTTAAAATTAATATAGTATTTACCTTCTTCGCAACCATTTCAACGGCTTGGTGATATTAAAAGTCTTTACCTAATTTATTTATATAAATTACACATCGATGGTCCAAAAATATAAAGATAAAAACGAATAGAAATATCACAAAATAACATTACCTTCGTATTCCACAAAGCCGACGTTTAAAATGACCTTGACATTTCAAACAATGATCGCTAGATGGAGGTACTACCGGTACTTGTAAATGGCGCTTAATACAAAAACAGCAAAAAGAAAACATTTTGAAAAAAAGTTTACCAATAAAAATGCTGATCATTACAGCTTTACAAGTAACAAAACCTAATTTTAAATTAATTTAAAGCAGAATTTGAAACATTGTAACACCCATGTAGCGTATTATTGATAAGTCAAAATTAATGTTATTCACTTTGGGTACACGAGCCATAAATTGAGAAACAAATAAGTTAGGAGTGGCGGGAATAAACCTACAATTTGCCGCTAATTCCATTAAAAAAATAGAAAATAGTTCCGACCTCTGCTGGAAGTTATTCCTGTTATCAAGGTACCGTAATCGCCGTATATAATATTATTTGATAGTCAAATTTAAACACTAGATTTGTAAGTTAGAACTTATGAATCGTACGCTGTATTTTATCGTTTAGTTGCATAATAATAATAACAACAAAACGCATGTAAGTCATCTGTAACGGTATTACAGCAACCGTAAAAGACGTTCGAATTGTTTAAACTCTGTTATGGCTGAGAAACTATTTTATTTAGGCAATGACTCTTCCGTATGTGAATTAATTTAAAATTAATGATGTAAAATGATTACATACTTCCGGTAAAACAAAGAATTCTGCACGAAACTTGAAATCAGCTGCATGATCATTGCATGAAAATGTCAAATCTTTGTTACCGGTATCAATTCATGTCAACGACGATTTGCTTATGAGACTTGAAATTTGTAATTCTATAATAATTACTGTTTTCAACAATCATTAGGTCATACTTGACATTGTTTTAATACTGTATTTTTGGATTACAAAAGTATTGATAAGCGATTTTTGATAGCAAAATCGTAATTTTAATGGACAAACATTGGGTTATTTACGTTAATAATACAGTACAGTATTTATCGTTAATAATTTTGATTTCGTTTTAATAGATGAAATTATTACATAGCTGCCGAGAAATGTCAAAGAATCCAGTGGAGGGCAGCCCCATATCACCAACACTCAGTCTTGGTCCTATCTGTCGTATATGTCACGATGGCGATTCTAAAGAAGAATTAGTTACACCTTGTAATTGTACAGGTAAACACTTTCCAAAACCACTCTGATAAATTCTCAAGTTGAAAGGAGCATGAATTATGCATCAGTTCCCAACCATAACAGCCACTGAGACTAAACTCAATGTTTTATTCAGTTAAAGAATGTAAATAACAGCTGAGCGCTTTTAACGTTGTCATGTTACGTGGGCAAACTATAAAATCAGGGTGAAAAAATGCTTGACATCTCATTGTATACCCAAAACACATTGAGATCGGTGGATTTGGGGTTAATTGAATGGCACGAACGTTTACAAGTGATTTGAAAGTAGGCATCAAACTTATCCTTTAACTATCTGGTACCGGATAAGAATTTGTTCATCAGTTCAATGTTACATAACTGATAGAGCTGTTTTGTTGCTTTTTAAGAACTGCTATTTGTGCCTAAATAATGCATGTCTGTTTTACTTTTATTTACTTGAAGTTTCTAAAATTTTCTTTGAATAATGAACTAGCTCTACATTATTATAGCACAGAATAACTTTACTGGGAGAAAAACTTTTCTACAGGCGCTTATTTCAAACTAGCTAGGATGCCAACAAAAACTGAAAAATTTAATCAACTATTGGCAATTCAGTCAAAGTGACATGATAGTAAAGCAGAGTTTAGAATTGAGATTAACTTTTTTTTTATATTTAATGTCGTAGCGTTTTTAGTTTACAATTTTAATGTGATGTGTCTTTCAACTTCAAGTTTCATCTTTCAGCTGCATTGCATTCGATTACATGGTTAAAGAGTTTCAGTAATACAACATTTTATAAAGGGTTTTTATTCAACACACAGCTTTGAAAAGATTTCTTTTAAAGAATTGTACAGTATTTGGGAGTTTCTATGCAATACTGTAGTACTGTATTATATTTGAAAATTAGTTTTTCTTGGTGCAAAGTTTGACAGTTTTAACTTTTCCGTTTATTTGTAGCGGATATATGATTATTTATTCGCAAGGGATGTTTAATGAACGGAAAATCGATGTCATTTCATTAAATCTCATGGCTTTGGAAATTGTGATCTTTTGTTGACATTTTTTTCTTTAGTTTTTCTTTTCTTTAATTCTAAAGGATTTGACTTAATCACCCTTTTCTGAATGTAAACTTTTTCTTTCCTTCAAATTTCAATAGGTAGAAATGGGCACCACGTACATCTTTATTACTTCTATTGTTCATTATATAAACAAAGGTCGTCGAAATCTTTTTTCCTCCTTTGTCTTTCCTTTTTTCGTTTTGATGTTTTCAGTTGTACGATTGTGTGTTCAGTTTCAGCTGACTGGTTTTTTCAACGCTTTAATTGAATTCTCCGTTTGAAACTTAATGGAGCAAAATGCGGTGACTTTTTTTTTATTTTGTTGCACAATCTTAAACACAAAAGTCTGCTTTTGTATCTTCTAGAGTTGGGAGTTGAGACTCCTACCTTTCCCAGTTTCGCCTCCTCAACTCAGCATGACTTTTGTGTCGCTATATCCATCCGACTTCATTACCAGATTTTTCCTTTTCCTTATGCTCTGCTCTGGATATGCTTAATTGATCTTCTTTCTCGTTTCAAATAATTAAAGTATACTAAGAGAGGGTTGGGTATTATACACAGGAAAATTTAATTCTCATTCATCCAAATCTCTTTCTCAAAATCCGTCAAGAACACTTTCTACCATCTAGTAGCTAACAAATTTCATTAATCTTAAATTTTACAGTACCGGTACGAAATTCTCGTTCGTCAAGTTCCAAATTTTCAATTACATTATTAATCATATTGCTCTACTTTATTTATAAATTTATTTGGTTCTGAAGTTTTAATCTATAAAATGTAATACTAAGTAACTTAAACTTAGATAAAGACGATAAAATCAATTCTAAACAATTTACGAGAATTTTTATTTTATTGCACAGTACAATAAAAATTGGTTGTACTTTTACCAGACTTTTTTGCTAAACTTTTAATGTAAGCTTATTTCATGTAAATTGTAATGCAGTATTCATTTTAACAATAAGCTCTTATTTTAACTTTTTTCAAGGAGGATTATACAGAAATATTTAATTATAGTTGTAAATATGCATTAACTATTTAACAGGATTAAACTAGCTAACATCGTTTATCTGCTGTCATGGCAAAAACCGATTGAGAGCATTGTTTGAGTAAATATTAATTTGGAAGCACTAATCTGGTTTATCATCACAATTTCGATGAAATATTTGTATCGGTTTTTATAATTATAATTTTTAACCCTTTAACTAAATCAAATTTATTTTGTTTTGCTAATTATGTAATTATTTAGCGTAATGAATTCTTAATTATACAGTACCATAGTTTCATTTGATTACAATACTTTACCATCGTTATAATCTGAGAATTAATTATTTCATATTTGTTAGTGTTGTGATGGTTTAAAGTTTTATTGGATTTCTTGATGGTTTGACGATTGATACAGTATTATATTTTAATACTTTTCAGTTCACTTGCAATAACTGCATCATATTCTTTTCAAGTTTATAACTTGCTTTCACTGTCTTTCTGCTGTAGTTTTGATCTTGAATGTGTCTGCTTCATAACACCTAAGACAATCGCACTCAAACCACGTTCATTATTAAAATATTTATTCCTCGTTCTCGCATATACAGATTTTTAAAGGCACAGAAAAGAGGATTGCTCGTATAAATTGGTCATTATTTTCGCATAGCGGTGGCTTTTTTTGACGTTCGTTTTATGCTACATAATCATATGCCGACGATGACATGCAACAGCAGTAGCAAAACTGTAAATGTGTTTTCACACAAAGATGCAAATTTTTCTAATGCTATTTTATGTTCAAATTAACTCTGCTATTTTTCACACTCATTTCATTTTAATTCGAGTTATAAATTTTAAATAATGAAAAGATATTGTTTGTTTTGGAAATCGTAGGGTATTTTTTGCAATTTCTTAATTAACACTTAAGTTTAAAAGATAATTTTGATATAACGTAAGAGTTTCACTGTTGCAAATGTCAGTAAATGTTAATAACAAATGACTTTGTTTAAATTTTAGGAAGTATGGCCATGGTTCATCGTAGTTGCTTGGAGAGGTGGCTAAGTTCTTCAAACACTGACGCTTGTGAAATTTGTAAATTTAAGTTTGTGATATTTCGTCAACCGATGCCCTTTAGTGAAGTACATAAGCTTTTAATAGATCATTGATTTACGTTTTAGTGATAAATTTGTAAATATATTTTTAATATAGTGGTTTTTGAGACCATCTAATCCAGAAGATTGTCGAAATTTAGCTGGTGATGTTTTGTGTTTTGTATTATTGACGCCTTTGGCTACCGTGAGTTCGTATTTATGTTTTACTGGAGCTAACAGTTATTCTTCTTGGAATGTCAAATGGGAAGCGAGTGGACTTATTTGCCTTTCAGTTATGCTAATTGCCATCTACATGACATGGTGTGTGATTACTGTCAGGTAAAGTGTTTACTTTATGTCTCTAAATAAATTACAGCGTGTTAATTGAAAAACTGCCTTTGAAAGGTATCATCTTCTAAACTGGCGTCGGTGGCGTTCCACTCATCAGAACGTTCACCTTATACAATTACGTCGTTTATCTGAATCAGACCAACTAAATAGAAGTAGTAATCGTTGTGATGGACTCGTTAGACGTGATCTTCATTCAACTTTAACAGCATCAGTTTCGGGAGCTTATGAAGATCGTTTAGGCGACCAAAGCCGCTATTTAACGCTGATAACAGCATCATCTGGAAATATTCAGGCCCGTTCAGACGTGGTCATTGAGCTAGAGAACTGCCCACAAAATATCTCGTCAACGTCATCATCTGATGTAGGTGAAAGCTCGGATTTAATTGCATCTGGAGCATGCTCTTCTATTTCCTGCATGTCTGCAAAGCATTGCTTGGAACCTTTGCTAACGAATGATTTGTCGGAAGAGGCTGAGACTAAGCTCTAAAATAATTTGATTTTAATGTTTTCATGCTTATTGAAGATTATGCTGTCTGGAAAACTCTTTTGTGATTTAAAAATTTTACTTATTTGGCTTCTAGCATGTCTTCATTTTTATTTTCGGAAGAAAAAAAGTTTTGTAAATTATTTTAAATAATATTTTCTTTAAGTGTATTTGGTTTATTTACAAATGAATTGTTTAGAATTATTTTGGCTTTTTGTTTTGGTTAGGTCAAAAATGATTAAATTTGCTTGATGCTACTAATATTTGTTTCATGCTTGTAGTAGCTTTTGCTTCTTCTTTCTTCTCTTTTTCTAGTTATCTTTATTTGTATGCTTAGTTCTATTAATTATTTTTATATCATCTTATTTAGTATCAGTCTTTCATAAAAGATAATGGCCAGCTGACGAAGTTTGGGATAATAGGAGTGGGTTCTTCGACGTTACTCTTTAATTCGAGGAATGCTATTTGTAAGTTTGGATATTGCTTTTCTTTATGTTGATAGCTTGTTTTGTTGTTACAGTATATCCGTTATACCGTTCAGGCTTCTTTAAACTAGAAAGTAACCACTGAAGTTGGCTCATATTACTTTTTAAAGAGACATAGATCCAGGTCCTAGGATGATTACTAAATGGAAAGAGATAATGGGGTTTCTAGTAGAGTAAAGATTAATGAATTCACTAGCTACTGTACTCAGTATTTTTACTCAGTCGATGTCGTTGATCTTCGCACACACGATGGTAAAAACCAACAAGGAATTGTCAACTGTAAACACGAGATCATGTTAATTTGACAGAGGATCCTTAGCGTAAATAAAAACTTATATATTCTTTATATTTAAGAGAATTTTATTTATATCAAAACCTTTATACAATTTGTAGGTGGAACAAACTTGCAATATAAATGAGCAAACGGCGCCATTTAACAACCTTGTGGCTTTTTTCATTTGTCTATTGGAAGTTTCCCAAATACGAGTATAAATTTGTATACAACGGCTGTATATACATTATGTTGTTATTCATCTATAAGTTGTACATTATTTATAGTTATTGCGGCTTTTTAGCTGTGTTATAATCACGGCTTGGGTCGTCAGATTGAGGAAGCGTTGGAAACAACTATACAGCAGGTGATATAAATATTTCATCATCTAATTTGATACGTAATTTTTTACCCTTCTATGAGTGGGGTTTCTTTCATTCATTTATTCTTGACGTGTGCGCACATAGTTGAAATTTTTTCTCCATCTTTTTCCTCCTCTTAGAGTAGAGAAGGAAATTTATTTGAGCTCATCTTGTTGCGAATCAATATTACTCAAAGTCAGATGAGACGAATAATAAAATAGCGCTTTATAGATTGATACGAGCCTGTATATCGATGTATTTGCAGTCAAACTTAACAGAGATCTAGGTTATCTTTAAGTCTTTGATGATAAAAAAGGATATAAGACTCAAGTTGGGAATTGTTGTTTGTAGATGATGAACACGTTCGTGTATATACAAGTACCGTATGGACCAATTTTTTGTGTGTGTTCCTAACCATGATTGTCTGAGCTGTTTCAAAATCGATTTAGTTCAAGTATCAAGTACTGTTTATAGCTCACCATGTGAAATTGCTTTTTCTTTAGTACAGTATATAGATTGAAGGTTAATGAAATGTTACTGATTTAAGAATATAAAACGCAAATTTGCAGTTCTTTTTGAAGTTTTAGGCGAAAAATTGGAGATGGAATTAAGGGCGTAGAATGGACCAGTTAATGTAATCTTAAAGAAAAACCATAATTGTTTTTTGTTCAGAATTGAGTGCTTTAGTACCAAATGTAATTATAAACATTCTTTATGTTTATTATTAAGTTCTACAATGAAAATTATTTTAAAGATAAAAATGGAGTATTGATCGTTCATCATGAATGAGATAAATGGGTCATGAAAACCATTGCAATTTAGAAAAAATTAGTTTATATTACGTAAAAATATTCTAGACATAATATTGTAAAGGGTCGATTAATTAATGCTAAGTAAAAAAAACTACTGTACAAGAGTACAATGTAGAATGCTGGGTCACATCAAATTGTTTAAGCTTGGAGGCTTAAAATGATAACAGCTACTACGGTACTGTATGTAATTTGCCGAGTAGTGATCTAAAGTAATACTGTACTACAAAATTGTTTTTAAATTGTGGCTTTGAATAATTCCCTTTAGGCTAATAGATTATTGTCAAGGTTTCTATTTTGCTGTAAATACGTCAGTAGAGGCATATAAACCAGAATATTTACACATCAAATTTAATTATGAATAATTAAGCGTTAGCTATATGTGTAAATATTACAATTTAAATTTCAGTAATTTGTAAGAGTATGGTATACGGTCACATTATAAAGCTTAGTTAAACTATCGCAAACTGTAATCTAACTTAAGATATGACAAAATTGTAAAAGCTTAAACGCTTATGATTATATCGATGACCGGAATAACCAGCCCAGCATAAATATTATACAGTAGCTTTTCGGCACTAGAATGTTTAATTAACCATTAATATTTTAACCAAGCATACAGTATATGTTTTTAATTTCGAGCTAATGTTATTTAATCAGGTTTTTTTATTATTTTAGAATATTGTACACTGATCGACGTCTGCCAGTTTAGAAATTATTGAACTTCCGTATTATTGAACTTCCGTATTATTGAACTTCCGTACTGTACCTGATCTGGCGATATCATGGCTACTGCAAGAGGTCTCAACGTAGCAGTCCAGCGTAATTAGGAAGTATTATTGATCATTTTAATTAAGTTACTTTTCATAATTTCAGTAAATGTGTTTCCAACAAAGTGAAATTCGCGAAATTTTAACTTGTGCGCGTTAATATAGTATATCTACAGACTTCAGTCGGTATAAGTAACTTATAAGTACGTGTTTCATTGAAATGAGCTTCAGTCAAGTTTTAGTGAACTCTTTGTTTCGCGTGTGTGTTTGTGACAAAACTCTTTTGAAGATTTCGTATTGTTGTGTATGCATTTTATTTGAAGATACTGTGTACTGTAGTAACTTTTATTTAAACGCGTATCTTAAATATAATTCAGTTCGCGTGTGTATCGGGCTTGGATGTGGAAACGTAACGCTCTGTTATCTGGTAAGTACACATAAGAATTGTAAATCAAATTGTTGAAAAACTATCCATATTTAATAGTAACGTCTTTTTCTTATAAACAAACGGGGTATTCGAAAGGTTTTTAAAATGAAAGTGAATCTGCAAATACAACAACGAGTTTATAGTGTACAAATTATTTCCGTTGACAAAAGTTATGGACCCCTGGCAATTACAGGTTTTATCATATTATTATTTATAGTTTCTGTACAATTACACACAACATAATAACAAGGGAGGAATATTTCAATGTCTTGTTGAATTTTTGGCCGGCTTATTTCTAACGAGAAAGCATATCAACCTTTATGCAGTTGCGGCAAGAAGTGTTTACGAGTTTTGTAATAATAAGTTATTGATCTTGCAATGCATACGATTAAGTAAAAAATCCTTATTTAAGCTAAATTATCAGACTTACAAATCTGACCCATAAAGACTTTTATATCAATCATGCACAATCAGCTGCATATTTTCATCAAAAATAGACAATAGTTTTCCATTAAGCAATTTATATATTCTCATTTGATTTTGGTATCAAGTAAAATTTCCAGTAACGCATAGTAAACATTACATCAGCGCAAAAACAAATTTTAATAAATAAAAAACGAAATAAATATTAAGTTATTTCATTAAAAAATTATAAAGATGGCGAACTAATGACACAAATTTAAAAAGTTTACATAATATGATGGCAAAGTCGAGATTAAATCACATATACTTTGAATTGACATAAAAATTAAGGGAGAAAAAAAAAAGATATTAAACTTGTGAATAATCCATTTTTCGATGTGTGAAATCCTACCTGGACTGTGGAAATTTTTAAACACTTTCGTGCAGTATGTGGTTTATAGTCAAAGTTAATTAGTGAAAGTCGATATTTTGTCTTGTATAACAATTTAAGGCCATCTGGTTGTTAAAATTGTTTTCGGGGTTTTCGTGCACAAGCCGAGCTCTCTTCGTCATCATAAGTGCACGTCAAATTTTTCTGTGAGGATTTTCTTATAATTTTTGTTATCCTTTTTTATTTTTTTGGCTTGTTTAATTCATTTTGCCGTTCGTCGTTTTAGTCTGTGTTTACGTCTTTTTCCACGCTGTGATTGTTGCTGAACAATTGGTTCTACGTCCTCATGTCTTTTTAAATGAACGTTGCTTTCTCTCAACAAGATTTGTTTCTCCTCTTCTGCCCACTCACTTTTCTCTTCATCTTTTTCGCTTATGTGACGGGAGTAGTCGTCGTTGTAAGCTTGTTGAATACAGTCTTGTGAACATACACACTTTAAAATGGACATGACAGGGTAAGTGACTACCGATCCTGTCGTTGACGAAGTGAACAATGTCAAGTTGTTAGGTTCGGTGAATTGCTGTACGTGGTCATTGTCAGGACACTGAAATTGAAGGTGTATAGTGGTTGTGTACTGGGGCCAGCAACAGTTTCTTCCCCCGCAACCACCACAGTATTTGGTCCTGTAATATTTGTCACTCACGCAATTACCAAAGCGCAGTCTTTCCATATGTTTGTCGGGATGAATTGTCGGACGACAATAATGGGATTTCTATTAAATATAAAAAAAATAAAAACATATAGATACAGTAGATCACTTGTTACGAAAACGCTGGAAGCATTACCAAAGCGCTGACATTATATAAACTATTATGCTTTTATTGTTTATGTCTTTAATATGGTCTACAACAGCATGAAACCATTTGAGCACAAACAAAAGCAATTACTATACGAGTTTAATACATTGAATTGATTGATAAAGAAGACCTATTTTTAGAACATAACTATTTTTATTCTAAAGAAAAAAATTTGGTGCTCTTAGTATGAAAAAAGTTAATACTGCTGATGACAGTTTAAAGGAATATCAAAGTGTACTGAAGTCCCGATCGATTTAGTTCGACATTTTCTGAAAAAACTAACATTGTATGTGACACGTGAAAGGTTTGCAGGGCATGGCACTATAAGTTATAAATTAATGTTTTTAAATTTAGTTTTAGCTATGTCAATTATTCTGAGATACAAAAATATGTCAAGGAAATTGTTTCAGTAAAACAAAGTCAGTTTTGCGTATATCAGATTAACTTAAAAATTAAATTGCTTCCCGCGGCTTACATTCGATGGTAAGGTTACCTCAAAAAATACAGTAAGGTTTTTTTTTTTCTATTAGATAATTTTAAAAGCAAATTTTACTGTTACAGTTGAAAAACAAAACAAGAAGATGTCAGCATTTGAACTGTATTCATGTGTTGTGATGCATAGATACAAGATAGTCGTGGATTTGTCTTATCTTTGCTTTAGGCAAATAATGAAGCTCTAATGTATCTTTGAAGTTTCTTAAATGTGACACGAAAATGATCTTTAAGTCAAAATGCAGCAGTTTATATATATATTTTTTCGTGACAATGGTGGCTGTAATTATCTTATTAATAATGATATTAGAAAGCATTGTAGTGAGGTACTATTATTACTCTGCTTGCCCGACAGGCATTGACGTTTTAGTACGCTTATTGCCTTCAAAAAAAGTAATTATGTTTAGAATTTGTGTAGAAATAAGATTCTTAGTATTTTGCTGTTTATAATGAGGGAGCTGACATGTGTAAACTGTACGTTTCATTTCAAATCTCAAGAGACAGATTAGTGAACAGTAATTATGTTTGTGAAAAACGTTGACACGTTCTATGCTAAAACAAAAATTATTTTACCGTGTAACTGATCGAGCATTGCAGTTAAATGCAGTTTACATTTATTTTCAGAATCTGTTTATTATTTTGAATTAATCTGATTGGGGATTGCTGTTATTTTAATACAAATTTCTCTTTTTTTATATTGTATGTTTGGTAAACAGATGTCACTAATGGTGGTGGTTTGACAAAAATCATGACTGACAGAAAATGCTGGGAATGTACGAGATGAAAATATAAATTTATTGTCTATGTAATATTGTGATTCTGTTTTTCTTGACGGGTAGTTATTTGTACAAGGGTGTTCACTATAAATTGGCTGTAGGTTATACCATCACAGCATTCGTCTTCGTTTTGAAAGATTTATGCACAGGTTGGAGATATTAAACTGGAAAAGTTTAGAATCCTCTCGCACATAAATGAAGCAAAATGAAAGCCATGCAGTGAATTGTTTTTGTAAATATTGCTCTATGCAACTGCAATTCGTTATAATGATTTACTTTGCTCATACAGTATGTACAGTAATTATGAGAAAATGTTTTGTTTACCCTGATATGATGCTGTCCATGTAATCTTGGTATACGTGAAGGTGGTAATGTTGGTTCACACGGTCGGATTTGACATAATCTTGTCTCGTTAACCAGCTGGCAAGCTTCATTCTCATTTGATAATCGTATGGAAACTCCAACACCACACGTTGTGGAGCAAGGACTCCAGTCGGTAGAGATGACATCGCACGTGGAAGTCGTTTTGTCGTTGCTTCCTATATTTATACGAAAACATACAAGATAGAAAAGTGTTTAAATATTTGATATGCACTTAAGATGGAGCAGTTAATTTGAAATTAAGTTTAGCCGTGCGTTATTTGTTTGCTTTTTGTCAATTTTGCTATGAGACATTTTAAATGACAGTGTTGAAGCTCTAGTAACTTGCAAGTATTATAAATTATGTGCTTCGTAGTAGTTTTTGCATCATAATAGCTGAGAGCTAAGGAACATTTTGTATGTGGTAAAGAGAGTTTAAAAACACTAACTTTATGTATTGACTTGAAAGATACAGCCAAAAGAATTAATTAAGTGGAAGTGCGTTAAAATGTTTATCTAGAGCAAACATTTGAGAAATTTTTGGTGTTAGAGATTTACAATTGGTAGATATAAGTTTAAGAACAGGAATACAATTTATGTACAAGTTGCAACTTTCAAATCGGTGGATTTTAAAAGAAGCTTAAAGCTGCGCTGCTTTTTCGTTATACCTTAAATATAACTTAATATTATAATGAAAAAAATAGCGGAAATTTTAAGTGGACGTTTGATATATGGTATAATACATCGAAGAGTGTTTATAAAGTGGAATTGTGGAATTTTTAAATGGTTTTCAAAAGTACAAAAAATATTTTTTTAAGAAAGCTCATAACGTTATAGTTTCATACGTGCAGAGAAATTATTGCTAAATAAAACATTTTTATATGTCAAGCTATATATAACATTTAATTTGTGAGTAAGCTGATCTTGATTATAATTTATGACTACATATTTTATTTACTTAATGGTATCGTTGTGACACGATTTCTTTTATTAATAACATTGACAAATACAATCGATTTTTTATTATAGCTTGAGGAGCATTTATTCATTAGAAAAAAACATGTTTTAGATTTGCATTATAGGAAAAACTTTTTTAGAGTTTCTATTTGTCATTGCTCTAGATTTGATTTTTTTTGTTACTAAAAATTCTTATATTGTCTCGGAATTTATTGCAATTCTGATTGTTTAAATTTTTATTACTTATATACAGTAGAGTAAGAGTCTAAGAAAGGAACAAATTACGTTATGTACGGACAGAAAAAAAGAGAATCTCGAAAGTATTTTTCAATTAAATTTTTCTTGAGGTATTACAAGACATGTATTTACAGTTGGTAGTGCTTATTGTGCATCTCGGCCTAAATTAAACGCCTTCAAACAAATAAATAATAATAAAGAAAATGACGCAGATGAAAAGAAATACGCAATTTTAGCTGCTGAATTTGATGTGATTATCGCTGGCACCCTCGATCTTTAAATAATTTTTTTTCTCTATGTACATCTGTATATATTTTTCTACTGCCACTTTTTTCATTTTCACTCAGCTCACTCTATTATTTCCTATTCTTCGTTTCATTTTATTCTCGATTGGATTTTATATCGTAATGAACTCCTTAGAATTCGATTCACATTCATCTAAAGACGTTTAAACACGTTTTTTACTAGCTGAATGAAAAAAAAAGAAAAAGGAAAGAGTGGCTTGCCAGTTAAGCGGAAAATTTAGAAATTGAACTGTAAAAAAACCAGAGATGTTAATAGTATTTCGTTCGTTTTAGCCATTTCTTCTAGTTAAAATGTTAGTTGAGTTTATTACCATCGTTTCAATAAGCAGGATATTTTTAATTTATCGAAGTAACGCGATAAAAGAGATTGCGTACTAAAATCGATGTTTTTAATAATTGAAAATCAATTTATAGTTCTGTGGAGAGAAATATAAAAGCTCTATTAAAATTGCTTTTTATTGCAGTTGATAGCAAAAAACATTTAGTGGTATTAAAAGTCGAAACTGGTCGAAAGCACTTAATAACTACGATATTTGGGTGATCAAATTTGTTTTAAATTATTGCAAGTATTTTATGGATAATTAATTTTTAGAGAAACGTTTCAGTGTCGTACGTACTCAGCTTCCAAGTATTTTTATAAACGAGTATGATGTATGCTATAAAATAATTTTTGTTTTATATTCCGTTGCTGGGTAAACTTGAAATTAATGATGAGTCTGAAGTTGATTCAATTGAGTTGAAATGTATGGAGAAAGATGGTTATTGTGTGAGATCATATTATAGTGGATATAAAGTTAGAATTGCGATTTACGATTTTGGAGCATCATCATCAAAGATTTTACTATGAGAATATACAGGGTGGAAAAGATTTTAACTTTTGAGTACACATGAACTACTTTATAATTTAAGCAACATTCAAACGTGTGCGTAAACAAATACTGTGACAGCTGTGATGTTATTTGGACAGACGATGGAGACAAAAACACATTATACAGTGAGAATAATAAAAATGTCATTCGAACGCTATATTTATTGTAATTTAAACGACGAATTTTATTTTTTATGGTCTCTCAAGGTGATATTGAGTTTTTAAATTTGACATTTATACACTATTTTAGGGAAACTATCTCGCTGTTTTATATACTGTAAGTGAATTTTGCAGTCCCAAATGCATGTAGATGTAAAATAATTAAAGTTTAAACAAGATTTACCTATTCGTTTAATGGCTGAGAGTGCACCTTGAATACATGTGAACACCCTTTATTTCAGATTTTATTTTGAAAGTTTAGTAATCTTGAATGATGTCGTGCTCTTTTATATTATCTTAGTTGAGATTGAAGTTAACGTGTACTTTATCTACATAGCGAATGGCACTCAAGTAAATTTGAAATACAAAAAATTGTTGTTAGCGATCTTACCTTAGATCTTTAAATTTTTTTATCGGCATTAGCAATAAGGATGATGACTATATTATGAAATACTGCATAAGCTAAGCAAAGCACTATTTTTTATTGATTTTCTTTTTACATGTTGAGTGTTTCAGAGATTTTAAAATCTATGATCTTGGTTTTTTTAATACCGGGTTATTTTCTAAATTGGAACGCTGTTTCTAACAATACCTATAAAGAAACGAGATTAAATATAATTAGCTCTAATGGCAATTTGTTCCAGTTACTTTTTGTCATGAAGAAAAAGGGTTCTAATTTAGAAAATCACTCGGTAATCAATATTGAAATTTTTTTACAGCTATTAAAGCGACTCAGTATTTCAGTAAGCATTGCAATAAACCAACTTTGTTTTTTAGGTAAATTACATATACTGAAGTCAAAGTTAAGTCGTGTTTAACTTATAAATTAATTAAACATTATTTTCCTCCTTTAATTAGAAGCATTGTTAAGTATAGCACTCTAATTGCTAGATTAAAATTAATAAAAGAAAGCAACTTCTTTACAATTGTAAGCAAATTGCAAGTAGTACTGACGATTACTACTAGGTTTTTTTAATGCTAGTTAATTAATCACAAACAGATAATCTTGTAATGCCAATCTGGCGTAGTTGATTGAAAGAAGGATTGGGAAAGATGCGAACTAAGATTAACAGTGACGACAGGTGTAGCTCGTAAACGTCATTGATTCTTAAGCGATTACGTTGACGTAATTGAAAGCCCATCTTTTAAGGTAGAATGAAGGTTTATGATGCCATAAATATTTTTGGTCTACAGCGTTTTCTAAGCACGTAGATAACGAGGTAAATACGAGATTTCAAACGTTATTAGAAATGATGCTTTTCACTTTGTAAAAGATTGTTGACGCTTGTTTCTACAGAAATTTACACGACAACAAGCGAATTATTGTGCTAATAGCGACCAGTTGCGTCGCTGGGGTTAATGTCATTCAGTGCGGTAATTGAGGGTGTCACTTCCCAATTTAACTGCTCGGTAACCTCGGCCAATTTGAGCCTATGGTTAAAATTACTTTTACTGCACTGGCACGGTCATTTAGAAGAATCGTTGACGCTATTGATAACGACTTCAATGATAATTGTACAATAAGCTTGCATAAAATGTTCTTATGCTGATTAATTGCAATAACAATAACAATGAAATTGAAAAGTTGTGTTTGACTTCCGGTGTTCGGTTGGAAGGGTTACTAAGGAAATATCTGAACGTCTTTTTGTGCAGTGTTTGATTAAGTTATTTATGTATGAATTCATTTTTTTAACTTTAGAGAGTATTTGAGAACCAATATGAATTTATTATCTAATTTGAGGATTTTTGATTGCTGTAATTTCGATACAAAAGTAGGTTATTTTTTTGATTGAATAACAGTGTTGAAATGCATGTGTTATGTAAACATCAATGTTACTTATTTGAATGGAAACAAAAGAATACATTATCGTCTTCATCGGTTTTTTTTTTTTGGAAGGCTTTGACAAAGCATGGCTTTGATATGTAATTGAGTTTGGCTTGATTTGACGCCTGCGCACAACCGCAAAAAATATTAAATCGATTGACAAACGGTTTCTATAATAAAAACTTGCAATTGCTGATTGTTTTCTTCTCGATAACGAGGGGTTTTTTTTATGTCGATTTACTTAAAAATTGCGGTTTGGAAAAAAAGAAAGCCTTAATTTAATATGTGAATTTTGTCAGATTTGATTTTTAGTTTTTCTTCACTTCAGTTATTAGATTTCGAATTTAAGAATCAACAAAGAAAAGTCTATTCGGTATTGAGTAAAAAATCTTCAAAAGATTATAGACTGCGTTTTTATAACTGTATACAGCGATGAAGTATACAGAAGAAGTCAATGATATTGATCGAAATAATATATTTTTTCATCGATTTTTGTTCTTCTTCAGTGTCGTTTTAATTTTCTTTGTAACGCAATTTTCAACTCTTTCTATAAATATATTTCTCTTGTAACTAATTTTATTTTTTAGTTTATTTTTATACGAAATCTAAAATTTATCTTAATGAAAACTAGTTTAACATTGACAAATCTGCACAGTTTAAATCTAAAAATATAGTCTAAACGACAAATTTGTTTGAAGTAGTATTACTGATCTAAACCCATAAAGTAAATCATAATTTTGTGATTTGCTACAAAAGAAATTGTTTAATATTTGATGGCTTTTGATAGATATAAAAAGATGAGGGGAGGATAAATTGACTTAAGGATTGTTTATTATGCATTTAAACAAGTTGAAAGAGAATGGGGGCATTTTAATCATAATTTAGAAGTTATGCGTATTCAGAAATGAACTTTTCGAGGAAATCTAATTTTGAAATTGCTTTTATATGTTAATAAAGCCATAAATAATTTATCATACAGATGCTTTAGTTTCAAGTTAATTTATTTTAAGATCAATTTGGATAACTTTTTGAAGTCACTGTTCACGTATTATGTCAGTTTCACAATATACAGTACAAATCAAAACTTGTAAGCATTATATACTTATTTATATGTTAGAATTCGTACTTTTTGAACAGAATATTTGATGTAGTTTGGCAATTTTCATGGATTATGATTTTAGATTTGCTCTAGAGTTAATATTTAATGTTAGAGGCGCTATATTTAATGTTTGTTTAGTGTTTATTCGGCTTTGTTAATCTTGTTTGACGTCACAAATACATTTTTAATTTTGATTGCATTGGTTAAGGTATTAAATTACAGCTAGTCAGAATTTTAAATGGAATGGAGATGAATGAAATGTGTTGAATGTGAATATGTGGTGACCAGGGAATCCCAGTATAATCTCATGTACAGTATTTGTATTGTACGTTTGAATTTTAATGAGTGATTTCATGCAGCTGCAAAGCGTTAACTTTATGGTCTGTTTGAATTCTTATTTTTTATGATGAAACTTTTGCATCTATAATTAAATTTTTTCTTGCCTTCGGTTTCTACGCGTTGGATTTAAATCGCAAGACATGCATTGTTGTGAGAGACACGAATGATTACTTGAGAAATGTTTTCTTATACTCGTATTTATCTTCTAGAATCAACCTCATTCTAACGATTCAGTGAATTTTCAACGAAAAAACGTAAAAAAAAGAATATGACAATATGAAAAAAAAAGCATTGAGTTCGAATGTGAGGCGTAAATTGAATTTTTCTTATTGAACAAGTTTGCATTTTGCATAAGGTTATTTTTTTTTCTTTTTCCATCCATTTTGGTGGATATACTGTATAGTATATGTATGTGTGCTTCCGTCTGTACGCTTTGCCTTATTCACACGCCCATTGTATGATGATGAAGAGGCAAACACAATCCCCTGGCCCATAAGCGGCTTACACTTGTGTATATATCACCACCACCCATAAAAATTGTTATCTTCTTTTTTTAAAAATAGAAAACCATTCTTTTTATTTTATTCAATTTTTACTTCATTTTTTTTTGTTTTTTTGAATTTACGCTTTTACACGTGCAACATAAAATAGCAAAAGTAAATCGGTCGATAAAGTCCAAGTGCAAGGATATTTGATTGTTGTTACTTTTTAATACTTATGTTCACTTGTTATTAATGAATATTTCTACTAACTTATAGAAAGTTAAACTTTTAGCTTTAACAGAAGTTTCAGATTTTTAACTTTAACAAAGGTTCAATCAGTGCCAAATCGAATTTTGATTTCTTTGTCAATTTTGTTATTAAATGACATGTTGTTCATTGAGTAAATTTGCTTTGAAATTCAATTAATATCTTCAGTGAGTTATTTAAAGTGTGTATTATAAGTTATATTTCTAAAGTGATAAATCAATAATTCACTATCAAAGCTGTCAAATTAACTGGTCTTGTCACAAAATTCGATCAGTTTTAAATGTCAAACACATGGATTAAAGCATCAAATAAATTTTTGAAAGTGTCAGATTTCATGACGCTCTCCTCCTGCGAAGCTGAACGCATTTTAAATCAACGCCTTTATAATTAGCGTCACTCTGTAAATAAAGTATAGCTGTGAATTTATGGCTTGTTTTCTGTTATATGCTTATTTATTGTTGTTTGCTTTATTCGCAAGTCGGCTGTACCGATAAAATTGCAGGAACACGTGGTAGTTTATGTATTTAGAAGTTGAAAAAATGAAATCAGGTGCGTTTTGTACGCGTTTGCAGCACAAGCTACAGCGCTGCAGGAGTTTGTTTACTATCTGAATGAATGATATTTTCGTTTTGTATCCTGTATGTAGAAATGCAGTGCACGGAATTTATTTCTCAGTACACAATCGATTCTTTTTTAAGATCTCCATAAATTTTTCTTAATTTTTTTTGCGTGAATTTCACTGTAGAAATGATAACGTTTGACTGAAGGTGTTGTTGCACAGTGGAAATGAGGCATTTTGTTTGTCTCATTTATATTGAAAAATAGTCGGTCGACGACCAGATCTCACAGCTTGTTATATAATGTAATTTTTTATATTTTAAGCTCAGTCAACCCAGCCCAGTGTTCGCCCAACTTTTTTGGGGTTGACGATGATGTATCGACGCTCGCAAATGCGGACGCCGTTTCGTGGTTGTTATCTGGAATCATTTTGCTCTGCCATTGATATTTGTTCGGATGCTAGTATTTCTTTCATTCGGATTTGAATGTAAAAGCGAGGAAGGACTTTTTTTCTGTTGAAAATATATAAAATGATGTCCCTATCAATCTTCTTTTTTACTTCTCAAAATTTCGCCTTCTGAATTTAAGCACCATCGTTACAGGATATCTTGATTGTACAATTTCTCACTATCACTACAATATTGACGTTTTATCAACGTATTGCTATTGTCACCATAACCATACATTACAATAAAAAAAAAGCCAGTAAAAATACTCAGTCACTATAAAGTAAAATAATGCGTTTTTTGGCTTTTTATATTATTGATGAAGTGATCATGCACTTGTTTTTAATTTCAAACAAATTGATATTTAAAAAAAAACGTAGTAATTGATTTATAGTAATACTTATGCGGTAGTTTTTGTTTTATAAAATTGAAATGATTGTGGGCACTTGTAGTGTTTTATGTTGTTGGGGCTAACCAAAGTGGTTATTTATTCATGAAATGGTTGAAAGAGTCTACTTTACCTTCATCTTTAGGTAGAATTACTTGAGAAGCACACATCCATTCACGACAACATCTCCCAGGGACTTCAATTAGCCTGGAATTGATGCAGCTGGACGACGGGCGATGGTTTTCTTGAGCGCAAAGGCTAACACAGCCATAAGTACCGTTTTGACAGCTGCATTGAGTCCGGCAGTCCAATTGAAACGTTTCGCCGTCAATGTAGCTCGTATTTCCAACTTTACACGACATTCCACGAATAGCTATTAATTATGGCATCAAAAAAAATACAAAAAAATGTTATTAAATTCGTGCTACCCAGAAAACTGTTATTAATTTTGCATTACAGAAAAATGTTAGTGACTTTTATTGTGAACGGAAATGATTTTGTTGAAGTGAGGAATTTGAAATTTACCTTAAAAGTGAATTTGCTGTAAGGGGTTGTTTTCATCTTAGTGAAGATGAATGTGTAAGACACACTGTATAAGCTAGCGTTAAATCTAAGCATTATTTGATTTTTTTGTGCGTAAAGTTTGCCTATTGATTTGAAATTCCTTTGAATGGTTTTGTGCGTTTACGCCGAAATACATACGGGTAAAACTAAAGTCTTTTTGTCAACTGCCGTAATAACGTCATTGCTTATTTTTGTAGTCTTGGTTTTTTTTTATCGTGCCACATTATTGCATATTCGGTACTGTGTGTTTTTGGGTTCATTCCTTATATTCAGCAAGCGTTTCCAAGAAAAATAGATTAGAAGCACATCTGCTGGTTCAGATGTCATTCACATCATATAAAACTCATCTGCTGTTTCATGGTTATGTATATACAATATTATAAAATATTTTTTCTTAAAATAATTTGATTGAGACTCGATGATGACTGTACCTATTGTAAGTTAGCAGTGAAGGCATTAATGAAATTGTTATTGATGGGATTTTTATTGTAACCGAAATTTCTTTTTTTAAATGGCAATGTGAAGTGATTAATGTCGGCGACGGAATTAAGTTTAAAAGTTTTTGCAGTGTAAAAGTACATGAATTTAAAATTGCTTTACGACGTTGAATCCAATTACAATTTGGTTACGTTTGATGACTTGTGATCACAATCTCAACGACATTTCAGCACTTTTTATATTTTTTGCAAACATCATACAGTATCTGTCGCTCATTCATTTCTTTTATCAGGTTTCTTTTATTTTTTACAGATCTTATTTTGTAAAAATCTAAATTCCTCTTTTCTTATCTTTTTTTTTCTCATTCTTTTTAAAGTTTTTATATAACTTATTTGCTTGCTAGTTTTTCTTTCTCTCCTAAGATTTAATCTAGGATTTCTTTACTTTTTCACACATTCAGTCGCTCCTATCTTTGGCGCATGCGTAAAGCTTAGTTTTTAAAGTTTAAAAGTAAATTTGAAGAAAAAAAACCGTATACAGGAGTCGTAGCTCATGTTTTTCTTTTCCTTTCTTAGACTCTACCCCTTTTTTTTCTTCACTTCATCTATTGACTATTATTTTGGTTGATTTCAACTGAGAAAGACGTGAAATCCTATTTAAACCAGATATACCCAACGGACTTAAAAGTCGTCTGCTGTTGTTGTGCTTGGCGTCACATCGTAGCCTCAAATCTCGTATATACAAACCAGGGAATAAGACATTTTTTTTTCACTTCTTTTTCATCCCCACTCGCTCTTACTCACCCTCTCGCTTTTTTTTTTATTTCGCAAAACGGAATTTCATCTCATCGGTATTTTAATACTAAACTCTTTTAGTACATATGGAGATTTTTGACTTCCTGTTCGCCAACTATTCTTACATACTTTTTCGTTGCGATTTGAATTTCGTTAACTTCGTATTGGAATGACAGTGAAGATGCAATTCTCCCACTATTCCCTCCCATCTATTTCATTTCTTTATAGGTGTACGTGTGTATAGGCAGTTCCCCAATTGTTGTGTAGTACCAAACAAAAAATAACAAAAAAAATAAAGTACGAAATGAGATCGATAGTCGTAAAGGGTTAAAAGCAATGTAGAGAGATAAAATAGAACGGGAAAGGTCGTATATATTTTTTTTTTGGGTTTCTTTTATAAGCCATTGTTGTAACCTTGTATAAAGACATCAGTGACTTTGATAGCCATCGTACACTTTTGCCAAAGGTGGACGGGCGTCTAGGTCATAAAGTTCAACGTTAGAGCATAAATCTCAAAATGTACGATTGAACGAAATGTTTTTATTTAATAGGTTGCAAAATAAAATGCGTTCTAGGTCCATCTGGTGGCATTGCAACATCTAATGTGTTTGTTTTTATTCATAAAACATTCAAGTTTGTAGTATTAATAATTATAAAGTTCAGTATCGATTTTAGTTTATATTTACATTTTGATTTACCATGACAGTTATGTATTTATTTGCTTATGTTCTGTTTGCATAGAAAGTCAAACATTTAAAGTTTTTAAAGTTGCCAATGACAGACATAATCGTTTTATAGACATTTAGACTGTAAGTTATTAATAGATGTTGTTTATTTTTTAAAGTTTGAATTGTTATTGCAATTTGTATTTGTTTAAAGAAGTTTATATGATGATATATTTTAAGAAATCTTGTATTTAGACAGTCGAGTCTTCTCTTATTTTTTAACTCGAAAAAAAAAAGAACTGTTTTCGGATAGGATTTACTGAGTTACAGTATATCTATCTAAATAAAAAAGTGTATAAATCTAAGAAACTAAAATGCCGAGGGTAAGTCAACATTTAACAACACATTTCAATCGATGAGGAAACGTTAAAGTTGGTGAAACATATTGACTTTTCGTCGAATAATTGTCTTTGAAACATTGAAAACAAATTTGAACCCAAAGAAAAAAAAGTAATTGACATAGTTTATCTTTCTTCCTGAACTTTTTTATTTGCTCTTTTGTCATTAATGAGAATTTTCTTATTGCAACTCTTTAATACCTCATTCGGCTTTCTATATACGTCTCTATATTCTACCACACATATCTATACAGCAGACTGTAATGACACTTTTAGTGATGACACTTTCTTCTATAATAGCCGGATGTTCCCTTTCCCTTCAAATATTTACTGTCTTTTATCAGTTGAAGACGACAAGGGAGTAGTTGTAGTGGCTGTAAGCTTATGTGTATGTGTGTGTATGACGGTGGTGGCACATGAAACAGATGACGAATAATGCTGTAATGATGTCGCAGGAATGTGTCTGAGAAATTACATAGAAACAGTTACTGTCTGAGTAGGAAATGGCCGCTGTTATTTTTCCAATTAATTAATTTAACGACTTTTCGGGTTGCAGTTATTTTATTAAAAATTTCTTTAACATGCTATGTAATTTTGTTTCAACGAAAAGCTAATTGCAACTGCGGAGTACATGATAATACCGTATTATACTATGTATTCCCATCAAATAACCATGTGTAGCTGATGTAATCATAATCATAAAGACAGTAAAATAACGGTTTTACAGATGGGATGTTTCTGTCAAAAATGGTAACAACTGTCTAACTGCAATTTTATATTTAATTATAACCGTCTGTATTTGATGGAAAATTTTAGTTGTGTGTGTTTTTTTTTGAAGATAAAAACGCAACGTACTTCGTTGTTATGAGAAAAATGTTTTTTGGAAAATAAGTTAATTAAAATAACGGTATAGTTTAGTTAAATTAGGGTTTCGCTATACTTTGACTGACAACAAAATGCATAGATAAAAGTTTTATGATGGCAGAGTGATGAGAGAGGAAGTGTTTTGTTTGATGGAAATTTTAGTTTTGTTGTCTGAACAAATTAATAAACAGTATGGTAAACTGTTTACAGGAAATGTTTATTTTTTTAAAAACTTTTTATGCGGTTACATTATATTGCAAACATACTGTGTATTTTTGCATGGCAGATTTGTGGACGGCTGATGTTGAGTAATAAATGAAGTCATTTGAAAAATAATAAACATTTAGCATTTGGGGAGTATCCGTAATTACATTTTCATGGGCAGTTGTTATTATGTAAAAATGACAATGGCATGTTTATGTGTAGGCAAAATAATGGCATTAGCGTATTATTATCTTTTGACTTTTAGATTAATGTTAATTATGTTAGTGTAATGAACTAAGTATGTTTTTTTTATTATTATTTTAGTGCTGGTGTGTATATGCTTTGTGTGGTAAAAAATTCGCAGAAAAGCTAATTAAATTATTAATAACTAATGAAATTACATTTTGTTATAGCTTTAAGTTACGTAAGCTCATTACTGAACGGAGTTAAAAATATTAGAAGAAGCACTAAAAATTACTTGCATTTATAAACAGATGAGGTTTTCATCAGGTGCCGTCGAATTAATTGCATCGAAATATTATTACAAAGTTGCAGTGCTGCACTTTGCACTTTTGAGATAATTTAGCTGTATTTTTGAATGTAATGAAAAGGCGTTAATTTCAACGTTGAAGTTGATTAAAAGCTATGCATATTGTAAATTGCAAAGAAACGTTGTCAGATTGCAAATCCAGTTTATTAATCAGAATAATGATAATGAATCTGTTTGTAATTATTCAGTCAGGCGTTAATATTAGACGATCTTTCTCGAAACAACAACACGTACACACAGCTTGTTTGAATACAAATCTCGGAATGTTTTTATTTTTTCTTTTAAAAAAATAATCGATTAACAAATTACCGTCTAAACTTTGAGCAGAAATACTAAATCTTTTTTTTTTTACATCTCGTCTCATTTCATCTCAATTCAACGCTATAGAATTTTCATATTTTTTTCTCCCCGACTAATTTTGGGTTCAACAATTGCTTGCTTTGCTACTAAATTTGAGGGAATGAGTAATTGAACGTCATTAGGTGATATTTATTTACGCTCTCTTGGCGTTGTTGTTTTCATAGGAAAGGAAATGCACAAGTGAATGTTTGTTGCAAAGAATATTTATGACGACTCGTTTATTATTGTTAGGGGAGCTGTAAAATAAAATCCATTTGATAGATACATACTGTGCTCAACCCCTTTTCTTTTCTTCTTTTTTTTTTCTTTGCAAAATTACCAATGCTAATGTGAAGCCTCGAATTTTAACACATCACTTTGTATTTTGTTTATTTATTCATATTTTATACTGCATTAAAAGGAAGAAAAGAAAGTTATAATACAATCGATGACGTCAGGTAGTATTGAAATCTGATTGAATTCTCATGGTTTTTTCTATTTAAACGAATGACAGGAAGAAGAAAAATACGACGAAAAGAATAATTTTTACTATGACAATAATGAAGTTGTACTTATTGATTTATTTATTCCTCTTACTATTATTTTTTTTTTCATTTTTCGCCCCTCAACTTCAACCAACCAATAAAAACTTGCAAACGTTATTGATGTTAGACGCCTTTGTTTGTTTGTATTAAATTACAAAATGCAAATTTTATGCTGGTAATACCAAACAAAAAGTTGTGTAATGGTTGTTGGTTCCTTAAAACATCTGCGCATGCAGACGAATATTCAGAATATGCATAGAAAAACTGGATTAAATTTAAAACTTTTCTTAAGGTAAACAAATTTCTGGTAAATACCAATGGCAGACGGTTTGAAAACATAAATTGAATAGACAATTTTAATTACGACTATTGATTGCTTTTCAGTTAATCAGCCTGTTGATGATTGAATTTGAAAACGATTCCATGTAGGTTTTTTTCTGGAAGAGTTTTAAAGACAAATATTGACTTGTAGATTGTCACAAAATGCCAGTGACAGAAACCGATAATGGCAATTTCCGAACTAAACAACTTTTTAATTGATTTAAACATCAACGATTTAATGTATGTCGAATATCGAAATTGGAAGTTTTAATTTCTATGTCAAATTTTTATTCAAATGTAATTGACTAAATTTATATGATGTCATTAGTTTTTGGGCTTTAAGCTATTAATTTTAGTTTAGTTTCAATAATGATGCTTTTATTAAGCTTCATTTTTAATCGATATGTTTGTTTGGTGTTCGCCAAGTAAAGCACCTAATAATTGCAGTTTTCATAGCATCTAATACAAATAAGCCATTAGTGGCTTGTGTTATGTGTAACTGGTTAATTTAATAACGTGCAAAACTGGTTGTATACTTATATTGATGTGCTTGATATTTATTTTTTTCGAGCTGGTGTATTGTAGTGTGATCAACATCGGCATTATGTGATTTAAAGCTGCTTTTGAAACTTGATATGTAAAAAACGAAATTTGGTGTCTAAATAGTAGTAGTAGCAGCTCCTTTTCGTATTGCATTCACTTTGAATAATGTATGGCGAAAGAATTATGTGCGGTTGATAAATGGCACGGTCGCTGCAGTTTATTTTCAAGAAGGGATTGTGTATTATAATACGCAAAGTACACACAAAGTACGTGTCGCCTTTTGAAAAACCTCAACTCCGTTTAAGCCTATGGGAACCAGCCAACGATTTGTCTTGGTTAATGTGACATTTACACTATCTCCAAGCCGATATTTGAAACACTAGAGCACCACGCTTATTTAAATGTATTTAACAATTTATTAGTGGTGCATTTTATAGCATAACGAATTTTATTATTCATTCGTAAATGTTGTGTATTGCTTCTCCTTAATGATAAGTTGCTTAACGTGGTTGCCAATTTATTGGGGGAGCTTTTTGTTTTATCTAAAGGGATTGAAAAGCTTTTGTTTAGATTTATTTTGAAAAAAATAACTTGTTTTTGATTTATGGGGATGGAAAGTTAAAATGTAATGATAATTTTTAAATTACCTCTGCATATACCAGTAGCGGCATTTGCTGTTGAGTATTCGCAGACGAGTCCCTTATCGTCGTCGCATAAATGCGTTCCATCGCATTTCTCGCCCTCTTGTCGAGAGCAGATTAGGCAACAACCGCAGCCGTCGGTGATGAGGTGAACACCGGCAGGGCAACGGGGAGTTGACGGGCATTCGCACGGATACGTGCAGTGACTCCTTATCTATAAGAAAAACAAAATACTAAGCTTTAGATTACAAGCACATCATTTGCAATGTACTCTATATACAGACGAAAGTTAATCTTACTCAAAATGTTGAAGTCAATAAACATAGTACAATTTTGATTAAATAATGTCAGCATTTCCTTAGGGTTTTCGGTGGTCAGGCAATGACCGGTCAACTATCGTACTTACGGTAGATTTGTATTATTGTGAGGAGACTAACAGTTGACAAAGTAAATAACTTGGTTTTAATAGAAACCGTCGTTAAAAAAATGAAACTTAAGGAGTTTTCTTATAAAGTGCTGAGACACGCAATTTCTCAACACTAATTAATAGAATATCTTGTGAAATCTTCAAAATTTCATTTTCGTCAAATCAGCAGTTGTACTTTAAATTGGCTTCATTAGTCGCAGTGTAACTTACTTGTATAATAATTGCAAACGAAATGGAGTAAGTTTATCAGATAATTGTAGGGAAATTAAAAGAAGTTGATTAAGGTTATTTTTATGTTTTTGCTTGGAAAATACTTATATTTATAACATGTTTAATAACTTTAATATAAGTTTCTCTATATTTGTATTTACAGTAATGTGCAGTATGTGTATGAGCTGTGAAATTGTTTAAGTATGTTAGAATTCTAAATTACATTATATTGTAAAAGAATCTTAAGAGATAACTTACTGTATGTAACTGGATATGTATTTCTGTCTACATTATAAAAGTTTTTGGCCTCTGAAGTCATGTTTAAATTAGATGCCGAGTAAAATGTTGGTCAATGCTGTTTAAGAGTTGAATGATAAGTAAGCGTGTGGTTTTCTGATGAATTTCTTTAGTAGCCGAGCTTAATCTCTAGAGAATCGTAATGCACTTTTATATAATATAAATTCTGGCTACACTCCAGCTTTACTTTACAATTCATATACAGTAACAAACTGGTTAATAAAGTCCATTGGGACGTTATTAAACGAAACAAATTTCGCTCATGAAAAGTTTATTTTTAAGCCTCATTGAGCAGACGTTGTCGCGTCTTTTGTCGTGTCTTATCTTCTGGCTAACGAGTTTAGCATCAGGTGCAATAGACTTGTGCATGTTTTATTAAAACTGACGTGATGTAGCAATTTTGTTTAAAAGAATTTGGGCGTAGAATAGAGAACCAAATTTTCTGCTTTATTTAGTTTAATTTAAAAGAAAGTTATCTGTTTACAATGGAGAACCATCTGAGATTTATTACTTGCAAATTTAATATACTGTAGAAAGTTCTCAACTAAAATGTTGGGTTTTGGTTCTGACTGCCTAGTCTTCAGGTTTCTTGCCTTTGTGAGCCATTTTCACTGACCAATACAGCATTAATCAAGTGCTGTCAAGTATATATTTTAATAAATGTATCCCAGTTATTTGACATTGATAAATGCTGTTCATTTTTGACCAAAATACAAGTCAGAAGTTTTAAATTTGAATTTTCTCATCTATTATTTTTGGTGTATACGATGCAGTGTGCATTGATTTTATTATAATGTTTTATACCGTATAGTAGTATACAAGTTATTCAGCGGTTGTTTATCAATTGTTTACTGTTGCATGTTAAAATTATGCCAGTATAATAAGCAAATGAAATCATTTTTTTGCTGTGTCTAAAATGTTTTTGGGTTAAAAATGTAGCTGTGAGCTATTTTCTCTTTTAAATAGCTGCTGTAATTTTTTATTTATCTTTTTAATAGATAAATAAGATGATATGTATACGTATTTATATTTCTATTATGTATATATAGTGTAAAAAATGAAAATGATGTACATGACGTCATTTATTTTCCCGCCTCAAGTATAACGAGAGAGCAATTGCTGAATAATATAAAATGTATGGAGAATGTGAGAAAGTGCTCATTTAGTGTCGACATAAATCTCGATCACAGCCTGCGATATTTTAAACATGCGAATAAGTTAAAAAGATGAGTGTATGTGTGTGTATATGTATATGGATGAGGGAGAAAACGATAATGCACGAAAATATTTTTTTTCTTTTGGATGCAAAGGGGTAGTAGTTGTGGTGGGAGTTGAGAAAAAGATAATTTGCACATGGAAAGAATTTTTGCGATGAAAAAAATAGCTTGAAGAGAGAGATCTGTATGTAATTTTCTATTGGTGGGAGGTTTTTTTTAGTTGTTGTAAATTGTAATTACGCCCCATCAGCTCCCTTACGGCGTGGCTTATACTTGGCGGCAAGGCAAGGCAACTTATTACAAATTTTAGTTGGTGAAAAAAACTACATTCTCATCATCATGCTATTTGTTTATTCGAGATTTATGAGTGAGGAGGAGGATGGGATAAAAGCGATTTAGCCTTCTCATTTAGAGCAGTTGACTCGCTAAGTGTCTGACTTGGAGAAATTGAGTTAAAAATTTAAAAAAAATAATATATAAGATGGAAAGGAAAATTATACTTTTAAACAAGCTGTCTGCGGCTGCTTTACACATTTGAAGTAGTCTTAGATTATTTAGATTAGCTTTATTAAACCGAATTTTGTTAGTGGAAAAATCAATAGAATGTAAATTTACGAAGAGATACCGTATTTACTTTGTATGCATTAACTTTATTAATGGCAGAAGTTTTTCTTATTGGTGACTTCTTTTCATTAAGTTGTTTTTGTAGTATCATATCGTTTGCTTTACTCGAATTTTTGCTATTAGTTTTTTTCAATTTAAAATCACTTTTTACTGCATTACTTGTGTTGCTAAGTAAGCTGCTATTATTTGTTTAGAATCTAACCTATAGAATGCATTTTTTTGATGTTATTGCGTTTTGAATAGGGCTTGTCAATTTTTATATTGCATGCTTGATAAAAAAAAATTGTTTGTTTTATGACATGAGATGTGTGATGTTGGTTTTTGCGTGTTGCTTTGTAATGAAGCGATTTGTCTGTCATTTTTGTTGTTAGGTCATTTTTTATTTGGCGGCGCCACTGCTGTTGCCGTTGATGAAATTTCCAAAATATGTTAGCGTTTGAGAAAAAAATTAGACCCAGTCGTTGGTTTTGTACATGTATAGTATAGAAGTTAAGGTTTTTTTGTGGGGGAAAGGGTGAGGTTTTTTTTATGATTAATCGACTTGCTTGTTTATGAATTTTTCTTTGCTCTGCTGTTAATGTGTTCACTTTTTATTATTTCTAATAACGAAATTTTCTTTACCACTAACTCCACATGTACGCACACAAGCCAAAAAAAAATCGACATTAAACTAAATTTTGTTCACTAAATTACATATTGTGTGTTGTTTAACTGACATTTCTATTGTTGGAGAATGATGAAGAATTTGCAGATTTGCAGCATTTTGGCATGTCGATGTGTGCCAGAGCATTATTACCCTAACTTAAGTTTTTGCATTATTTTCAGTTTTGTTGAGAATTTCAAATGATGAAACATGTGAATATAATAATGTTAATGGTTGATGTTACATTGTGCAAACATAAATTAGATCAAACGAGAGAAGAAAAAAGTTTTTATTGACATTCTGTAATTGTATTATTCAAAAAAATGCTGTTATTTAATTAAATTATTTTTATACTTTACAGATACAAGTGCTAAAATGTCGCTGAGATAGTGAGAAGTACTAAACAGGAACAGTTTGTAACTGCAAAATCCATTTGGTAAGTACAATTACAATAATTAACTTCACCATGTTTTATATTAAAAAACTGGGTAACTTAAAGTATAAACAGACTGCAAAAACTATGGCAAAAAGTCAGTGTGCTTCTTTGCTGTAGTAGAAATACAGAGCATATTTTTGTGATACGTTTCCTGTTAAGTTGCTATTTAGTTAATGCCACTTAGTAATACGATTGCGCGTTAAAATATCGTAGGAATTGCTTTTACAATTTCTATGGTAATAATTTAATAACAAAGAAGAGCAATTATGTCAATTAAGCTTTATTTAAAAGTACCAAATGGACGTTTAAGACATTCAGCTTTGTGCTTTGCAGATCGTTTCACTAAACGCATATAATTATTACCGCAATTATCGTTAATAAGTAAAGAAAATGTTTATTTGTGAATGAAAGGAAGAAATGGGATTTTCTGCTTTATTCTTGTTGCTGTTTCTTTTTTTTTCTTCAGCATGAAACTTTTCATGTGACCCTTATTCTATAAATACACCTTTTGAACGTCATTTTCTATATCTTATGTACCAAGTTTGTTTCCGTCGTCATCGTGGTTCAGCTGGCTAATTGGATTTTCGATGTTGTTAAAATACGCGGGAATAATTATTGTAGAGTTACAGCACCGTCATTTGCATATTTGGGATTTATGGGTAATGTACTGGCTTTGGGCTTGTGTAATGGCGTAGCTTTACTCTTTTGAATAAATGAGTTTCAGGTCTTGTAGTGTTTTAAGATGGTGTAGTGGGAAGAGAAAATTTTTTTTGTGGAATAATAAATTAGGCAAAGAAACACGGTCGAATTTTTCGAGAAGAAATTGACCTGCGTTTAAGACGATGAGGTCTTTTCAATATTATATGACATGTACATGTAAATAGAGCGCCATGTGGCGTCGTTCATATGGACTTAACGCTAAACTTCGACATTGTATGTTGCTACTAGGTTTTTTTATTTTTACGACTATAGTGTAATTCGGTAGTAGCATCGTACAAAAAGAAACAGGATAATTTAACAAATTTACATTTTAATTCTTTTGGAAGATTTGCATTTTCAATTTTATCAGCAGTGATCGGAGCAAGAGAGCGCTCTCAGGAGAGAGATTCGCTTGAATGAACAGAACAGGAGACCGGAAATTAATGCAGTTGGGTGCTGTGGTGGATTTCCTTTGAGACGTCGTAATAATTTCTCTGAACATTATTGTATCGTGCAAAGACTTGTTGTTTGCATGGCTAAAGGTTGGCCAATGCGATGGATTTCAAACATATCTATTCAATAATAACGCTTTCTATAAGCATTTTAAAGCTCTCCTGAGGCCAAATAGAGAGAAGAACATAGAGAACGGAAGAGATTTTTATTAGAAGGGGAGACAGCATTCGACTTAGGTCCGTTTCACTTGGCAATCTAAACAAATTGTAAATTGGCTTTTTATTTCAGCGTGAGAATAATTCTATTTTGGTTGAAATGGGAGTTTGGTAATCACACCAATATCTATTCAGAAGTTTTATCAGAAAATAGAAAAAGAGACCGTATTTTTTCTCTTTTTTGAGGAATAAATTACGAAAGTTTTTATTTGTATTAATAAAATTTAAGGACTGCATTTTTATGTGCAGTAAAGTGTTCAATTTCCAAGCAAGTCGATACTAAATTTAAAATGTGATATTATTAAAAGATAAAAAAATGTACTTTCATGCTTTGCAGGAGGATATTATAATAGTCGAAAAGGTATTTTTACGTCGATTTAACGTCTTAACGGTTGTTTAAAGCGTTGTTTTGAGGTATATTTTGTTACAGTTGAGCAGGGTGCTTCAGCTTTTGTTGCCTTTGTTGCATCGTGGAAAATAGGAAATTGAGTTTGATGCTACTGTTCCATTGGTCTAATTTAGTATGTAGGTGTATTATAATGAACCGGTACATTCTCTAAATGGGTATCCGGTTAGAAAATAGACCTGAATTTGGGTCTGTTGATCGACAACAAAACGGAACACGTAAGAGTCTATATATACAGTATAAGTTATAAGAAGACGTGATATGTGTATACAAGTTTTAGTATTTTATGTGAGGATGAGGCGCTGCTGCAGTAGACTTATTATCGCTGCCTCATATTATATCTAACTGTTCCTATATCAAAATGTATATGGAAGGGTCGTAACTTTTAATTTAGTATCGCTTTTCATCGCACCCTGGTGGTGGAACATAATCGGTTGTTTGGGATCCAAGTTTTTATACGTTTTTTTTCTATCTAATGCCACATTTAACTCCTACACCTACTTTCTTTTCTCTAAACACCCTCCAAAAACAATAACACCTCAAAATTGGTGCAGCTGCGGACATGGATTTGCTTGTTTTGCAAGCCAAGGATAACATTAAAGAATGAAGAAACGATACAGAAATACGAGTTTTGTATATGGAAGGGAGGAGAGGCTGATTTGGTCTAAAAAAAACTGAAACGAGCCCTTCGAGACCTGTTATCGAGAATATAAGATTATGAGAGAGATTTACTAAGTACACTGGCGTTGTGTAGCAAATCGATGAATACATATAGACAAGTACTGTACCAAAAGCAAGCTAGCGACTCACTATTGCCCACAAACGATTGCAACGTTTTATATCCCGAGTAGAGACAAAATGGCAAGTTGTCATGATGGGTATGAAATAATCAGCGTTATCTTTTCAATATAGATGAGTTAAGGGTAGTTTGAAACGATGAAGAAAAGGCTCGTAAATTTAATAGTCGCTATTTTGTGGTCAGAATTTTAAGTGCGTTTGGATTGGTATGACGTCAGTTTGCGTAAAGCGTGCAGGCGTGTACGTAACAGTTGGATGTGGTTTTTATTATTTCGGAATTTCAATCTATGCCTTTATGGAGATGTGCTGTATTTACATCCTTCTGGAGTTGATGTGGGATAAACGAAGAGATCCCCTTTACGTTTATTATGATCAGCAGCTGAATTAAATGAGATTTTCATAAAATTTAGTCGGCTTTTGTTTTATTGGCTTCTACTACCGTCATTTCAAATGTGAAACGGAAAGATGAGAGTGAGCAAATAATGAAAATCCTTCGGAGTTATCAAAACCTCTTCCCCATCTATATTGCGGTTGTAATTAATTAATATGCGTAGCCGGAGTGATAAAGATGGAGGAGAGAAATAAAGGGAATTCTATGATAAAGATGATGCGGATGTTGACACTAAGAATTTTTGGGAAAAGCATTGAAAGGCTATTTAGTATGCCATCAAATGATCTATTGATTATGAAAGTGACTGTGTACATACTGTATTTTAACACTCCTTTGAGCTTTTTTTTCTTCTCTCTCGTGATTTAATGCAAGTTAATATGATTTTTGTTGCGGGGATTTTGTTATTTGGAGAGTGAAAATGGCAGTTTCATTATTTTTTATTGTTAAAGGTAGATTTGTAGAAGCATGACTAGGCAGTATTGTATAGTTGGCTTGTTTTGTAGGCTCCTTGATAATAAATATCTTAGATGACGTGCGTAATACTAATATGACATGGATGACGCTATGGCAGTGAAGAAGGGATTTTTATTAACCATTAATTATGTTTACGTAAATTTCACAGGTGTGAATGGGGATTTCGAGCACAGCTAAGATATTATAAGTGGCACTCACACGCTGTCTCACTTATAAGCCAATGATAACGTAATATATCATATGGCATTTTTTGAAATTATGCTTTCGCTATTCTTTAAAACAGCTGGCAAAAGTTTTGTACCAATCATCGCTGTCAGAACTACTGAAAAGAAAATCCTCTTCATATATCTAGGTTGTCTGATATTTCGTAGCTCCTCCTCGTAATGAAACCATCTTTTATTTTTCTGACGAAAATCTTTTAAAACTTGCACATTTCTTTTGCAATAGAAACGTCTAATTAGCGCTTCTTGCTACTTAAACTCGTGATTGTATTTTTTAATAGTAAAAGTTTAACGAGACATTGTTTTAAAAAAATTTAATTTGTTTAGATTGAGAATTTATTACTTAGTAAGCTGGTGATGAAACTTAAATGTCTGCTGTGTAATGTCTTACTTTAAATTTGTAATTGGTACGTTTTCATAAATTAGTGATAGTTTTTTTTCCTAATTTAATTTAGTATGAATTTGTTTGAGAGTATCTTGTTGTTTGTGTCACAGTGTGGGTGGAAAATTGGATTAAGATTTTTTTGGTACTGCCAGAGCTTCAATTCCATTGAGATAGTGAAGGTTGTTGCGTGAATGGTAGTCATTTTGATTAGAAATCCCCTGGTCACTCATTCGCTTAATAACTAGATTCCCAGTGGCATGACTATAGTGAACAGAGTTGGTTGTTTACTAGCATTTACTTTAGATGTACACAGTACTGTATTTACAAATTTAATATAATAAATGTAAAAGAAACAGATGCAAAAACGAAGCCAAGTCAAATGTTGTGCTTTATAAACTAATTTTGTGAATTTAAATAATTTTATGATCACATTCAGCATCGAAACTCGTATTACTTGATTAAGAAATTAGCTTTAGTTACGTGTTTACTTATTACTATAATTACCAGCAATAATGTAACTTAGATGAACTTAATAGTGAACTATATATAGAGGTTTTTTTTTGATTACGACGAGCGTATCCAGTGGCAAAAACTAGTGTTTTGATTAGTTCTGTTCCAGATATCTGCTCAAATTAAAGGGTCAGCTTTAGTTAAGTCGTCTTCATAATGAATTATACGTTTCAATCGATAATCGATGGTGAGAAACTGAGATTACAGTTCTTATATTATAGTGTATACCTACAACCTATCTATGTCGAATTTATATATATATATATATATATGGCTACTGTATGTTTTATTCGTTCATGTGTACAGTAAGTTTGCTCAGTGTTATTAGTGGTATTAAAAGTTGATTATATAGCTTGGACTGAAACATCCGTTCGAAAGCTTAATGCGGATTATCAAATGCGATGGCCTTTGATCCGTTCAGATGACCTTAATTGCTGTGAAAACCATTTCTTGCGTCGTCATTCTCAGATGATATTTTGTCCCTTTACTCCTCCTTTACTCAACTTTTTTTCTTTTGAAAAACATCCAACAGATTGAAGTCAATTCATTGACAAGATTCAACGTCTAACTTTTTTTTTCATCAATCTAATGGACACTCGGTGTCAGCAGGTTTGGATTTTAAAGATTATTTTGGAAAAATATTTTTTTAAGGTTGTGGTAGCACCTGCCACGTACGAACTCAATTGACGATTAAACTCGATTTGATGTGGGATTGGTAGAAACTACTGTAGCAATTGTGCAACTTCTAAGTTATATATGATGAAACTTTAGCTTTTGATTTATAATCGCATTTTGGTTATAAAAAAATATTCAGACAGAAATGCAAATATGTTTGCATGTAAAAGTTTAATGTACATTTTTTATTCTTGTTAAAAGGCAGTACCGAAATATAGTTAGCATAAATTTAAAAATTATCTGTTCACATTTGTATGCTAAATTAATATTTGATGTGGTGTTATTTATTTAGCAATGTTTAATTTACTGCTAAAGTGATGATACATGAGTTTCGATCTTACGTTATAAACTTTAACTATATTTTAACAAAAAACGAAGAAATTAAAGCCGAAAACTGCGCATAACTTAAAAATGTATTTACCAAACAGTGCAAAATTAATCGATATTTTTTTTTACCAAATTTAAAGAGCACGTGTTTACAGTTAGCTGTTTAACCTAAAAATTAACAATGCCATCAATCTTAATTATAATATTTTGATTATAAAATTAAGTTCTTCTTTGTTTTGATATGACATGATCGCTAATTGATAATCACATCCTGGATAATCATCTCAATTATTATTGAAATGAAGTTCAGAATGATTGATTATTTGATGTAGCACCTTATGTTACGCAGGTTATGGCTTATCATTATTATTGGTTTATTAAAGCGACTTATAGCTAAAGTTAATACCATATGTAGGATGAGAGTGTGTATGGGTGTATATTGATGGGGTATGAATGGAGAGGCCGTGTGTGACGTGAATGCGCTAGGATTAATAAAAATAAAAGGTTAAAACGATGTTAAAAGCATGTTTGTAATGATGATGGATGAGTTGAGGGATGTAAAGTGGGACAAAACCATACATATACACATACGCCCACTAACTTTTTTGATATATTTTCGATAACAGTCGAATAATGACGAATGACGCCGATTATTCGCTGTCTATTGTGTGACCCATCTTTACTGATCAATTTTTGCAGACAGTTTTCAGTCAGTAGTGGCGTTATACATTCACCATTACATTATTATGCTCTTTTTTAATACTAAACCATACATACACTGTATAATGTGACAAGCTTTGAAAGAAAAAGACCTAAAGATACGTTATTTATATGGAATTGTGAATGAGCTTTTTATCTTGACTGTCATCCAAACTTTTTATTTATTTTTTTTTGGTGTTGGTACAAGTAAAAAAAATAAAGGACGACTGTGACGACACAAACTGAAATTGCATACTCTTGAATAAAAGCGAATGGATAATCGATAAAATTTTTGTTAAGTTTTTGGATTTATTTAAGGTATACATTAGCATAAATTATATAAAGCTGCTCTATTAATAATGCATTATGGCTACAATTTTTTTGACGGTTACATTTTAGTGCTGAAAAACCGGTTGTTTATTGTTTGCATTGATCGACAACTAATGGTTACGATAAACTATAGTAAAACGTCGAGATACACGATATTAACAAATGATGCTCATTGTCATCTATACCGGTTGATTCTATAAATGAGAACACTGTTTTTGTCAGTGAAAATAAAGAATCGAGACTAAATCGCATCAGTTTCAATGGCGTTATTTCCTGTTTGCTTTCTTGCCATGATAATTTGGAAAATCACCCGGTGTAGTGGTTGAAATGTTTTGAGCAGTGGGTGGGGGAAGGGGATTTGTATTTTTTTTTGTCAATATGCTTTAGAAGTCGCTTTACTGTCATTAGCTACTTGTTATTTGGAACGAGATTGTCGTTCGTGACGGTGTCTTAATTGAACTATTTTAAATTCAGTACTTTAGAACTGATAACTTCAGGAAATGTGTCTTTAAGCTCGTATATCTTTCGTTTTGTTGAACAAGAATTTAAGTTTCAAAATAACTTTTTTTTTCAATAAAGAAACAGTGTTTAACAATCTCATCTTTTACGAAGGAAGTTTCTAAAGTACCATCAATGATTGCAATTACTGATTTTAGCGTAAAAGCCATAAACGTAACGGAATTTGAAATAAATTTTAATATGATTAGTTTTAAAATATAAATTAATCTAAGTAAATATTAACATTTCAAATAAAATTGGTACTGGTGCAGTAGTTCATTTACTTTATAAGATAGTTCATTGCTCTATTTCTACCCATTAATTAATTTTGGATTTTTTTTAATTTCATTAGTGTATTTTTTTTTTTTGGAATTTTGTCATGATTGCTATCTAAAGGCGTAATTTAGGTCGGGCACTGAATGCAAATGACTATTATAAGTCAGTGGAGCTCTCTGTAAAGTTGAAGCTATGTGGGGTATACTTTTCTTTTGGATTTCTACCGTGAACATGCTAATTTCATCGTTGAGTAACAAATAGTAGTTTTTATGTATGTGGGCGTTTAAGTTCAGGGGGAAATTCCATTTTTTTGTCGTTTTCTTGTCAACAAATGAGTTTTTTAACGAGAAAAAACCCAATTATGTTGTGCAACAGCAGCGGCAGCAGACACTTTAGTGTTGATAGGTACAGCAAAGCATATATACAGTGTAGTAAGTTAGTTGAGGGGGTATGAGAGTGTATTTTTTTTAATCTTGCCAATATATGTTTCCTATGCACACACGTACACATAGATACGCTCTGCATAAACAGTACAATGCACAAAACGCGTATATACACCCCGGCGTAATTTATATTGCTACTTGTCGTCCTATCTTTACAAAGTGAGCAAAGTAAAGTTGACATGTTAAGCTTATTTTGTCGCCGAAATGTTTTCATTTTTTTATTTCTTTATTATCGGCTCTCCTCTATAGTATCTTGTGAAGGGGAAATAAAAGAAACATTTTTTTCTCTTTCAGGCTTCATTCCACACCTTATTCTCGATCACATTTGTATTTAATCGAAAGGTGAACACGTCATTTTGAGTTGTCACGTCATTATAAAAATAAAACGTAAAAAATGTTAACGCGTTGTTTGCTCATGAATAAAAAATATTTACGAATCGATTGAGTAAATATTTTTAATCCTGTTTTTTTCGGTTTTGCTGGAAATCAATGTCCAAAACGGAAATGAAGGTCTTTTAATTAATTTTCGATGAAGCAAAGTCGTTATTTTTGTTGATTGAAATCGACTCTGGAAGCATTTGATTTATCAGTAGATGCTATGTACGTTTAATTACGTCGTGTAAACCGAATTAATTAACTTTTTGTTTAATTAAACAATTTTTTTTCTTTTACGGTGCTAACGTTCCCTTTATCTTAGACTGTTTCTTTTTTCTGAATTTTTTTTTGCTGGCTGTGATGTTTGGCCTATTGACTTTTGTTTTGATCGAATAAAAAAGCATACGCTGTTTGTGGCTATGCAGCTTGTGAAGAAAAAAAGAGAAAAAAAGTTTTTTTATGCCTTTATTCCAACCAGCCAAATTTTTCCTGTTTCGTAGACTCCCTCGAGTTCTTTAGTATTTATTTAAGTTGTCAATTGGAGTCGGGTTTCCGAATTGCGGTGTCGCCCTGGGAGTTAAAGATGACGGCCATACTGGATTGCCTACTGTAGGTTTTTGATACATTAAGGCAGACAATGGGAAATGGACGTAATGGATTAACCGTTTCTTCTCTATATATTTTTGCCTTTTTTATAGGCGAACGGTTGAATGAAGTGTAAAGAAAAAGTTGGCCGTTTCTTTTGAGTGGGCACTTTCCTAATTTCGATTCCTTTGTGCGCTAACAACGAATATATTCATTATGGAGGCAAATAACACTAAATAGAACTGACAACTATTCGGCTCTTTAGGGAATTTAACTGCTGTATTATATGTTCAATAGGCGTTTATTTACATTGTTTGCATTAAGTAGAAAAATACAGTCATTAGAATGGACGTATTTAAAACAGCTATAATACGAGAATGCAACAACCATTACGTCCATAGTCTCAAGGGATTCAAGCAACCGATTAACAAACATTTCAACTACTTAAAGCACGGTTTGTGTAACTTTACGGATTTAGTAAAGCGATACAGCAACTACTAAGCTTATTTCACACTAAACCACTTTAAATAAACACTTTTTGAATTGACCATTTTATTTAAAAAGCATCATAGTAATTTTTAATTTTTATTCTGGGAATACAGGGCATCGATTCTTAGACTTTCCATTATTGACTATGTGATTATAAAAATGGTTTTAAATTTTTAAGGTTCTATACTGCATGATAAGAGCACAATAGTAAACAGTTTTACCAAAATAGAATTTACTATTTTTGGAGTAATCTGTTTTCGTTTTAATAGTTGAGCTTTAATTTAGACAGTAATGTGTTAAAGTGTTGCTATGATATGACGATAGCACTGGATTGCTCTGGTATGTGTTGCTAAAATATTTAGTGAGTTTATTTGATGTGTAAGTGTGAACGACGTCTGGATTGTTGTTGCTTTGTGGGTGAGAACTAATTTTGGTTGTCGTTACCAGACGAAAATTTTGTGGATTAATGCGAATCTCGTGTTAGGTGTCAGCAATATTTGTCAGGCGAATAAAAACTAAAGAAAACTGACATTACATTTTCATCTTATGGTATTGAGGTGGAGACGGGTAAATTTTAGCAGAAAAATGTCACACGTTAAGATGCTTAAATATGGACAGCCGTCACTTAAGAAAGATGCAGTATTAACATGTCATTAAAGGAAAAGTAAAACGTTTAAATATTAGAATATTTTCTTAGTCTAGTCGTTAGAGCTTTAACTTGACCTAAATTTGTCACAGGGATTATGAAATGTCAATAATTTAAACGGTGTTTGACCTTTAACTTAAACTTATGACAGATAATTATCGTTTTGGAAAATTTTCTCTAATGAGTTGTCTAATTATAACGTGTGAAATTCGGTTTAAATGAGACTATACTGGATAAATTTATTTAAAGTTTTGTTTCTTTGTGTTTAATTAAAGCATAAGTAACGTGATGAGCGGGGAGGATATTGGAAGGGTTAGAGATAGCAATTTGAATGTTATTGAAATCTTTTCCAATATAGTAATGAGTGGGACGGTACAGCGAGTCTCTGGGCAAATAAACTACAAAGACGCGATCGCTATACCATTAGAGCTAATTAAAAGCAAATTAATTAGTATATAGTTGAGAGACACGTAAAGTAAGTTGACTTAATTGTCTCGAATAATTAATTAAAAACGAACAGCGACAAAAGAGAATATAAGAATGGGGAATTCTTTTTCAAAGGGGGAGTGAAAAGGGGGATTGCGATAAATGTATTTATCTTGATGTTTTTTTTTTATAATATATCTAATGTCTATGCATGAAGTCATGCATCTACTCGACACTTAATTAGCAATTTATTTGTTTAAAATTCAAATGTAATTTGAAATGCAGAAGATGGAATTCGACCGGTTTGATTTCCTTTTTTCAGTAGAGAGAAAAACGCTATGACGTAAAATGGGACGTTAAGATATGTAAGAGAAACGTCTTATTAAAAAGTCGGTTTACACGAGCAACTTGGGCAATTACACTTGTAAAATTTTTGTAAAGGAAGGGGATGGGGATTTATTTGAAACTCGTTAAATCTCTCTGACGCCATTTTGCTCATTTTTATATGTATATGTATTTAAATAGTAGAGGAGAAAAAGACGCTAATTAAGAGGCTGACGACGCTCGACTGACTCCATATTGAAACGACAGCTAACGGTTTACATAATGACGCTTTTAAAGTCGTATATTTCTCGGCATAAACAAACCGCCCATGGCGTAAACACGGACGTAGAAAACACCAGCGTGAGAATGAAAGCTGCATTTATTTTATATGTACGAAATTAGCAATGAAGGTACTGTAGATTGGGTGAAATTCCGCCCAACAAAAAAATATCTACATAATATACTGTGCATAACACATAGCAAATAACGGTAGTACTGTATGTTTCAGTAAAAATAAGGAAAAAAAAATTTTTCAAGAGACTTAAGCAAGCGTGGAAATTAATAGGTCGTATTTTACTAGCAAATCGTCTGCTATGCATACAACTTCTAATGGCTATTTATTTTTATTGCATTAGCAGCGTAAGAAGTGAAGCGAAAACAACTTAATCACGGCACAAATTTTGTTAAAAAAAATCTTAGTAAAACAAAGGAAAGTGGCATTATTTTAAGTGATCATACTAAATGTAGAAAATGTGTAGCTAATTAAGATGACTTTAAAATAAGTTCAAGTAAATCCATAACAATATAATAGTCTCGATTTTTTATGACAGCGGATCGATTTAATTAACAGTAAGAAAGACTTTAGAATTTTAGTTTTTGGAGACTAATAATTTTTGTAGAGCTTTGAATTTAGCCTTTGAAAGGGAAATGAGATATGCTAATATAAAACCATATATTTTTTAAAGGCTATTGATTTGGTGAGATATCTAAGTTATTGATTAAAAAAGTTGTTAAGTATATGGAAGGCAATGTATTTTAAAGGGCTTTGGAAATCCAGCACTTTGTTCATAGACTTTGATGTGATCGGTGTTGTGTAACTTAACTTTTATTATTTTAGTAATTTTTTCAGTACTAAATGAATGCGCTTCAATTATTTTGAGATCAAATCTGCCTAATAAAGAGATTTAATTATGATAACGAATAAGGAAAAAAAAGTGTTTTAAAATTTGAAATCTCGACGTCAATGAATTGCATGTTGATTTTGGTGAGAGTAAATCTGAAATCGCTGGAATTAAATTGACTGCTTCATTTGATGTTTCCAGAGTGCATTTAATCTGTGGAATTGAAAGATTAAAGAAAATTTACAGGCTACACTTTATATGCTATTTAAATAAATTAACAGGCTGTTTGATTTATTTGATGGAATTGGCGAAAATTTTCTTTTTTTCTGTGACATCGACATGCAGTCTTTACCAGATTTTATACTTTCAAATAATCGTATTAGAGTTACATTGATGAAAAACGAAAGAAAAAAATAAGGAAAAAAGGGGGAGATGGGGAGGTGGAAAGAAGCTTTATACTCGATTTTGCTTTCAGTAATTCTGGGATTAGATTTTGACAATTTTTTTCTTTTCTTACTTAATTCTTACTCTTTAACTCAGCCTGTTGTGTTTCTTTCAGCGTTGTCAGACTCAGATACGGTTAACTTATTATCCACGTTAATTTACTTTTTTGTCTGAAATGAAACACTGTTCTTTTGAATGTAAGTTTCAGCTATTGTTAAAATAATTATTATGATGTTCAGCCCTTTGTAAATCTGTTTTAGTTTTGTGTTTTACGTATAACTATACGTGGGAGACAACTCAATATAATGATAATTATTTTATCGAATAAGTAAATTGTATTGTGTAAAGCATGTAAGGATGTTCGTCAATGTCAGCTGCTACCGATTGAAGCACGTGTATTTAACATCATGATCATTTATCATGATCTTTAAAAACTCAGTTGAAGTTTTAATTTGAATGGCTCAGTATGGATGCATGCTAATGCAATTGATACAGCTTGAATAGCGAAAATTCTGCTGTACGGTAGATGGAATTTGAAAACAGCAAAATGATTAATTACGTTTACCTTTATTTAAGTTGGTACTAAATTTCTAATAAAAAAGGATAGCAGATATTGGCTAGGAATAAGCACTTAAATACGTCAGGTGCTGGCGTCATGTGACCTTTCAAGTACACGCCTGCTGGTTAATGATCATTTCTTGTAGACGTTAATGCGTTTGGTATTACATAAGTTATATATAAAAGTGATAAAAATGACTTTGTCTGTCTTCTTCTTTGGTGTAGTGAGAAGTAAGAAAAAAAAGTGAAAAGAAAAATGGTTCGTCTTAGTGAGGTGGAGGCGACGACTCATTTGTTATACACGTGTTGTTATTTTACGCCCGACGAAATTTCTCATTTTTTTTATTTTTCGCCCTCTTCCCTCTCTTTTTTTTCATTTATAAACTAGCGTATTATTTCCACTCTTTCTCTCTTTTTAAAACCATTGAGGTTTTTTCTTTATCATTTTTTTTTCATTTTGGTTCTTTATCAAAAAAAAGTTTGGGTGGTAAATTTATAGCAATAAAAAAATTGTTTTTAACGTTTTTGTTGTCGTGTTTTTTAAAGGGGATGATGGGAGAGAATTTGTTTGATCAACAATTGCATTTGTTAAAATCGTTGTTGTTAATTTGTATGTTTTGGTTCTGAATTGCGACATCTTAATTAATTGCCGATGGGTTGAACCGACTGTTGAAAATTAAACTGGTTTTATAGATTTATTAAGTTTTATATGATTTGATGAGTTTGAACAGAAAATGTTCGGCGATAATTGGAGATTTACATAAGAACAAAATGGTATGCCGGTATAAACGTTAAATTCGCCGAATTCTGATTACTGTATAAATAAATTATGTAGAAGTTGAAACCAGGTATTGATTAATTTAAAGGCAGCGCATAAAAAGCAAAAACAGATGAAGTTTAATGATAAATTAAACATTGTCTAATTTCTATTGAAAGATTAAAACAACAAAATAATAACGTTATCTTGTTAAATATTCATCTACTGCGTAAAGTAAAGAATTTGCAGAGAATAAATTACTGTTATTTGGAAAGTAAATTATATGGTTTTCTCGTTATTGGGTGTTTTTGATATTAATTTTCAGGAATAAGTTTGAAAATTTATTTATTTAATTGTTGGAATTTTGTGGGATTCTTAGCGTTAAATTGTGCAACTGGAAATAACCACATTCTAAGTAGTCGTTTAAGCGTCTTGCACACAATTACATAGTTTTGCGTCGGAAACGGCTTTATTTGGATTAGTTATTATATTGCAATTTCCACTGTCCATTTCCAAGAATAGCCACATGTAGAAAATAATTTGAGTTTTTATATTTCTGATTATTGCTACTGTAATTATTTCTGGGTATTGTAACAACTAGAAATCAAATATGATGCATTTTTCTATGTGCTAAAATACGTTTTAGTTTTTCTTGGTTGTTTTCCAGTTTGACCGTATATTGTGCTATTGGCGTATGCTTTTTATTAAATTATTCAGAATTTAATAAAAACATAAGAAAAGAATCTTGTGTGTTGTCATATAGCTTTCATGTCACAGAGGAAGTTTCGATGTCAAGAGTGAATAATGCAGAAGTTGTTGAAGTACAAAGTGGCCGTCTAAAAGTAGAATTTTGTCCTGTATTCTCTTATGGTTGTATTGTATTGAATTGTACAGTATGTACATTGCACTTGTACACAGTGTTTTTACGTTGTATAGAAAATGCAGCTCAATATTAAAAGCAGAGCTCTACCTCAACTGTGTGTTGCTGCGTTGTATTCAAGTTGAATTGAATATATTATATCTTGATGGCAGGAAATATTCTGGGATAAAATGATCAATTTTAAGTGTCTTTTATGTGAAGTAAAAGGGGGTAATCATCCGTCTAACTTAGTTGCGTCCGATTTCAGCCAATAAAAATGCTATGATAGTGTGTCTTTTTCTTTGCCACTACTATTCCATCTCTTCCCAACAACGTCAAATTCAATTTCATCACGTTTTAAGTCTATGTACCGTATATATACACAGTAATAAATCAATTTGAGCAAAAATATTGGCGCGTATACAGGGTAACTCTACAAGGAGATTCAACTTTTGGGAATCTTTTCTGTAAAGAAAGTTAACCGTTAATCAATCGAGTTAATGCACTATTAATAGAGTCTTAGTTGATGTAAACTTTTGCCCATTTGTGTTATGTCTGCTGTGAAATCTAATCAAGCATTTTCATTGGGTTTGTCTGCACTTAAGTTTGAAGCAAAACGCATCGCTTAGCATGCATATCAATGGAGCAAAATAAATTTAATCAAGCGTTGAATAGAAGATTGACTCAGCATTTGAAATAATGCAATTTACTGCATTTTGACTTTGATGCTACTTACAGTTGGTTCTACTATGCACTGAACATTGCATTACACACTCTCTAGTCTTAATTTATACAAGACTAACTTTTATACTGGATTTTATTTGGTTTAGAAAGAAAAACGTGGATCAGACGTACTTTTATGACATCCAATTGTCTTTTTTTGTTTTTTTTAATATAAAAATTCAATTTTGAGATCAGACATAAAGCATTTTTAGCAGAAAAAATTAGCCTTAATAATTTTATTATTTTTGCTTTTACTTTTAAGTTAGTACGCCTATTCTATGGAATATAAGTTACTTAAAAATAACATACGACATTGTTGTATTTGCTTTTTGTGTAAATAAAACTTTTTTTTGGGTGAATTTAAGAAGAATTAAATGCAGATGAAATATTTATATTTTTTGAATTCCAAATGTAATATATTCAATGACTTAATTTGTATTCTGTGTACTGTGTGTATAAAAAAAACATTTGATGATGTTAAATATTTACAGTCATAACATTTAAACTGAAGTTTTTTATGGGCTTTATTATTCAAGTAATTACAGTATAACGGTTTTTAAGTAAACAACGATGCGAATCTATATACTTGATAGCCCAAAGCGCCGTTGCTCTTTTAATACTTCATCTTATTGTGTGCTCTTCATCCTATTTATTTTTTTTAATTTGTTTTAAATGAATGCGTTTCTTTTCTTGATAGAAATTAAATTCATCTACTTTTTTATGTGGTGAATTTGTTGGGTTTGTTAGGTTACAAATTTAGCGGTTAAAGCTATGATCTGTCTCGACGTTTTACGTTCATTTTTTTTGCGTCGGATAAGATGCTTTGTTGGTTTGCTCGTTGGTACGCATGCGCAATGGGATAACAGTAGAATGACGTGATACTTATGAAATTTCTTCTAAAAGTATTGATATTACATATCGATCGATTGACGAAGACGTACAACAGCTTCCTTGTGTATGTGTATACTGTACGTGTGTATTTTGAGACAAGTTTTGATAACCTTTCAAAGTCTGCCTTATTACTCTACTGAAAAAGTTGATTTAATAACAATTAAAAAATAATGAACAGCCAAATGTTGAGGTGCTTGGTTTATTATTTGAGCGTCGAAAGTAAAAAATCGTTAGCAGAATGAGAACTCAATCATTAATTCGTATTGTCCCTTTGTTAATGAAAAGTATTGAGAAAAAATGATCAGAGTGCGAAATATTTGACTTAAATTTATGAAAAATGTAAACTGACTTAACATTACAGTATTTAATATGCTTTGTGTTTTTTTTTGCATTAAAAGAAATCCTGGAACTGCTGTCGTACTGAAAACCACTTTTTTATTTATTAATTTTTCCATAATTACATTTTAACTGTTGACAGTTGTGGGTTCAACATTAACGTATATTAAAAATATACAAGAGTGATTTATGTCCTGCCAAATAAAGGAATTAAATGTTTTGGGTTTACAATGTTTGCCACCTATTCAACCGACAAAAACTGCAGAGCGCTTATGAAAAAATCTTTTTGACTTTTAAACAAATTTCAATTTGAAAAGTGAGAAGCAGAAAATATAAAATGTTAAGGGAGATATTGTTTTGGAGAGAAATAGTTAAGTTATAAAAATAAAAAAATTTCGCGAAAAACTATGACATTCACTGCCAAAAAATATAATAAAAATTTAAGGATTTGCACTTTTTTTTCCTGAGGGCGCGTTTAACGTCGAGCGGAAAAATTCCTCAATATTTATTGATTTGATCTTTTTTTTACTTGCTTTAACAAATAATATTCCACACTAGAGGTCGTATAAATAATAGGATATTTTTGCAGGGGGATATCGTTTTCGTTTACTGTGTTTTTTTTATTGTCGCTTGCGATTCAATCGTTTTTTACATTCAAGTTTACCGTTTAATCGAAAGGCATCACAGTTTTCTCGACATGACGTTATGCAAACTTTTTAAACTAAATATTTTATGATTACTACTTTAAACGTCGGTCGGCGAAAAAATACGATAGGTGGTGTAAGAAAAAAAAAACATTCTTGTATATACAGTAAGTTAGTCGTGATCTATAAAAGTTTATGGCTGGATTTTGGCTGGTTGTTGTTTTTCTACTTGGCAAAGATGCTCTTAAAAAGATATTTCAATATGCCGCCTCGTACAGTGGGCTGAAAATAAGCGCTGAATGTTTTAGTGTTTATTTTCTGTATTTATTTACTCTGCGTGAATATTTTTTGCTTGTGTGTTAAGTTTAAGTATGAAATACAAAAGTTAAATCCTATGATTGCAAGTGCTAAAAGGATTCCATAAGCTTTACAATACACTTTTATGTGTGAGGGTTTGATACCTATTATTTCGGTATTAATTAAGACGTGGAAGTAAAAAAATGTTTTAAGTGCTATAAAGCAACTTTTAATCTGCTTTAAATGACAGTAATAAAATTCTTTATTGTTGAAACTATTTTTGTAGCTTTTGTATAATTAATGCGCAGTTTTTCAGAGCAAAGATTACTGAACATTATGAAGACTGTGATTTTCAGGATGACATTGAGTTTTGCAGTCGTACTTTATAAGACAGTCGTTTTAGTTTAAAAAGTTTTTAGTTAATTGCACTAAAGATAAAATAGGTACGCAATAACATTGCTTGCCATTGGCATTGTTTTCTCTTATTAATTAACAGCATTCAGTGCCTAAAGTGGTTTTTATAGACTGAACGTGACGTATTACACTTCTTTCTAATCAATAATCGATTTCAGCTGTCCAAATTGAATTGTTTAATTATCATAATGAAGTTTTCAAGTGTTAATCTAATAACATGGGTTCTTCTTGGTCATTGGCTATGTTTTGGAACCATTTCAAGTTGGCTACTTAATATTATGCCATTGTATCTGTATGTTTCGAATATAATTTGATCTTTTTGATTCGTTTGCTTACTATTTTCTTATCTTTTCTTGATTTTTTTAGGGGTTACGCAAAGTTTGCATTTGAATAGCATGAAATAATGGTTTGTTTACATAAGGGCTTTTAATTAATTATGCAAATGGGACTGGTGGGATTTGGTTGAAACTTGTTTGGTCGAATATTCACGCAAATTAAATATAAAAATAAGTAATGCAATTTAGCACAACGACTTGTTGCTCTTGTCTTTTATTTTTACATTACTGTCTACTGAGGGAACTATCACTAAAAGAAGTTACATGTACTTCAAGTACTGGAGAGCCGTGAATAAATTTTCTTAAAAACTTTTTAAGATTATCATAAAAAACACTGCAAATAATGTACCGTATAGCTTTTATTCCCTTCCATATCCCTTTCCTTTTTGGTTTACCTAGGATTATCACGGCATTTCGAGGAAAAGTAGATTGCGCATGCGTTTGCGGTGAAAAAAAATAGATTTGAAAAATGTAGGGAAATTGTAGAAATAAAAGTAGATGCATGTTATGAAAATAGAGCGCTATAAAATTGGAGATTCACATAAAATATATTTTTAAAAAAGAAATAAAAACGGAATTTACAGTGAAGAGATACTTTTTTCTTCTTCAAATGGATGTGTTTGATGTACACATCTAATATAATCGGCGATGAAGAAGGTAGACCAAATAGTAAATATGCAAAACTGAAGCATTTAGAATAGGAAGATGTAATAGTAAAGAGAAAAAAAAAAGGATTTTTTTATATATAGATTTTACAAACGATATATTGAGATGTGGGAAAAGATATTTTAAAGAGTGTTATAAATAAAACTAGGATTTTTTTCTCTTCCTCTCAATTTTTTTTTTAAATTTATGCATCTTATCTTTCAGTGGAAAGCCATAGTAGACAATTATTATTCCAGATATATTTTTTAACAGTAACGAAATAAGTTAGGTGAGCATTGCTTTTCATTGGTAGATAGATAATGCGCATAAAAAACAATGGAGTAGATTTAAGCCAAAGAGATGCGAAAAATAAAAAGATTTTTCTAGATAATCTTTAAGTGATTTGCATCAAGGTTTTAAAGGAAAAGAAAGAACCGCCTACTTCTTCCAAAGCTTCAACATTTTTCTCTTAAGTAGAAAGAAAAAACATTGGAAATTTTTCTAAAGTGTGGTTTTTTATACTGTTTTTATGCTATCAGCAAGTAGAAATAACTAAATATGAACCTTATTTATTGAAGCTGGTTGAAAACTTTGATGAAAATGCATCGATACAATTTTTTTCCTGTGTGTGTGTGGCATTCATTGTAAATGCGAAATACGAATCCAGATTTTCCAAATCTGCATTTATCGATTTATGAAATGTGAACGGAAAACTTGTTAAAAGCGATCCATACATTTTTCTTTTCTTCTATTATTATTATTTGATTTTTTATGTATGTGTATATTATGCAAAGTTAGGCTTGAAACTCATTTCAATCTGATGGCACTGTTTGAGCATTATAGTTTTGATAGAGAATTGTTTACAGTTCCAACCTTATCTCCACTTTACTGTCGGCATGTTTTTTATTTACGTCAGTGTTTTTTTTTCTTACTTCATTTTGGATCGCATTACAAAAGAGTTTTGGTGGCGGTTTAATCCGGCTCAAAATTTTAATTATTTTACGTGGGATTATCGTTGTGACTGGGAGAAATGTGGCGTCATTGCAGTCTGCTTATATTGTAACAGTTGTTTTGTTGCTTATCTTGTGAAAAGTGTGGCAAAGTTAAATTTAACGATATGCTGTTATCCGTAGCCAACAGGGATGTTGTATTTGGATTTTGTAAGCCAAAGTATTACCCCCTGTGGCTTAGAAAATGTTTTTCGGTGGACCTGTGGTAAATCAACTAAGATAACTTTATTGATTATTTTAATTAGATCTGGAAACATTGTTGCCATGTGGAAAGACACAATAATGTTTATTATATTTTTTTAAATTCTCTATAATCATTTAGTTTGAGACCTTAGAGACATGGTTATAAGCTCACAGAAGGCCATAAATTAATTAAAAGGACTTAATCAAAACAGTTCAGGACATTCTCACATCCGAAAAATAATTAACAAATTATCTCTAGGCAATTTAAACGCTAGTTTTCTAAACTATCTTACATGTATAATTAGTTTACAGTTTATGGTTAAAGTTGGCTAAATTTAATTAGTATTTAGCTGTCTTTTAGGGGATTTTTCTTCATTTATTGATTTAATTATTGGATGTTTACAGTTTAACATAAAATTTAAAATTTACTTCACATGGTAAAGAAAGTATCTTAATCTCATTTGGTGTGTTACTGTACATCAAATTGAATTGTTTGGTTGGATGTTTCTTGTAATTAAGTTGTTTCTTAACGTTAGGTGGTCTTAAATAATGTCATTGCAGATTGAATGACTTGCTAGCAAGTCCACAATTACTTTTAAAAGTACATTTTCTGACTATGTCGTTAGCACAGTGTCTCTATATTGAGAAAAGGTAATTACTTATTTTGTGACTGTGGGTTGGATAGAATTTACTGTAATTATAGCCGTAATTGGTGGAGAATATACAGTATATAGTAAAACAGAGCTACAAGTATACTTGTACACTGAAGACCGACTGCAAAGACGTTGATAATGGGTGTCGATACATCATATAATTTGTTGTCATTACTACTGTATTAGGAATTGATAACAAACCTACTATTTGTAACTTAGTTTGAAAGTAAACCGAAAAAAATTAGATTTTTTTCCTTCAGTTTGTACTTGGTGCCATTTACTCTTGTTGCTAGTAGAAATTGCAGCGTTGACAACAAACCACTTTTTGTAATTAAAGTAAATCTGATATCTAACATAGCCAATTTGAAATTGGAACGCACACAAAATGCATCGTCATTTTTTTTAGAAAGCTCGTTTCATGGTAGTTTTTTTTTAAAATTACTTTACGTGTTTCTTTGTATAAGTTATTTAATTTTTCGATGAAATTACGGTATTTTTATATGAAGCTATTTGCGGTTGTTTTTGACTTCTTTAATGTATAATTAAAAATGAAACGTGAAGCTATGATATTGAAGTTTAATTGAAGATTTTTAATTACTGCGTTTTATTTGTTCGGATAAAAGTACATAGAAATTGTTTAAGATATTACTTGATTTTGATATTTGCTGTGCAGTATCTCGATTTAATGACAAATAATAGCTGTTTTAATTTACAAAAGTTCAATTGCTGGTAATTGATGTAAACAGAAATCATGATAAAACTGTATGGATGTTTTGATTATATCAGATTGAAACATGTGTAACAGTTAATTAGACTTGTGAAATGGTGTACAACATTTTGGTTTTGAATGCTGTAATTAAGTTATATTGATATGAAATCAGGCGTAAAATAATTATATTATGTGATCGTAACTTTCGTTACGATTAAATTCAACGTTACATTTTATTTAGCTTAAGTTACAAAATTTGTATGCTGACCGAACTTAAATTTAGTACAAATTGAATAATTTAAATTAGAAGATAAAAATGTTTCAATATTATAAAAACTAGTCGATTTGGCAACTTAGTAAAATATGAAAATGCGTCCATTGGGCACTTGTGGGCTTCTTAACGTTAAAATAGTTTGATAAAAAGAAATCATTGTTAATTTTTTCTTATAATATTTATGTGGGAATCGTTGTCAATAGATAATGTGTGTGTGGTTGTATATTTTGATGTTGAGAGTATAATGATATGGTATTTGTGAGAAGAAAAAAATTGACATTAAGTCCTATCCAACTAACGAGCTGGTATTGTTGTTATAGGGTATAGAATGACTTTAAAAATAAATATATAGCTAACCTCGGCTCAACAGCTGATGGCTTTTTACTTATTCTTTCTCAACACAACAACAGCAAATCCGTCAGTAATCAAAAATCGTATTCACATGATCAAACTGAGTGTAAATAATCCTTTAAAAAATGGAGGAATAAAAGAGGGATAGCAAAACGACGTTTGAATTTCTTAAAATATATATAATATCGATTCTTGTTATAAAACTATACAGTAAGTAATAAACCACATGACCATATAAGACCAGTTTTGAGGATAATGTTTAATATAAGTCGACCAAACAAGAGCGTGGATTTATTTGGTGGAAATTTGTCTCCCACTTAAACTTGCCTCCTCACGCCCATCCTTCTGTTACTCTTTAGTAGAAAATAAATCTTTTATTTTTCTTTTTTTATAAAAAAAAATAAGAAAGAAAGATTTCTAAGGGTTTAGAAATCGATTTCTAAATAACGTTGTTGTAATCTTACAGCAAAATAAAGTTGGCGAATTTCAAAGCTGGACAAAAGTTGTTTATGTTGTCTGCTTTAAAAGGGAAGTATTACAATTGCCATTTTGGATTTTACTTGACCCAGAAGTGACACGATTTGGATAATAAAAGGCGACAATTCGGTTTCACTTTCTGAACCTTAAAAATATACTCGCGTTACTTTTCTCTCACTGTGTGTATTTGTATGTGTATCTATATCGGTCGGTATCTTTATATAATTTTTTGCTCACTCCATCTCTCTATCGCTTACGCACTGCCAGGATAAAATATATATTCCTCCTGATCAGTGGTAAAGGCATTGAAATACAATAAAATCCCAACCACCCTTTCATAACCTCTTATATAGATTTTCGAGGGTAAAAAATTCCCTCCCTTCAGCTTTCTTTAAACATTCTTATCCGATTTTTTTTATTCGCTGGCATTTGCAAGATTTTCAGATTTGAAATTCACGCTTTGCTGCTTCTGACGCTGAGAAAGAGACGACAACTTTCCATTGGAAACTGTGATTTAGTAGACTCGGAAACGTAACTTTTTTTAACCTCCAAAAAATCGTACTAACGCTTGTCGACTGACATGGAATAAACCTCATGTTTACATTGCCAAACAGAAGACTTTTTACCGATTTTTTTATTTTATTTTACTATTTTTTCTTCTCCTCTAGTTGAAAGTAACTGTAATTTTAGATAAGGAATATATGCGTGTACGGTTTATATTTAAGAAAGAGATTGTATGGCTTGAATGACAGCTAGGTGAACGCATAAGAAACAGTCGAAGCACTTTTGCAATGATGAACGAAATTGTATATCACTTGTTGCCACTTTAGCGTCTTTACAACGTCAATGAGATGACATTATTTTCGCAAAAGAAAATATGAAAACAAACCAGCTTTCATGCGCACAAACTACTGTATCTTTGATAGATAAGCAAAACTTTTATTAAAATTTCTTTGACTTTTGCTGACGTTGATATAAGGCTGTATTATCAATGGCTTTCTTAATATTCGCAAAAGTACGACTTTACGAGATAATGCAGTATAAACTTTAAGAGCTTCAAACGATTTATTAAAAAGTTGGAAAGCTCACAGGCTGATACTTTTCTATTAAAACATCAGATATTCATGTAATGTACACAAGGGAATTTTGTGTTTTGATAGTAAACGTTATGTTAAACACTTTTTACGATAATTTAGATCAGAAGTTTTTGATTTTAAGTCAACTAATGGTACAATGTTGTATCAAAGCACTAAATCCAGAACAAGTAAATTATTCTTATTTTAATGTTTAATTATCAAAACTATTTTTTAAATGATTTTATACATTTTTATAAATATTATAAACAAAAGAAGGTTATGTGAGGTTTACTTGAAATCACTTGAAACTCATTTCAAAATAACTAGAATTTATTCATACTTTGCCATAAGATGTTTTGAAAGTGAAATTGCCAAATGGTTTTTACTTTTGCTAATGACATTTTTGCATTTTTAAAGTTGTGTATTTGCTTCTATGATCCTTACTGTAATTCTATGTGTACGTGAGAGTGGGAGCTAGCGAGACTTTCTTTGTTTCAACTTGAATATCATTAAGTTGTTTGTTTGGTTGTAGATTTTTTATTTTTCTTTTGGGAATTTGCGCGTCGAATTTAATGAAGTCGATATAACAAGTACGGTAGACTTTCCATTGAAGTGAAGGACAGATAGAAATAGACAGCCGGGTTTAATATAATATGGAATCGAAATTATATCTGAAGTTGAAGGAGCGTCTCATCGAGGTTCAAAAATATGAAACCTCATTGAACGAAGGTGGAAAAAAATTGGGGTAAAAAGATCACTCATCTTCTATCATCACCATCATCCTCATCGTTGTAGTCATCATCTTCTTTTGCATATTCTTATATTGCTGCGTAATGGCTCGTAGAAGAATTTTTCAGATGGAAGAAAATTTATGAATACAAGATGACAAGAATGTGTCGGCTAACAGGAAATGAAACTCCGAACGCCAGGAGTTGCTGTAGACCGGATATTTCTGTTTTTGCTAGAAGGGGAAAACATATTATGTAAGAAGAAAATATGGGCGATGAAATTCCAAGTCCAAAACCAGCAACACCGAATACTTTTCTTGAAATTATTTGATAGAAGGTTTGCAAGTAGAAATAGACTCGAGCGATTTTCATTGCATTACAAATAAACATTTTTTTTCTATTTAAGAAGGAAAACGTCTTACGAGATGTTTGTTGCCTACGTATTATTAGCACAAATGGGCTGCATAATTAACTTATTGAAAACAAGTTCATTCAAAATCGATTGGTTCAGCAAATATATTGATTTGCGCATTAGTTTGAACGCGCACATGCCTGAATGACGACAGTTGGTAAAATTGAGGACATGTCATAAATAAGTGTTAGATGATGAATTGGAGGGGTTCGAAAGAAAACAGATCTTTTCCGGAAAATTTTCTAGATTGAAATATCAGCACTTTTTCATGCTGTAATTTGTGACACGCCAAATAACGTGAACTTTCATTGAAATGAATACCTGCTTCTCGGAAAACGTTATTGTCTTTTCTATTTTATTATTGCATTTATTTTTTTTCTTCGTTATTCACTAATTCAACCGTAAAAAGTTTTAAAAAAAGAAGAAAAAATGCCACAGCGCATATTAAATGGATTCTTTTTAATAATTAAATTTGTGTATTGTTAAAATAACAGTCACGCCTAAGAAACTTTTATTTAAAAAATTGTTTAAATACAGGGTGTTCAGGAAGTATTAAACTTTGTAAGTTTTTTTAATATGCGCACAACCTCTTGCGCATAGTTTAGAAATGGCTAAACTAATCTTATGAATGTCATCAATTGTTTTTTAAATTTTGCTCAAGACGCCTTTTAAATGTAATAGCATAGCTCGGAAGTACTGTATTAAAGTTTAATTTTGAAAAGAAAATTGCTGCAATGGCGTATTGTACTGTATTGTACTATATTGAATTGTGCGTAGTGGCTTTTAAACGTAGACTATTGATTTGATTACTGCGGTGGTATGGGACGTCGGAGGATTTGAATAGGCATTGTAGTTGGTAGATGTTTGACCATCGATTGGCGTTAAACGTTGAACTAGGTGGCACGTCAGGCATAAATCTAAATTTAAAAGCAACCAAACTAGAAAATAAAATTTTGGTTGACCGTTTATGTGAATGATGCTATCTGGCGCTCCCATTAAGCTGCCGTTGCATTAAATGATCGTTAACTGAACATTAGCGTCAAATAATGTATATTAGATGGCAAAATAATTGAGGGCAGTAATGATGCTGATGATTTTTTGGCGAAAAGTGAGGTCATTTGGGGTTAATTAGTGATGAACCATTCGTCACCACCAAAACTGAAAGCTTAAATGTGTGAACAGTTGGAATATACTGTATGTGCATGTATGCATGGTGTGCGTAATATAATGCAATTTGAACGTGAAAACGTTAATTTATTAACGTAGAGGAATAATGAAGCTAAGTGTCTTTTTCATTTTCACTACAAAATGTTAAGGTTACTGAAATTTATCGATCATTAATGTTTATGTACAGGATGTCAATAGAAAAACTGTTATGTTGATTAATGTGCTTCCACACTCTCGCTCAACTTTTATAAGGCGTTTAATTGTTTAAAGTGATTTTTTTTATTTTTTATTATTAAGATCCGCGTTATTTTAGCGTAGAGGAAGTACTGACAGGTAATTTGATTTAAACTTAACGACTGAACATTATTTTGTCCATCGCAGAACGGCTAAATGGGCACTCTGTATGCTTCATCAACAGTTTTACGCGTTGTAAGATGGCGTTGGCAGAAATAAATGAAAATCCGGCTGGGAATTTCCTCATTAATTAAATGTATAACGTGTTTGAACGTTGTTACTGATGCTGATGATGGGTTTCTATTCGAGTGACGTCTGAAAAGAGGAAATGAGTTGGGGGTGGTGGAAAATGGCTGGCAAGACTTTTATATTATTCTCTATGAAGTTTGGAAATGGGGATAAAAAATAATTGCATATAACGATAATCCTAACGTTGTATCGAAGTTTTCGGAGAACAGAAAAAAAAACTTTGTGTTGTAAAGATAAAACAAACAGTTAAGAGGGCTTATTTAAATTAACGAAAAATGCATCATTTATTATTTAAAAGTGTAAGATGGCTTCCGGCACGGCGGCTGTTGCAAGACGTTATTTTAAACTGCACTTTTGCCAACTTATTCCTCTTTTTCTAATTTTTTACGTGATGTTAACGTTATATTTTTTTTCTACTTGGTCTCAGCAACAAAAGATCATCTTGAATCTTTCTTTATTTGTGCGCAATATCATGCTATTAGGCTCATAGAAAGAAAGATGCGCGATACTGATGATGTTGATGGTGATGCCATCTTTTACTTGAAAATTAATTAACCGACATCAGCTGCTCTCATTATTTATTTAATGCTGAAAACTTTTATGACATCTTTACACTTACTTAAACTATCGATCAGTCATGCACTGAAGAAAGAAAACATACGAGTGACTGATCGGTTGTCATTATTAGCAAAATTTTAATTCTCATTAGCTTATTTTTAGCATCACATTATCCAGCTTTCATTGTACAAATATAATTGACGTTGCTAGTTACCGTCAGAGCTACAATAAGTATTAAAACACTATGGTGGTGTAGATTGCTGTAACTAATACAGAAAGTTATTAGAACTTGAAGTTCAAAAGTAACTAATTTCAATATTTATGAAAGTTTAAGCACCGTTATTAGTTTCTTAAGAACGTTCATCGTGTACAAATTTAGTTTTTGGTATCAAGAACTTACAGTATGTTTAATAGAAATTAATTATGTTGTTAATAACATTGGACAACGCGTTTTTTCGTTATTTTTGTTTACGAATTGATGTTTTCAGAAACGTTAATTTAGGTTCCGGACATGCCTGATTAGTGAACAGTAAATTAATGAATTTTTGAGCTGTTTTGTCTGTGGTTGGTAGATCTTTGCTTTACGTGAATTTACAGTATACTATATGGCTTGCTATAAAATATGCATATTACAAGCGTAATTGCTTTCACAAGGCGATGTGTCACGTAATTGTAAATATTGTTTTTGGTATAGGTGACAGAAAATCCTTTGTAGTGTTGTTAACAATGCAACAAAATTTTTTTTCTGCCCTTGTTCATAAGGATTAATTTTTAATCATGTGGCAACCATATTAATGCGAATGTCGTTGCATCTATTGTTTTCAGCGATGCATCCACCGTATAATTATTCATGTAGATTGAAACACATACAAAGTACATTCACACGCACGTAAATTTTAGCTACTTCGGAAATGATCTGTTGGTGTAATAAAAGTTGCGTTTTTTCTATTAGAAAGTACGTGGGGTTCGTGTGATTACACGGGACGATATTGCATAGCGATTTGTTAGCTCAACTTTTGTTTTTTTTTTTTGCTTTCTAAGTCGTCTCTGTTATTGTCACATAAGGTGGGGTAAAATACGCTTTTCTTTCTTTTTTTTATTGATTAAACATGGCGGATGCATTCAATTTTACTGTCTACGCTTTTCCCTATTTTTATATATCAAAATGCACAGAAACGTTTAGCTAGCATAAGTAATGAATGAGAAAGAAATTTTTTTGTTGAAATTTATCTGGGTATCCACTGAGAATATTGTGATTATTAGCTGTTTTTATAAAACGAAAACTACACACGTAAGCAGAATTTTTTATGTTTTTTGGCTTAATGCTAGACGGAAATAAATAATATAGAAATATTGAATTTAGTTATTTATATTGCTGTGGCGTTTATAACAACTTAATGCAGTTTAACATGTGTCTCCTAAATGGTTAACAGCTGCAAAAATTGATGGAAAATTATAGTGTCAAAATTAACGACTTGATCATGTGTGCTAATCATTATGTTCACTTTTTTGCTTTTTCTGATAAGAATTATTGTACTTGTCTGACAACCCCTTTTAGATGGCAAACATTGCATACATGTAAGATATTTCATGTAACTATTCAAGAACTACTGTACAATCGTTTTCAAGATTTCAATGGGAGTCTATGGAACGCCATTAAAAAGACATTGCTATTCATAAGCTCCATTAACTTTGAAACTTCAAAGCAACTAACATTTTTAACCATTAATTTATATAAAATAACTTACGTTTAACATGTTTAAATGAAAAGAAAACTCGTTCAAATATTTATAGTGAACTAATTTCTATTGACAAAATAGTTTTAAAGCATTTTCAGTATTTACTTAAGATGTTTCATATAACTTAATTTTGAGTTTTAACAAAATTCAGTTTTATTTACGGTATAGTTTTATCTTATTGATCACAAGAGTGATTAGTAAACAGACTATTTAAATACGAGTACGTAACGTATGGTATGGCATCTACAGTATATTCAAACTTATCTTAGTGAAATTGAGTTTATTTCTTGGTTAGAATTTAAATAATTGGATTACACAGTTGTCAAGATGGTTCATTGAGTTTTAACTAGGATGTGAATTTAACATGATTAAATGTCTACTGCACTGATCGTATTTCAACTGCATTTGTTAATGGTGAAAACGTATTCCAGCGGTTTTTGATCATTACTTTTTCCATTGCTTTTTAAAGTGTGTTGTAGGAGATCAACTTAAGACATTTAATCGTCTCGTGTTTTATTTATGAATTTTGTTTTATGTTTTATTTATTGCGTTGGTTGGGATGGAGGGTTAAGTCAACTTTGACGAACTTTAACCTCCATTTTGTTTATTTTACAAGTACTTGGCGATGGTTGTAATGGACGCGGCGGCCACTAACTTTTTGTTATTGTTGTTGCAAGCGTTGATGGTGCCCAGCTGCTTTTATTTGCTTTTTATTACTGACCCAAAAGAAAATAAACACGGTTCACCATTTTGACTTTCACGCAATCCTTATTATTATTATACTCTACTGGAGATATTTTGTATCAAAAGAAAATATTTGATTTTTTTATTATTTTTAAATAAAGTTTCAGAAACATTTTGCAGTTTCCACGCAATTTTTTTTCTTTAAATTTTTAACACGAATTTGAGCTCTGTATTGCTATGAATTTATTATGCCATAAATAAAGACAACAGTGTTTACGTATTGTAAACATTTTACTGGAATTAATAATTCAAACCTTTATATTTGTAGCAATAGCATTATATTTTCAGTTGTAATGTTTTCAGTTTGCTTCAAAAAAAAGAATAAAAGGAACGATCCGTTGAGATTAATACATTTTTATTTGCAAGAATATTATTGAAACTTTTTTTTATTTTGTATATTTTTTTGCCATATGACACAAGCGGATGACAGCGCTTTAGGGAACGTTTATAATGCTAACCACATGCCGTTATGACAAAAAATATTTTATGAAAAATTGAAATCGAAAATAGATTTGATATAGTTGGATAAATTTGTCATTTTTAATGTTACGCCGTTATTTCTCAACAGTAACGGTATATATAAAATGTCTATTTGGAAAAGTGAGTTTTACACATCAGTTAGCAAATCACACAGACCAGCTTTTAATAGGGCTTTCATTCGGATTATTATTTATGTTTACATATCAAACTCAAACTTAATTTTAAATAATAGATTTAACGTTGATTTAATTGCTTCATAACACAAATGCTAAATATTTTTTTAGTTTAAAATTTAAAAATCACCTTGGTACATGCAAAGTCTATGAAATTGGTGTATTTTTTGGAGGAAGAGACGGGGCGGGGCTTATAAATAATGCATTCGGGAGATTGGTCGCTCTACACGTTGGCAGTGGAGCCCTAACACTTAAAAGTTAGGTGGAGTTTTATAACTGTTTTTGTTTACTTTTTTCTCTGCTTTTACGACTAAGTTTTATTTGATTCTGACCGATATTTTATTTCTGATACAATTGTGGCGTTGTGATCGATTGGCTTACAAATGGCGGATAATATCCTAGGTTGAATTTTAAAGTTGTTGGGTTTTAAGATGAGGTGGGGTGAAGAAGGGTTATAAAAAGTTGGATTTCAGGAGTTTGGGAAGGAAGATTGTACAGGGTGGGAGTGTGAAGAGGAAAGAAAATTTGAGTGCAAATGTAATCAGATTTATACGGTGCATAAAATACGATTTTAGGAAAAAGTAGGGAGATGAGAAGGGGAAAAGGGGTGAATGTGGTGGGGTAAAAGGCAAAAATAAGGATGTAGGAACAATGGCCATCATCACCCATTTTCACTTTAGTTTGCAGGGAGGGACATATGGAAAGTAATCGATAGTATATATAACGGAAGTGTTATTGCGACAACTATAAAAGTGTCTTTTCTAGATAAATAATGCTATTTATCTCGGTGTCATTCAAAAAAATAAAACTAGCAGAATTTCGGTGATGGCATTAAAATATGACGCCATTCAGTCGAGTGTAACAAAGGCCTTGTTATGAATGCGTTTATAAGGTGGGAGGCCTTCAACACATAAATTTTCAGGAAAAAATGACGGAGGTTTTTCTCTCGCTATTTTATCGATGGAAAACTTCGATTGTACTTTCACGCATGCGCACATCTTCATCATGCCAAGAATGTACCCGATTTCATGTACCCATATATTTGATCAATTGATATCGGAATCGATTCTGATCTACCATTTTTTTCTTCTTATTTCTTTTACGGTGTTCGGCCGGATGTTAATGGTGATAGGCATTTTATCGATAGGGATATTTGTAGGGTTTTTTTAAAATCTTAAATCGAATGCGACGAGTTGTGACAGTTGCTTGTGGACCAGAAAATTGTCTTTTTTATTTTAAATAAAGAAAATCTTTCACTCATGTCTATTTATCCAAAAAATCAGTCATTTTGACTTTTTTTTTTTAGGTTGACGTAATCTAAAAATTTAACGAATATTATTATTTAGTTTGTTGAAATTTTCTTTGTTTAGTAAAAGCAATTCATTCAAAACAATAGAACCAAACAGGGTTTGAAGTAAATAAATTATACGTATAATGAACGCCACTTGTTTCATTAGGAATTTAAATAGCGGCATAGGTTGACAAAGGATTAAATTAGTTATATAAATGATTGATTTATTAAACAGTAACCAGAGCCACAAAACGAAAACAAATGATCTATTACATGTAATTGTAATCGTTAAAACCTGATTATACACTTGTTTATTTCTAACCAGATGACGCTCTGATGTCATCATTTGGTTACTTAACGTCTCTTATACTGTTACTTAATTATAAGAAGAAATAAACTAAAATAACAAATGTTATGGTGGACAAAATATCAACTGCGAGTATAATTGGTTGTACTGTACATGTCAATTGGTCAACTTGACTTTATGAGTTACTTGTTTTGTTGAGTGCACATCACGATTGCTAATGCTTGGAAATGTAAACGTCTGATTAACTGTTTTTATGAACTTCTTGATGAGTGTACACGACGTAAGTTACTTTGCTCGTATTTGTTTTTTTTTATGTTCCTCCTGCTGACTGGTTATTATTATAATAGATTTGCATGCCAACAAAAATCGTAATTTAGTAATAATAAAAAGTAATGCGGTTATTTACCTCTTCGTATGGGTTAGTCGTCTCCGGATGTTGCTGTTTAAATAGTTCACATTCGTAACATGGAGCTCTTTGAGCTTCAATCACACTACACAAACAGCTGACACTGAACAGCAAACTAGTTCCAACTAGGGTCACGTAAACTGCCCAGTAAGCCATTACCAGTCGAAATATTTGGAGAGTTTTCTTTTAAACAGAAGTTTTTTTTGTCACTTTGATGAACTTTAGTGATGATTATGAAATTTGATGGCTTTTCAAATTGCTGAATGTCGTTTTGGCAGCGACGTCATCATGTGCCCCGCTTTGTACTGTATATGCCGCTGGGAACCACACGTGACGTCATCCAATTAATTAAAATCTCCTGAAAGAAAGAAGAAAAAATTGTTGTACAAATCTAACATTTAAATTAGGAACGAATGACTCGCATGGAAATTTGCATATTACAAGATTCTCGTTTGTTTTAAAGCTTTATGACATTAATATTTCATGACTGAGTTGTTTCTTTTCCATGCATACGAATTGTTATTTAAACGATGAACCTAATGACCAATAGCTGCAATAGTGAACTAAGCTTTAAGTAAAAGTACAAAATGTGGCGACGTCTGACCTTATTAGCATAAGAGCCGTTACGCATACGTAATTTTGTTTTATTTTAATTTTTCAATTTTGATGCTTTTTACGTGGGGAAAGGCATATTCAGTGAATATCGACAGGCGATTAAAGGATATCGTACGCTCTCAAATAGTTCATGTTTTAATTTTTTGTTGTTTACAACGTCGTGATGAATTGCTGGCGGTGCAGTGCTCGTGCTTCGACATAATAAGACTTTTCTGAGTGATAAGACGTTGCGGATTTTTGATCTGATAAGATTTTAAGTGTTTTTATACGCATGCGTACAGCCTTTTCAATTTAAAGCTTTTAATATTTTATTAGAATAAATAAAAACTGTTTGGTATTTTTAGTTTTGGATTAAAAACTAATAAAATATTATCGTTGACAATCTGGGTAAACTAATATAACTTTTTTTTAAATTAATTATATTCGAAGTTACTTTTCCAATCAGTGCTTGGTATGTCACATTTTCATGCTATATTTCTTTATAGGGACTTGATTTTTATTTAAATTTTGAAATAAAATAGATGTGTTTTTGGTATTTCAACTACTACGTGTGGTACTTTTTTGAAGGAAGAATTATCATTTACTTTAATGTAGAAATTGCTTCTTTTGAGACTTGTATTTTGTTAAGACGATGTTATCATCATTAAAGTAAATGAAAAAGCAGACTGAAAAAAACCACAGTAATTGTTTTACTCAGTAGTGAATTTACCGTATAATGTACACGTGATTAAAGTAAATTAGTGGAATTATCTTCTAGTGATGAAAAGCAATAACGATAACAAACTTAATTTGCTATTTAAAACCATATCCATTTTTACAGCATTAATAAACGATATCGATTTAGTTACTTGAAGTTTATTAACGTATTTTTTTATATATTTTTCTAGTATCAACGCCGTAATGATGTCAGTTGGCTTGCAATTACAGTTACCATAACTGCAGCATTAGTAAGTACTAAATATTTTTAACACGTCAGTAATTTCTAATCATGCGCAATTATTATTTTTGAGATAAAACGGTTGAGTCAAATTAATTGGTTAATTAGTTATGCAAAACTGAAACGCATATTTTTGTTTTTGTTTATGTGAATGAACGTTGCTAGGAATTTGTTTAGTATAAAGCTGAATTCTGATAGTGTGTTCAGTATCATGGTGTAGAGTATTGACAAAAACGTTGATGGAGAATTGCTTGCCTACGTCAACAACCGTATTATGTTATAGCTGTATCAGATAGCAAATATTTGATATGTTTATGGACAAGAATGAAATTGGAACCAAATGGAATCTGCGCCATTTACTTTAAGGGCACAGTGCTTATGATACTATAGGGCTGGTGTTTACATACTAAAAGGACTATGTTTTATTTTTAATTTTTTTTTTTTGCAATACGATCTATCTACAGTATTTATTTTAGGTCAATATTTATCATCTGTTTTATTATTAATTTGACATTATAAGAGTACCTTTTTAGTAGTTACATCAATCGTTTAGTTTTAAATTGTGGAAAATCAATACATTGAAATGTCATGGCTTATTATACTTTTAACTGGGTGATTTTCTGAAATTGAACAAATTTTTCCTAATGAGTAGGACAATCTAAGCTTTAGCACTGTACGTTTTAATTACGTTGTTATTATATACTTTTACTGTGTGTATGGATTTTTAATTGATTTTTGTGACAAATTACTAGTTGTTGTATATTGACATGGGGTGTGTTGTTGTGACAAATGACCAGCGTAGTTGATGTGGTGGGTGACCCCTTAGGTCATTTTTGATTAAGGATTCGGTTGTAGATGCGCGTTGGGAGGGATAAAACCCAGTTTCATATCTAATTATTATGGTGTGTAAGTGAATCTGTTTGCGACATCAAATTAAGAATGGTTCACTGAACCAAATTGTCTTGTGTCGTTTAATTAACGCTGGTGCTATGTTGTTGGTAAATGTATTCAGTGGTGACGATGACGGGTCATCCAGATATTACTTCTAATGACGTCATACTCAGTCTTAACGGTTGTTTACTCATAGCATCACTCTCATCAACATCAGCATGGTCCTAGCATTTCTGTCCATACTTCTATCACGTTTATTTGCTTAAGATAATGAAATTAACTATGCTTTCTGGTTTATACCAAAAAAGGAGGCTTTTCGACCAAAGTTTTTTTTCTCTCTGGTGTTTGTCGTGTTACAGGGTGCGATGCTAATAAGTGGAAACAGAAAAGATTTGTTGACGATATCGAGTGTCCACTTTACGGTCATATTAGTCGGATGCACTCGGCTGGAAAAATGGCTGTTTGTCAGCCATCTTAATCTTGTCTCGTATATTTTTTTGGGAGGGGGTTGTTTTTGCTGATAACAAAAGAAAGTATGGATATAGCTGATGTTGAATCCAATCCAAAGGTTTGAGCAAATAAAAAAACGTTATCGACTGTTTTCACGTTGCTATTCTCTTTCTTTGAACAAATAAGTAGTTGGGTTGTAATTGGATATGACGTCATAAGTGGTCCATTCACATGGTTGCACCTACAAGCATTTTAATAGAATATCAAATAACGCGTTGGTGCTACACCATCTGCTGACCGATTAGTGACACTTCAACTTATTTGCAGTCACATAAACAAATAAATCTTATTACTGGATTTACATGTTCATATTTTTGCTGTACTAAAAAGAGTATTAATTAGATCTTAATTGCAAGTTTATGCTCACCAGTAAGCTGGCTAAATTGATTTAGATTTATTTGGGGAGTTTTTGTTGTTTGTTTAAATCAGGAAATTGTATTTTCTAGAATTAATATGTTGTTTTTTATTGTTATTTAGTTTTATTTGACTATTTTGTTTTAATTTGAATTCATCATTTCTAGGGTTTAATTTAATTAGTATTTTAATTTATTTTAACCTGTCAGCATTTGAATTCGTGGAATTGTTGAGTTGATAAAAGTATACAGTGTTCATTGAATTAACGACTGTATTTGCATTATTATTTGTCGTCTATTATTTTGCAGTCTGAATAAACGTCGATATGAATGAATAAATCAGATACTGGGTATTCGTATTTCTATTTAGTGCTATTTGCATATTATAATGGAAGGTTTATTGTGCATGTTTTTTTATTCTGTATGTGCAGATGACATAGAATAGCATAGTATTATATTGCCGTTTGAGAAAGTTATTATTATGCATGAGTCAATTTTTAGATAAGTTGCATTTTGAGTTATTTTAATGAAATTTCTCTATAGGTATAGGGGGAAAGATCCGATAATTTTTTTTTGATAATAAAAATTGAGGAGGTGGAATGATATTTCTTCTTAAAGTTTAGTTTTTTGGTCGTTTCTTCCTTGATATAAAATATTTTGTAAACGTTGAAAACATCGAGATGAGCGATCGAATTGCTCGTATAAAAACATCCTCAAAACCGGAAGCGCTTGGATGAATTCTGTTTCGTTTTATGTCATTTTGTATATATTTAGAAACAGAAAAAATATACAATAGTGTGAAAAAGTGTTACGTCGAGTGCTTACGTTCCATTGACTTGCCGCATTTCTTGAATTTCTGAATAATTTTTGCAATTTCTGACTAAAAAAACTAGATCCGAACTCTTTTTCCCTTTCTGCATATCTGATATTTTTCTAAAAAATTGTTGACTGCTTTTAATAATGCAAGTAACATTGGAAAAGCAGCATTTCAATAAATTAGTTGATGTGCCAGATGTACTGTAGTGTATTCACGTAGTAAACTCGTGTTTAATTGGCCGTGTGGAGTGGTCTATCGTCCTTAAAAGTGTTTTCCAATTTGGGATTAGCTGAGTGTAGTTTTCATCTTGTGAGCTAAAATATGGTCTAATTTTATCGCACTCTTCAGCGTTGGTATTAAATGTTCTTTCTTGACAGTACAGGGTTGTGCAATGTGTTATAGCAGACGATTATGTCCGAGGCTTCGTCACAAATACTTGAGGACGATGCAATCAATTGAAGTAGTACTGCTTATAATGCTATTGTGTACCGTAGCGTTACATTCCCTTGTTTTGCACCTGCTACATCTTTCAATTTCAATCTGTATAATTTGTTTTAACTTTTTTTTACAATGCGTGTGTGCTGATTGTCTCTTGGCCACAATTTGAGGTATAGTTGGACACATATCTCATGCGCGTTAAGCACGAGTAAAGATGAAAAACTGCATATTACATTTTGAGCTGAAAGTGAATTGGAATGGAGGGATATACTTGTACATTGAACGCGCAAAACGCATGCGAAAAGGGCTCCTTTTACTTCAATCGTTCACCACACTACCAACCAACACACACACTTGTACGAGAACAAGTAGGGATAATAAAAAGTGAAGATGGGCAATTGTCTTTTTCGTTATATACGCCATACATCCCTCTGTGACCATTGTGGGAATTTTTTTTTCTATATCCCACGACCATTCTTCATTGCTTTTACACTTTCGAAATGCTCCGACCGGTTTAGTGGGTGGTCTTAATAGAAAGATTTGACACCAGGTGACGTGTTCTGTGTGTGTGAGCGGAAATAAAAAGTAGAGGGGGGAGAAATAGTTAAGATGGAATATTTTTATTGCTTCCGGTTCATACATTGGTCGTAATTCAGTAGATAAGACAGTCTAGAGAAAGAAAAGTTTCTATCTGGCATAGTTGTATAAGTAAATTATTTCACAAAACCATGAACCGAATATAAAAGGGATATGCAATTTAAGTCTACAGATGAGTAGTACCGGTAGTACTGTAGTTCTTGGTACTACAAGTAAGTAGGAGGAGTTTTATTTGGAAGATTGACTGATGCTGTAAAAAAAGAAAAATAAAACAGACATACCGACTGTTTTAGCACAGTGTGTAAACCGGTATTTTTAATATCCCTAATAAATTGTAACTATTTGTTTTAGCGTCATTGAAATTAACAGTTGCTGCTAACGTTTCAAATTACTGTAAACAGTTTTATGACTTTATTATGGCGAGAATGCTCATAAACGTTATTGTGTCGGTTAATTTGTGTAATTTTTAGTTTTATTGTCCGTCAGTAAACAGCCGTAAATTATACATGGTATTTTAATTTAAAAAGTTTGCTGAATCAAGTACAGTACAACAAACGTTTAGCAGGCGAATATAAAATAATGACATTTACCGCTTCATAACTGACTATACAATGCTTCTGGGCAATGATTAAAACACTCAAGTGATACATCAACCTAACATTACATGGCGTAAACGCAGTTCTATGTAAACGTTTTAGTACTTTACTTCTGAATAATGCTTAATTGGCAAGATTTATTAAAATAATTTTTAGTTTTAGCAACTTCAGTTAACTTTTTGTGATGGTTCATCAAATTTTACTTTTATTTATGACCACATTACATTTTAGTACGATTTTAACATCTACAAATAATAACTTTTAATGAAAAATTTGACTTGGTACTTTGTGTTAAATTGAAATAATTTTATTCATAGATGATTTCTTTTGAAGGGTTTTTTATTTAATGTGTTGTCAAGTGGTTAGGACTTAGGAACATTCAGTTCTTACAATTGTGAGGCTTTTTTACGAAGGATTTATGTGCGGCTGCTACTGGCTTGAAAGCAAAGAAGTGTTTTCTGGTAAAGTCGAATACGTGTTTATGTAAATAGCCAAGATGGCGACTAAAAACGTCAAGATGAGATTTAAAGTTTTCGTCATCGTGGATGCGTGGTGGAAGCGGTTGAGATACTGTAGTTTCATTCTTAAAATCCCACTTTTATGTCTTGTTGGGATAGATAGACGTTGGATGGTACTATTTTTACTATTCTATACAGTATATGCATCGATTGAACAAAAGCAAGTGTACGTGCATTTAATTTCTATCTAGGAAACCAAAATAATTTCTTCCCCAGTAGAACTTGTATAGTTAGTAGTTATGGGTTTGGAGGAAGATAACAGGGTTTTCCAGTGCGGTTTTATTCCTTGTCTAATCGATCGATATAATAATATTGAGGGAGTAAAAGAAACAAACTACAGTAGTTGTCCTATTGGTAGATAGTTTGGCTTATTTCAGTTATATGGCGGTTGCTGCTACTGCTGCTGGTGTTAGATATAAATGGGAGTATATGTATGGAAGTGGCAAATATAAATGGAGGACAATGGTGGAGGATTGAAAAGAGAGCCCAAGGGTATTCAATTTGCCCTACATGTATTTACGATGTCGCTGAGGAAGACAACATGTCGGATGTTTGAACGTTGTCGAGATTTTTAGAGAAGAGAATGGAAAAAGGAATTTATTGGTGTTCAGATAAAATAATAGAAATTCAAGACAAGCTGTTGGAGGGTGTCAGAGGTCAACTTATTTAGAGGTACAAAGATAAACGAGAGATTTGGATTTGTTGAATATACAGTATATTGGATTGTCTCCTAAGTTCGTTTGTTATTTACCTTATTGGCATTTTCATTGGACAAAGAAAAAGTAAACAAAAAACGCCAATGAATTGCTTCTCGTTGACATTATACGTGTTTGCTGTCCCTGTAGGAATCAAAACTATACAAACTTATGAGGCAACTCTGCCATAGACACATTAAATGCATAAACGCAATTGGTATTTATTTTCTTTGGTATGGCAAAATATACAGTATACTGTATCTTCTGGTATTTTTTTAGAAACTTAATGTTGGTAATTTGTCTAAACCGTCTGGTTCTGGTCATTGTTAGCACGAGAAACTAGATAAAATTCTTGTTATTTTGATTTTATTATGTGTATAAAATTAAATGAAATATGGACAAGCTTTCTATTGATGGAAACGACATGATGCTGCTTTTTATTTGTAATGTTAAGGCAGGGTAGCCAACCGAAACAACACGCCTCGTTAGAAAAAGTACTGTATAACAATCACATTACCAATATACGAGAAAACTATCTAAAAAAATCGTTATAAAGGAAAATTGATGGAAGCTGCGATAAATAGTATTAGAAAAAATTCGAGTGAGAATCTTGAATTAAATCCAAAAAAGCAATTGTTAATACATTTTGAGTGGATGTTTAACTTCTTTTCTGAGAATTGGCAACGCTAAACTAGTAAACTGTCACTACACAGTATACATTGACGTTTATTGCATTGAAGTCAGCTTACCAATTTCAACTACATAGATAAAAATGTTAACTCTTATTTCAAAGAAACAAACACTATATTGGTTAGTTTGTGGTAATGTAGATTTTCATTTTATTTTGCTTGTGTGTTTAGGTGTAAACTTTTGTTACTATTGTCGAGTATTTACTAAGTGATTAGATGTCTGGTTGTTAAGTAAATAAGTTTATGACTTACATGTTAAGTTAGTTTTCTGACTTGATGTTGCTGCGTTTTTACGCTTTTAATGGGTTTTTTTAATTCCATTTTTCGTCTTATTAAAAATGCTAACAAATTAATTTCCAAATATGTAATTGTTGTTACGCGCTGTTTACACTATGCTAATGAGCTCCCTAGGTACGGTTGCATTATTTCGTGAAAAGACTTTTGTATCAGACAATCGTTTTAAACGCTCTCATTTGTAGTCGGTCGTTGCTGAAATTAATTCAAGTCGAAGATAATTGAATTTAGCACTTTTATAGTGATGAGATGGAATAGACACATGTGAACGCTTTTCTTCAAACCTACGCGAGCAACAATAGCTTTATTTTTGAAAGCAATTCTTCAGCTGTGTCTAATTTTACTTTTCAAATGAACAAAAAAGGGAGAATTAATACATTTTCTAACTTTCTAAGAAGCCAAATTCTTCGTGAATTAGTGATAAATTACATTGCATTTTTTAAGATTTATTTATTGCTTAGAAAAGTTTTATTAATTAACTTAAAAGACTCAGATGTGGTCATGACATTGTTTCGGTTGATTACTTTTATTAATTTCTACAAAATTTAAGTTCTTTTTTTTTTGAAATGGGATTTCATACTTATTTTCGGAAATGAATAAATTGGCTTTATTTATTTTAACGAGTAAATGTGTTGATTCTTCGAACTATTAATTAGTTTCATGATTGTATTTTAGACTACAGGTTTATATCTACGTTTTAATATGATACTAAATGGCTCATCTTTATTTTAAGATATAGCAGTTTGCAATCATGTTGGGATGCTTAATTGTACATGTACACGCTTTTATTATTCATTTTGTATCTTCTTCATGCAAGGATAATTTAGCTATTTACACAGCCATTATTAAAATGTTTGCAATTATTTTTCATTATCTTTAATGCAGCTTTTTACATTTTGTTTTAAATTATGATAAATTATTTGTATAGTGGAACTGCATGAAGCATACAAACTACATACAGTATATTGTACATAGCAATATTGTTAATGACTTATTTCCATCGCAGTTAATAGCTTTCTTAATATGCAACCAAAAAGTCAGTGTCACTCGGTAAAAGTCATTAAACAGTTTTTGCAACGTACTTTTTATAGTAAATAAGTCGATTATGATAGAACTTTCTTAGTAACTTAAACTAGCTGCTTTGTTAAGCTAGACGTGACTTATCAGGGATTTTGTTTGTCATATATGACATTCTCCACCAAAAAACTTCTCATTCTGCATTTTGATCGACTTTTTCATTTTTTTTTTGTAAGTTAGACTCGAAATGAGTGGTGAACCGTATTTTTCATCTGACGCCATCTAAGTAAAGGATGTTTAACATAGAACTATGAGGTAACGGTAGGTGTATGTGATCGTCGTTACGCACCGTTGCGTTTGTTTCTCATCTTTAACGTATATTTTTTTTCTCCCACACATAGGGAAAAAAAAACTTTTTTTCTTTTCTTTTCGAAATTCTTTTCTCCAACGAGCGTGTTGTTTCAAGATAGAGAGGGCGCCTTCTTCGCTTCAGTGCGTCGCCATATTTTTAGTTTACTTTTTTTTCGTTAGCGTAGAAAGCAAAAGCAGCGTCCAGTCTGGAAATTTTTTTTTTGTTATTACTTCTTCTCGAGTGGTAGGTTTTTTTTATTATACGGTATTGTATAATGGTAAGGTTGCATTAAAGTTCACGGTGATATTCATTGTTGAAAATGATAAAGAAAAAAATTGACTGAACTCAGCCAATCAAAGCGTGAAAACTCGAAAAGAAAATGTTAGATAAAACAGTGACCCATACATAGAAATTGCTGAGTTTCCGGTATCGACTACGCGTTGAACAATATAAATGAAACGTTATCGTACAAATTTGAATTTTTATACTTCTCATCAAAAACCACAATCACAGTAACGTTTTGTTTTGGCTTTTTATCTGTTTTGTCTCGTTTTTGATGTTATATATGCAGCTTGATAGGAAGTCTAGTAGATAAGGAAGCGCTATCATCGATATAAAAAATAAATAGAAATAACGAAGTTTTTTTTGATGTTGCACAAAGCGAATTTAATGCAAAAGAAATAATAATAAAAGTAAAAAAAGATGTCTTTTCAAAAGATGAAATCGCTTATTAAACGACCACTTCAATTTTAATCTTAATGCTATATCAAACGATGATGTACCAAATATTATTTTTAGATTTGACTGCAATTATGTTATTATTTGTGGTAAGGTCGAATGACATGGTCTTTGTAATAAAAGATAAAAATTGCATCTTTGTAGCTGAAACTATCAATTTTTTATATAGAGAAATGTTCTTATATCACAAAAATAATGATTAATAGTTTTATTGTTTTTAATTTTGTCGTACCGCATTGGTTATAAATTTATTTGACTAACAAAAATGTTATTTAAAAATCCAAAATGTTGTTTTCTTATTTGCTGTCTTAATGCATTTTCTATAATAATTTTAAAACGCTATTTTTCTTTTAAATATTTTTTTATTATATATATTTTATATTAAGTTTTAAAGCTATATTTGGACGGGCAGCAATAGAAATGATGGAATTTTCATGTGATCATTTAACAAAAAAACATTTTATTAAAAAATTGTTGTCGATTTTTCGACGAAGCTGCATTTTATTTATCTTAAACGAAGTTGAATTCTTAATATTGCAATTTTTATTTTTGATATTGAAATACTTGAAATACGAAAATACATTATACCGTTTGTTTTTCCTAAAGGAAATGTTTTATATTTTTTTTAATGGAAAACATAATGCATTTTTTGTTGCTGTCGTTTTCGCCGATCGCTGTTTAATGCATTTAAATACGAATGCTTTCTTCGTTTCTTTTGGTAATTTTATTATTTATTTTGATCAGGATAACTGTTAAAGTAACTTTTCGTGTTTGTTACATTACGAAAGCGTAAATTGTGTTGAGTGGGGTGTAAAAAGTGTTCGTCTGTGGACTACCTTTGAATTTGCTAGTGTCTTAGTGTTATGTTTCTCAGTCTAACTAAAGTGAAGTACAGCATGAGTTGTCGTGACTGGTATGTAAAATGTAAATGTAGTCACAGCTTAATCCTAACACACGCAGCCCTTGGGCAAGGGAATGACATGGCGTTGAACCCGAGGGAAATTTTCAAAATCCCAAAGACGTCGTTTCCAAGTCACAATTCTTTATAATGAACGCCTTGCCACTACAGTACTATACTTTTCTATTTTTCTATCTTGCCAAAATACTTAAATAATTAAGTTCACACGTTTCTGTCTTGCTTATTTCTTCCAACTTGTTATTGTGCACTTTTTGTCACACGAGTTACACATGACATTGTGTAACAGAAAACAAAATAAAACTCGCATCTTTTTCCAATGAGATGGAATAAACTGTAAAGGGAATAATTCTGTATATAGTATACGGTATACTGTACTGTAAGATCATTTATTAATACAAAGTAGGTATAAAAATCTAATTAAACGAGCAATGAAAAATCTCTGTTTATTATTTCAATTAACTTGACACTAAAATGACGTCATTTCTTTTGAAAACTGAGCTGTTGACACTGACAGTAAAATATAATATCTAAAATTTCAGTTGTAGAAATGCAGTCGTTTCGAGGATAATAAAGCCATAAACACACTAGGCATAATTTATCTATGAAAACTTTATGATGATATTTTCAACATCCACATTTAAATCAAAAGAATATTATATAATTGATTAACTTGACAACAATATTTATTTTATAAATTTGGAAATATGTTTAGACTTTGTTAAGTATTTACTTCATTAGCATTTGAAACTCTATAAATGTTTTTTTACTGTTTTTGAATTTCAAAAAAGTTCTCTTCTTTTACACATATTGTTGGCAACTTTGTGCAGTGTGGGTTTACCAACTCCATATGTTGTAAATCCAGCGAGGAAATAAATGGCTTTGTTCTTTACTGTGTGTGTATATTCAGTGTATTGCATCGGAAATCCCTTTCTCTCTTTAGTATTACATCTATTTATGACCGTAGTGTTTCACTTTGCATTTGAATTGCCGTCTGAACCAAATGCTAGTAGTATTTGACACAGGGAAAAACATTGAGCTGCCGAATCCTTTCGCATTATTCAGTGACCATAATATTCAAAATAAAATGATCAGATTACATCGCAGATACGGATTTGTTGGAAAAACAACAGGCGATTATATTAATGCGTTCAAACATCTATAACAAAAGCTATGATTAGAAATGAAACGCTATTTTATTGCAGTGCCGTTCATACTGTATTTGGGTTACATTGTACAAGTATTACAACAATACTCGTAGTGTATGTTTTTCTGAGATTTGTGTGCTTTTAAATTACAACACAATAACATATCTGCTGTAAGCCGGAAATACTTTAATAACCGACATATAGAAATGTATAGAAAGGACTTAATGTTAGGGCAATCTTAATACAAATGGTTTTCTGCAGTAAGATAGAACAAATATTCTTATACTACGATATACAAAAATTTGCATGTAAACAAGTAATAAATATGTGGACTATAAAGACTTGCAGATAATCAATTTTGGAATATTTTATTACACAAATATTAATTCTTGAAAGCGCAAAATGTTATTGAAAAACAAAATCTTATTTAAAATACAACTATCACGTTACAGCATTAAGGAAAAAAATCTTACAGAAGTTCAAAATTAACAAGCAATAAATTTAATTTAATGGGTATTGCCTATAAACTATTGAGTAGTTATGGACTGTCGTATTTTACGACACTATTATACAGTATAGTAGGTTGTGTCGAGTTAATCAATGAGTGCGTTAATTAAACATCTGTAAATGAGAGGATATTCTTTCTGGTGCTAATTGTATCAATAACACACAGGCATTTGTACAGATTTATAGACGAACTGGGAATACGGTGATAAAAACACGCCAGTCTTTGGCAGTATTTATTGTAAATGCCTGATTTATTTAGTCGACTTAATATCAGTCGCTGTATAATTAATGTAGTTATAGGAAATATGTATAATAATGTATTGTTTTAAGTTGACGTTTTGTTAACAATTCAAATGGCGTATCTAAAAAAAATCAAAGAAGTGGTTCTCAGTGGTACAGTAGACATTTGTTTTTTTTTTTGTGTATATTTTTTAAATCTTGATTGTATTTTATGTTCAACTACTACCAATAAATGGATTCGTACTTTATTTCGGCGTACGGCAGCATTTATATTGTGGTCACGATCACCATCGACCAAGAAAAAAAAATAAACAATTCCAACATTCTTTTCAGAGCCGATATAGATGTCAGATTGACCTTATCTTTTCTTTTAACTCCCTTTGGACATTTGCTACTATAATTCTCCTATACATACAAATGCTGGATTTATTTTTTAAAAGAATTTGTAATACTGTATTTTGAAAGTTTCTTTTTTGCGCTTTCAAAACAATGCTTTTAAGCAAAATGTTGTATGTTTCGGTTTACTAAACAATTTAAAAAGTTTTTTTGTTTTTTAATTAATGTACGTTGAGTTAATTGTTTATTATTTTAATTTTTGCTTTGTTTGTTAGGAAACTAGTATGATGTCCTTGTTTTTTTTTTATTTTTTAATTAAAATTTAACGCGCTGTTAGTCTGGTTAAATACAAAGTTTGTTGTAAACAATTTCATGGTAAATTTATTACTTTAGTAAGGCATGAAAATGTTATGGTAATTTGTTAAATGACATTCATAAAAATAGACAGTACTCTTTCTTTTGTTATTATGTGTACAATTAACTAAGGAGACAATGTCTAAACTAATTGTCACTCTAAACGCCTTTATGTTGAAATGATTTAATGTTGTTATCATGGACGACTAGGTTAAGTTTTCTAGGTTAATAGAGTTTGTGAAAAGCAGTTCACTTTAAGTGTAAATGTAGTCACTTGAAGTACTGAGCAATCATTTCCACCAGCTGAGCATAAACTGGACGTCACAGCTGCAATCATGTTTTGAAATTGTTTTTGAAAACCACTTTTATGTCCTTTTTTCTGTTTTTAAGAGCAAAAAAAAAAGTGTTATATTTTTTTAAATTGTTATCGTTGTTTATATCACAATTTGTTTCGTGGTATGACGCCACTTGTACTTTTTAAGCTTTTTGTTTTTTATACCCGTCATAATGTTTGTATATGACAGAGAAGAGAAAAATACCTGGGTCTTTCTTCTACATCTTCGTCTTCTTCTTTGGTTATTATTTTTATATGGCCACTATATTGTGTCGGTCATGGATTTCTATTGACAGACAGCTGTCTTATTTATATGCGGCCTTGTATTTGTACAAGAAATTATGGCACGAACGATGTGACAAAGATTCGTCCAACACTGTTTGTCGAACGTGATGAGCATGGTCATTTTTTCCTATTGCCATTGGAAGGACAGTAAAATGCTCTTTCTTTTTGATATATATCGGTACTTTTCGATATATACATTTACGTATACACACAGCATTTTTATTATTCTTTCTGGAATGATAAGAAGAAATCGATATCGAAGGGTTTTTTTTCTTTCTTGTTTGGATATGGATGTAATATATTGGGAGATTTTTCTATTTATCTAGTATAGCATAGTAAAGTTCTAGAAAATGGTTTCAGCGAATAAATCCAAAGGTATACGTAACAAAGTTTAGCTGAGTAACTGTATACAATTGATGATTGACCTAAGTGCTTCCAATACCATTGGTGGTGCCGTGGTGCAACGAAATAAGCCGCTAGTTTACTTATCGAAGCGATGCTCTGCCGCATCAAGTCGCTCATCGACCGCAGAGGCATCGAGGCGTGCATTTATTTAATTTATTATCTTCGTTCCCCCCGCCTTCGTCGTATCCTTTTTGGTTATTTTAATTAGACCAAGAATTCAGCTGGTGAATGCTAATTATTAAATTAATTTCTCACAACTTTAGGAAGACTGTGCAGCCTCTCTAGAGACGTTCAATTGAATTTATAATAGAAATGTTTACGTATAGACTCTCATTTACTACTGTATTTTCTCTTTCTCTATGAGACATGCTTCTTTTTGATGTTATCGTGTTAAAATATTCTTCATCTCTCTTTCTCTCTGCCATATATTCCGATATACACTGCTATAGAGGCGCGTGCTTTTTACACGTGCATTCCATACCAATGTGATGATGTATGCACGGTAGTCGTTTTGACTGCATGAGCTGAATATCGAGCGAATGTGCGTATGTAATGTATACGTTTTTTTAGGGTGAGTGCGTGTGAGTTGTAAGTTTGAGGAGGGATGTAAAAGACGGTAACTTTGAATACATAGTTAGAAATGTCAGGTCGGCTGGTTTTTTGATTGGTTCTTTGCTATTTGCGTGGCTAAGGAAACTCAACGGGTCGAACATATAGACGAACCTTCCATAACATGCATTATGGATGAATAGCAATCGTGAATAATAAATAACGTGAACAAAGTTAACAATTTATGCAAATAGTCCTTCTTGCATTCGTGCATTGAAAGTCAGCTACTATTATATGCTTTACAAGTTTCAAAATGTCAACCTTCTTAGAAATTCATTTATAAGACGAGTATTCAAAAGTGCATTATAGTAGCTGTTGTTCTTCAAATTACATTAAGCATATCAAACTTAATTTTAGAAAAAATAAAGTGTTTTTAAATTCAACTTTTAACTGGAAAGGTTTATGCAGTACAGTACGAAATAGTTTATAAATTTTTAAAATCTATAAATTTTGCAGGAAATTTCAGTACAATATTATAAAAGGTTATTTTTTATTATGGCAATTTGGAACTTAGAAATATGCGGGGTACTGGTAATGATACTGTAACTTTTTATGCTTAAATAAAAGTTAAAAAGTTAGTTACATAAAACTTTTTGCATACAATATTAATTATAACATATAAGCCTGGTGTATAATTAAAATTTGTCATGAAACTTATTTCGTTAGATTTAACTAATGTAACGCATGTTGTGAAATTGTATTAAAACGTTTGATTTTTTTATTTAAAAAAAAAAGGTTCTACCGAGATTTGAACTCGGATCGCTGGATTCAAAGTCCAGAGTGCTAACCGTTACACCATAGAACCGTTGTTGAAAAACTGCTGCTTTTTGTAGGTCAAGATATCAGTTGCTCTTTTAAGACTTGACTGATCTTTAGCATGAGCGACATAGAAGTAGCTTTTTGTAGTCAATGCAACTATCCTAGTACATAGAGGGAAAATTGAAATTTTTTATATATTTTTTTAGAACTAAAATTCGTTATTGATTTATGGAAAACAACTTAGATTTAGTTAAGGCAAAAATTATAAAGGAAATGTTTTTCAAGAAAAAAATTAGGTTCCACCGAGATTTGAACTCGGATCGCTGGATTCAGAGTCCAGAGTGCTAACCATTACACCATGGAACCACATGGAAGTTATGGTTAGTGGAAATTAGCTTCGATTGAACTAAAACGACAATTATAAAAAATATGTTTTTTAAGAAAAAAAGTTAGGTTCCACCGAGACTTGAACTCGGATTGCTGGATTCAGAGTCCAGAGTGATAACCATTACACCATGGAACCACATGGAGACTATAAGTTTTCAATTAGTGATCAATTAAATAGCTATTTTATATTTGTTTAAATTTTTGAGAATCGTAAGCAAAATGTGCAGTATTGTTAAGTTAGTACTGTATGACATTGGGAAATCAATAATTACGAGAATAGAGGTGTATATGCATAAGATAGGATTGTGTAACTTACATGGATAAACAATAAGTATCAGTACCGCTTTACTCTGGAGTAATACAAGGGGTAAATTTTAATTAAAACTATTTGGTTCATTTCAATTTTGACAGGCTGGGAATTAAGTAGTCCTAGCTACATGTCGGCTTAAGCTTCAGGCTTGTTGTAATAGACTTAACAAGGACAAATAAGGCGAAATTTCAGCAATTGAGAAAAACAGCGAGAAAGTGAGACTGTACGAAAGAAGCTTAAGTTTATAATGCTCTTCTTTTAATTTTAAGCTGATTTTGATTTGTTTATGTAAGCGATAGCATGTCATATCATTTACTTAATTTGCTTGTTTTTTCAGATTGAGTCTACTACGTCACTTGTCTATATACAGAGTTGTGGTAGTACCTGAGACGACGGCACAATGTTGATCTACCGATTTACTGGAGATATAGTAAGTGAATGACACTTTTATAATTGATTTTTTTTAATGAGCTAAGAGTACATCATTGGATTTTGTTACTTATTGAAGTTTTAAATCTAACAATATAATTGAATGACGCTTTTGCACAATAGACTACGTTAGATGAAAAAAATCGGATTTAGGGTTTGTTGATTAAATTTTGCTAATATTAACACAGTAAGCTATAGAACATAGACTCTAGAAAGTACTTACTAGATTTTTAAAATAAAATACAAGTTAGGAGTACATTATACGCTATTGAATTTTTTAATTCTTTCTGCGGAATCGATATTCAGGCAGCCTTTTAATTGAAACATTTTTTTAAACAGAATTATACTTATATACAGTAGTTGTTTATTGTGATAAACTTTAGTCGTTGTTTAAGTAACTTTTATTGATTTTAGAAAAACGGTACTGCTACAGTAAATGTTGTTGATGTGCAGCCACTAGAAATGTTTTGTGCAGTCCTTTTTACTCATTTCCGAGTACTTAGTAAGTGTTTTTAGACTTACAGTAGATCAAATGATTGCTGGATATTAAAACTTCAAAAAAAAACTCAGTTCTATGTCACTTCAACATTTGTAACCGTATTAATATATCGTAAGGTTCTTTTCGTCTTGTTGTGAAAAAACAAGTGTTTCAGTTTGGAAAATCACCCGGTATATTGTAGTTTGTGGCATTAACTTTGATGTTGTTTTTGAAAGTACTGCTAGGCTTCCATTAGTTGATGATGTTGTATGATACATGATGGTATTATGATATGTTGCCGCAACAAGTTGTTTTCATGGAAGTTTTGTTGCTGCAATGGTCAATGAAAAACATTTGTAATTTGTAACCATAGCGTCTACTAAGATACGATATTTGAGAAGGGGGGATATGGCAAAGAAAATAATAAGGTGAAGTCTGTAATCGATCACTTTCTATGTCTCATTTCTTCTCTGCTCGATATCAAAGTCATTCTTACAAACTAAATCGATCCACTTTTATGTTGACCTCCATTTTTATTCTTTTTAAGCTCTTTTTCTACATGTTGTTTACCTTAATGTATCTTTTGGTTGTTGTTGGTCGTCGTTATATTGAGATTGAAATACAGTTTATACGCGTACTCGGTGCTACATCTAATCTTTTACTTTTATCACATATTAGGTATGTGATGCAGACTGTACAGGTACATTGCAGTCATTTATCCCTGTCTTTTGCCCCCCTTACTGTTTCAGCTCTTTTTCTTTTATATGGTTTTGTCTGTAGAATTTGTGTGAGTGAAATAATCGATGCTTTATTAGATGTCGTCGGTTTTTTTTAGCCGTCAGTGATGGCGAGTTGGTGACGGTAGTGGCTGGTGGCCATTTTGGTCGTGTTTGAGGGATTTTGTTAAATCGATATGTGCTCTTATTGAAGCGGCTCAACTTTTATTTATTGTATCTAGCTAAAAAAAAAATGTACAGGCACCTACAAGAAAGTCCTATAATCGCTTCCATGAAAAACAGCATCATTATTACGTGAAAATTGTCGTCTTAGCAAAAGATTTATTGCTTTAAAACAATGGAAAGGATGTATAGTAATTTAAAAATTGGTACTTTAAAGTAACACCAACTTGTAGAAAGAGTTTAAAAATTTTAATTTGTTTTATTTATTTACTTTATTTGTTTTGAGTTATTTTGTTATTTTAAGCGATATTTTTAATCGCTACATAATACTGCTTAAGTGTATCGTTTAGTCGTAATTTTAAGATTGACTTTTGGTTTGAATATAATAGAACTGGCCTATAGAGATTGACGAGTTCTGTGAGATTTGGGCTTTGCTTCTGAATAAAGATGTTCAAAAGAGATGCTATCGGATTAGTTGAGGAAAACGTACGTTGAGGGAGTTGTAATTATAGACAGTATTTTCCGTTCATTGTTTTTTTTTTTTTTTTTTTTGGTTTTAAAAAAAAAAACCTTCTTTTTTTAGTGTTGGCTTAACTTTTATGAGTTTAGTACATATTATAAGAGTGTATAATCGAGGCTCGTTGACGCCGTGTGACTATGATCGATTGATTGTCGCCAGAGGGCGCCACTTTATGTTTTGATGGATGGCGTTAAACTGAAATTTAGTGACAATTGAACGAATTTTTTTTTTCTGTTATGGATACGTGGCACGGAATAGCTGAATCCGTTTGATAAGGTGACATTACACAACTTAATGTTCAGACTATGGTATATGACTACCACAATAGTATTGAAAAAACTGAAAAACGACAACATAGATAAACTTGAAAAGCGCCAATGACATGAGACATTACATCGATTAATATAACAAATATTGATGAACTTATACAATTACTTAATGTGAATTATTATCATCATCCTATGAAAGATAAACAGTAATGTGTATACAGCATGCATTATAGACTATAGCTGTTAAAACAATATTTATACGGTATAGTATATGACTTGTAAGTTACATTGAACAAACTAGTGATGTGCTAATGTTTCTCAGATGTTTTATTTCTAGTGACTTTTATTTTTTCAGCCCCATGCAAACAAACTATGATTACCAAATGTGTAACGACTCTCTTGGGCTCTAGAGGTTTCTGTTTTGTGAAACCTTGATGTAATATTATACTTTATATCGAAAAAAATAATTTTTTTTGGTATTGTTGACAGAAAATACCTTTTAGCGATTTGGTACTTCATTGGCGTTTTTCATACATTGTCGCTAACTTTATATTGATAGGTTTCGTCAAAGTGTAGAAAAATAATAGTATTTAGAAGCTATAAATATTTTCTATGGGAATCGGTTTTTTTAGGCGGTGGATAAAAAATGTACAGTAAACTGTATCTACAATATCAGTAACACTATCTGCCGGCTTTGTTGTAAATATACTTGTAGTGCTCTACTCGTATGTCACTTGGACAATTCGTTGAATAGCGTGATAACCTCACCACAATCAAATTTAGTCATCTAATGAAATAATTAAACAAGATACTAACAAGCAGTACGTGCCAGGGTAAATTGAGTCTTACTATTGGCTGTAAGTGTTGTTATTTCTTTGTTAATTTCGTCTGGTCTAATTAATCATTAAGTGCCAACGCTCAGATTTCATCTATAAAAATCTAGTAAATTTCGGTACAAGACGTTCAGTAAAGAGAAAAAGATTGCCAAGCCGTGTATTTTTGGGACCTTTAAACCATTACTCTTGACTGACAAATAGAATTTTTTCTGCGATCTGTAAAGACTTCATTTCAAAGCAATTAAAGTGTCTTGACTTACTGGAAATAAGCTGTTAAATAAGAATTTTCTTTTCTTTTATTTTTTTAGTGTAAGAATTAAACGTTTTATGTTGGGGAGTTATTACATTATGAAATATTGATGGAAAATTTGACATTTATTTTTTCTTCTAAGACTTGAATTGTTAGTATGCTTTATAAGCAATAACTACCACAGCCTTATACCCATTTGATATTTTGAGTAATTGAATTATTTAAAAGCCTGTTATTACAGGTAACTTTGCTGTAAGCTTAGAACTCAACTATATACCGGTATTTTACAACTTCACTTATATAGCTGTTATTGTTTATTACAGTTTCCTTGGAAACAAGGCTTACATAATAACAGAAGCATTATGCTGTGCAGCTGATATTATTGCTTTATTGTTACTTTATTGCTATAACTGCTGTCTACGCGACCCTGAATGCAGATAGCTGATGGTTATAAATATAGTATTAAAGTTGTCTATGTTTCTCCATTATCTTATTTTGAAATAGCGCTAGCTAAAGGCTATTTGAAAAGCGTTTATTCATGTAAATCGTGGGATGTGAATGCTGGCTTGTTTACTCTATTGCGTACGTTAGATTATGGTATCGTGTTTATGGCATAAACTTTCTAAAATAACTGTTTAGTGTAGTGTGTATATAGGGGGAGGGGTAAATTTGAGGGCAATATTTATAACCAAAAGGGCCATGTTTGCTTCAATATTACTATAGTCGCCAGTTCCGAAGTAACAGCACTCTATCAAGGCATATAAAAATCCCTTTACTTTTCTTTCCTTTACTCAATGTCTCATAAAACCATCGCATTTGTAAACTAATGTATACAAGATATGTATTCAGTAGATGAGAGAGTTTGGGGTGGTAAATGGGGTGAATGTGGGGTAAAGAGTTGTTGTTGACGTGGGATAGAAAGTAGTCTGAGAAAAAGATATGGCTTTTTATGACGTGCAGCTGCGCTCATATTTTATAATCGGCCGAATGCGTTGAAACGTTGATGATGATGATTATTATGACGATCGAATGCTATCCTTTTACTTCTTCCTACTCATTCACTTTTGGTGCGCTGTTTTTATTATGTAATATGTATGCGCGGATTTTAATTTGATGCAACTGGACAAATGGAAGATTTGCGGGTGTTGTGTGGCTTTATGCCAATTTTATGCTTGACGTAAATGTTGAGTGAAGTTATTTCCTTCAACGCACATTTGGAGCCACTGTAAGCTGCTTTTTGCATTTAATAATATCGTATTTGACAGTTTATCTTTAGATTTTCGACTTTAAGCGTATTTATTTATTTTTTAATAAGACTTTAAAGTAAATAGGCTGGCTAATTTTTTAAGCTGTTTCAAACTGCGGTCGTTTCACTGCTCAAATAATTATGTACTGAAAATTTGTTAAAGCATTTTTAACGTGCTTAGAAACTATTTTTTTTTTAAATTTCAACCAAATCTAGAAGATAAATCAATATGAATTTGGAAAATAATGAATTAAATTTCTTTTTTATTATTTTGGGAAACATTACTCGTGTAAATATAATGGACTAAGGTTGACAACCGTTGCTTAGAGCCATTAAAAGTAATGTTTAGTTTTTTATTTAAATTTTTTTATGCAAACTTATATGAAATTATTTTGTTGAAATAAGCAATTGGGTTGCTTTCTGGAAGTATATTTTTTCATATAATACCGTTGTTTTTCTGTTAAGTTTTGGGAGCTATCTTGGATACAGACAGGCAACTACTTTTTAACTACTTGAAATGGTACCTTGGAGATGTTAGCGTTATTATTATCTTTACTATTAACATACACAGGAAATTATGCTCAGTTTAATATCATTTCAAGTAATTTTACAAAGTCAGCCAAAGGCCATAAATACTTTTTTTTAAAAAAATAGTCATAGCTACCAATAGGTAACTAAGGAAAGTGGAGTACCGAATCTTGAGCTACCATTCATACACAACACTTAGAAATCGTTTCATTCACTAAAAGTATTTTAAAGGACGTTAAATTGTATTTTATAGCGAAAAATTTTGTGTTAATTTGACATTGGCAGAACGTTAATTTTTTTGAGAGGGGGATAAAAGGGGGAGTATAAAAGAAAAGCGTAGTCGAAAAAGTCTATCCGAACAATTTAAGGAGTCGTAAAAATATTTTATGACTAAAAATCGTAACGGTATTTGGCGCTATCGTTGCTATTTCGATTTATTGAATCATTGCTGAATGTAAGCTTTAGCTATTGTGTGGAAGAAGTACAGTTAGTAATGTGGATGTTCAAAAGGACCAAAGGGATTCGTGGGAGTGAGTGATGGGGAGGGGGAGAGTGTGGTGGGAGACTAAGAGGAAGTGTGAGAGGAAGATGCTGGCAAATGACAAATATGGGCTGCGTCTGTATAGAAGAGTCATTTAAAATTTTATTGTTGGATTTGAGGTTGAACTTGTATATGTAGAAAAGAGATGAAAGTGTGAGTCATTGGAGGAGGGAAATAGGGGGTGGGAAAATGCGGAACACGACAGATTGGGAATAAGTAATAAAAACGATTTTTGATCTTTGACTGTAAAATTTTTATTTTTTTTTCTTTTACCGATTTTTTTCTTTTTCAAACTGTGCCAAGTATTTTTTTTCTCTTTCTGAATTTTTTCATTTGCTTTTTTTTTACTCGTGCTATTCCACATCTGTCTTCTTCCTACAATTCCACTTTAACCCCCAATGGATCTATATCCTGATTTATTTTCAAGTCTAATTGGATTTTCATATTAACTTTTTATAACTTTTTCGTTTATTTTTTATTTGCTTTAGCTTTCTCCCTTGTGAATATTTGCCAACTATGCATCTTCAATTTATTTTTTTTCTGATGAATAAAAGTATATATAAAGTGCTATAAGTATTAAAATTCAAGCAAGAAACCGATTTATTATCCTTAAACTACTTACGAATTAGATATTATTTTACATAATTAATGCGCTGATCTCTTTTGTTACCTAAATTTAAAAAAATAGCTTTGAACGATATAACGTGTAAACAATCGAAAAATACCACAATTTAATTGGCTTCTTAAGTTCACATATGACACCTTTTTAATTAACTTATTGATTAACTTTCGGTAATCAAGGTGTTTGATTTAGTGTTAGACAGTTAAAAGTTTGCTGCTTCTGGTACTTGTGTATAATTAATGAAGGTGGTCTTACCTGCATGACAACGGTGTTGTGCTGGTTTAGTGATGCGTTATGAGATTCAAACGTCGCACAGGGGCCGCTTCTACACGGCTGAGCAATTTCGTTGCCGCTTTTGTCTCTTTATCATCGCGTTGTCACTTCACATATCGAGCTGTGCAATTACGTTAGATATTTTTCACTATTTCTTTTTTGTTATTTTGTTTGTGAAAAAAAATTATTTGTCACTACAACATTCTCTTTACACCAAATACATGTAGTTTCAGCCGTTTTAATTTTAATACAGATTGAAATTATTATTGTATGATTATGTGGGTTTGTATACACATTGACATAATGTGTAATTTTGACAAAGTTGTTATCGAAGTAAGTGTAGCAATGGTATGAGAAGAACGATGTTAATGATCACACGCATGGTCGACACAGCAGTTGGAGTGGAGAACGCGCCAACAACTTGAATCCAACTGAAATCATCGACTACGTGAATTTTCCTTTTTTGCTGCTGGCGAGTGTTAGGAACGGTTGTTAGCATGTGAGGGCGCCACCATCGATGCCATATCAATAAACTCCGCCTACTTTTCATATAGAGCAAACGACGGATCAAAATAAGTTTGCATTTTGATTCGCTTAATTTCATTTTAAACCAAACTAGCTTTCAATTAATTATTGTTGTGTTTTAAAATAGATGTTAATAATCGATACATGGGAAGGAAATTCATGGTATTTTGATAAACAAATATATTTGAACGGTTATTTATGGCTTTAGTAATATGAATTTTAATGAGTGAAGATGCGCTGACTATGACAACCATTTATATTCAGAAATTTACCGTTTCAATAACAATACCATATTTATAACTGGGTATTTTGGTTTAATGCGAATTAAATTGGGGCCATAGGAATCTCAATTAGATGCTGACTAAAACTACCGATATGTTTAAGGATCCCTTGATGTTAATTATGGATATTAACAAACTAATTAAGAATGATTGAAACCGAGTTATGGACGAGTTGGCTGAAAGACTCCATCACCGCAATTATTAAAAGATATTATTTTATTGGAGAGAGGAAGCGCATTTGAAGTCTTATAAAAAGATATTAAGACCATAAAGATGAAATGAAAATGCACTTATAGAGTAGAAATAGGTTGTTTTGTTGCGTAGGAATAATTGGAAAAATACGTATGCACTCCGCAATGTTCAATATTCATTTTTGCTTATTGTTTAGTATAGAAGACATTTTTTATTCATAACGTAATAAGGAAGTAGTATACAGAGAAAAACGCTTTTTGTCTTTTAAAAAACTCAGCGTGTGATATACAATGCTTAGTTTTTAATCATTTCTTATGCTGAAAAGAAATATTTAACTTATTGCTTGGAAATAAAAACGTCTTTCTAATTATTGCTAAGTAATGACAGTAACTGCTTTTTTATGATACGAGTAGCTCCATATTATGTTGAAAAACTCTTTGGACAGAATTTCTTTTTAGTTTATTTTACTTAGTGAGGATTTAATATCCTCACAGTAGACATCCATAAGATGTTTCGGAGATTTTTTTCCTTCCAGCTTTCTATTTTTCTTTCTTGTTTTGACTGTTTAAAAGATTGCTGTCAGGGGATTACGATCGTTAGCAGAGAAAGTAATTAAGACGATGAAAGAGAGTTGTGTATCTCATATAATTTGGGTTCAACATAATCGGGATTAATATCTTTAAGTTTGAAGAAAAGCAGCATCAAATTGGGCGAAAGAGTATAACGAGAAAAGAGTACAGAGAGTGCTTGTATGCATGGATAGTTTTTAAAAGGAAAACAAACGGTCATTTTATGGATAGATTTCGTGACCAATTCCAACGTACAGTATAAGCTGTGTGTACGCAGAAGATAATAGATGAGCATAGCAAATCGCTAGCAGACACGCACATTTACAATTGAAAATGGATTGTTTGTTAACGTATAGTTATATCTTTTTATTGATCAATTATTCCTTTAATGCCAGTTGTCTGAAGGCCATTTGGTTCACCGTTTGGCTTTTACCATACAGAATTAGTGCGTGTAATTGTGTTATAGAATCGTAGAATGGAGTTAATAAATTTTAGTTTTAATTTAGTACTAGTAAATGAAACCAAAAGAGCATTTTGCTTTGATGGATTTTTTTTTAGTCTAGGAAAAAGTTATCTTCTGTAACTAGTTTAGTTAGCCGTGCATTTTAAATCTATAATATTTGTAATATTGATGTTTGAAGTTTTTTATTTGTTTAAAAGTAGTTTTACCGTTGTTGTAAAAGTTAATTAATCACATGTTTAATGCATTAGCAATCCCCAAATGTTCAGTTGAAGTTTTCGGGACATTACTTTTCTAAATGAGCCTATTAATTTTAATTTAATTTGCGATTTTAATAGTATCATCTTTATTTTTTTTTATAAACTTACATGCAATATTTATTTCTACAATACATTTAACGACGGATGGTATTTATTTTTATGTTAGTTGAGGGTTTTACCGAGAAATATTGCACTTTAATGAAGTGGAAAACAAACCCAATCAATCACACAAATCCCTGGAAGAAACTCGCAAATAAATATTTGGCCAGTTTGGATGACGTCTTTCGACTGCTTTTAATATTAAAAGACATCTCTTCACTGTAAAACAAAAACATATAAATATTCAAATAGTTTTCATTGACATGCATGAAATGCATCTTAAATAAATACTGGACTTGTACAGTATAAATTTTGATAAAAAGACTATCGTGGGTATCCAGTACAATCATATGACTTCCCAAGTTTTCAGTGGTATAAACTTGTACTTTCATATCTACTGAAATGGACTGTATAAAATGAATCCTACTCAGACCTTTAATATTTAATAAGCATTTGCTAATGCTTTTGTTTGTTGTTTAATACTAAGAAATGCTGAGCAAATTCAATCTGCTGGTCTATAAATTATCGATGGGCTATGGTATAAACAGTAACTTCAATGTTCCTTTTTTCTAAATCAGAAACAGTGCATCCGGTTGGATAATCAATTAATACGGCACATGAAATTGGTTCCATTAAAAACTTATGGTAACTCCAAAAAGCGTTAGTGGCGGTTTACAATTGTTTAATAATTAATGTAAAATTAAATTATTTAATTATGTTAAACATATTAACCGATGACGTTATCTTGTTGCAGTTAACTGCTAATTAAAGACATACGGTACAAACTGGTGTTAGTGTCTTAAACGGCCTATTTGTGGCTTTTGAATTACTTACATCGTTGCAAGTTGTCTTAAGCATTATTTTTGTTTGCTAAAATGAGATCATGCATGTACTGTATATGCAGTATACTGAAACTTACATTTGCTAGATTTTTAGTTGGAATGAATCTGGTTAACTTTATTTTTATTTGAAATTTCGGTTTTGCGATCAAATTCAGCAATACTTATGATAGACATTTCGCTTTGTTACAATATAATGGATACATTCTATATACAGTAGTAAATGTTTGAAATAAAGATTAGTTTTTAGATGTTTTTCTTAATAATTATTTATTTACCAAAACATGTATTTTTGAAACTTCATACCGAGTATCTATGGAAAGTTCATATCAAACGTAAGAAAAAAACAACCAAACTAGAGTATATAAATTTGATGTTGTTATTAATATTAAACTCCATTTATTAAATATTCTCTTAATATTGGTTTATAAATAGAAATAATATTTGCTAATGTTTTTGCAAAAATGGTTTTTGCTTTTATAGTAAATATTTAGTTTCAGTATGCGTATTTACATAAACATTTTTGCTATTCTTCTTCAAAATGGTTAAGCTTGCTTCCGTTTAAATGTAAACTATTAAAATCTTATCGATTTGACCTTTTATGTCGAGAAAACTGAAAGCAATAATTTAAAATAATTGGCAGTTTTTTACCATCAAGAAATTGCTGGTATCAGCTTGAAATAACTAGGAAATGGGTGACAGAATGCTGACATTGTCTAGTCTATAGATTGTGTAGTTTTGTCTTGTTTCAGCGTTTATATAATAGTGCGATGTAAATCGCTTTTATATTTTATAATTATATTATGTAAACGGTTATAAAAAAAAGTGCAGTTCATTAAAAAAAATTGTCATTTGGAAATTGACACAAAAAGGTTCTTGCGTGTTTAGGCGTTGTGTTTCAGCCAGCAACCGAATAATGTCGTTTTTTGGCATTCATCCATATACAATATACATTTATGTATGTATGGTACTGTATATCCTCAAGCTTCAACTGTAGAGTAAAAAAAAAATTTTTTTTTGGTCATTGATGCTTGTTTTATATCATCCAGTGAACAAGCCACCGTTGCAATCATTATTCTGGCGGTTGGGGCTTTTTCAGAGCGTGTTTGCCAGGCTTTTAAAATTTTAATGTGGTCATTCTGGGTATTTCGAGTATCCCCACCCTACAAACACAAGTACTTGCATTATTTCTGCATGAAATGTATACATCTACACATCTAACCATAGGCTGCGAAATGACACCTTAGAGAACCATTTATATTCGCGTTGTCGCGTGTTTATTTTGTGGCTCTCTCTCTATCTCTGGTTCTCTATACAACACAATATAGTTAGTACACGTACACTAGTACTGTATAACACTTTGCATGACCATCGACATAAGAACCTATATAGTGCATAAGGTGATTTTCTGAACTGAAACATTATTTTTGACGTATTTTTTGTTGTGCAAAAAAAAGAAACGAGATTAAATGTTATCAGTTCCAATTGTGAATTGTAACGATTATTACTTTCCATTATAAAACAGGACTACATCTTATTGTTTTCAACGGCTATAGTTCCTGTTTTATTTTGTTGCCATTGGAAAAAAGTGTTCCAGTTTGGAAAATCATATGGTATAACGGTCTTATCATACATAGCCAACTCCACCCTTTTAGACGCCTTTCAGTCGTAGCATTTTGCCATATTTCCATATCTGAAAGTACTAAACTATGTAAAAGTGTGTATGTATTCGTATTACATTGTACAGTACGTAAATGTTGTAACAAGAGTACACAACGTGATTTGTCATTTGACACGTAGAGTTACATAAAAAATCAAAATCAGATTTGATTGAATCTTAATCTTTTATTATGTTGTGACATTAACTCGTGCTTCACATCGAAAACACTATTTTTATTGCATGGAATTTTAGATATGGCATTAATAAGACATTTTATATAACTTAGATGAAGATATGTTGTCGTAAAAGTGATTATTGTGTTGCTTCTAACTATATTATTAAATGTTAGCTACTGTACAAATTTTGCTATTTCAGTATGATAGACTTTTGGGTATTTTTTGTTGGCTTTTTGTAGAGAGTCTAGAAAAAATTGCATAGTTACTTAAAGCTTTATGTTAAAGCTTTCACTGTCAGAGATTAAAGGTTAAACGTCTTACATGCGTCTTAAAACCTCTATGAAAAAGTATTGGCAAGTAGGCGTACTTTCATTTCTTTGAGACGTTTTCTGAATTTTATGGCTTGAAAAAAAAATATGATCATTTTTGAATATACGATAGTGTTGGTAATGGATTAGTTTAGCTTACTACTGCAATTTTTCTGCTTGCTGGATTATTAATTTATTATTTATAAGAGTTGCAAAATGAAATTGCGAATAATAAAACAAGTTGCAACTTCAGCTCTTAATGTAATTATGTAACAAGTTATACTAAAACAGTATTGCCTTTTTAAATCGATACTGTTATCTTTTCAGTCAAATATAAATGCGAGTTTTTTTGAATAATTGAAAAAGTTTGTTGTAAAGTTTGAAAAAGACACCAGTGTGAGAACTGTCAGTAGTTGAGATGTACAGCACTGTCTTTTTTTTTTTTTTGGATCTTGACCGTTTGGATCAGGTGGTTCATGTAAACTGTCTTGAGTCTACTCTTGATATATTTTTTGCTATAAAGTAAGGAAGTTTGAGAATAAGATGTATGGATCTGAAGAAAGACTGATGGTGATAGAGTTGAGGGTGACGTCATTATCCCGCGATCTGGTCGAGATGGATGAAGGTGACTATGGGGTTGTTAAGTGGGTTGTAGGGATCTTCGGTTGGATAACTGGAATAGAAAAAAAAGAAAGAGGTTTTATCTGGAATCGATAGCTTAGTTTCTATTGGTTATTTTTCACGCTATTGTTTTTTTTTTTCCTTACTTTTTTCATGTCGTTTACTTGGCAGAGCTACGTATATTAGACGTTAAGTTATCGATAAAGAACAAATGCATGAAGCACAATGTGTCACCTTGTGAACGAGGGGTTTGGTTTAGTGGTTTTAATAGGTGTTTGGTTGGTGTGAAAAACAGGGCACCATTACGTAGACTGAAGATTGTTGAAAGTGAAAACAACATCTCTTAGTCTTTCCATCAACTTTTCTCTTTTATTTTTTATTCGCCAAAAGGGTTGAGTGAGGATAAGATAAATTATTTGATGGGGACGACACCTGTAAACGCCACCTGGTGCGCAGAAAAATAACGATGTTATTGAGAAATTTGCTTTCTGCTTGATTAATCGAATATTTTGCGCTTGTAGAACATTTTCCACCATTTTACTCCCATTGCATTGTGTCATTTCGCCACCACGCGTAATTATGACACGGTTACAGAATAAAAATGCTCTGCCTTCATTTTTTATCTTTGTTATTTTTATCTTCTTTTTTTTTGCTCTTAAAATCGATATTTGCTCTGTGTAGACATTTATTGTTTTGTCAGTGAACTGGATGGGAGTGCATATTGATTGCAAAATGACAAATACTGTTTTTAGGTGGATGTTTTTATCGGTCTTCTACTATCACTACGGTGAATATAAAATTTGAGTAGTTTATAACATAAATAAATGGTATTAAAATCTATTAAAACGTTGTCTTTATAATGGTAATAAGTTAATAGAAAATGTTTAACATTATGAAAGCATTGTACTCACTACGATTATTATTGACAACTGTTTATCAGGTGGATTTAAGTTATAATGTGATGTATTTCCTCCCTTTTCATATTATACAGGAGCAGCAAATGCATTATGCAATATTCATACTTATACAATGGAAAACAAATATGAACAAAATATTTCACTGCATAACTTGCATAGAAATTACACGTGTTTTCTGCCTCAGTAAAATATCGTAAATAATAATGCAATGTATCAGTGTAGACTGATTATTTTTGATTCTGTCACTTTTAGCTTTTTATGTTATCGTCGACTCGAATTTAAGTGGTTTTTTTCTAATTTTTTACAAATTTAAAACTTTTTGCAATTTATTATCGGTTTGCAATTGAATAAAAGCTACCTTTAGATTGCCGAGTCGATTTTTTACTCAAGAAATAAGAATGTGGACTGTAGTTACGAAGATAAACGCTGCCTTAACCAGGTTTTAAGAGTCTATTTGTCATTGCTGTAATTGGCAGGATTGTTTAAAAATGCCATTATATTGATCGCCGTTTCAGTATAATGTAGGAATGTGGTTATAGAAATGTCAGGGTATTACCGCACTTAACTAAAGTAACTGCTGCAATGCCTTTGAATAGTAACAGTGATTTACTGATTGGAAAATTTCTTGGAACTGTTAGAAGTACTTTTAGACTTTAAAATTGATTGTTAAGAGCTGATGAATAATTTATATTTGATATTGATTTTAAAAATCTTTGAGTGCGAGCTGCAATTACAACTACTGTATATAACAAATCACACATAAACCTATAACAGAAGAAACGTTTTTTGAACTTAAAGTAAATGATAAATTCGAGATAAAATGTGAATTTAAAAATCAATAAAGTTGAATGATTACTCTTTATTCTTATTGATTTTAAGACAGTCGCTTTAATATTGTTAGGGGAATACGGCATGTCAAATCCAGCAAAAAAAATAATCCGAGTAAATTTATTGGTGTGGCATTTGTCTACATGCTTTCTGGTCTTTTGATTTTAGCTAGGTGATAAATACCTTTTGAGTACCTTATAAACAAAAGTGAGAGCTGTTAACACTTTCAGGGCTTATTTTCAACAAGGTGTTAATGTGAGAATAAGAGAATTTGACCCCCAATATGGTATTATAAATTTTTGATTGAACGCTAGGAGCTTTTTTGTGTACGTGATCAAATAAAAGTAGAGTGGATTTAAATTGTAGCTTGAAGAAGTGTATCGTTGTTGTTGATTCCATGCTTTATGGAGTAAATGTGATGTTATTGACATAGAAATTTCGATTTTTTTATTGTTACTACTTTTTTATGCTTACAAACTTGTATATTGGGTAAGCATTTCTTTTATTTTAAAATTTCCAGTGATTTTATTCATTAGAGAGTGCATTAGATAGAACTCGCTAAATAACCTTTTTTATTTATTTATTTTTGGAAGAATCGTATTCTGTACAACGAAATTGGCTCATCCGCTTGTACCATTTGGTTTATTATCTCGACAACGTTTTTTATTAGTCTTGTTCTCCTCCCCCATTTTTTAATACATTTAAAAGCCTTCGTGATATATAGGAGGTGCGTCCCTTCTAAATAAATAAAGCATTACAAAACCCTGCTGCTCATGACATTGAAACATGGACGATCATTATTTTATTTACATTTTTGACGTTGTAGACCAAAATGAGAAACCATTCGTCTATACACTTATACGTACAATTATATGCGATTTAATGGTAGACCCAAAGTGGTTAAAATAATTTCCGTGGAATAGAAGAACTGTTTTTTCTAATAATTATTTGACTGAATAATTTCAAATGACTTATTTTGTTTACTACCGATACCGTGAAGTTTACATTACAGTAGTTACAACGAAAACAGTTATTATAGTAAGGATTTTTTTAATTTCAATAAACATACAGTATTTTGTTAGTTAAATATTCAATGTCATAGTTTTAAAATAATTGATTATTAAATCAAGTTTTCTCATTTTTTTTCTTTCTTAAGTTGCAATACCACTGTATTCAACCCAAATTTACTTTAAAAAAAATCGGATACCGGTAGTAATACCAATGTAAAACATAATTATTTTAAGATTAATATGAACACCCGGTTTATATTATACGATTGGGTATTGACTGTATTACTGTATGAAGTCTGACATAATGTATGGTTATACTGTTGTCGACTATGCTGAAAACTACTGTACCAGTTTATTTAATTGTTATTGATTAATTACATCAATATTAAACACATTTACCCTGAACACCGAAGTAAACCATAGTGAAAGCTCAGTCGATAATAAAATCGCGCAACCTACCCTAACGAGATAATTTTATAGTTGCGTTTCTTTTTAACCACCGCTTGGTGGCAGCAAAAGATAGAACGTTTCAATCGAATTCTTCTGAAAATGATGCTACAGCATCCTGGGGTGACAGCATCTGGTGATCAAGTTTGCTGTAATAAAATGTTATATGGCTAGTTTACACGCTACTACTAATCTTAAGTGTAAAGTGACGATGGAACGGAAGAAAAAGAAGAGAAAGTTGCTTTTGGATAATCTTTATTATATTTTGGTGGTTAAAGTTAGTTTTAAACTATTTAATTTTTTAAGATAAATTAATTTGCACATACTGTAACAGTATAATACAGTACAGTATAAACCTACCGTTTTAATTTTAATAGAATATGAAAACTTTTACGTTATACATTTAATTAAAGGACAAATGTGTTAATTTTATTGGCTATTGAAAACTGTAAATGGCTTAGTAATGCAACGTCATTTAAGAGGCGGAGCTTTTTGTCATTTAGTTTTTGATTATGATCGGGTAATCACCTATTGTAACTGCTGTATTTTTAGGTATAATTTTTTTAATTTGTTTAAGAACAAATTTGCTGCAAATGAATCGTCCATGTTTTTGGAATTTAAATGGACGGAAATTTTATTAAGGTAAAAAACGCTTTATATTTTATTTTAAGTCAAATTAAGTTTGATAAACTTTGATTGATTGTGTAGATTAACAATTTGCACACCTAATCACAATTAATTTTAACTGAGCAATCCAATTGGGTCGATTACAGTGTAAAGGAAATAAATGTCGCATGGAAGTTTATAGGAGAATTTAGACAAACATTGTTAAGAATTGAATTACGGCACAAGATGAAATAATTAGCTAACTGGCGTGCCATGCTAAAAAGAATGTGATGCTCAACTTTGATTTGCTTTGCTTTAGTGTTTTAAGAGATAATTTTTGCAATTTACTGAATATAAATCCATTTAAATATTCACCATTTTTTTATTTCAGAAATTTGGATGAGTGTTATGATGGCAAATCGGTAATCGACGTCCTGCTTTGCTGGTGATTTCTAAGAACCGATAGATCAACGTATATATCAACGAAATTACGTATAATCTCCATCAGCACAAGATTTTGAGTAGAAGTCAGCTGAGAAAGATAGCAACAATTTCTATTTTTTTCATGAGGTAAGGAATTCAACGTCTTTGGTTATTTAAAAAATTATGGAGATTAATTTTTTCCCTTCATTTTCAGTAGATGTTGCTGTCCAATTTTGACTTTTTCCTAATGGGTAGAAAATGTGTGAGCTGTGCCCACTTGTCAAGTTGGTGGTCAAGCGTAATAGCTAGTGTCTTCAGTTGCTGGAGCCATGGGTTCGAGTCTTGTACAAGATAAATATTTTTTTTTCGAAATTTAACTTTGCTTGTACAAAACAAATTCGCTTTCAGGTTCGCGCAGGTGGTTTCAAAGGAAAACCTGTGTGCGGGGAAGAAGGCTCTCCCCTGTTGCGATGATGGCTGAAAAAAGTCAAGGTGCTGAAAGGTCACTCTAATGCAGTCAATCGAAATTGTCACTGCGAACTAACACTGTCAAGATGAGTCCTGAAATAAGGTTACTGTATTTTGTGATTTTAATAATTGTCTTAACTGTAGATGCATTTAAAAGTGGTCACTTCCGAAATATTGCGAGCAAAATGACAATGTTGTGCAAACACAAAACTAATACAAGA